>LR738715.1:269591562-269632617 GCA_902687465.1 Secale cereale
CAAACGTAGCGCTTTTTAGGCATTTCTTTACGCCTAGAGTAGAGGCCGGCGCTCCCCTCTCCGGGGGTATCTCTTGGGTCTTCCGCTTGAACAAGAAGGAATCCTATCTGCAAGGGGAGCTCCGCGGCAAGTGGGAGGAGTGGCGCGCGGATTGGTGCTGGATAGTAGAGGAGGAGCCGCAGCCCTTCACCACGCCGCGCACAACTGCTATAGTGCGCGGCAGGGACTGGAGCGAGCTGGACTCGGACGACATCAAGCTCAACGTCGCCCTTGTCAGAATTCTTCGTCTCCGGGTAGCCAAGTTGACCATCGGAGAAGTAGGGGCAGACTTCCTCCGCCGCCGCATTGCCCCTCTACAGGAGAGGAAGAGGCCAGCATGGGAGTACGGCAATGCGGCGGACATTATGAGACTGCGCCCCGGACTGAACTTCAATCCAAAGGGCATGCGTATGAAGCAATATGTGCCACATGGAGTAATGAATGCAGTCTTCTCTTCATCTTCCTTGGCCATGAAAATCTGGTGGTAGCCTGAATATGCATCAAGGAAAGAGAGCAGCTCACATCCGGCGGTGGAGTCAACAATCTGGTCAATGCGCGGCAAGGGAAATGGATCCTTTGGACATGCTTTATTCACATCGGTGAAGTCTATACACAGTCTCCACTTCCCGTTGGCCTTACGCACGACAACTGGATTTTCTAACCACGTGGGATGGATCACGCCTCTAACCAGGCCTGCTGCTTCTAGTTTCTTGATTTCTTCGGCAATGAATTCTTCGCGCTCCACGGCTTGCTTCCTGACCTTCTGCTTGACGGACCGCGCATGAGGACAAACAGCAAGCTTGTGCTCAATTACCTTCCTGGGAACACCGGGGATGTCAGATGGTTGCCAGGCAAACACATCGACATTCGCCCGCAGGAAGGCAACGAGCGCGCTTTCCTATTTGCTGTCAAGTGTGGCACTGATGGTGAAGGTACCACCAATGCCGTCCTCCTTGGCGGACACCTTCTTGGTTGCCGGTGGAGCGGCCATTCCCTTCTTGCACTTGCCGGTGGAGCTCGATGGAACGTCCTCGACGGCAGCGCAGCACTCCGAAGAGGTGCGGTTGCCGGAGTGGGTCCCAGAGCACTTGCCGGACTTGGTCTTGGTCTTCCCACGAGCACCTATGGGACCGGAGCCCCTTGTTCGTGCGGTAAGGGAACGGAGGGAGCACAAAGAGCAGATCGTAGAGAGCACGCGGGCAGTTTACCCAGGTTCGGGCCGCGACGGACGCGTAAAACCCTACTCCTGCTTAGATTGTATTGAGTTGGAGAGCTCGGGAGCTTGAAGAACTAGCTACACCGAGCGAATGAGCGATCTAGGTTCCGAACCCCCTCTACGTTGTGCATGGGCCTCCTTTTATAGCCCAAGGGGTCACCAACAGGTGTCAACGTAGAAGAAAGGGTAAAAACGTAACTTTGGTGGTAGTTGTAACACTGCGGGAACAGTGGACGAACAGTGCATGAACAGTGGTCATCACCTACTTTGACAGTGGGGGACAAGAGCATTAAATGCCCGTCACCGTCGACCCCAAAAGCGCCCGCCCTTGCGTCTCCGTTTGCCACGGTGATGGCTTCGTCATCGTGGAGTGCCACCGTGTCCCCCAGGCTGCACAGCCATCCGCCACGCGTCCTTGGAATGGCCCCAGGGCGACGCGTGGTTCGATGAGCTGGAGCGCGGGCACACAGCGTAACTCTCCCCGGCAAGCACCTTGCCGGGGGCCTTGACCTTGCCGGGCCCTGGAGCTTGCCGCTCCCCGGGCCCTGCCGGGGCGCATGTTGCGCCGAGGCATGTCTTCTGAAATGTAATCTTCTTGTGTTCCTGACAAGATCCTCTTGCCAGGGTCTTTTGTTAATGAGGAAATCTTGAGCCTGGGACGGCCTTCCCGGCAAGCTCCACTTGCCGGGGCCTTGATCTTCTGTCTTGTATACTTTGTTTTTGAATGGCTTCATATGGATCAGAAAGGTCTCCGGCAAGCACGTGCTAGGCCCTGCCGCGGGAAGCTGCTGCTGCCCGTGCACAAGTTGGGGTACTGAGGTCTCCCTACCTTAGTACACCGACAGGAGCCCCCGGGCCTGGGCCACACACGGTGCCAAGCGCTGTTGGGCCAGGCCCAAAACAGTGCACAGGCACGCGCGGCCCACGGCACGCCGAATCCCCTTCCGCGTCCGCCGCGTCCCTCCGTAACGGCACGCGTCGATTGCGGCGTCGTGGGAGGGAACGTGGCCACGTTCTTTAATGAGAAATGCGGAGCGTCCCCCACTTCCCCCTTAAAAGCAGAGGAAGCAGGGGCCGTTACCTTACTTCGCCTTCATTGCTTCTTCTATCTCCAGAAATTCCCCTCTGCGCTCCGCCTCCACACCTCCTCCGCCGTCTCTTGCATCTGCGGCGCCGCCGGACTCCTCGCTCCCCCTTCCCTCGCCGCCTCCGCCATGGCCCCGAAGACCGAGAAGGCGAAGGCGGAGAAGGCCAAGAAAGAGAAATCTGAGCAGGCGGCGAGGCTTGCTCTCCTGCGGAAGAGGAATGTCGTCTTCGCGCCAAGGCTCGGCGCACGGGAGCTCTGGAACAAGTATTACCTGTTCTGGGCCAAGAAGACCAAGGCGCATCCTCGGACCAGAGTTTATCCCGCCGCCGCCAAGGATATGTACCCCGGCGGGTATTTCTTCTTCGCTGTTTTCTTCCACTGCGGCCTTTGTCCTCCCTTCTCTGAATTTTTCTGCGATATCATGAACACCTACAACCTCCACCTTTTAGACTTCACCCCCAACGCCATCCTTACGATGGCGGTTTTCGCACATCTGTGCGAAAACTACATAGGGATCTATCCAAACGTAGCGCTTTTTAGGCATTTCTTTACGCCTAGAGTAGAGGCCGGCGCTCCCCTCTCCGGGGGTATCTCTTGGGTCTTCCGCTTGAACAAGAAGGAATCCTATCTACAAGGGGAGCTCCGCGGCAAGTGGGAGGAGTGGCGCGCGGATTGGTGCTGGATAGTAGAGGAGGAGCCGCAGCCCTTCACCGCGCCGCGCACAACTGCTATAGTGCGCGGCGGGGACTGGAGCAAGCTGGACTCGGACGACATCAAGCTCAACGTCGCCCTTGTCAGAATTCTTCGTCTCCGGGTAGCCAAGTTGACCATCGGAGAAGTAGGGGCGGACTTCCTCCGCCGCCGCATTGCCCCTCTACAGGAGAGGAAGAGGCCAGCATGGGAGTACGGCAATGCGGCGGACATTATGAGACTGCGCCCCGGACTGAACTTCAACTTCACGTCACTGGAGCTGAAGGGGATGGTCCGGGAGCTTTTTAAGCACGACCCGGCCCACCCAGAGTGGTTCAGAGCTCCCCGGGGAGTGGTGCCCCTATGCAACAGCACGGCCCGGGACCCCTTACGCGCAATGATGCCCGCATGTGACTCGCATGGCGTCGACCCCACATGGATAGCGCCCAAGCCGGATGCCATCATGAGCTTCTTCGACAACTTGGTGGAGGTGCCGAAGAACAAGGAAGAGATCAAGGGTCTCACCCGGGCCACCACTGATCGGGAGATTGCTTATATTGCTTCTCGGGTAGAAGAGGCCGCCGCAACCGCAGCGGCAGGAGAGTTCGGGTTCACAGTTGAAGAGGCGGAGGCTGCGGAAGCATCGTGCCAAGCAGAGGAGGCAGAGATCCGCAGGCTGCTTAAGCTTCCGCCCGACGAGCTCGCCGGGGTCCCCTCTCTGAGGTATGCTGGGATCCCCGGGATCGTGAGCGAGGCCGCCGCAAGGGGCGACGTTGCCGGAGGAAGCAGAGGTGCCTGAGTGAGCGGAGGCGCCGGAGGGAGCAGAGGCGCCGGAGGGAGCGGAGGCGCCGGAGGGAGCACGGCCGCAGGGCAGGGTGCTGGGCCCACCGGGCCGGCCGAGGAGGAGGAGGAGGAGGATGCCGGGGCCGGCGAGGACTCCGGTGGGTCTCTGGGGCTCAACGACGACGCCTCTTCGTCATCGGAGACCTCCCCGCCACGGGCAAGTCCCAGGCGATCTCCGCTGAAGCGCCTCCGCAAGGCGACGACGACGACGACGAGGGCGCAGGCGCCCCGGCAACAACCTGCTCGCCGGGCGGCGCGAGCTACCCGGGGGAGCCAAGCCGCGATGGGAGCGCCCGGCGCACCAACCGCGGTGGAGGCGTCCCGCACACAGGCTACGGCGGAGGCGCCCCGTACGTCAGCGCCAAGTGGAGGAGGGTCTTCTCAGAGCGGAGCGGCTGCTCCGCCTGCTCCCCGGGCCTCGGCGTCCACAGGGGCCGGGTCTTCGCAGCCCCCAGCCCCGGGGACTGCCAAGCGCCCGAGGGAGCCTTCTCCTCCCACCCCTCGCGCGGACGCGCCTCAGGTGGAGTTCGACTTCTCCGCCCTGAGCGACGACGACGACGACGAGGAACAGGAGTAAGGACTTGTATTCTGTAGCTTCTTCAATTCTGTCTTGATTCTTTCGTTGATGATTCTGATCTTGCTTCTTGCTTTGATTTCAGGACCCTGGCCCAGCGAGCAGCGAAGAAGGCCAAGGTTCCCGTAGTCGAGGTCGAGGACGACTCGCCCGTCGCGGTGACAGGGGACGCGCAGGCGACGAGCTTGCCGGACCCAAGCGCTGCTCCGAGGAGCAGCCCCCAGCGCAGCCCCCAGCGTAAGTCTGGGCTTGAACTTTCCGCTCGTCGGGCGCGCCTGAAGTTTTTGTCTTGTACTAACATCTTGTTGCTATGTTTTGTCTTGATTGTCTTGCGCAGAGGTGGAGCCGCAGCCCCAGGAGCGCCCGGAGACTACTCCCGAGGAGCCGCAAGCCCCGCCGTCCCCGCCAAGGACAAACTCTCCGGCGAGGGAGAGCGCTCCGCCAAGGGCGGGTACTCCGCCAAGGGCGAGTACCCCGCCAAGGCGCAGGTCGTCAACGTTCTCCGCACCTCGTCAACGTTCTCCGCAGCTTGCCGGCCGACGCGGATATGGAGGCGCTGAAGGCGCAGGTCGCCCACATTATCGCCAAGGTGAACAAGATCTCTAGGGTTGAAGGCGACCGCATAGATTAGGCCTCTTCCTTTTAA
The DNA here is from genome assembly GCA_902687465.1 of Secale cereale. Lineage (NCBI taxonomy): Eukaryota > Viridiplantae > Streptophyta > Magnoliopsida > Poales > Poaceae > Secale > Secale cereale. The sequence goes on from LR738715.1 coordinate 269,596,658, forward strand.
GGGTTGAAGGCGAACTGCAATGATGCCCCTGCTTCCTCTGCTTTTAAGGGGGAAGTGGGGGACGCTCCGCATTTCTCATTAAAGAACGTGGCCACGTTCTCTCCCATGATGCCGCAATCGACGCGTGCCGTTATGGAGGGATGCGGCGGATGCGGAAGGGGATTCGGCGTGCCGTGGGCCACGCGTGCCCGTGCACTGTTTTGGGCCTGGCCCAACAGCGCTCGGCACCGTGTGTGGCCCAGGCCCGGGGCTCCTGTCGGTGTACTAAGGTAGGGGTACCTCAGTACCCCAACTTGTGCACGGGCAGTAGCAGCTTCCCGCGGCAGGGCCTACCATGTGCTTGCCGGAGACCTTTCTGCTCCATATGAAGCCATTCAAAAACAAAGTATACAAGACAGAAGATCAAGGCCCCGGCAAGTGGAGCTTGCCGGGAAGGCCGTCCCAGGCTCAAGATTTCCTCATTAACACAAGACCCTGGCAAGAGGAGCTTGTCAGGAAGACCAGAAGATTACATTTCAGAAGACATGCCACGGCGCAACATGCGCCCCGGCAGGGCCCGGGGAGCGGCAAGCTCCAGGGCCCGGCAAGGTCAAGGCCCCCGGCAAGGTGCTTGCCGGGGAGAGTTACGCTGTGTGCCCGCGCTCCAGCTCATCGAACCACGCGTCGCCCTGGGGCCATTCCAGGGACGCGTGGCGGATGGCTGTGCAGCCTGGGGGACACGGTGGCACTCCACGGTGACGAAGCCATCACCGTGGCAAACGAAGACGCAAGGGCGGGCGCTTTTGGGGTCGACGGTGACGGGCATTTAATGCTCTTGTCCCCCACTGTCAAAGTAGGTGATGACCACTGTTCATGCACTGTTCGTCCATTGTTCCCGCACTGTTACAACTACCACCAAAGTTACGTTTTTACCCTTTCTTCTACGTTGACACCTGTCGGTGACCCCTTGGGCTATAAAAGGAGGCCCATGCACAACGTAGAGCGGGTTCGGAACCTAGATCGCTCATTCGCTCGGTGTAGCTAGTTCTTCAAGCTCCCGAGCTCTCCAACTCAATACAATCTAAGCAGGAGTAGGGTTTTACGCGTCCGTCGCGGCCCGAACCTGGGTAAGCTGCCCGCGTGCACTCTACGATCTGCTCTTTGTGCTCCCTCTGCTCCCTTACCGCACGAACAAGGGGCTCCGGTCCCATAGGTGCTCGTGGAGGCGCCGGAGGGAGCGGAGGCGCCGGAGGGAGCACGGCCGCAGGGCAGGGCGCTGGGCCCAGCAGGCCGGCCGAGGAGGAGGAGGAGGAGGACGCCGGGGCCGGCGAGGACTCCGGTGGGTCTCTGGGGCTCAACGACGACGCCTCTTCATCATCGGAGACCTCCCCGCCACGGGCAAGTCCCAGGCGATCTCCGCTGAAGCGCCTCCGCAAGGCGACGACGACGACGACGACGAGGGCGCAGGCGCCCCGGCAACAACCTGCTCGCCGGGCGGCGTGAGCTACCCGGGGGAGCCAAGCCGCGACGGGAGTGCCCGGCGCACCAACCGCGGCGGAGGCGCCCCGCACACAGGCTACGGCGGAGGCGCCCCGTACGTCAGCGCTAAGTGGTGAAGGGTCTTCTCAGAGCGGAGCGGCTGCTCCGCCTGCTCCCCGGGCCTCGGCGTCCACAGGGGCCGGGTCTTCGCAGCCCCCAGCCCCGGGGACCGCCAAGCGCCCGAGGGAGCCTTCTCCTCCCGCCCCTCGCGCAGACGCGCCTCAGGTGGAGTTCGACTTCTCCGCCCTGAGCGACGACGACGACGACGAGGAACAGGAGTAAGGACTTGTATTCTGTAGCTTCTTCAATTCTGTCTTGATTCTTTCGTTGATGATTCTGATCTTGCTTCTTGCTTTGATTTCAGGACCCTGGCCCAGCGAGCAGCGAAGAAGGCCAAGGTTCCCGTAGTCGAGGTCGAGGACGACTCGCCCGTCGCGGCGACAGGGGACGCGCCGGCGACGAGCTTGCCGGACCCAAGCGCTGCTCCGAGGAGCAGCCCCCAGCGCAGCCCCCAGCGTAAGTCTGGGCTTGAACTTTCCGCTCGTCGAGCGCGCCTGAAGTTTTTGTCTTGTACTAACATCTTGTTGCTATGTTTTGTCTTGATTGTCTTGCGCAGAGGTGGAGCCGCAGCCCCAGGAGCGCCCGGAGACTACTCCCGAGGAGCCGCAAGCCCCGCCGTCCCCGCCAAGGACGAACTCTCCGGCGAGGGAGAGCGCTCCGCCAAGGGCGGGTACTCCGCCAAGGGAGGACAAAGGCCGCAGTGGAAGAAAACAGCGAAGAAGAAATACCCGCCGGGGTACATATCCTTGGCGGCGGCGGGATAAACTCTGGTCCGAGGATGCGCCTTGGTCTAATTGGCCCAGAACAGGTAATACTTGTTCCAGAGCTCCCGCGCGCCGAGCCTTGGCGCGAAGACGACATTCCTCTTCCGCAGGAGAGCAAGACTCGCCGCCTGCTCAGATTTCTCTTTCTTGGCCTTCTCCGCCTTCGCCTTCTCGGTCTTCGGGGCCATGGCGGAGGCGGCGAGGGAAGGGGGAGTGAGGAGTCCGGCGGCGCCGCAGATGCAAGAGACGGCGGAGGAGGTGTGGAGGCGGAGCGCAGAGGGGAATTTCTAGAGATAGAAGAAGCAATGAAGGCGAAGTAAGGTAACGACCCCTGCTTCCTCTGCTTTTAAGGGGGAAGTGAGGGACGCTCCGCATTTCTCATTAAAGAACGTGGCCACGTTCCCTCCCACGACGCCGCAATCGACGCGTGCCGTTACGGAGGGACGCGGCGGATGCGGAAGGGGATTCGGCGTGCCGTGGGCCGCGCGTGCCCGTGCACTGTTTTGGGCCTGGCCCAACAGCGCTTGGCACCGTGTGTGGCCCAGGCCCGGGGGCTCCTGTCGGTGTACTAAGGTAGGGGTACCTCAGTACCCCAACTTGTGCACGGGCAGCAGCAGCTTCCCGCGGCAGGGCCAACCACGTGCTTGCCGGAGACCTTTCTAATCCATATGAAGCCATTCAAAAACAAAGTATACAAGACAGAAGATCAAGGCCCCGGCAAGTAGAGCTTGCCGGGAAGGCCGTCCCAGGCTCAAGATTTCCTCATTAACACAAGACCCTGGCAAGAGGAGCTTGTCAGGAAGACCAGAAGATTACATTTCAGTAGACATGCCTCGGCGCAACATGCGCCCCGGCAGGGCCCGGGGAGCGGCAAGCTCCAGGGCCCGGCAAGGTCAAGGCCCCCGGCAAGGTGCTTGCCGGGGAGAGTTACGCTGTGTGCCCGCGCTCCAGCTCATCGAACCACGCGTCGCCCTGGGGCCATTCCAGGGACGCGTGGCGGATGGCTGTGCAGCCTGGGGGACACGGTGGCACTCCACGGTGACGAAGCCATCACCGTGGCAAACGGAGACGCAAGGGCGGGCGCTCTTGGGGTCGACGGTGACGGGAATTTAATGCTCTTGTCCCCCACTGTCAAAGTAGGTGATGACCACTGTTCATGCACTGTTCGTCCACTGTTCCCGCACTGTTACAACTACCACCAAAGTTACGTTTTTACCCTTTCTTCTCCGTTGACACCTGTCGGTGACCCCTTGGGCTATAAAAGGAGGCCCATGCACAACGTAGAGGGGGTTCGGAACCTAGATCGCTCATTCGCTCGGTGTAGCTAGTTCTTCAAGCTCCCGAGCTCTCCAACTCAATACAATCTAAGCAGGAGTAGGGTTTTACGCGTCCGTCGCGGCCCGAACCTGGGTAAACTGCCCGCGTGCTCTCTACGATCTGCTCTTTGTGCTCCCTCCGCTCCCTTACCGCACGAACAAGGGGCTCCGGTCCCATAGGTGCTCGTGGTGGACAGTTTCCCCCGACATAAAAGGGGTCACCGACAGGTGTCAACGTAGAAGAAAGGGTAAAAACGTAACTTTGGTGGTAGTTGTAACAGTGCGGGAACAGTGGACGAACAGTGCATGAACAGTGGTCATCACCTACTTTGACAGTGGGGGACAAGAGCATTAAATGCCCGTCACCGTCGACCCCAAAAGCGCCCGCCCTTGCGTCTCCGTTTGCCACGGTGATGGCTTCGTCACCGTGGAGTGCCACCGTGTCCCCCAGGCTGCACAGCCATCCGCCACGCGTCCCTGGAATGGCCCCAGGGCGACGCGTGGTTCGATGAGCTGGAGCGCGGGCACACAACGTAACTCTCCCCGGCAAGCACCTTGCCGGGGGCCTTGACCTTGCCGGGCCCTGGAGCTTGCCGCTCCCCGGGCCCTGCCGGGGCGCATGCTGCGCCGAGGCATGTTTTCTGAAATGTAATCTTCTGGTCTTCCTGACAAGCTCCTCTTGCCAGGGTCTTGTGTTAATGAGGAAATCTTGAGCCTGGGACGGCCTTCCCGGCAAGCTCCACTTGCCGGGGCCTTGATCTTCTGTCTTGTATACTTTGTTTTTGAATGGCTTCATATGGAGCAGAAAGTTCTCCGGCAAGCACGTGGTAGGCCCTGCCGCGGGAAGCTGCTACTGCCCGTGCACAAGTTGGGGTACTGAGGTTTCCAGCACCAATCCGCGCGCCACTCCTCCCACTTGCCGCGGAGCTCCCCTTGCAGATAGGATTCCTTCTTGTTCAAGCGGAAGACCCAAGAAATACCCGCCGGGGTACATATCCTTGGCGGCGGCGGGATAAACTCTGGTCCGAGGATGCGCCTTGGTCTTCTTGGCCCAGAACAGGTAATACTTGTCCCTGAGCTCCCGCGCGCCGAGCCTTGGCGCGAAGACGACATTCCTCTTCCGGAGGAGAGCAAGCCTCGCCGCCTGCTCAGATTTCTCTTTCTTGGCCTTCTCCGCCTTCGCCTTCTCGGTCTTCGGGGCCATGGCGGAGGCGGCGAGGGAAGGGGGAGCGAGGAGTCCGGCGGCGCCGCAGATGCAAGAGACGGCGGAGCGCTCGTTGCCTTCCTGCAGGCGAATGTCGATGTGTTTGCCTGGCAACCATCTGACATCCCCGGTGTTCCCAGGAAGGTAATTGAGCACAAGCTTGTTGTTTGTCCTCATGCGCGGTCCGTCAAGCAGAAGGTCAGGAAGCAAGCCGTGGAGCGCCAAGAATTCATTGCCGAAGAAATCAAGAAACTAGAAGCAGCAGGCCTGGTTAGAGGCGTGATCCATCCCACGTGGTTAGCAAATCCAGTTGTCGTGCGTATGGCCAACGGGAAGTGGAGATTGTGTATAGACTTCACCGATGTGAATAAAGCATGTCCCAAGGATCCATTTCCCTTGCCGCGCATTGACCAGATTGTTGACTCCACCGCCGGATGTGAGCTGCTCTCTTTCCTTGATGCATATTCAGGCTACCACCAGATTTTCATGGCCAAGGAAGATGAAGAGAAGACTGCATTCATTACTCCATGTGGCACATATTGCTTCATACGCATGCCCTTTGGATTGAAGAATGCAGGCTCAACATTTGCAAGGGTAGTGCACACTGCTTTTGAGCCACAGATCCACAGAAATGTAGAGGCTTACATGGATGACATAGTGGTGAAGAGCAAGAGCAGAGATACTCTGATCCAAGATTTGGAAGAGACGTTTGGGAACTTGCGCAAGATCCAGCTTAAGTTGAACCCCGAGAAGTGCGTCTTTGGAGTCCCCTCCGGCAAGATTCTCGGGTTCTTTGTGTCACAGAGGGGGATTGAAGCCAATCCCGACAAAATAAAAGCCATCGAGCAGATAGAAGCCCCGAAGCGCGTCAAGGACGTAAGGAGACTTGCAGGTTGTGTAGCTGCCCTCAGTAGGTTCATTTCGAAGTCTGCAGAACGCGCCCTTCCTTTCTTCAAAATCTTGAAGAAGGCAGGTCCTATGAAATGGACTCCGGAAATCTGACAAGCGACTCGCCAAGGTGAAGTCTATACACAGTCTCCACTTCCCGTTGGCCTTACGCACGACAACTGGATTTGCTAACCACGTGGGATGGATCACGCCTCTAACCAGGCCTGCTGCTTCTAGTTTCTTGATTTCTTCGGCAATGAATTCTTGGCGCTCCACGGCTTGCTTCCTGACCTTCTGCTTGACGGACCGCGCATGAGGACAAACAGCAAGCTTGTGCTCAATTACCTTCCTGGGAACACCGGGGATGTCAGATGGTTGCCAGGCAAACACATCGACATTCGCCCGCAGGAAGGCAACGAGCGCGCTTTCCTATTTGCTGTCAAGTGTGGCACTGATGGTGAAGGTACCACCAGTGCCGTCCTCCTTGGCGGACACCTTCTTGGTTGCCGGTGGAGCGGCCATTCCTTTCTTGCACTTGTAGAGAGCACGCGGGCAGTTTACCCAGGTTCGGGCCGCGACGGACGCGTAAAACCCTACTCCTGCTTAGATTGTATTGAGTTGGAGAGCTCGGGAGCTTGAAGAACTAGCTACAGCGAGCGAATGAGCGATCTAGGTTCCGAACCCCCTCTACGTTGTGCATGGGCCTCCTTTTATAGCCCAAGGGGTCACCGACGGGTCTCAACGTAGAAGAAAGGGTAAAAACATAACTTTGGTGGTAGTTGTAACAAAGCGGGAACATTGGACGAACAGTGCATGAACAGTGGTCATCACCTACTTTGACAGTGGGGGACAAGAGCATTAAATGCCCGTCACCGTCGACCCCAAAAGCGCCCGCCCTTGCGTCTCCGTTTGCCACGGTGATGGCTTCGTCACCGTGGAGTGCCACCGTGTCCCCCAGGCTGCACAGCCATCCGCCACGCGTCCCTGGAATGGCCCCAGGGCGACGCGTGGTTCGATGAGCTGGAGCGCGGGCACACAGCGTAACTCTCCCCGGCAAGCACCTTGCCGGGGGCCTTGACCTTGCCGGGCCCTGGAGCTTGCCGCTCCCCGGGCCCTGCCGGGGCGCATGTTGCGCCGAGGCATGTCTTCTGAAATGTAATCTTCTAGTCTTCCTGACAAGCTCCTCTTGCCAGGGTCTTGTGTTAATGAGGAAATCTTGAGCCTGGGACGGCCTTCCCGGCAAGCTCAACTTGCCGGGGCCTTGATCTTCTGTCTTGTATACTTTGTTTTTGAATGGCTTCATATGGATCAGAAAGGTCTCCGGCAAGCACGTGGTAGGCCCTGCCGCGGGAAGCTGCTGCTGCCCGTGCACAAGTTGGGGTACTGAGGTACCCCTACCTTAGTACACCGACAGGAGCCCCCGGGCCTGGGCCACACACGGTGCCAAGCGCTGTTGGGCCAGGCCCAAAACAGTGCACGGGCACGCGCGGCCCATGGCACGCCGAATCCCCTTCCGCATCCGCCGCGTCCCTCCGTAACGGAACGCGTCGCTTGCGGCGTCGTGGGAGGGAACGTGGCCACGTTCTTTAATGAGAAATGCGGAGCGTCCCCCACTTCCCCCTTAAAAGCAGAGGAAGCAGGGGCCGTTACCTTACTTCGCCTTCATTGCTTCTTCTATCTCCAGAAATTCCCCTCTGCGCTCCGCCTCCACACCTCCTCCGCCGTCTCTTGCATCTGCGGCGCCGCCGGACTCCTCGCTCCCCCTTCCCTCGCCGCCTCCGCCATGGCCCCGAAGACCGAGAAGGCGAAGGCGGAGAAGGCCAAGAAAGAGAAATCTGAGCAGGCGGCGAGGCTTGCTCTCCTGCGGAAGAGGAATGTCGTCTTCGCGCCAAGGCTCGGCGCGCGGGAGCTCTGGAACAAGTATTACCTGTTCTGGGCCAAGAAGACCAAGGCGCATCCTCGGACCAGAGTTTATCCCGCCGCCGCCAAGGATATGTACCCCGGCGGGTATTTCTTCTTCGCTGTTTTCTTCCACTGCGGCCTTTGTCCTCCCTTCTCTGAATTTTTCTGCGATATCATGAACACCTACAACCTCCACCTTTTAGACTTCACCCCCAACGCCATCCTTACGATGGCGGTTTTCGCACATCTGTGCGAAAACTACATAGGGATCTATCCAAACGTAGCGCTTTTTAGGCATTTCTTTACGCCTAGAGTAGAGGCCGGCGCTCCCCTCTCCGGGGGTATCTCTTGGGTCTTCCGCTTGAACAAGAAGGAATCCTATCTGCAAGGGGAGCTCCGCGGCAAGTGGGAGGAGTGGCGCGCGGATTGGTGCTGGATAGTAGAGGAGGAGCCGCAGCCCTTCACCGCGCCGCGCACAACTGCTATAGTGCGCGGCAGGGACTGGAGCGAGCTGGACTCGGACGACATCAAGCTCAACGTCGCCCTTGTCAGAATTCTTCGTCTCCGGGTAGCCAAGTTGACCATCGGAGAAGTAGGGGCAGACTTCCTCCGCCGCCGCATTGCCCCTCTACAGGAGAGGAAGAGGCCAGCATGGGAGTACGGCAATGCGGCGGACATTATGAGACTGCGCCTTCTCGCTCCAACGTTGGTTGGCGGCGCGGAGCTCCGCCACGCGTTTCTCCATATCAGCTGCGGCCTTGGCGGTGAGGGCCTCCCGAGACTCAAGTTTCGCCTGCCTGGCCCGGTAAAGGGCCAGGAGCCGATGGAGCAGCTTCTCCTCCTCGGGCTCATCGCTCCCGCCGGGCGCCTCGACGATCTTCAGCCCCGCGGAGGCGAGAACCTCCCCATCGAAGGTCTCTCCCTCCTCGGGGGCTCGCGACGAGGATCCCCACGGCACTTGGATGAAGACGCCGTTGGGAGCCTCGAGGTAGAAGCCCGACTGCTCCTTTCCGGCGGAGGGGTCGGCGGCCGGTGCAGCGCCCGACGCTCCTGCCGCCTCCGGGCCGGCAGTGCGGTCGCCGTCCCCCTCCCCGGCCGCTGCGTCTGCGGTCGGGGCAGTCTCCTCCGCGGCAGGCTCGGCGGCTCCCGCCATGTCTTCAACGACAGGGGCGTTGCCGCCGTCGCCCTGCGCGCCCTCCTCCTCGACGACGATCTCCGTCTCTGTCTGCTCTGGGGGAGGAGGATCTAGAAGAAGAAGAAAAAGAAAAAGTTCAAGCAAATATCCAAAAAAAGACAAGTCCAAGAAGACGAGGTTACAAGACTTACCTTGGCGGACTACGTCGACGACAGGCTCCCTCGCCGGGGAGCTCTCCCTTGGCGGGGTGGCCGCCCTCGCCGGGCTGCTCGCCCTTGGCGGGGTACTCGCCCTTGGCGGAGTACCCGCCCTTGGCGGAGCGCTCTCCCTCGCCGGAGAGTTCATCCTTGGCGGGGACAGCGGGGCTTGCGGCTCCTGGGGAGTAGTCTCCGGGCGCTCCTGGGGCCGCGGCTCCACCTCTGCGCAAGACAATCAAGACAAAACATAGCAACAAGATGTTAGTACAAGACAAAAACTTCAGGCGCGCCCGACGAGCGGAAAGTTCAAGCCCAGACTTACGCTGGGGGCTGCGCTGGGGCTGCTCCTCGGAGCAGCGCTTGGGTCTGGCAAGCTCGTCGCCGGCGCGTCCCCTGTCGCCGCGACGGGCGAGTCGTCCTCGACCTCGACTACGGGAACCTTGGCCTTCTTCGCTGCTCGCTGGGCCAGGGTCCTGAAATCAAAGCAAGAAGGAAGATCAGAATCATCAACGAAAGAATCAAGACAGAATTGAAGAAGCTACAGAATACAAGTCCTTACTCCTGTTCCTCGTCGTCGTCGTCGTCGCTCAGGGCGGAGAAGTCGAACTCCACCTGAGGCGCGTCCGCGCGAGGGGCGGGAGGAGAAGGCTCCCTCGGGCGCTTGGCAGTCCCCGGGGCTGGGGGCTGCGAAGACCCGGCCCCTGTGGACGCCGAGGCCCGGGGAGCAGGCGGAGTAGCCGCTCCGCTCTGAGAAGACCCTCCTCCACTTGGCGCTGACGTACGGGGCGCCTCCGCCGTAGCCTGTGTGCGGGGCGCCTCCGCCGCGGTTGGTGCACCGGGCGCTCCCATTCGCGGCTTGGCTCCCCCGGGTAGCTCGCGCCGCCCGGCGAGCAGGTTGTTGCCGGGGCACCTGCGCCCTCGTCGTCGTCGTCGTCGCCTTGCGGAGGCGCTTCAGCGGAGATCGCCTGGGACTTGCCCGTGGCGGGGAGGTCTCCGATGACGAAGAGGCGTCGTCGTTGAGCCCCAGAGACCCACCGGAGTCCTCGCCGGCCCCGGCGTCCTCCTCCTCCTCCTCCTCGGCCGGCCCGCTGGGCCCAGCGCCCTGCCCTGCGGCCGTGCTCCCTCCGGCGCCTCCGCTCCCTCCGGCGCCTCCGCTCCCTCCGGCGCCTCCGCTCCCTCCGGCACCTCCGCTTCCTCCGGCAACGTCGCCCCTCGCGGCGGCCTCGCTCACGATCCCGGGGATCCCAGCATACCTCAGAGAGGGGACCCCGGCGAGCTCGTCGGGCGGAAGCTTAAGCAGCCTGCGGATCTCTGCCTCCTCTGCTTGGCACGATGCTTCCGCAGCCTCCGCCTCTTCAACTGTGAACCCGAACTCTCCTGCCGCTGCGGCTGCGGCGGCCTCTTCTACCCGGGAAGCAATATAAGCAATCTCCCGATCAGTGGTGGCCCGGGTGAGACCCTTGATCTCCTCCTTGTTCTTCGGCACCTCCACCAAGTTGTCGAAGAAGCTCATGATGGCATCCGGCTTGGGTGCTTTTGGGGTCGACGGTGACGGGCATTTAATGCTCTTGTCCCCCACTGTCAAAGTAGGTGATGACCACTGTTCATGCACTGTTCGTCCACTGTTCCCTCACTGTTACAACTACCACCGAAGTTACGTTTTTACCCTTTCTTCTACGTTGACACCTGTCGGTGACCCCTTGGGCTATAAAAGGAGGCCCATGCACAACGTAGAGGGGGTTCGGAACCAAGATCGCTCATTCGCACGGGCACGCGTGGCCCACGGCACGCCGAATCCCCTTCCGCATCCGCCGCGTCCCTCCGTAATGGCACGCGTCGATTGCGACGTCGTGGGAGAGAACGTGGCCACGTTCTTTAATGAGGAAATGCGGAGCGTCCCCCACTTCCCCCTTAAAAGCAGAGGAAGCAGGGGCCGTTACCTTACTTCGCCTTCATTGCTTCTTCTATCTCCAGAAATTCCCCTCTGCGCTCCGCCTCCACACCTCCTCCGCCGTCTCTTGCATCTGCGGCGCCGCCGGACTCCTCGCTCCCCCTTCCCTCGCCGCCTCCGCCATGGCCCCGAAGACCGAGAAGGCGAAGGCGGAGAAGGCCAAGAAAGAGAAATCTGAGCAGGCGGCGAGGCTTGCTCTCCTGCGGAAGAGGAATGTCATCTTCGCGCCAAGGCTCGGCGCGCGGGAGATCTGGAACAAGTATTACCTGTTCTGGGCCAAGAAGACCAAGGCGCATCCTCGGACCAGAGTTTATCCCGCCGCCGCCAAGGATATGTACCTGTCATCCCAAGCACATGAGATAACAGTGGTCACTCGCTTTCCGCTTAAGAGGATATTGCACAATCCAGAGGCAACAGGCAGGATCGTCGAGTGGGCACTGGAGCTGTCAAGCTTTGGTCTCAAGTTTGAGAGTACTTCAACTATCCAGAGCTGAGCTTTGGCAGAATTCATAGCTGAATGGACCCCAACGCCCGATGAGGAAGTTCCAGAAACAAGTGTACCCGTACAAGAAGCGACAAGTAAATGGGTAATGTACTTCGATGGTGCCTTCTCGCTGCAAGGCGCCGGTGCCGGCGTGGTACTCATCGCGCCCACCGGAGAGCACCTCAAGTATGTTATCCAGATGCACTTTCCCAGGGAGCAAGCGACAAACAATACTGCTGAGTATGAAGGCTTGCTTGCCGGCCTCAGGATTGCGGCCGAACTTGGGATCAGGAAGCTGATTGTCCGGGGAGATTCTCAATTGGTGGTCCGGCAAGTCAATAAGAGTTACCAGAGCCCATTGATGGAAGCTTATGTAGATGAGGTGAGGAAACTTGAAGAGCACTTTGAAGGTCTGCAGATGGAGCACGTCCCGAGAGCTCAGAATGACATTGCAGATGGCCTTTCAAAGTGTGCTGCGATGAAGTTACCTGTGGAACCAGGGACCTTCTTGCTCAAGCTAACCCAGCCATCCGTCACACCATCAATTGGGCAACTCAAGAAAAGAAAGTTGGTCTCCGGCGACTACTTGCCGGCGGATCTTCCCGAAGCCGCCGCCAAGGTCCCCAAGATCAACGATCAGAACGCTCAGGAACAGTTTGCTCCTGCGGACCCAAGGGTCTGTGCAGTGGAAGCAAGTGTTCCCGGCAAGCCTCGCCCCGGCGAGCTTGCCGGGGGACCAACAGCTCCGGCAGAACCAGAGGTTCTTGCCGTAGAAGCTGGGGTTCCCGCAGCAGCCCTCGAGCCTTTAGTCCTTGCCGTTGAGCCTCAGGCTCCGGCATGGGCGCAGCAGATCGTCCGTTTTCTGCAAACTGGAGAACTTCCCGACGACCCAAAAGAGATAGAAAAGATAACCAGGCAGTCAAGTATGTACCAGTTCGTGGATAACGAGCTGTATAGAAGGAGACTCAATGGTGTCAGGCTGAAGTGCATTTCCAGAGAAGATGGACAGAAGCTGTTGGCAGAAATACATGGAGGCATATGTGGCCACCACATTGGCGCAAGGGCACTTGCCGGGAAGGCGTTCCGGCAAGGGTTTTTCTGGCCAGTAGCCCTCTAAGATGCAACTGCACAAGTAACCAAGTGTGAAGCGTGCCAGTTCCATGTCAAACAAATTCATCAGCCAGCTCAAGCTCTCCAGACGATCCCTTTGTCCTGGCCCTTCTCGGTCTGTGGGCTCGATATCCTCGGCCCCTTCCCTCGGGCTGTCGGGGGCTTTGAGTACTTGTACGTTGCAATCGACAAGTTCACAAAGTGGCCAGAAGTGGAACCAGTGAGAAAGGTGACAGCACAGTCAGCGGTCTGGTTCTTCAGGTCGATTGTTTGCCGTTTCGGAATCCCTAACAGGATCATCACCGACAACGGTACACAATTTATTAGTCGCACCTTCATGCAGTACGTCCAAGACCTTGGCGCCAAGGTCTGCTTCGCTTCTGTTGCTCACCCGAGGAGCAACGGTCAAGCGGAGAGGGCAAATGCTGAAGTGCTGCGCGGACTCAAGACAAGGACCTTTGACAGGTTGTGCAAGTGCGGAAGAAACTGGATAGAGGAGTTACCGGTGGCTCTTTGGTCGATCAGAACGACACCAAGTCGAGCCACCGGACAGACACCCTTTGCTCTAGTCTACGGAGCAGAGGCAGTTCTCCCCACGGAACTCGTATACGGATCTCCTCGAGTGCTCGCTTATGATGAGCTCGAGCAAGAGCAACTGCGACAAGATGATGCATTGCTCCTCGAGGAGAAACATCTCCAGGCTGCTGTACGAGCTGCTCGATACCAGCAAGCCTTGCGCCGCTATCATAGCCGCAAGGCTAAGGCCAGGAGTCTCGAGGAAGGCGACCTTGTTCTTCGGCGTGTTCAGTCCGCCAAGAATTCCAACAAGTTGACGCCGAAGTGGGAAGGCCCTTATCGGGTGAGACAAGTCACAAGGCCCGGCGCTGTCCGCCTTGAGACCGAAGAAGGCTTACCGGTGAGCAACTTCTGGAACATAGAGCATCTTCGCAAATTTCACCCATAAGGCGCGGTTGCCGTGATCCGCTCCGGCAACCACCTTTTGTACAAGCCTTGCCGCTGTTGCATGTAACCCTTCGTACAAAGCCGGGCGCAGACCCCGTGCATCAGTAAAGCTTTTGTGTTTTGCGCTATTTGCCTTTTCCATGCTCTTCTTTGTTATTTGCATGCATTATTTGGCATCTTGTGCAACACACATATCCGGTAAGCATTAGCACGCCGAAAGGCCCTATACTTGTTTCCCCTCTTCTTTTTTCTTTCCCTCTTAAGCAGAAGGAATGTTCCTCGCGCACAAGTTTGCCGGGGGGGAAGGAGATGGAAGATGAACCAAGTGATGTTCAAGAAAGAGAAGCCTTGTCGGAGAAACAAGCAATATATGAAAGCTAAGTTACCAGAATTTGAGCAATTCAAATTTTTAAATTTTAGTTATCTTCCTTGAACAACCACACTTTGTATGGAAAACCTGTGCGCGGAGGAACCTACCCGTGGCTAGCCGCACCCTTATCTTGTTTTCGAGTACGCTCAACGATTTAAGTGAGCTGCGACAAGTGTCGCACCCTTGCTTCGTTTTCGAGTTCGCTCAGCAAGCTAAGTGCGTTGCGACTAGCTGCGGCGAGGTTGCTTGCCGGTAAGACCTTGGCCAGCAGGCTGCTCAGGGTCCAGCACTCAGCGCTCGCGGCAAGGGCCCCTTGCCGGCAAGTTCCCTAGAAGCGTAGGGTTGAAGGCATCCAAAGTAGAGGACCAAAACAAGGGAGATAACGCTGCATCGATTGCTCAAAATAAGATAATATCTTACAAGGGATAACTTGTCGCAATCACTAATAGATTCGTGTCCATGGCACACCTTGCAGTAACAAAGGAAATAAAAAGGAAGAGGCCTAATCTACGCGGTCGCCTTCAACCCTAGAGATCTTGTTCACCTTGGCGATAATGTGGGCGACCTGCGCCTTCAGCGCCTCCATATCCGCGTCGGCCGGCAAGCTGCGGAGAACGTTGACGAGGTTTATGCCAGGATTGCGGTATACTATCTTTGTCAGGACGCGCTCCAGAGTACCCGCGCAGAGCTGGCGTGACTCCTCGGCCAGCTGCGCGGGGAGCTTCTTCTGTAGATTTGCGACTGCCGGCGCGACCCCTCTGAAGAAGAGACTGAGCTTGGCGCTGTGGGGGAGATTTGGATCCGGAGAGTATATGAGATGCTCAACCCTCAGCGCCATCAGCTCTTTGTCGATGCTAGCTGCAGAAGCCACCAGGTCATCGGTCCATACTTCGACGGTCCGGCGGAAGTTCTCAGCTGAAGTGGCGGCGCTCTCCACCAGGCCTCGCTCCTTGCGGAGCTCGTCCTTCAGCTTGGTTTCGCGGTCACGGACGGCGTCGAGCGAATCCTTCAGCATAGAGACTTTCAGCTCCAGATCTGCAATTGAGTCCTTGGCGGCCTTCAGCTCGTCGCCTTGCTTGGAGAGGCGTACCTGGAGTTCAGAGTTAGTGTGGGCGTCCTTCTCGCGCTCTATGTTGAGCGCGATGACCCTCTCCGTGCTCGCCCTCAGGAATTCCTCCAGCTGCGCCACCTTAGCCTCGAGGTCCTTCTTGGCGGTCTCCGCGGTGGCGGCGGCGGCCTTCGCTTCCTTCAGTTCTCCGCCAAGGGCCTGCTCCCGGGCGGTGAGGTCTTCCTCGTGGGAGTCGAGGTCGACCTTCCGCTGGTTGAGCGCTCCTTCTCGCTGAGACAACGCTTCTCCGGCGAGTCGCTGCTGCTCCTCGGCCTCCGCTTTCTCCAGGAGCCACTCTTGGTACTCCCCGGCGAGCCTCTCGCGCTCCTCCGCCAGGTCGCGGAGGGCCGCTTGGTTGGCGGCGCGGAGCTCCGCCGCGCGTTTCTCCATATCAGCTGCGGCCTTGGCGGTGAGGGCCTCCCGAGACTCAAGTTTCGCCTGCCTGGCCCGGTAAAGGGCCAAGAGCCGATGGAGCAGCTTCTCCTCCTCGGGCTCATCGCTCCCGCCGGGCGCCTCGACGATCTTCAGCCCCGCGGAGGCGAGAACCTCCCCATCGAAGGACTCTCCCTCCTCGGGGGCTCGCGACGAGGATCCCCACGGCACTTGGATGAAGACGCCGTTGGGAGCCTCGAGGTAGAAGCCCGACTGCTCCTTTCCGGCGGAGGGGTCGGCGGCCAGTGCAGCGCCCAACGCTCCTGCCGCCTCCGGGCCGGCAGTGCGGTCGCCGTCCCCCTCCCCGGCCACTGCGTCTGCGGTCGGGGCAGTCTCCTCCGCGGCAGGCTCGGCGGCTCCCGCCATGTCTTCAACGACAGGGGCGTTGCCGCCGTCGCCCTGCGCGCCCTCCTCCTCGACGACGATCTCCATCTCCGTCTGCTCTGGGGGAGGAGGATCTAGAAGAAGAAGAAAAAGAAAAAGTTCAAGCAAATATCCAAAAAAAGACAAGTCCAAGAAGACGAGGTTACAAGACTTACCTTGGCGGACTTCGTCGACGACAGGCTCCCTCGCCGGGGAGCTCTCCCTTGGCGGGGTGGCCGCCCTCGCCGGGCTGCTCGCCCTTGGTGGGGTACTCGCCCTTGGCGGAGTACCCGCCCTTGGCGGAGCGCTCTCCCTCGCCGGAGAGTTCGTCCTTGGCGGGGACGGTGGGGCTTGCGGCTCCTCGGGAGTAGTCTCCGGGCGCTCCTGGGGCTGCGGCTCCACCTCTGCGTAAGACAATCAAGACAAAACATAGCAACAAGATGTTAGTACAAGACAAAAACTTCAGGCGCGCCCGACGAGCGGAAAGTTCAAGCCCAGACTTACGCTGGGGGCTGCGCTGGGGGCTGCTCCTCGGAGCAGCGCTTGGGTCCGGCAAGCTCGTCGCCGGCGCGTCCCCTGTCGCCGCGACGGGCGAGTCGTCCTCGACCTTGACTACGGGAACCTTGGCCTTCTTCGCTGCTCGCTGGGCCAGGGTCCTGAAATCAAAGCAAGAAGCAAGATCAGAATCATCAACCAAAGAATCAAGACAGAATTGAAGAAGCTACAGAATACAAGTCCTTACTCCTGTTCCTCGTCGTCGTCGTCGTCGCTCAGGGCGGAGAAGTCGAACTCCACCTGAGGCGCGGCCGCGCGAGGGGCAGGAGGAGAAGGCTCCCTCGGGCGCTTGGCGGTCCCCGGGGCTGGGGGCTGCGAAGACCCGGCCCCTGTGGACGCCGAGGCCCGGGGTGCAGGCGGAGCAGCCGCTCCGCTCTGAGAAGACCCTCCTCCACTTGGCGCTGACGTACGGGGCGCCTCTGCCGTAGCCTGTGTGCGGGGCGCCTCCGCCGCGGTTGGTGCGCCGGGCGCTCCCGTCGCGGCTTGGCTCCCCCGGGTAGCTCGCGCCGCCCGGCGAGCAGGTTGTTGCCGGGGCGCCTGCGCCCTCGTCGTCGTCGTCGTCGCCTTGCGGAGGCGCTTCAGCGGAGATCGCCTGGGACTTGCCCGTGGCGGGGAGGTCTCCGATGACGAAGAGGCGTCGTCGTTGAGCCCCAGAGACCCACCGGAGTCCTCGCCGGCCCCGGCGTCCTCCTCCTCCTCCTCCTCGGCCGGCCCGCTGGGCCCAGCGCCCTACCCTGCGGCCGTGCTCCCTCCGGCGCCTCCGCTCCCTCCGGCGCCTCCGCTCACTCCGGCACCTCTGCTTCCTCCGGCAACGTCGCCCCTCGCGGCGGCCTCGCTCACGATCCCGGGGATCCCAGCATACCTCAGAGAGGGGACCCCGGCGAGCTCGTCGGGCGGAAGCTTAAGCAGCCTGCGGATCTCTGCCTCCTCTGCTTGGCACGATGCTTCGGCAGCCTCCGCCTCTTCAACTGTGAACCCGAACTCTCCTGCCGCTGCGGCTGCGGCGGCCTCTTCTACCCGGGAAGCAATATAAGCAATCTCCCGATCAGTGGTGGCCCGGGTGAGACCCTTGATCTCCTCCTTGTTCTTCGGCACCTCCACCAAGTTGTCGAAGAAGCTCATGATGGCATCCGGCTTGGGCGCTATCCATGTGGGGTCGACGCCATGCGAGTCACATGCGGGCATCATTGCGCGTAAGGGGTCCCGGGCCGTGCTGTTGCATAGGGGCACCACTCCCCGGGGAGCTCTGAACCACTCCGGGTGGGCCGGGTCGTGCTTAAAAAGCTCCCGGACCATCCCCTTCAGCTCCAGTGATGTGAAGTTGAAGTTCAGTCCGGGGCGCAGTCTCATAATGTCCGCCGCATTGCCGTACTCCCATGCTGGCCTCTTCCTCTCCTGTAGAGGGGCAATGTGGCGGCGGAGGAAGTCTGCCCCTACTTCTCCGATGGTCAACTTGGCTACCCGGAGACGAAGAATTCTGACAAGGGCGACGTTGAGCTTGATGTCGTCCGAGTCCAGCTCGCTCCAGTCCCTGCCGCGCACTATAGCAGTTGTGCGCGACGCGGTGAAGGGCTGCGGCTCCTCCTCTACTATCCAGCACCAATCCGCGCGCCACTCCTCCCACTTGCCGCGGAGCTCCCCTTGCAGATAGGATTCCTTCTTGTTCAAGCGGAAGACCCAAGAGATACCCCCGGAGAGGGGAGCGCCGGCCTCTACTCTAGGCGTAAAGAAATGCCTAAAAAGCGCTACGTTTGGATAGATCCCTATGTAGTTTTCGCACAGATGTGCGAAAACCGCCATCGTAAGGATGGCGTTGGGGGTGAAGTCTAAAAGGTGGAGGTTGTAGGTGTTCATGATATCGCAGAAAAATTCAGAGAAGGGAGGACAAAGGCCGCAGTGGAAGAAAACAGCGAAGAAGAAATACCCACCGGGGTATATATCCTTGGCGGCGGCGGGATAAACTCTGGTCCGAGGATGCGCCTTGGTCTTCTTGGCCCAGAACAGGTAATACTTGTTCCAGAGCTCCCGCGCGCCGAGCCTTGGCGCGAAGACGACATTCCTCTTCCACAAGAGAGCAAGCCTCGCCGCCTGCTCAGATTTATCTTTCTTGGCCTTCTCCGCCTTCGCCTTCTCGGTCTTCGGGGCCATGGCGGAGGCGGCGAGGGAAGGGGGAGCGAGGAGTCCGGCGGCGCCGCAGATGCAAGAGACGGCGGAGGAGGTGTGGAGGCGGAGCGCAGAGGGGAATATCTGGAGATAGAAGAAGCAATGAAGGCGAAGTAAGGTAACGGCCCCTGCTTCCTCTGCTTTTAAGGGGGAAGTGGGGGACGCTCCGCATTTCTCATTAAAGAACGTGGCCACGTTCCCTCCCACGACGCCGCAATCGACGCGTGCCGTTACGGAGGGACGCGGCGGATGCGGAAGGGGATTCGGCGTGCCGTGGGCCGCGCGTGCCCGTGCACTGTTTTGGGCCTGGCCCAACAGCGCTTGGCACCGTGTGTGGCCCAGGCCCGGGGGCTCCTGTCGGTGTACTAAGGTAGAGGTACCTCAGTACCCCAACTTGTGCACGGGCAGCAGCAGCTTCCCGCGGCAGGGCCTACCACGTGCTTGCCGGAGACCTTTCTGATCCATATGAAGCCATTCAAAAACAAAGTATACAAGACAGAAGATCAAGGCCCCGGCAAGTGGAGCTTGCCGGGAAGGCCGTCCCAGGCTCAAGATTTCCTCATTAACACAAGACCCTGGCAAGAGGAGCTTGTCAGGAAGACCAGAAGATTACATTTCAGAAGACATGCCTCGGCGCAACATGCGCCCCGGCAGGGCCCGGGGAGCGGCAAGCTCCAGGGCCCGGCAAGGTCAAGGCCCCCGGCAAGGTGCTTGCCGGGGAGAGTTATGCTGTGTGCCCGCGCTCCAGCTCATCGAACCACGCGTTGCCCTGGGGCCATTCCAGGGACGCGTGGCGGATGGCTGTGCAGCCTGGGGGACACGGTGGCACTCCACGGTGACGAAGCCATCACCGTGGCAAACGGAGACGCAAGGTCGGGCGCTTTTGGGGTCGACGGTGACGGGCATTTAATGCTCTTGTCCCCCACTGTCAAAGTAGGTGATGACCACTGTTCATGCACTGTTCGTCCACTGTTCCCGCACTGTTACAACTACCACCAAAGTTATGTTTTTACCCTTTCTTCTACGTTGACACCTGTCGGTGACCCCTTGGGCTATAAAAGGAGGCCCATGCACAACGTAGAGGGGGTTCGGAACCTAGATCGCTCATTCGCTCGGTGTAGCTAGTTCTTCAAGCTCCCGAGCTCTCCAACTCAATACAATCTAAGCAGGAGTAGGGTTTTACGCGTCCGTCCCGGCCCGAACCTGGGTAAACTGCCCGCGTGCTCTCTACGATCTGCTCTTTGTGCTCCCTCCGCTCCCTTACCACACGAACAAGGGGCTCCGGTCCCATAGGTGCTCGTGGTGGAAAGTTTCCCCCGACACTGGGGCATAAGGGTTCTGGCGGCCAAAAGTTTTGAAGGGGAAGAGATCAAGTATAGCCTAGTTTTCGAAAAACTGAGAAGGGAAGAGAAGTATAGATAGTTTTGAAAACAAGCAATAGTTTTGAAAATAGTTTTACCCCAACTAACGACCATGCTAACTAAGGCTTCCTACAGTCAGGATGGCTCTGATACCAGCTCTGTGGGGACCCCGACTCATAAGTCGTGATCACCGAATGCACGTGTATAGTGATCCCAGAGATCTATTCTCACTGAACACACAGAAGCTGAATAACAAGAGTCTTACATCCATACATACAGTATTACACAAATAGGACCATTATAGTCAAGTCTTGAATATATCATCGCAGCGGAAATCTTCAATATCAACTTGGACCCATGCCATCTGCCTTAACCCTACAGGCATTCTGACTGGGAAGCGTCCTAGCTCGCATGCTCGTCACCAAGAAATCTTCATCATAACCTGTTCTCTCATGCCTGGCCAATAAAATAACCAGTGGCAAGCCAATGAGTACTTTGAATGTACTCGCAGGCAACCCAAGTGTGATGACAGAATAATTATGCAAAGCTCTACTGCTAAATTGGCAGTTTTGCGGAAAGCTAGTTTTTCATATGCAAGTATGATCAACATATAACATGGACATGCATGTGTCTGCAACAAGTGTCTGGAGGTCACAGACATCACTATCGAGAAAGAGTTGTAATCAACTCATGCTCAAGCTCATTGTGACTTTCTCACAATCACATCAACAATATCTCTGAATCGTGTTGTTTCCCAGAAACTTATGGACATAGTCTAAGTAGCACCACCCAACTGTCCTTGACCGCGGACACGGCTATTCGAATAGTTTTACACTCTGCAGAGGTTGCACACTTTACCCACTAGATCCGGGGAACTTCCGTGACATCCACGACCCGCGGTACCTCAAGTACCCGGGGTAAGCACCTGATCACTATCTTTCCCTAGACGACACTAACATAGAGTCCACTCGATTGGTAGTAACCCCCGTGCCCACATTTCACATCTTAATAATTGTGGAGACTCGCTCCCATATTCATCACATACCATTGACACGGGGTACCAACGGTGTGTTCGGTGCCCTGTAAAAACAGTCATGGCCGCCTATCCAAGCACGACCCCGTCCTGAGAGTGACCTCATGTCACCCCCGTCACTAGTAATGCGGGCACCATGCTAGTATCGACCTAGGTAATCAATAATGCCCTTTTCCCATATAAGGGTAGAGTGGTTGCGCATGTTTGGTTGGGACGGTAGTCACACATAAATCTAATCCATCTCTGTAAACAACACTCTCGTCAAGCCTCGGCATACTACTTCTTCAGCAAGTAGTGCCCTAGTTTCTCATCATCTCCCAGGGGCATTAATGGCACCCTCTGGGTCGTTTGCAAGTATGTCAGACCACACTTGTTTCGCTCAATGCATAACCCTGACCCATTTTGCGTAGCCAACTACTATAGAATACATCTATCTATTCCCACCCACATAACCCTCATAGGAAGGTAGGGTCATGTTTGATGCAGGTTTCAACAGTAAGTAACAAAGGTAGCAACCAAAGTGGTCTCCACCTCAACATGATTCCGATGCATCGATAATAAGGTGCTATGAGACATGCATAAAAAGGTTTCTCGAACATGGTCAAAGGGCTGCTTGCCTTATTCTTCCGAGTCTTCAAACCTTTTGGTCCATCTCCGAGTATTCCGTTTATTTCGTCAACTAACGATGGAAACAATCATAATAAGCAACACAATCAAAGCAAGAATAAAAGTGCTCTAAAAGTAGGAGTTGGACTTTTCTAGGATACATCTGGTCATATGAAAAATAACCAAGGTGGTTTCATAGGTGTTGGATCAATAGGTAGTTTGGAACATTTCAATATGATAGAATCAAGGGGTTTATGGATTTGAAAGAAGTGTACAGAAATATATTCTTGAATGATGAGCAAAGGTACCCATCAACAAGTCATGATTTTAGAAGCATCTAGGAGTTGGTTTTACTGGATTTGGAATTCAAATGAATTTCCTAGGATTTTGCAAAGCTGATAAATATGAAGAAATGGCTCAATATTTGGTGGGGTACAGAAAGTATTAATAAAAATGTTCCAAAACTAAGTTTGGATATGACAAGCATCTAGGAATTTGAACCACTGTATTTGGATCAAAAATGAGCTCTCTGTGATTTTCTAAAGTTCATCACAGAAAATGAAATATTGGCATTTGATAATTATGTGTGAAGGAAATGTTTCTGGAATAATGTGCATGTTGCACCATGTGATAGAGCATGATTTATGGAGCCATAGGAAATTTGAATCATCAAGTTTGGAGTTTATTTGAATTATTTGTGGGTTTTTGAAGTTTACTGGAAAAAGAAAAGAAAAGGAAAAAGGGCTTTACCCACATACTGCGCACAGGGCGGGGCTTAGTGCTTCGGCGCACTGGGCCGGCCCATCTGCACAGCCACGCGCAGGGGCCTGGCCACGTCGAAGGCGCCTGCCAGGAAAGGCATTTCCGTGCGGGGAAAGCGGCCGAGGCCAGACCCGCTTCCACTTAAACGGAGGGGCCCAGCCTCCAGGTCGCTGACGCGCGGGCCCCCGTGGCAGGTTCTTCTCCCACCTCCCGCTCGAACAGAGCAGAGGCAGGGGAGGCACGGCCGAGCGCTCGCCGGCGTGGCCCCGTCGGCTCGGGCCGTCTCCGGCGACGCCCCGGCCATCGGAGTGACCAGCGCGGAGAGGCGCATCCAACCATGGGCAGCACGCCCGCCGGGGAGGACCAAGGCGAGCTGGGGTTCAACCGCGGTGGAGGAGGCTTCGGTCATCTTTGGGCTTCGAGCATACGGCATCCTGGGGAGGTTTGGCGGAGGTGGGGAGCTCCCTGGAGGTCGAGCGGTGGCACCGGAGTGGCTAGGAGGGAGAGAGGGGCTTGGGGTTGCCCGAATTCAAGCGGCGGCCGGCGGCTCTGCTCCGGCCGTAGTGATGGATGGAGGTCACGGGAGGAGGAGTGGGACGGCTTGGGAGACACACGGGAGAGGGAGAGTGCTAAAGGAGGTGCAAGGGGGGATCGGGGTGCCCTATAAGTAGGTGGGCGCCGGTCCACCGAGGCGCCGTGCACCGGCGAGCCTGTTGCCATCGCCACGGGTCGAGTGAGCTCACCGCAGCGTGTCTGGGGTGCTTGTGGGATTGGTCCAGGCCTAAAGAAAGAGAGAGGGGGAGCGGGGAGGTGCCAGAGCGTCGCGCGTGCGAGCTTGCTCACTGGAGCGCTCGGGCGGCCATGGCGCGCGTGCGAGCAGAGGTGAGAGAGGAGGAGAGAGGAGGGGGCCGACCGCCCAGCGTGTTGCGGACGCCGAGGCAGCCTCGGGGGACACGAGGGGGAGGCCCAAGGTTGTCGGGAGCAGCCGATTGGAGGCGGCTACAGTGCGGGAGTGCACTGTAGCGCGCTCCAGAGCGCCCGAATGGCTGGCACGGCTGTGCCCTCGCCGCTTTGGTCATGTCCATCGTGCCCAAGGTTGTCTGGAAGGTCAGGGGAGGAGTAAAGAAATGGCATGTGGCCTTGGATGCTCTGGGAGGCCACTGGAATGAGGAGGGAGGTGAAGAAGAAGGTGAAAGCTGCTGTCCAGAAAAGTGAATTTGGGGTTTTACCCCCCTCCAATAATTGAGCTGAGGCAGAGGAGAGTTACTGGAGGTAGAATAGGACTAGGAGAAGCTGTGGTAAGAATTTGAGGTAAATGGAAATAGTAAAAGGGGTCCAAACAAGGGTTTTGGTAATTGGACAGAAGGTGTTTGATCAGGTTTTGGGGAGGCAAATGACTTCCAATTGGCATGGGACTTAACAGGATGGAATGTCACACACAATTAGGCCCCTACACCAAATTTGAGCTTATTTGGGCAAAGTTGCCAATGTAACTTTGGTGAACCCTAGAAATCAATAGAAATGGTTTCACCTTGTTTGAGTCAAGCTAATCATCTCCCCTTGATGCACCACTTGGTGTAGCATCATAATTTGGGGTTATGATCATGCTCACAAAGTTTGAGGCCCCAGGTAAAAAGTTGACAATGTAGAGTTGTTCAAATTTGAATTTGAACAGAAGTGGTTTTGGGGCACTTAGACCAAGTTATGCTTCTCCAAAACTTGTGCCATTTGGCATGGATGCATGATTACATCATTTTAGCATGTACACCAAGTTTGAGAGCATTTGGACAAGTTTGGCAATGTAAAGTTGCTCAAACTTCTAATATGGACGGAATGGTTTTGAGGGGATTAGAGGATGTTACCTTGATCTTCAAGGCATGAGGCTTTGCAAGATCATCAAATATGTCATATATGACATGATAGAATTTCCCTGGAATTTTTGGAGAATATTTCCTTTGTAAATATTTCAAAAGCTTGAAATATCCAGAAAGGGTTTTGGAAGGATTTGTCCAATATTTTGAACATGACCATGTGCTGAAACTCTTATATATGGACAATATATGTCCTATGAGTCTCCCTAAATTTTGGCAAATATTTTTGAAATAATTAAATAATTTTTCCCTATTAAAGACCATTTCTGGCCTTAAGAAAAAGCTTTTAAATAAAATATAAAAATAACTTTTAAAATTATAATTTTGTGGTTTCTGGGAGTCCTATACCTAATAGGATTCAAATATACTTTTTGAAAGATTTTTCACACCCTAAATAAGGTACTTGCAGAGCAAACCTCAATTCAGGGGTTTTTGGAAAACTAATTTTAGAAAATACTATTTGGCCAAAATATTTTTATAAGAAAATTCTATACTGGTCTATACACATGGCATGATCATTGGGAAAAAGTTTTGGATCAAGGAGATGAAGTATAAGAGTTGGAGGATTTATTTGATTTTTAGAGCACTAGCAAACGGCAGACAAAAGTCAAATCAAGCAAAGTCAAAAACACTCAAAAGTTTTTTGTAAATCCACATTTTTAACATGATAATTAGCTTAAGCATTGTGGCATGAAAATCAGGGTGTGACATGAAGAGTGAGAGGTTCCCCGATAGTTTGAGTCAGAAGGGTTAAGAGGTTGTCAAATAAGACCTGCTTTTGTAAAAGCTAAGCCGGAAATTTGTGAAACCTCTGCTTGGCGCTTGGGACAAGGTAGCGTATTGGGCAAGCCGGAGGAAAGGACAATTACCTCTTCACCATCTGCATGGTTGGCCTCCGCATCATCCTGATAATGATCCGTGTCAATAAGATGAATAAAATGAGAGCCAAGGGAGTCAAGATCTACCTCCGAATCATTATCATCCAAATCAAACAGCTCTGAAGTATTTGATTTCTTCTTAGCAGGCTTCTTGGGAGCCTTAGTCTTAGTCCCGGTCTTTTTGGCTGGTTTTTCTTGAAGTTTCTTATTCCAGAAGGAGGAGTCAGCCTGCAGAAATCAAGTAATAATGAAAAGGCAGATTGGCAAATGATGACTTACTGAATGTTGTGTGAAAATACTTACAACTAGCGACTCAGTGAGAGTATAGAAAAGGCTCAAGCCTCTTCTACTGCAAGTTTCCAGGGTCTCATTCAGCAGTGTCTTGGTCATATTGTTGATGTCACCATCAGTCAGTTCTATTTGGCAATGGCATAGGGGATCCTTAACATTACTAGTATATTCACACATTAAGTCGGATCGGTGGCTTAAGGGCAAAATTCTCCACGCAACCCAGCACCGGACTAAGTCGACTCCATTTAGCCCATTGGTCATTAAGGCCTTGATTTTGAAAAAATAGGCATATATTTGGCCCGCTCCTTGGTGCTAATCCGTTCTGGCAAAGGATGTATGTAGCTAAGCCGGATCTCATGATAACCCGGCAGAGGATCTTTACCTTCAGGGGAGGTGTCTTTGCAATAAAACCAAGTTTGATTCCAGTCCTTGGGATGTCTGGGAGGTGCGGCAGCATGAAAGGTGGCTTCTTTGCGCCTCTGAATAAAAATGCCCCCTAATTCTAGCCTGGGCCCATCCGTGAACTCAGTCTGCCGGTTTAAGTAATAAAATTCCCTGAATAGTTCTATGGTAGGCTCCTATTGAAGGTACACCTCGCAGAACACTTGAAACTTGTAGATGTTTGAAACGGAATTGGGCCCAATGTCTTGAGGATGGAGCTGGAAAAAGTGCAGCACATCACGGAAAAACTTTGAGCCGGGCGGGGTGAACCCTTGGAGCATATGATCAGTAAAGACAATGACCTCGCCTTCCTTGGGCCGAGGAGGGGTTTCTATGCCTGGGACCCGCCAATGGATATCATCTTTTTTGGCTAAGATGCCTGTCTGGACACACTCGTTCAATATTTCATCGGTGACCTGGGAAACGACCCAATTTCAGGAGGTGACGGTCTTGGCCTTAGACATTTTTTACTACAAAGGAAATGGATTACCGGTTTAAGATTACGTTGTTAAGCTAGATAATGACCAGTTCTACATAAAATTGATATGGTTAAACCGGAGGATAGTATCAGGTCATATGGATTGTGAGTGAACACTGGCGACTTAATAAGGGGACTAATGCTATATGGCGGGTTACTGTTATCCTATAAGCCGCCCGTATTATTACAGTACAACATATTGGAACGTAAATTTTCCAAAGTGAAGGAAAACCAAGTTCTGCAGATTTATGCTATGATTTTAGATCTACAGCGGTTCGGAAAATATAAATAAAATCTAAACCTAAAGTGGTAGCGACAGAAGTGTTCATGTGTTCAGATGATGTCTTCAACAGAGGGGGGTGTCTTTTGCTATTGGAAATGAATGCTAAAACTACTACTGCGTGTTTTTGACATTGGATTCAGATCTAAATATGCAATCTAAGAAGGCCAAACGAGGAACAGCGGAATAACTCCGAGAAAATGAGCAAACCCTAATGCAGATCTGATTTGAGTGAAAATAAGTACCAAGAGATGCTGATGAACAACTAAGGAACGGCGCCGTTTTCCGGTCAAGGTCAGGTTGATGCAGCGGCCAAGGTTGATGCAGTCGACGGGGGCGGCGGAGTTCTGAAGGCGTCTGTCGTCGCGAGGAAGGAGAAGAAGAGGCAGAGGCAGGGGTAAAAGCGAAAAGAAAGACCCCCTGTCCCTATTTATAAGGCAGTGGATAGTTGGTATGCGCGGGAATCGAGGAGGCTGGAAAATTGAGTATATGGCCACAAGGGCGCCTCGATTTTTGGGAGGTCCATTAAAAAGATCTACTGAGATATGATAAATCTTCGTACAAAATTAATGAAAGATGACGCCATGGCGGGTTAGCACAATCCGGAGATATGGTGTCACGACGGGTTGCAATGAAATGGTAAGAATTGGCGATGAAAATTTCTGCTAAGACAAGTGTTGAAGATTGACGTGAACAAGTTCAAATCAACCTGGGGCCTAATGTTGGAGATATAACTATTGGGTATGACCCGCCCAGGAGGGGCCGGGTCATGCCACTAGCGGCTTAAGATGAGAAGGCCCAAGAAGGAGTGAAGATGGCGGTTTGTATAGTAAAGCTTATTGAAAGCCCAAGACCCGGGGCCGATTTGAGGCCCATGGGTGTGAACCGCCATACGTTTAACTTGTATTATAAGGCAAGCTTGGTTGGTTACCGAGCCGGACACATTGTGTATGAGTAGGCCAGGACTCTGTAAGCCACCGGGCATCAGCCTGTATATAAAGGGGTGACCCGACGGCGGGTTAACTCACCAAACAATCGCTCGAGAGTTAGGTCAAGCGTATTCGCTCCCTGGTTGTGGAGACTCGAGCAATACAACCCCAACTGGATTAAGCTTTTACCTCATTGAGGGGTTGAACTAGGATAAAAAATTCTCTGTGTATCTTGTCCCGATTAACCCCTTCAAGCTAATCTAGTTGTGATGGCTCCACACCTAAGTCCTAATCCTAGGGCATCAGCCGTGAAAAATCAACGACACATGGCGTGATGATACGTCTCCAATGTATCTAGAATTTGTTATTGTTCCATGCTATTATATTATCTGATTTGGATGTTTTATATGCATTATTATGCTATTTATATTATTTTCGGAGATGACAATGTCAATTTCTGTTTTTTCCTTATTTTTGAGTTTCGAAGAAAAAAATATCAAACGGAGTCCAAACGGAACGAAACCTTTGTGATGATTTTTCTTGGACCAGAAGACACCCCAGAAGCTTGAGAACTAAGTCAGAAGAGCCATGATACGGCCACTAGGGGGGAGGGCGCGCCCCCACCTTTGTGGGCCCCTTGTGACTCCACCGACCTATTTCTTCCACCTATATATTCACATATATTCCGGAAACCCTAGAGAGGAGGACGAAACCATTTTTCCGCCGCCGTAACCTTCTGTATCCATGAGATCCTATCTGGAGGCCTTTTTCGGTACTCTGTTGGAGGGGGATTCGAACACGAAGGGCATCTACATCAACCCTATTTCCCTTCCAATGCAGCGTGAGTAGTTTACCATAGACCTACGGGTCTATAGCTAGTAGCTAGATGGCTTCTTCTCTCTCTTTGATTCTCAATAACATGTTCTCCTTGATGTTCTTGGAGATGTATCCGATGTAATCTTCTTTCGTAGTGTGTTTGCCGAGATCCGATGAATTGTGGATTTATGATCAGCTTATCTATGAATATTATTTGAATCTTCTCTGAATTCTTATATGCATGATTTGATATCTTATTAATTCTCTTCAAACTATCGGTTTGGTTTGGCCAACTAGATTTGTTTTTCTTCCAATGGGAGAAGTGCTTTGCTCTGGGTTCAATCTTGCGGTGATCTCGCCCAGTGACAGAAGGGGACGAGGCATGTATTGTATTGTTGCCATTGAGGATAAAAAGATGGGGTTTTCATCATATTGCTTGAGTTAACTTCGCTACATCATGTCATCTTACTTAAAGCGTTACTCTGTTCTTCATGAACTTAATACTCTAGATGCAGGCATGAGTCGGTCGATGTGTGGAGTAATAGTAGTAGATGTAGTCATGAGTCGGTCTACTTGACACGGACGTGATGCCTATATTCATGATCATTGGATTAGATATTGTCATAATTATGCGCTTCTATCAATTGCTTGGCAGTAATTTGTTCACCCACCGTAATATTTTCTATCTTGAGAGAAGCCTCTAGTGAAACCTATGGCCCCCGGGTCTATTTTCCATCATATAAAGTTTCTGACCTACAATATTAGTTTCCTATTCACTCTTTTTGCAATCTTTTACTTTCCAATCTATAAACCTAAAGTACCAAAAATATTTACTTTACCATTTACTTACCTCTATCAGATCTCATTTTTTCAAGTAAACGTGAAGGGATTGACGACCCCTTTATCACATTGGGTGCAAGTTGTTGATTGTTTGTGCAGGTATTCGGTGACTTGTGTGTTGTCTCCTACTGGATTGATACCTTGGTTCTCAAACTGAGGGAAATACTTAATCTACTTTGCTGCATCACCCTTTCCTCTACAATGTAAATACCAACTCAAGCTCAAGAGGTAGCAGGAAGAATTTCTGGCGCCATTGCCGGGGAGATTTACGCCAAGTCAAGAGTCAAGATTTGTCTCCTATCAACTCGCCAATTTCTGGTGCCGTTGGGATCTACGTCAAATCAAGACATACCAAGTACCCTTCATAAAACTCTCATATCTTGCATTCACATTATTTTCCATTCGGCTCTCGTTTTCCTCTCCCCAATTTCTAAAACGATTTTCAAAAATATATTCGTTTTCCTTCGCCTTTTCTTGACCCTTCTTCCGTTCGCTTTTTCTTTTCCTATCTTTGCTTGTGTTGCCATGTGCCTTCTATTTTGCTTGCATCTTTTCTTTCTAAAAATCTATTGGTATGGATCACCTCAAAGTTTTCTACTTGGATCATCTTCGATCCATTTGTGCTCATGCTGAAACCCCAACTACTTTAGTTGAGGGAAAATCCTTAGATGAGCATGCTCATTTTGTGCGTCACCGCTTGTATGAAAAAGGGAGAATTTTATGGAATCAAATAAATTGTTTTCTATGTTATGCTTGGAATCTTTGTGAATTTTATGATTTTACTTGTTGCTCTAAGAACCCTAAAAAACACCTTCCCTACCTATGTGAGTGTAATGATAATGAAATCTTATCTTCTTATGAAAAGGGTGTTTATAGTTACTATGATATCAAACAAATTGAAGAATTTGTTGCTTTTAAGGGTGCTCATGAAGTTGCTTCTCTGATTGAAAAGTATGATATTACTCTCTACAAATGTGAAAATTCCAACATACTTAAATATTGTTATCGAAACCATGCTCATAATGCTTATGTTAAGGAATTTATTGAGAGAATGATCGTTGCTTTGGAAAGAAATAATGATACGCATGAATCTATAGATAATTATAATTCCGATGATTTCATTGAAATATCCCTTGATGAACATGATGATTGCTATTCTTAGGGCCATGATGCCAATATTTGTGGAGATGAATTTTCTATAGTTCCTTATGTTAAACATGAGATTATTGCTATTGCACCCATACTTGATAGTTCCTTGAATAAAAAGCATGATTGCAATGATGTTATTATAAATTCTATTAATGTCAATTGTGTTAATGATATGCAAAACCCTAAGCTTGGGGATGCTAATTTTGCTATGTCTACTACTTGTTGCAATGATCATGATTGGGGTGATTCTTCTTATGATCTTGAAAATTTATTTAAGCCGCATGACGAATATGAGATTGATAATAATGTTTGCAATAATATTGAAAGTGGGTTTGGAAGAGTTTCAACTTTAGACCCACATATTTGGAGAATTTTCAATATTATGGATTTTTTGATAAAAGTAGGTTTGGAGAGGTCGTGACTTTAGTTAATGTTAGTCCCACTATTTTGGAAGAGTGTCAACTTTGTATGCATGTGGATCATGTAGATAATATTTTATGTGATAGCAATATTGTTGAATTTGATTACGATCGTACATGTAATTATTATGAGAGAGGAAAATACGGTTGTATGAATTTTCATGTTACTAAATTACCTCTCGTTATGTTGAGATTGCTATTATTTCTTGCTTCTTCCTTACATATGCTAGAAATTGCTTGTCTTGCTAGTTTGTTTTCCTATAAAATGCCTATGCATAGGAAGTATGTTAGACTTATATGTGATTTGCACATGCTTTATGATTCTCTTTTTGTGCTTCAAGTCTTGTCTTTCATGTGAGCATCATTAAAATTATCAACGCCTAGCTAAAAGGCTTTAAAGAAAAGTGCTAGTTGGGAGAGAATCCAATATTTTTATTTTCTGTTTTTGTGAAAATACACATTATTACTTCTGTAGTAATTGTGTTTTGGTGTTTAATTAGTGTTTGAGCCAAGTAAAACCTTTGGGATGGCTTACGGTGATCGTTGATTTGATTTTGCTGAAGACCGGAAAATTTTGCGCCCATTGCAGAAAATTCAATAATTCACTCGAATGAGAAAACCTTATGAAAGTTTTACACAAACTTGATATACAAATTCCCTACATCGTCCTAATTTTTCATATTTTTTAGAGTTCTAGAAGTTTACGAAGTTTTCAAATTGCTACAGACTGTTTTGTTTTTTGACAGATTCTGTTTTCTATGTGTTGTTTGCTTATTTTGATGAATCTATTGCTAGTATCGGGGAGTATGAACCATGGAAAAGTTGTAATACAATATATATTACACAAATATAAAATAAGAATGAGATCACAACAGTACCTTGAGTGGTTATTTGCTTTGTTTTACTAACGGAGCTCATGAGTTTTCTGTTGAGTTTTGTGTTGTGAAGTTTTCAAGTTTTGGGTATGGATTTGATGGACTATGGAATAAGGAGTGGCAAGAGCCTAAGTTTGGGGATGCCCAAGGCACCCCAAGGTAATATTCAAGGACAACTAAGAGCCTAAGCTTGGGGATGCCCCAGAAGGCATTCCCTCTTTCTTCTTCGTCTATCGGTAACTTTCACTACAAAAAATACACTTCCGTGATGATACGTGTTTGTCACAGTAGGTCACATATTCTGTCATGCATGTACATCCATGACAAATTTATGACAGAATGAAGATAGTCATACTTGTGCTGTCGTAGAAGTGTTCCATGGCATTACCAAAAGGATCATCACGGAAGTGTCCACTTCCATGACGATAAATCGCGCGTCACAGAAGTGCTTTCGTCTAGGGTGACCGACACGTGGCATCCGTCGTAACGGAACGCCATTAAGCTATCAGATCCGGTTTTGGATCCGATAACCCGTTAACAGTCCCGACAAATGGGGATTTTCCACGTGTAAAATCATCATTGGCTGGAGGAAACACGTGTTAGCTCACCTTTGGGACAGATGTCATCCACTCATTGGACCTAAAGCGCCTATGATACGTCGACACGTGGCATGGCCCAACAGAGGCCCATTCCCGTGAAAAGGCCGGCCCGTTTGACTTGGTCAAAAGGTGGCGGGCTGGCCCACTGTATGCCTGTTAACGCCTGTTCGCATATAGCCCATTTATAGGCCGCTAACCCAGGGCCCGTTTACAGCCTATCCGAATTAGGCCCAGTAACGTCATCTAGGCCGTCCAATATAATCCCAGCCCATTTTAACTTCCGGCCCATGTATGGCGCATGACGTCTTTCGGCCCATATGAGGCCCTTAGTAACCCTCGGCCGATTAACGACCTGTGTAAAACTGGCCCGTAATGAACAGTGCCCAACAGAGGCCCATTCCTGTGAAAAGGCCGGCCCGTTTGACTTGGTCAAAAGGTGACGGGCTGGCCCACGGCAAGCCTGTTAACGGCCTATTCGCATATAGCCCATTTACATCCCGCTAACCCAGGGCCCGTTTATGGCCTATCTGAATTAGGCCCAGTAGCGTCATCTGGGCCGTCCAATATAATTCCAGCCCATTTTAACTTCCGGCCCATGTATGGCCCATGACGTCTTTCGGCCCATATGAGGTCCTTAGTAACCGTCGACCCATTAACGGCCCGTGGTAAAACTGACCCATATTGAACAGTGTTTCACTTTATACCCATTAACGGCCCATTATTTCGTTGGGCCGTTTCCAGCCCATGTTATCTTTCGGCCTTCTCAGAGCCCATTTATTCTTGGGCTCATTTCCAGCATTCGTTTACTTTCAGCCCGTTACTGTCATTTTCTGCTTGTGGGTCAAATTCAGCCCGTGGTTACAGTCGGCCCGTTTATGGCCCATTAATACGTTGGCCCGTTTTCATAGCATCGTCAAATACGGCTGATTAACGATGGCGCGTTATGGTCGGCCCATGAACGGATGATTTCAACTCCAGCCCATTTACGGCCATAATGTTGTCTGTTATTGGCCCATGTTTGGCCAACCGATCATACGGCTCGTAGAAGGCCCATTGTGTCTACGACCCGTATAAGGCCCATTGTTTCTATGCCCCGTAGAAGGCCCGTTGTTTCTACGGCCCTTAGAAGGCCCATTGTTTCTACGGCCCGTAAGAGGCCCATGTTAACTACAGTAAATATGTAGCCCATGGTTAATGTGGCCTAGTTTTAAAAAATAGGCTATTGCGGCCACTTGCAAACCATGGAAAAAGAACTGCACTGACTACAAGAAAACAAATAAACAAGACAATAAGGAAATAAATAGGCAAGCAACTTACGCTAGGCTATCACGGCTATTACACATATTACATCCACTAGGCATCAAAGTTCGCCACCAGTGCAAATATAGGGAACAAAGCAGCATATAAACGCCGCAGCAAAACAAGTCTAGAACTGAAACCACTTCGGAAGAGCTCAAGAAACAATATCCTGGGTACCCATAATGTTGGCAAGATGCTTAGCAAGCTTATTAACTTTCTCTTGTTTGGCGCTTAAATCCTCCAGCACTTGCTATTGCACCAGAAAGTATGCATCTGAATTATGCAGGGACTTCCTCGGTCCTTCGGCTTCCTATCGCATAACATCCGATCAATGTCTTTCAACATGAAGTTGAGACTCAAGAAGCCAAACTGATTCAGGCAGCGAGTTCGAAGAGCTGCTGCCAGCAGTAGTAGCCAGTAACTCGCACACTACATCAAGACATGACTTTAGGGTTGTCTCAGTGTCTTCAATATAGTTTTTATCAGCTTTCTTGGAGAACAACATGGATGTCTCACTATCCTAAACCTGATCTGCATTACTTCCTTTACCATTGCATAACGGGGTAATCTTCTCCAATATTTTATCCGGTTCTAAAGGAGAAACAAACAAACACATCACATATTTACAATGTAGTATATGAAACTCATTTTGGTAAACCAGTTCAGTAGTAAGGTGGACAGGATAACAGCATGAAACAAACATATATTTATGTAGTGTGGTCACTGTATGGTCTATATCATTCTAGTTTATGTTACCAAATCAAGATAGATACAGTTCGAATCATATCTATTCAAGACAAAGCAGCATAGACAGAATATAAGTGTGGGAAACTACACAGCAATAACAACACTTGTAATGTGCATGGCATGAGAACATAACTGTTTATATTGAAACTGAAATCAAAATAGAGCAAGTTACAACAGCAAACACGTTAAAGAAATAGGTTTAAAACATACCTGCTGCGCCATTGGAGTTTCAGTTACATCCTTCAAATTTGAAATTAGTTGGTATGAGTAAATACAATGATGCAAGAGGAAAGTAGTATGAACCATAGCTACAGAACCTGACCTGCGAACAAATCTTCTTCTGCTTTAAGCATTGACTTGGGGTTTGGAGTGGTGGTCCTCGTGCTTTGGGCACTACAGTTGCCTTACTAACTGCTCGTGTTTGGGTGCTCTGTGGTGGAGACGGTGCTATGTCAACGGGAACTGGGTTACTATCTGCCGGGGTTGGGGTTAGAAGGGGTGTAGCTGGTTCTCTGTCCAACTAGGTAGGGGTACAATCTGCGTGGTGGGGCTGGTTCTTGGGAAAGTACAACCGTGGTTCTATCTCCATCGACAGGTAGCACGATCTTTTCTGAAGACCGTGTTTTTACTCCCACAGATACTGCCATCACCCCTCCAATTGAAATGGCTAATAAACAAGAAAATTAATTGAATGTACAGACATTGTAAGATAGACATGTGCAGTGGATAGTAGGGAAGAAAACAGGGCATGAAATAATTCACATTTATGTTGTCTAACCAAATAGAATAGCAGGACATAATTTCAAATATATGATGGCTAATTAAACAGGATAGCATGACATAATTTCACATGTATGATGGCTAACTAAACAGGATAGAATGACATACATCAAAATATGATGACTATGTAAACAAGATAACATGATATACCTATACGGTGTATCTATTAAAGTGGTTTGCATGCCATAAATCACAAACATGTCGTCGATGGAAACATGATGACATGATAATTCATGGATAGAATGACATAATTCAAAATATGATGACTATGTGAACGGGATGAGATGATATAACTATATTATGTCTTTAGAAAATGGGTTGGCATGCCATAATTCAGATACATGCTGTCTATGTAAACATCATGGCATGATATAATTCAAATATATGATTTATATACTAAGGAAGTGAGTAGAGGGCAATCACATATATGATGTGTCAACTAAGGAGATGGCATTCAATATCGTGTATATGATGTAAAAACTAAGCATTGCAATACAACATATTGATGATATGAGTAATCTAACCTTGCCAAGTTTGAGCATACACCTCAAGGGGATAATAGGACTGGTCATCTGCCTCTGAATCCTCCTCTGAAGAGCTATCTGTAACCAGCAACACATCTGCTTCACCAGGTAGCATTGTCTGCTCTAAAGACCTTGTTTTCACTCCAGATTTCTCCATCACCAATTCAAATGGCTGATGCACAAGAAGAGCAGTTGAATATACAAACATTATCGACAAAAGCAATGAGAAATACAGAAAAAGGATGGCATGATATAATTCACAAATATGACGCTTGGCTAAACAGCATGGCATTGCATAATTCAAATATATAATGCCTTGCAACAAGATAGCATTGCATGATTCACATATATAATGTCTTGCAAAAAGATGGCATTGCATAATTCACTTATATGGTAATTAGACACTAAACATGTGGCATTCACACAAATCATGTCTAAACTAAGCAAATGACATAGCAATGCAAGATACCATACGCACGATATGAGCAACCTAACCCTG
>LR738715.1:269643474-269653907 GCA_902687465.1 Secale cereale
GGATAAATGGATTCATGCACAGTACTATGGGGCCCCAATTAGATGTCATGTCTACTCGACGCCCAATTCAATGGATTTCGATGCCATGTCAAGCGTCGAGAACATTACATGTGATACGAAGCTTTCCATTCTCCCATGATACGGGATTCCCAGAGCCCTTGGATCTGAGATCGAACGGTTGCATGGCGTGATTCTAGACCTATGGGTGAATATCCTATCCTGAAGTGTTATTCTGCAAATTTTCAGCAACTTAGCATCCGACCGTTCGATCTCAGATCCAAGGGCTGCCAGCAGCCCGTATCATGGTCACGCCTACCACGACTGTCGCCTCGCTCGCGCCCTTGGAGATTTAACATGGTGCGTTAGGCTATCTGATGTTGGCATGTCATACATAGTCATCACTTAGGCTGGTCGTAGTGGGGAGTATCATGTACAAGTATCATGCATATGATACTAGTGTTTGATACTACATCCGTAGTGCATAGTATCATATTTGGTATCATAGAATGGTTCATTTATTGCCATGCTTGACACATAGTAGCACATCATTTAATATGATACGGTATCATCATATGATACTCAACCCTCTCTTACTTCATTAAATACTATGACACCTCATCAAAACTTCCTAGTTGGCATGCATGATACTACGTATGATACTACCATTACGGGTAGCCTTAGTCACTCATACAACAAGGTTAGCTATAAGGTTGGCTATAAGAGTATTTTTTGTTTACTTCTCTTTCTTCGTAGTATTTATTGCATCTGCCAAGGAGTGACCTCTTCCAATGAAATGGTGCTTAGATGAGATGCTATGGGCATTAAATGGCTTAGCAACTCAAGTCCCCAACGCATAGGTGCTTAGTTTTTGTTGCTAAGTTTGCTTCATCTAGGTACACGCGCTTATCACCGTTTCTTCCTGGGGTCACCAAGCTAGTCTCTCTCTTCTTAATTAACCTGGCACATCAGACCTTATGCCTATGTGGCAGGCTTAGCACCTGTAGGATCAAGTACAATAGTGGGCTATAAGCCCGTTTTACATGGCATTTTTGCATATGTGGGGGAAAGAGGTAAGAAAAAAGTGGAGGAGTGGGCTCTCAAGCAAGAGCGAGCCTCTACATGGTGGAGCATCGGGAGAGGCATCTGTATGGAGGTGGCCAGGAATCTGGCTTGGCAGTTAAAATGATAATGGCAAGTCAAATCACCGGGCCCCACCTGTCCAAAAGTAACTCACTGTCAAATCACACAACCCTACCTTTGCAGCAGCCTACTCCCTCATCTTCTCGCGTCTTTGTCGAACCGACTAGGCGGAACTGCCTCGCCTACCGCGTGGGAAAAGCCCCGCCCTCGACTTTTAAATAGTACAGTAAACTAATTTTGTATCCATGGACTGCGCCATGGAGCAAAGCCTCAAGAAAACGGCGATACACATGTACGAAGTATATAGCACGCCCGTCGCGTTCGCGTCGCACCCCAGACGGTCGGTCGGTCTGGCACACCGCTCTCCAAATGGAACGCGCGTCATATTGCGCTTGCACACACATGTGGCACCGCAATTAAGAACTGACCATAGGCACACTCCCCGGCCCCGCAAGTCGGGTGAGGTAATAGAAGTACATACGTTGGTACCTGGACAATCCCTGCAAGACACGGAAGATCAATTCGTCCATGCATGTGACCAGACTCCAGCAGACACGCCTGGATTGGCTATCGTCTAAATATCGTGAAGGATGTGTTGTATAGTGTTGTAGTTTTGGTGAGAAATCTAAAAAAAGGTTTCTTGTCATCTCGCAAAATTAGGTGTCATGTGCTTCAGATCACTGCGAGGGTTAAACAACGACAACTGAGTTGGGCTAGTCATTGGGGGCACATGCACGAAGACTACTCGACTGCCATCTAGGTCAAGTCGGCTATGTTAATTAGGACATCTATCGATGGACCCCTTTTCTACGAGTTTATCTTTAATTTGAGCTTTGATCCTCATCTAATTTGTCCGTCGGGATTCATCTTGTCTCCTTTGTGCAGTGTGGTTATGATTTCTTGTCATGTGGCATTTTTTCGTGTTATATGTTATAATCCGGTGCTTCAGATCAAAATGACGACAACTGCGCCTCCAGGGCACGTGCATGAAGACTTCTTGACAGTCATTGCCGAGGTCAAGCCGGCTCCGGTCGATAGACAAAAGAAAACTAGTACTCCACTATATAGGCAGGAGCCTCCGCACTTGCTTGCTAGTGTTGCTCTCTTCATACTGTCTCGTCCTCTCCAGATCTAAACATGACAGCGGTGGCCACACACTCTCTCTCTACTCACCGCTGGTCACAGATCCAGCCGGATCCTCTTCGCCGGGGAAGGTGAGAAGGTGCAATGTTCACGCGGTCGTCCTTGGCGACGGCTCTTACCCACTGCCGGCGCGTCCCGATCAGCGTGCCTTGTCGCTCTCTCCCAAGCATCGCTCGCGAGGGAGGGCCTCCCACCCCTTCTTCCTCGATGCCGTAGTGTGGGAAGATCCGGCCTCCCGCCGCCCACCTAGCGACATCCCAGCGACCCTCAGGTATAACTTCCTTCAAAACTGACCTTGCTCTACTTCTCGAGCTCTTGACGTCGCTGCATTTGTATCTTTTACTATTTCTCAGGCCCCCTCGTGTAAATAGGATCGACCAGCTGTTCCAAAACCACCTAATTTTTTACTATGAAGAGGTAAAACTAGTTCATGCACTCAAATCTAGTAGTACTTTGTTCAAACAAGGAAGAAAGGGGGTGGGGGTGGGGGAAGATTTGTTACCTGAATCTAGGACTTGGTCGAAAGAGGAAATAATGGGGGCAAAAAGTAGCAGAGACTGGCTATCCAACCGGTCTCTAGGTCTAATAGGGAAATAAAGGGAACGCAGTACAAACTCAGTATAAACCCGATCTATTGGTTGAAAAGGAAAGAAAGTGGGGACTGAGGGACAAGTCAACAGAGTAAGTCCAGCACTAGATTTTCTAGCCTCACACAATATAAGGTGGCTATATACCGAACAAAAATGGGACCAACCCAAATATCCTCTTCTGATGTTTGTTGCCCCGAGCCGCTCTTATGTA
The DNA here is from genome assembly GCA_902687465.1 of Secale cereale. Lineage (NCBI taxonomy): Eukaryota > Viridiplantae > Streptophyta > Magnoliopsida > Poales > Poaceae > Secale > Secale cereale. Next base: position 269,646,559 of record LR738715.1, read on the forward strand.
ATGCCACTGGTAAAATGTAGCAGTCGCACTGTTAAAAGTAAGGACACGTTAAACCAATGTTGTTTTCAATGTAATGCCTCTAGTAATATGAATCAATGGCACTTTTTCATGTCCTGCTAAATTTCCCATTAAGATAAGTTGCTTCTTTTCGTTTTCTGATGGAAATGGAACCGGGGCTGGAACCCTTTTCTTAAAAAAAGAAGAAGAAGAAGTTGCTAGCTCTTGGGACATTGCTTCATTTTAGGTGAACTGCACCAAAAGGTCCCATGAATTGAATCATCCATGTTGGTGACTGGTGTCATCCTTCTACGATGGCGTTGACTACAGATATGGTTCCCATCACGAGGTATGTTCCTTTTTGGTTTGACCGTTTGCCAAAGATCATGCATGTTGATCCTGCTCTTGTGCTACTGTTTTGGCACTGCCATGATAAAGCAGTAGTGTTGTTATTTTGCACCTTAATCTAGTGGCACTAATAATTTGAGGCAATGTTTTGGCACCGCTAGTGCCACTGTTTTTTTATATATCGAAAGAGGGGGTTCCCTCCGATTTCATTACAGAAACCCAACCGTAGAGAACCATTATCCGACAACATCTCAGTGTAAACGGGCAGTTATGCAACTACTACTAGAACGGACTGAGTACTAGCAGGATACAAGTTCGCCACATAAGCTAGGCAGGTAGGGGGACGCAGCACCAGCTCGACCAAGTTTGGATTACAACCCAAATGCTACCACAGAAACATCAGGGGGAAGATAGGGACTGAAAGAGCCAGCTTCAGCATCCCAGTCTAAGCACCCCCGGCCTTCATCCTTGCGACACACGGTACACCTAGTTTGCCACCTGCTCGACCCTAGTGTCACTGATAAAATGAAGTAATAATACAGTTAAAAACTTAAAATAGAGCGAGTGTCCTCTCTATCATTTCATTTTCAATGTAGATAAAGAAAGTGCTTCTCTTTGTTAATGTATGTTTCATCAACTAGTCCCATTGCTAATGTTTAAGTGTTTCTGCAAACTGGGGTGCTTAATTTTAGTTGATCTGCAAAAAAATAGAGATTTGAATGTCTCAAGGCTCCTCCTTGTACTTCCGCTGTACACTGATGTTCATCACTGGCAGAAGGTGTATCAGGGAGACTTGGGTCGATTCTAGTATGATGTAATATTTTCTTTTGTTTATTAGTGTATGTTTCATCAACTAGTGCCACTATAATCTTATCACGCATTTTCATTATCTGCAAACAGGGTTATTCAGCTGCATTTTGGTGGAACTGCACAAATGTACGGATGGAACCGGCGTATATGCAGAGTGAGAGGTGCCAAGTAAAAATTACCGACACCAACCCTGCTCCATCTAAACTTTGGCATCAACCACCATCACTGGGATGTGTGGCGCTCACTGTGGAGTATCGATCCCAGATGGAGCATCCACTAGAGATTGAAGGATCGAGCATCTATAGGGTGCTGTTTGTGAGGGTGTCATGCCAGAGCGAGCTGGTGGAGTCTTCGTCGACCGAACCCAACTGCAAGAGGAGAAAAACAGTTGGCCCGACAATGCTTCCCCGCCATCCTATCCCTCGCCGTTCACATCGTCTCACGGGGCGGCAGTCTGCCGCCGAGGAATAGTAGGGATCCCCCCCTAGACCAATAGACGGGCAGGTTGTGAATTATCAAGAGGAGCTTAGGGTTTTTAGTATTTGCAGGTTGTGAATTGTGTTTTGTGGTGTGTATTTTGAGAGTACTTTCAGATATGAATGTCTTTTGAATTTCAGATGTGCAGTATTGAGCATATGAAGTATTTTATGAATTCTAGAGATCTATTTTTAGCACTTAAAAAATGTAGTTTCATAGGAGTATAAAAGTGCAGACAATATGATTCTCAGAGAAGAAACTGCAAGTTTCAGTTTCAGATAAGAAACTCCAAGTTCAGTTTCAGATAAGAAACTGAGGCAGAGCATTTATATTAACAATGCCTTTTCAAACAGTGTTAACATCATGGTGGAAGTTTTATTCATGGTCGAAACTGGAACTACCAGCCAGTTAACATCATGCTGATCAGCATTCATGCATAGCACATCTTCATATGATGCACAGTCAAAAAGATATGCTATTTTCAAAATGCCCATACAATGTCGAGTGTGCGAAAAACAGAGAAAACGAGGGACGAAGTTTTGGCAACTGTAGGATGTGGTGTGCGTAGATGACAATTGGGACCCACATGTCAATAAATGCAGAGCCAAAAAATTTGGAAATATTTTCTCTGCACTTAAAAAATGTAGTTTCATAGGAGTATAAAAGTGCAGACAATGTGATTCTCAGAGAAGAAACTGCAAGTTTCAGTTTCAGATAAGAAACTCCAAGTTCAGTTTCAGATAAGAAACTGCAACTTTCAGAGGCACAGCATTTATATTAACACGACCATTTCAAACAGTGTTAACATCATGGTGGAAGTTTTATTCATGGTCGAAACTGGAACTACCAGCCAGTCAACATCATGCTGATCAACATTCATGCATAGCACATCTTCATATGATGCACAGTCAAAAAGATATGCTATTTTCAAAATGCCCACACAATGTCGAGTGTGCGAAAAACAGAGAAAACGAGGGATGAAGTTTTGGCAAGTGTAGGACGTGCTGTGCGTAGATAAAAATTGGGATCCACATGTCAATAAAGACAGAGGCAAAAAATTGGAGATATTTTCTCTACACAGGTGGAATCGAACCCGGGCGAAACAGCTGTCGGGTAGTGTCACTCGGCCATTGGGCTAGTTCAGTTGTTTCGTTACTAATAAGGCACTTCCTCAGGTGGTCGGATCTCCTCCTGCGCCTTTGTGCACTCGCTGCAACGCCGCTGTCTGCCGTTGTGAACATGCTGAACAAACGAGAGGAATCTAGAGAGGACTGTACGTGGAGAGGCGGACAGTCGGGACCCACCAGGTCTATGGCCGTACGCAAGCAACTGCCTCATCAGAAAAATACTTCCTCCTAATGCTATACTAACGTTGGGGCCCACGGGTTCGTCAACATAGTTACATTTTTTAGGTGCTTCAACGTAGTTACTATAGGAGATAAATTCACAACAAAGCCGGGGAGCTGTCAGGTATCATTTATTATCACTGGGGCAGCAAGTATCAGCTGGGTTTTGGGCTGTCCCGTCTAGGCTTTCTTTTTTAACATGCGCAGCCAATGACCTCGGATGGGAGGTCCATAGGCCTGTTTGTATTTTCTTGAGGGCCGTCATGTATCGACCGGCCTATGGACCTCCCATCCGACGTTTTATATTTCCTGAAACATCGACATCCCAATTTATGTTTTTTTAAGAAAACGCGGAGGTCTGTTCTATTTTTCTATATAAGAATAGGAACGCCTGGTTCAATTTATGTTTCCCTTCTAACTATATTATATATATTTAAATTATTTTGTATGTTATTATATATTATTGTTATTGTCATCATATATTTAACAGATACTTACTTATGTAAGAAAACAATATCCCACGTCTTGTTAACTTATAAAAATAATTTCTTAACAATAAGATCCTGGATTATTTTGGCAACGAAAATCCTGGTGATTGTGTACAAAAGCTTGGTAAGATTTAAGAACCAATGTAATAATAAATCACTTATTATATATATATATATATATATATATATATATATGTATATTTATATTTATATTTATATATATATAACAAAATGCTCAGTCCCTGTTTATTTTTTAATAGCATTGCTGCGCCCACCCAAACATTATAATTGGAATCAGCCTAGCAAAATCGTGTATTTTGAGAAAGTGCAAATGGCCTGTAATTTTTTAGGAAAAATATAAATGGGCCGCATAGACGCTACATTATTTGTTCACCCAGCCCAACTAATGGACTGTAATTCAAAAAAAGATCAAATGGACTACAAATTCTACCCCGCAAAAAAAGACTATAAATTCTGAAAAAATGGGTTGAATACCGTGCCACATTTTTGGAGGCTGAAATGTGGGTCAATAGGCCGAAGCCAATGCAAGTCGTTGTCAACTTAGTCAACAAATGATTCTGGCATCGTTAGCCGTTGGATTTACATCCTACGACCGGCATCCATCTTCAATCTCTCGTCTTCTTCCTGCAGTGCCGCCGGGACCACCTGTTCACGCCTCCTGCCGCTAGCATCTCTGCTTAGCATGCTTCACTGTGAAGCGCCACTCCACCGTTGGCCAGACCATCCCTCCACCCCTCCACACCTCCTACTCTTCTCCATCGACTGCCGAACCACACCACATCAGAACAAGTTAACCCTCATACACCTCTCCGTCTGCGACTCTACTCCCGCGTCTTCCCATCTCCGGATCGTTGCTGTCCGGGGCCTAGCCGTTGTCCACCACCTTGGATGCGCTCGGCGTAGAGTGGTCAACGAACGACACCATCGGAAGTAGACTGTGCGTGGAGAGGCTGACAGCTGGGTCCACGGCCGCACGCAAGGAAATGCCTCCTTATTACGCGCAAAATAATGATTCCTCCACCTGACAGCTGGGACCCATCGGAAGGGCCACTGTATTTCGCGAATAAAATGTTCCCACCGCTGACAGGTCGGACCCACCAGCTATGTATTTGCACGCAAGGAAGTGCCTCCTTATTACGCACAAAAAAATGAATAATCCCCCTGCTAGTTGGGACCCACCATAGTGGGAGGCTGACTTGTGGGCCTACTAAGTTGACGGGGACGGAGTGCTTTGTCAACTTAGTCAATATGAACGATTCTAGGTCTAGTGACCGTACGATGTCCATCCAACGGCCGTAGTGCTTCTTCAACCTCTGGTCTTCTTGCTCCAGCCGCCCAAAGCAGCGCTGGTCGTGCCGCCTGCTCCTGCCTCCCGTGACCTGCTGTGCTACCTCGGAGGCCTCACCGCCCCCATACTACTCCCACCGCTGGCCAGGCCATCACTCCACTCACCCACACCCCCTGTTATTCTGCAGCGACGTCAGCCTCACACCACAGCCAAACCAGTGAACCCTCGTACTCCTCTCCACGTGGGCATCCACTGCCACGTCTTTCCCGGCTCCACGTCGTCCCCTTCCCAGGCCTCGCCGTCGTCCACCGCCCTGGTGCTCTCAGCGGGGCGTGGTTAACGTGGTCAAGGAACGACTTCCATCGGAAGAGTACTGTACGTGGAGAGGCTGACAGCTGGGTCACGACGGCCACAAGGAAGTGCCTCCTTATTACGCGGAAAATAATTATTCCTCCACCTGACAGCAGGGACCCACCGGACGGGCCACCGTATTTGGCGAAAAAATGTTTCCCCCCTGACTGCTGGGACCCGCCGGACGGGCCACCTATTTCGCAAAAGAACGTTTCCGCCGCTATCAGGTCAAACCCACGAGAAGTGCCGCCTTATTACGCACAAAAAAAATGAATACCCCCCTCCTAGTTGGGACCCACCTTGGGGGGTGGCTGACTTGTGGGCCTACTAAGTTGATGGGTACGGAGTGCTTTGCCAAGTTAGTCAATATGAATGAATCTAGCTCAAGTGACCGTGCGATGTCCATCCAACGGCCGTAGTGCTTCTTCAACCGCTGGTCTTCTTGCTCCAGCCACCCAAAGAAGCGCCGGTCGTGCCGCATGCTCCTGCCTCCCGTGGCCGGCTGTGCTGCCACGGAGGCCTCACCACCCCCTACTATTCCGACCGCTGGCCAGGCCATCCCTCTACTCACACACACCCCCTGTTATTCTACAGCGACGGCAGCCTCACACCACAGCGAACTAGTGAACCCTCGTACTCCTCTACGCATGGGCATCCACTGCCGCGTCTTCCCCGGCTCCGCGTCGTCCCCTTCCTAGGCCTCGCCGTCGTCCACCGCCCTGGTGCTCGCGGCGCGGCGTGGTCAACGTGGTCAAGGAAGGACTTCCATCAAACATGGACTGTACGTGGAGAGGCTGATAGCTGGGTCCATGGGCGCAGCACGGAAGTGCCTCCTTACTACGCGCAAAATAATTATTCCTCCACCTGACATCGGGGACCCATCGAACGGGCCACCGTATTTCGCGAAAAAACGTTTCCCCCTGACTGCTGGGACCCACCAGCTACATCTTCGCAAGCAAGGAAGTGCGTCCGAAAAAAAACGATTTGCCCCCCTGATTGCTGGGACCCACCAGCTACATCTTCGCAGGCAAGGAAGTGCCTGGCAGTCGGGCACCCGCCTGGTCAAAGCATACGTACCGTTGTCATTCTGGTCGCAAACGTGTACGTACATACTGGTCGATGTAGAGGCGCGCACGTGTCATAGCAGAGGCGCGCACGTAGCATGTACATGTACGTACAACGACCAGTGTGCAAGAAAGAAAATACGGCCACATACGTACATATGGGTACGGTCTCGAACGCCTAGACGCACTTACGTACGGCTAGGGCTCGTGTACATGGCTGGGTCAGAATGAAGAAACAGCATCGTCGTCGTGTTCATGGGGAGCCAACCGGCTGGGTTAGAACGGAATGTGTCATCGTGTTCATCGGAAGGGCTTAGACGGAACAGCCGATGGAAACGAGGCCTGGCGTACCGCAGAACGGAGGATATAGCCTTGTGTTCGACCGGCCACGTTTGAAATGGGATCCTATTCATCGGGAGGGGTCTGGCGTACCGCTAAATGGAGGAAACGGACCTCCTATGGTCAAAACGGGGGTCCTGTTGATCGGGAGGGGTGTGGCATACTGCAAAATGGAGGAAACAGACTTGTGTTGGAGCGCTATGGTCGAAACGGGGGTCCTGTTCATCGGGAGGGGTGTGGCGTACCGCAAAACGGAGGAAATGGACTTGTGTTGGAGCGCTACGGTCGAAACGGGGGTCCTGTTCATCGGGAGGGTGTGGCGTACCGCAAAACGGGACTCCACGTGATACTGTTCATCACCACCGTCGACCCCCTCCAGCCTCCATGGGCTATTGTTCATCCACCGTCGACCTCCTCCAGCCTCCACCTGTGACTGTTCAGCCTCCATCGCACGCTACTCCACTGGCTACTGTTCAACCAGCCCTCTCCACGTGCTCCTGTTCAACCACCCCTTGATGTCTACACACGCTTCTACTCAAGTAAAAGGATAAAGGTCACACTACTTCTCTTCTTCAATCATAGGCCTTTCACAAGGTCTATCCACTCCACAAAAATTAACATGCTTATATAAAACTTCATTTTTAGGAATTGGATCATGCATGTTGCAATCATCATGAACAATTTCATTTTCTTTGCAAGTCTCTTTACAAGGTTTATGATACTTGATCCAATCCTCCTTAGGCATATTAAGATGTGAAGCAAAAGATTTGAGGAAATCAACAAGGAGTTGAGAATCAAGCCCAAACTTAGCACTAAACTT
>LR738715.1:269662091-269749579 GCA_902687465.1 Secale cereale
CCGGCGCGGCCCAGGGGGGGGCGCGCCCACAGGCCGCCTGGAGCCCCTGTGGGTCCCCCCCGGCTGTACTTTGGCCGCACGGTAGCTCCTGGTACGCTGATTTTTATATATTTTTTCTGGATTTTTCTGGGCAGTTCTCGAAACGTGAAAACCTGAAATACAAAAACAGCCGAAAACACAAACTAGCACTGGGGTGCACTGGATTAGTAAGTTAGTCCAAATATGATCAAAAGTGTATGGAAGTGTATGAATATCATAGGAATATCACCCAAAAGTGGGATGGAGCATGCAGAAATTATAGATACGTTTTGGACGTATCACCCCTCCACGGGCTACTGTTCATCCAGCCCTTCACCGTCTACTATTCATGCAGCCCTCCAAGGGGTGGTCCTGTTCATGCAGCCCTCCACGGGGTCGTGTTCATGCAGCCCCAACCGGCTCGATCGAACGGGGTCCTGTTCGTGCAGAGGCAATACCACGGGGTCCTGCTCAGCCACCCCCATCGGGAACTGTTCATCCAAACCCCACAGCAACGCTCACTGTTCATGCAGAGGCAGCATCGATCGGCTTTAGTTAGCAGCAGTAGCAAAGGAATCGCTTGATCGGGTTCAGTTAACAGCCATCGATCGATCGCTCGGGTTGAGTAACGCGTAGCATGCAGTGCAATCACTCGGTTTCAGTTAGAACCCAACGCCTCGCCCGTGTTCAGTTAGATCCCAACGCCTCGCACCCACGCGCGTGCGTGTACGAGAGAAACGTGCATCGCTCGGCCCCGACCACCCACCATAACCGGGAACACCCCGATATTTTCCTCGCCCTCGCTTCTACCATGGTTTTTTCCGTCATGGACGGCCCAAAGAATGTCATGCATCTGCGTATCCGGCCCGCCCAGGACGAATAGCCCATTTTCTGTCATGATTTTTTGTCCTAGAAGTAGGACCCCACCACATTATGATGATACCATGTTTTGTCACAATTATTGTCATAGAAGTGTCATAAGTATGACAGAAAAAAGTTCCGTTCGGCCCAAAATGTCATGGATGTGTCTTTTTTTTGTAGTGTTTACTTGAGGTTATATTTTTATTCACCAGAAGATATGTGTTTTGCTTGGAGCGTCTTATATGATATGAGTCTTTGCTTTTTTGTTTGCCATAGTCATCCTTGTTGTGGACAGCTTTTGATAGGGACACGCTTGAATCGTGATTTATTAGAATACTCTATGTCCTTCACTTATATCTTTTGAGCTAGGCAATTTTGCTCTAGTACTTCACTTATATCTTTTTAGAGCACGGTGGTGGTTTTATTTTATAGAAATTGTTGAACTCTTTTGCTTCACTTATATTATTTTGAGAGTCTTTAAAACATCATGGTAATTTGCTTGGGTTATGAATTTAGTCCTAATATGATATGCATCCAAAGGAGATATAAAAAAAAAATCATATATAGAGCATTCGATACTATGAAAAGTTTGATTCCTTAAAATTGTTTTGAGATGTTGAGACGGTAATATTAGAGTCATGCTAGTGGTAGTTTGGGAGGTTAAAAAATAATTGTGTTAATGCTTGTGATTCCCGTAGCATGCATGTATGGTGTCCTAACTATGTAACCAAATTGGCGCGCGTTGTATCTTGATTGTTTATCTTTGCATGAAGGTCGGGGGCACGCGATGGTTAACTTCTATCAACCTCCCCCTAGGAGCATGCGTCGTAGTATTTTGCTTCGAGGGCTAATAGATTTTTCGCAATAAGTATGTGATTTCTTTATGACTAATGTTGAGTCCATGGATTATACGCACTCTCACCCTTCCACCTTGCTAGCCACTCTAGTGCCGCACAACTTTCTCCGATGCATTAAACCACCTTACACCCTTCCTCAAAATAGCCACCATACCAACCTATTATGGCATTGTCGTAGCCATTCCGAGATATATCGCCATGTAACTCCACCGTTCCGTTTTTTATGACACACACCATCATTGTCATATTGCTTTGCATGATCATGTAGTTGACATAGTATTTGTGGCAAAGCCACTGTTCCTATTTTTTTATACAAGTCAGTCTTGATCATTGCACATCCCTGTACACCGCCAGAGGCATTCATATAGAGTCATATTTTGTTCTAGTATCGAGTTGTAATATAGAGTTGTAAGTAAATAAAAGTGTGATGATCATCATTATTAGAGCATTGTCCCGTGTGAGATTATAAATAAAAGAGGCCAGATAAGCCCAAATAAATAAAAGAGGCCAAATATGCCCACAAAAAAGAGGCCAAAGAGCCCAAAATAAGATAAAATAAAGGAGAGAATAAGAGAGGAGGGACAATGTTACTATCCTTTTCCACACTTGTGCTTCAAAGTAGCACCATGATCTTCATGATAGAGAGTCTCCTATATTGGCACTTTCATATCCTAGTGGTAATTTTTCATTATATAACTTGGCTTGTATATTCCAACGATGGGCTTCCTCAAATGCCCTAGGTCTTCATGAGCAAGCAAGTTGATGCACACCCACTTAGTTTTGTTTTGAGCTTTCATACACTTATAGCTCTAATGCATCCGTTACATGGGAATCCCTACTCACTCACATTGATATCGATTGACGAACATCTCCATAGTCCATTAATTTGCCTAGTTGATGTGAGACTTTCTCCCTATTTTTGTCTATCACCACCTTCTATTCCACCCATAGTGCTATGTCCATGGCTCACACTCGTATATTGTGTGAAGAGTTGAAAACATTTGAAAACGTAAAGTATAAAAACAATTGCTTGGCTGACAATGGGATGGGCATGAGGGGTACCTTGTGTTAAGAAAAGGGAGCATAAAACACTATATACTTTTGTAGGGATAACTTTCTTTAGCCATGTTATTTTTGAAGCTTCCTAGATTACTTTTGGCATGCTTGAAGTATTACTATTTTGATATTGATAAACTTTTATTTTGAATCTTATGGATCTAAACATTCATGCCGCAATAAAGAAGAATTACATTGATATATATGTTAGGTAGCATTCCACATCAAAAAATTTGTTTTTATCATTTATCTGCTCGAGGACGAGCAGGAATTAAGCTTGGGGATGCTTGATACGTCTCCAACGTATCAATAATTTTTTATTGTTCCATGTTGTTCCTCGCCAAAAACATATATTATCTATTTTGGATGTTTTATATGCATTATTATGCTATTTTCATATTATTTTTGGGACTAACCTATTAACCTAAAGCCCAGCACGAGTTTCTGTTTTTTCCTTGTTTTTGAGTTTCGCAAAAAAGGAATATCAAACGGAGTCCAAACGGAACGAAACCTTTGTGATAATTTTTCTTGGACCAGAAGACACCCCAGAAGTTTGAGTACCTAGTCAGAAGAGCCACGAGGTGGCCACAAGGGGAAGGGCGCCCCCAGGGGTGTAGGGCGCGCCCCCACCCTTGTGGGCTCCTCGTGACTCCACTCACCTATTTCTTCCACCTATATATTCACATATATTCCAAAAACCCTAGAGAGGAGGACGAAGCCACTTTTCCACCGCCGTAACCTTTTGTACCTGCGAGATCCCATCCGGAGGCCTTTTCCGGTACTGTTTCGGAGGGGGGTTCGACCACGGAGGGCATCTACATCAACCCTATTCCCATTCCGATGAAGCATGAGTAGTTTACCATAGACCTACGGGTCCATAGCTAGTTGCTAGATGGCTTCTTCTCTCTCTCTCTCTCTTTGATTCTCAATACCATGTTCTCCTTGATGTTCTTGGAGATCTATCCGATGTAATCTTCTTTTGCAGTGTGTTTGCCGAGATCCGATGAATTGTGGATTTATGATCAGCTTATCTATGAATATTATTTGAATCTTCTCTGAATTCTTATATGCATGATTTCATATCATAGTAATTCTCTTCGAACTATCGGTTTGGTTTGGCCAACTAGATTGGTTTTTCTTGCAATGGGAGAAGTGCTTTGCTTTGGGTTCAATCTTGCGGTGATATCACCCAGTGACAGAAGGGGACAAGGCACATATTCTATTGTTGCCATTGATGATAAAAAGATGGGATTTTCATCATATTGATTGAGTTAATTACGCTACATCATGTCATCTCACTTAAAGCATTACTCTGTTGTTCATGAACTTAATACTCTAGAAGCAGGCAGGAGTCGGTCGATGTGTAGAGTAATATTAGTAGATGCAGGAAGGAGTCGGTCTACTTGACACGGACGTGATGCCTATATTCAAGATCATTGCCTTAGATATCGTCATAATTATGCGCTTTTCTATCAATTTCTTGGCAGTAATTTGTTCGCCCACCGTAATATTTTCTATCTTGAGAGAAGCCTCTAGTGAAACGTATGGCCCCCGGGTCTATTTTCCATCATATAAAGTTTCTGATCTACAATATTAGTTTCCTATTTACTCTTTTTGCAATCTTTTACTTTCCAATCTATAAACCAAAAATACCAAAAATATTTACTTTACCATTTATTTATCTCTATCAGATCTCACTTTTGCAAGTAACCGTGAAGGGATTGACAACCCCTTTATCGCATTGGGTGCAAGTTGTTGATTGTTTGTGCAGGTATTCAGTGACTTGCACATTGTATCCTATGTTGGAAATATGCCCTAGAGGCAATAATAAAAGAGTTATTATTATATTTCCTTGTTCATGATAATCGTTTATTATCCATGCTATAATTGTATTGATTGGAAACTCAAATACATGTGTGGATAAATAGACAGACTTTGTGTCCCTAGTGAGCCTCTACAGGACTAGCTCGTTGATCAAAGATGACCGCGGTTTCCAGGTCATAGACATGAGTTGTCATTTGATAACGGGATCACATCATTAGGAGAATGATGTGATGGACGAGACCCAAACGTTAAACATAGCTTTTGATCGTATCAGTTATCGCTATAGTTTTCTGCATGTCAAGTATAAGTTCCTATGACCATGAGATCATGTAACTCACTGACACCGTAGGAGTGCTTTGTGTGTACCAAACGTCGCAACGTAACTGGGTGACTATAAAGGTACTCTACAGGTATCTCCGAAGGTGTCTGTTGAGTTGACATGGATCGAGACTGGGATTTGTCACTCCGTGTGACGGAGAGGTATCTCAGGGCCCACTCGGTAATACGTCATCTCAATGAGCTCAAAGTGACTAAGTAGTTGGTCACGGGATTATGTATTACGGTAACGAGTAAAGAGACTTGCCGGTAACGAGATTGAACTAGGTATAGAGATACCGACGATCGAATCTCGGGCAAGTAACATACCGACGAGACAAAGGGAACTGTATACGGGATTGCCTGAATCCTTGACATCGTGGTTCATCCGATGAGATCATCGAGAAACATGTGGGAACCAATATGGGTATCCAGATCCCGCTATTGGTTATTGACCTGGGAGTGTCTCGGTCATGTCTACATGGTTTCCGAACCCGCAGGGTCTACACACTTAAGGTTCGGTGACGCTAGGGTTGTTAGTGAGAAAAGTGTATGGTTACCGAAGGTTGTTCGGAGTCCCGGATGAGATCCCGGACATGACGAGGGTCTCCGGAATGGTCCGGAGATGAAGATTGATATATAGAATGAAAGGTTTCGGAGTCCGGAAGTGTTCCGTGGAGCATCGGGAAATCGGCGGATTACCGGAAAGGGTTTCGGGGGTCCCGGAAGTGTTTCTGGGCCTAATGGGCCACAAGGGGGGACACCACAGCCCTCATAGGGCTGTGCGCCCCCCCTGGGCGCTCTCCTCATGCGCAAGGGGAGGTGGACCCTCCTAGGGCAGCCGCACCCCCCTGGCTTGGGGGGCAAGGCGCCTAGGGGGGGAAACCCTAGGGCTGGCCCTTGGCCGCCGCCCCCCCTGCCTTGGCCGCCGCCCCCCCTTGCCCTGGCCGCCGGCCCCCTAGGGGAAACCCTAGGGCGCCCCCCTCTCCTCCTTCCCCCTATATATAGAGAGGTAGAGGGAGGGCAGCCAACACACATTTGTGCCTCGGTGCTGCCCTCCCTCTCCCATAACATCTTCTTCTCCCGCGGTGCTTAGGCGAAGCCCTGCTGGAATTCTCCTCCACCATCACCACCACGCCGTCGTGCTGCCGGTCTCTCCATCAACCTCTCCTCCACCCCTTGCTGGATCAAGAAGGAGGAGACGTCCCCGAGCCGTACGTGTGAAGAACGCGGAGGCACCGTTGCTTCGGTGCTAGGATCTTCGGCGATCTGAATCGCGGCGAGTACGACTCCATCAACCGCGTTCTTAACGCTTCCGCTTAGCGATCTACAAGGGTATGTGGATCCTACTCTCCCCTCGTAGTTGCATCTACTAGATTGATCTTGGTGAACGTAGAGAAAATTTTTTGTTTTCCATGCAACGTTCCCCAACAGTGGCATCATGAGCTAGGATCTTGCGTAGATGCTTTCTCGAGTAGAACACAAAAGGGTTTGTGGGCGTTGATGTTTAAATTGCTGCCCTCCTTAGTCTTTCTTGATTCAGCGGTATTATGGGATGAAGCGGCCCGGACCAACTTTACATGTCCACGTACATGAGACCGGTTCCATCGACAGACATGTGACTTTTGTTGCATAAGATGGCTGGCGGGTGTCTGTCTCTCCTATCTTAGTTGAATCGGAATAGAACAAGGCGGTCCTTGTAGAAGGTTAAATAGCAACTTGAATATCACCGTTGTGGCTTTGCGTAGGTAAGAAGCGTTCTTGCTAGATACCCATAGCAGCCACGTAAAACATGCAACAACAAATTAGAGGACGTCTAACTTGTTTTTGCATGGTATGTATGTGATATGATATGGCCAATGACATGATGAGATATATTTGATGTATGAGATGATCATGTTGTAATAGTTAATATCGACTTGCATGTCGATGCATACGGCAACCGGCAGGAGCCATAGGGTTGTCTTTAATTTTTGTATGACCTGCGTGTCAATCATTAAGCGCTTTGTAATGCTTTACTTTATCGCTAAACGGTAGCAATAGTAGTAAGAGCATGGTGGGCGCCGACAACCCCGATGGCGACACGATGATGGAGATCATGATGATGGGGATCATGGTGTGGCGCCGGTGACGATGGAGATCATGCCGGTGCTTTGGAGATGGAGATCAAAAGCACGAGTTGATGGCCATATCATGTCACTTATGATTTGCATGTGATGTTAATCCTTTTATGCATCTTATTTTGCTTAGGACGACGGTAGCATTATAAGATGATCCTTTACTAAAATTTCAAGATAAAATTGTGTTCCCCCCGAGTGTGCGCCGTTGCGAAGGTTCGTCGTTTCGAAGCACCACGTGATGATCGGGTGTGATAGACTCTACGTTCGCATACAACGGATGCAAGCCAGTTTTGCACATGCAGAACACTCGGGTTAGACTTGACGAGCCTAGCATGTACAGACATGGCCTCGGAACACGGAGGACCGAAAGGTCGAGCATGAGTCATATAGTAGATATGATCAACATGTTGATGTTCACCATTGACACCACCTCATCTCACGTGATGATCGGACTTGGGTTGGTGAATTTGGATCATGTCACGCTCGAATGACCGGAGGGATGTCAATTTGAGTGGGAGTTATAAGTAATTTGATTAGGTAATAACTCACTTATCATGAACAATAGTCTAAAATGTCTTTGCAAATTTTTGTTGTAGATGGCTCGCGCAGTAGCTCCCCTGAATTTTAATGCGTTCCTAGAGAAAGCTAAACTGAAAGATGATGGGAGCAACTTTGTGGACTGGCTCCGCAATCTGAGGATCATCCTCACAGCTGCCCAAAAGGTTTATGTCCTAAATGCACCGCTAGGTGACCCCCCCGCTCCTACAGCCCCTGCAGACGTTTTGAACGTCTGGCAGACGCGTTCGGATGACTATTCGATAGTGCAGTGTGCCATGTTGTACGGCTTGGAAGGAGGACTTCAAAGGCGTTTTGAACGTCATGGTGCATATGAGATGTACCAGGAGTTGAAGTTCATCTTTGAAAAGAATGCTAAGATCGAGAGGTATGAGACCACCGATAAATTCTTTGCTTGCAAGATGGAGGAGAATTCGTCTGTCAGTGACCACTTACTGAAGATGTCTGGGTACTATACCCGCATAGCTGATCTGGGACTTGTGTTCCCGGATGAGGCTATCATTGACAGAATTCTCCAGTCACTCCCTCCAAGCTACAAGAGCTTCGTGCAGCAGTATAACATGCAAGGGATGAACAAGACCATCGCCGAGCTGTTTTCGATGCTGAAAGTCGCTGAGGCAGACATCCAGAAGGAGTATCAAGTGTTGATGGTCAATAAAACCACCAGTTTCAAGAAGAATGGCAAGGGCAAGAAGGGTAACTCTAAGAAGGGTGGCAAAGCAGTTGCTAATCCAGTGAAGAAACCCAAGGCTGGGCCCAAGCCAGAGACTGAGTGTTTCTATTGCAAGGGGAACGGCCACTGGAAGCGGAACTGCCCCAAGTATCTGGCGGACAAGAAGGGGGCCAACAACAACAAAGGTATATGTGATATACATGTTATTGATGTGTACCTTACCAACTCTCGTTGTAGTGCCTGGGTATTTGATACCGGTTCGGTTGCTCACATTTGCAACTCTAAACAGGAACTGCGGAATAAACGGAGGCTGGCGAAGGACGAAGTGACGATGCGCGTGGGAAATGGTTCCAAGGTTGATGTGTTCGCCGTCGGCACGCTCACTCTTCGATTACCATCGGGATTAGTTATATGAACCTGAATAATTGTTATTTAGTGCCTGCGTTAAGCATGAACATTATATCTGGATCTTGTTTATTGCGAGACGGTTACTCATTTAAATCAGAGAATAATGGTTGTTCTATTTATATGAGTAATATCTTTTATGGTCATGCACCCGAAGTTAGGGGTTTATTCTTATTGAATCTCGATAGTGATGATACACATGTTCATAACATTGATGCCAAAAGATGTAGAGTTGATAATGATAATACCACTTTCTTGTGGCACTGCCGTCTGGGTCATATCGGCGTGAAACGCATGAGGAAGCTCCATGCTGATGGACTTTTGGAGTCTCTTGATTTTGAATCACTTGACACGTGCGAGCCGTGCCTCATGGGCAAGATGACAAGGACCCCGTTTGCAGGGACAATGGAACGGGCAAGTGACTTATTGGAAATCATACATACTGATGTGTGCGGTCCGATGAGTGTAACGGCGCGCGGTGGATATCGTTATTTTCTCACCTTCACTGACGACTTAAGTAGATATGGGTATATTTACTTGATGAAGCATAAGTCTGAAACTTTTGAAAAGTTCAAACAATTTCAGAGTGAAGTTGAAAATCATCGTAACAAGAAGATCAAGTTCCTACGATCTGATCGAGGGGGAGAATATCTGAGTTATGAGTTTGGTGATCACTTAAGAAAATGTGGAATTGTTTCACAGTTGACGCCACCTGGAACACCACAGCGTAATGGTGTGTCCGAACGTCGTAATCGAACCCTATTAGATATGGTACGTTCTATGATGTCTCTTGCCGATTTGCCACTATCGTTTTGGGGGTATGCGTTAGAGACAGCTGCATTCACTTTAAATAGGGCTCCATCTAAGTCCGTTGAGACAACACCGTACGAACTGTGGTTTGGTAAGAAACCTAAGTTGTCTTTTCTCAAGGTTTGGGGTTGCGATGCTTATGTCAAAAGGCTTCAGCCAGAAAAGCTCGAACCCAAAGCGGACAAATGTGTCTTCATAGGATACCCAAAAGAAACAGTTGGGTACACCTTCTATCCCAGATCCGAGGGCAAAGTGTTTGTCGGTAAGAACGGGTCCTTTCTCGAGAAAGAGTTTCTCTCGAAAGAATTGAGTGGGAGGAAGGTAGAACTTGATGAGGTTGTTGAACCTCTGCTTCAACCAGAGAGTAGCGCAACGCAGAAAGATGTTTTTGTGGAGCCTGCAGAGGTTGAAGAGGAAGCCAATGATGATGATCAAGGAGCTTCTGATCAAGTTACTACCGAACCTCGTAGGTCGACAAGGGTACGCACTGCACCTGAGTGGTATGGTAACCCTGTCTTGGAGGTCATGTTGTTAGACAACGGTGAACCTACGAGCTATGGAGAAGCGATGGTGGGCCCGGATTCCGACAAATGGTTAGAGGCTATGAAATCCGAGATGGGATCCATGTATGAAAACAAAGTATGGACTTTGGAAGTATTACCTGAAGGGCGGAAGGCCATTCAGAATAAATGGATTTTTAAGAGGAAGACGGACGCTGACGGTAATGTCACCGTGTATAAAGCTCGACTTGTGGCAAAGGGTTTTTCACAAGTTCAAGGGATTGACTACGATGAGACTTTCTCACCCGTAGCGATGCTTAAATCCGTCCGAATCATGTTAGCAATAGCTGCATATTTCGATTATGAAATTTGGCAGATGGATGTCAAAACAGCGTTCCTTAACGGTTTTCTTAAGGAAGAGTTGTATATGATGCAACCGGAAGGTTTTGTCGATCCGGAGAATGCTGACAAAGTATGCAGGCTCCAGCGTTCCATTTATGGGCTGGTGCAAGCATCTCGGAGTTGGAATCTTCGCTTTGATGAGGTGATCAAAGCGTTTGGGTTTATACAAGTTTACAATGAAGCTTGTATTTACAAGAAAGTGAGTGGGAGCTCTATAGCGTTTCTAATATTATATGTGGATGACATATTGCTGATTAGAAACAATATAGAATTTTTGGATAGCGTGAAGGGGTATTTGAACAAGAGTTTTTCGATGAAGGATCTCGGTGAAGCTGCTTTCATATTGGGCATCAAGATCTATAGAGATAGATCAAGACGCTTGATAGGACTTTCACAAAGTACATACCTTGATAAAGTTTTGAAGAAGTTCAAAATGGATCAATCCAAGAAGGGGTTCTTGCCGGTATTGCAAGGTACAAAGTTGAGTAAGACTCAATGCCCAGTGACTGCGGAAGATAGAGAAAAGATGAGTGTCGTCCCCTATGCTTCAGCCATAGGCTCTATCATGTATGCAATGCTGTGCACAAGACTAGATGTCAGCCTTGCCATAAGTATGGCCGGAAGGTTTCAAAGTAATCCTGGTATGGATCACTGGACAGCGGTCAAGAATATCCTAAAGTACCTGAAAAGGACTAAGGAGATGTTTCTCGTTGATGGAGGTGATCAAGAGCTCGTCGTAAAGGGTTACGTCGATGCAAGCTTTGACACTGATCCGGATGACTCTAAGTCTCAAACCGGATACGTATATATTCTCAACGGGGGAGCGGTAAGCTGGTGCAGTTCCAAGCAGAGCGTGGTAGCTGATTCTACATGTGAAGCGGAGTATATAGCTGCCTCGGAGGCAGCAAAGGAAGGTGTCTGGATGAAGGAGTTCATGACAGATCTTGGAGTTGTGCCTAGTGCACTGAACCCAATGACTCTGTTCTGTGACAACACTGGTGCCATTGCTCTAGCCAAGGAACCAAGGTTTCACAAGAGGACCAGACACATAAAGCGACGCTTCAATTCCATCCGCGATTCGGTCAAGGAGGAGGACATAAACATTTGCAAAGTACACACGGATTTGAATGTTGCAGATCCGTTGACTAAGCCTCTTCCATGGGCTAAGCACGATCAACACCAAGACTCTATGGGTGTTAGATTCATTACCTTGTAATGCTAGATTATTGACTCTAGTGCAAGTGGGAGACTGTTGGAAATATGCCCTAGAGGCAATAATAAAAGAGTTATTATTATATTTCCTTGTTCATGATAATCGTTTATTATCCATGCTATAATTGTATTAATTGGAAACTCAAATACATGTGTGGATGAATAGACAGACTTTGTGTCCCTAGTGAGCCTCTACAGGACTAGCTCGTTGATCAAAGATGACCGCGGTTTCCAGGTCATAGACATGAGTTGTCATTTGATAACGGGATCACATCATTAGGAGAATGATGTGATGGACGAGACCCAAACGTTAACATAGCTTTTGATCGTGTCAGTTATCGCTATAGTTTTCTGCATGTCAAGTATAAGTTCCTATGACCATGAGATCATGTAACTCACTGACACCGTAGGAGTGCTTTGTGTGTGCCAAACGTCACAACGTAACTGGGTGACTATAAAGGTACTCTACAGGTATCTCCGAGGATGTCTGTTGAGTTGACATGGATCGAGACTGGGATTTGTCACTCCGTGTGACGGAGAGGTATCTCCGGGCCCACTCGGTAATACGTCATCTCAATGAGCTCAAAGTGACTAAGTAGTTGGTCACGGGATTATGTATTACGGTAACGAGTAAAGAGACTTGCCGGTAACGAGATTGAACTAGGTATAGAGATACCGACGATCGAATCTCGGGCAAGTAACATACCGACGAGACAAAGGGAACTGTATACGGGATTGCCTGAATCCTTGACATCGTGGTTCATCCGATGAGATCATCGAGAAACATGTAGGAACCAATATGGGTATCCAGATCCCGCTATTGGTTATTGACCTGGGAGTGTCTCGGTCATGTCTACATGGTTTCCGAACCCGCAGGGTCTACACACTTAACGTTCGGTGACGCTAGGGTTGTTAGTGAGAAAAGTGTATGGTTATCGAAGGTTGTTCGGAGTCCCGGATGAGATCCCGGACATGACGAGGGTCTCCGGAATGGTCCGGAGACGAAGATTGATATATAGGATGAAAGGTTTCGGAGTACCGGAAGTGTTCCGGGGAGCATCGGGAAATCGGCGGAGTACCGGAAGGGGTTTCGGAGGGTCCGGAAGTGGTTCTGGGCCTAGTGGGCCACAAGGGGGAACACCACAGCCCTCAGGGGGCTGTGCGCCCCCCCTGGGCCCTCTCCTCATGCGGCTAAGGGGGTGGGACCCCCTAGGGCTGGCCGCACCCCTTGGCCTTGGGGGGCAAGGCACCTAGGGGGGGAAACCCTAGGGCCTGGCCGCGCCCCCCTGCCCTCGCCGCCGCCCCCTCCCCTTGCCCTGGCCGCCGGCCCCTAGGGGGAAACCCTAGGGCGCCCTCACCTCTCCACCCCCCCTATATATAGTGGGGCAAAGGGAGGGCAGCCAACACAGTTTGTGCCTCGGTGCTGCCCTCCCTCTCCCGTTACATCTTCTTCTCCCGCGGTGCTTAGGCGAAGCCCTGCTGGAGTTCTTCTCCACCATCACCACCACGCCGTCGTGCTGCCGGTTCTCCATCAACCTCTCCTCCACCCCTTGCTGGATCAAGAAGGAGGAGACGTCCCCGAGCCGTACGTGTGAAGAACGCGGAGGCACCGTTGCTTCGGTGCTAGGTCTTCGGCGATCTGAATCGCGACGAGTACGACTCCATCATCCGCGTTCATAACGCTTCCGATTAGCGATCTACAAGGGTACGTAGATCACACTCTCCCCTCGTAGTTGCATCTACTAGATTGATCTTGGTGAACGGTAGGAAAATTTTTGTTTCCCATGCAACGTTCCCCAACAGTGGCATCATGAGCTAGGATCTTGCGTAGATGCTTTCTCGAGTAGAACACAAAAGGGTTTGTGGCGTTGATGTTTAAATTGCTGCCCTCCTTAGTCTTTCTTGATTCAGCGGTATTATAGGATGAAGCGGCCCGGACCAACTTTACATGTCCACGTACATGAGACCGGTTCCATCGACAGACATGTGACTTTCGTTGCATAAGATGGCTGGCGGGTGTCTGTCTCTCCTATCTTAGTTGAATCGGAATAGAACAAGGCAGTCCTTGTAGAAGGTTAAATAGCAACTTGAATATCACCGTTGTGGTTTTGCGTAGGTAAGAAGCGTTCTTGCTAGATACCCATAGCAGCCACGTAAAACATGCAACAACAAATTAGAGGACGTCTAACTTGTTTTTGCAGGGTATGTATGTGATATGATATGGCCAATGACATGATGAAATATATTTGATGTATGAGATGATCATGTTGTAATAGTTAATATCGACTTGCATGTCGATGCATACGGCAACCGGCAGGAGCCATAGGGTTGTCTTTAATTTTTGTATGACCTGTGTGTCAATCATTAAGCGCTTTGTAATGCTTTACTTTATCGCTAAACGGTAGCAATAGTAGTAAGAACATGGTGGGCGCACGACAACCCCGATGGCAACACGATGATGGAGATCATGATGATGGAGATCATGGTGTGGCGCCGGTGACGATGGAGATCATGCCGGTGCTTTGGAGATGGAGATCAAAAGCACGAGTTGATGGCCATATCATGTCACTTATGATTTGCATGTGATGTTAATCCTTTTATGCATCTTATTTTGCTTAGGACGACGGTAGCATCATAAGATGATCCTTCACTAAAATTTCAAGATAAAATTGTGTTCCCCCCGAGTGTGCGCCGTTGCGAAGGTTCGTCGTTTCGAAGCACCACGTGATGATCGGGTGTGATAGACTCTACGTTCGCATACAACGGGTGCAAGCCAGTTTTGCACATGCAGAACACTCGGGTTAGACTTGACGAGCCTAGCATGTACAGACATGGCCTCGGAACACGGAGGACCGAAAGGTCGAGCATGAGTCATATAGTAGATATGATCAACATGTTGATGTTCACCATTGACACCACCTCATCTCACGTGATGATCGGACTTGGGTTGGTGAATTTGGATCATGTCACGCTCGAATGACCAGAGGGATGTCAATTTGAGTGGGAGTTATAATTAATTTGATTAGGTAATAACTCACTTATCATGAACAATAGTCTAAAATGTCTTTGCAAATTTTTGGTTGTAGATGGCTCGCGCAGTAGCTCCCCTGAATTTTAATGCGTTCCTAGAGAAAGCTAAACTGAAAGATGATGGGAGCAACTTTGTGGACTGGCTTCGCAATCTGAGGATCATCCTCACAGCTGCCCAAAAGGTTTATGTCCTAAATGCACCGCTAGGTGACCCCCCCGCTCCTACAGCGCCTGTAGACGTTTTGAACGTCTGGCAGACACGTTCGGATGACTATTCGATAGTGCAGTGTGCCATGTTGTACGGCTTGGAAGGAGGACTTCAAAGGCGTTTTGAACGTCATGGTGCATATGAGATGTACCAGGAGTTGAAGTTCATCTTTGAAAAGAATGCTAAGATCGAGAGGTATGAGACCACCGATAAATTCTTTGCTTGCAAGATGGAGGAGAATTCGTCTGTCAGTGAGCACTTATTGAAGATGTCTGGGTACTATACCCGCATAGCTGATCTGGGACTTGTGTTCCCGGATGAGGCTATCATTGACAGAATTAACCAGTCACTCCCTCCAAGCTACAAGAGCTTCGTGCAGCAGTATAACATGCAAGGGATGAACAAGACCATCGCCGAGCTGTTTTCGATGCTGAAAGTCGCTGAGGCAGACATCCAGAAGGAGTATCAAGTGTTGATGGTCAATAAAACCACCAGTTTCAAGAAGAATGGCAAGGGCAAGAAGGGTAACTCTAAGAAGGGTGGCAAGGCAGTTGCTAATCCAGTGAAGAAACCCAAGGCTGGGCCCAAGCCAGAGACTGAGTGTTTCTATTGCAAGGGGAACGGCCACTGGAAGCGGAACTGCCCCAAGTATCTGGCGGACAAGAAGGGGGCCAACAACAACAAAGGTATATGTGATATACATGTTATTGATATGTACCTTACCAACTCTCGTTGTAGTGCCTGGGTATTTGATACCGGTTCGGTTGCTCACATTTGCAACTCTAAACAGGAACTGCGGAATAAACGGAGGCTGGCGAAGGACGAAGTGACGATGCGCGTGGGAAATGGTTCCAAGGTTGATGTGATCGCCGTCGGCACGCTCGCTCTTCGATTACCATCGGGATTAGTTATGAACCTGAATAATTGTTATTTAGTGCCTGCGTTAAGCATGAACATTATATCTGGATCTTGTTTATTGCGAGACGGTTACTCATTTAAGTCAGAGAATAATGGTTGTTCTATTTATATGAGTAATATCTTTTATGGTCATGCACCCGAAGTTAGGGGTTTATTCTTATTGAATCTCGATAGCGATGATACACATGTTCATAACATTGATGCCAAAAGATGTAGAGTAGATAATGATAATACCACTTTCTTGTGGCACTGCCGTCTCGGTCATATCGGCGTGAAACGCATGAGGAAGCTCCATGCTGATGGACTTTTGGAGTCTCTTGATTTTGAATCACTTGACACGTGCGAGCCGTGCCTCATGGGCAAGATGACAAGGACCCCGTTTTCAGGGACAATGGAACGGGCAAGTGACTTATTGGAAATCATACATACTGATGTGTGCGGTCCGATGAGTGTAACGGCGCGCGGTGGATATCGTTATTTTCTCACCTTCACTGACGACTTAAGTAGATATGGGTATATTTACTTGATGAAGCATAAGTCTAAAACTTTTGAAAAGTTCAAACAATTTCAGAGTGAAGTTGAAAATCATCGTAACAAGAAGATCAAGTTCCTACGATCTGATCGGGGGGGAGAATATCTGAGTTATGAGTTTGGTGATCACTTAAGAAAATGTGGAATTGTTTCACAGTTGACACCACCTGGAACACCACAGCGTAATGGTGTGTCCGAACGTCGTAATCGAACCCTATTAGATATGGTACGTTCTATGATGTCTCTTGCCGATTTGCCACTATCGTTTTGGGGATATGCGTTAGAGACAGCTGCATTCACTTTAAATAGGGCTCCATCTAAGTCCGTTGAGACAACACCGTATGAACTATGGTTTAGTAAGAAACCTAAGTTGTCTTTTCTCAAGGTTTGGGGTTGCGATGCTTATGTCAAAAGGCTTCAGCCAGAAAAGCTCGAACCCAAAGCGGACAAATGTGTCTTCATAGGATACCCAAAAGAAACAGTTGGGTACACCTTCTATCTCAGATCCGAGGGCAAAGTGTTTGTCGCTAAGAACGGGTCCTTTCTCGAGAAAGAGTTTCTCTCGAAAGAATTGAGTGGGAGGAAGGTAGAACTTGATGAGGTTATTGAACCTCTGCTTCAACCAGAGAATAGCGCAGCACAGAAAGATGTTTTTGTGGAGCCTGCAGAAGTTGAAGAGGAAGCCAATGATGATGATCAAGAAGCTTCTGATCAAGTTACTACCGAACCTCGTAGGTCGACAAGGGTACGCACTGCACCTGAGTGGTATGGTAACCCTGTCTTGGAGGTCATGTTGTTAGACAACGGTGAACCTACGAGCTATGGAGAAGCGATGGTGGGCCCGGATTCCGACAAATGGTTAGAGGCCATGAAATCCGAGATGGGATCCATGTATGAAAACAAAGTATGGACTTTGGAAGTATTACCTGAAGGGCGGAAGGCCATTCAGAATAAATGGATTTTTAAGAGGAAGACGGACGCTGACGGTAATGTCACCGTGTATAAAGCTCGACTTGTGGCAAAGGGTTTTTCACAAGTTCAAGGGATTGACTACGATGAGACTTTCTCACCCGTAGCGATGCTTAAATCCGTCCGAATCATGTTAGCAATAGCTGCATATTTCGATTATGAAATTTGGCAGATGGATGTCAAAACAGCGTTCCTTAACGGTTTTCTTAAGGAAGAGTTGTATATGATGCAACCGGAAGATTTTGTCGATCCAGAGAATGCTGAAAAAGTATGCAGGCTCCAGCGTTCCATTTATGGGCTGGTGCAAGCATCTCGGAGTTGGAATCTTCGCTTTGATGAGGTGATCAAAGCGTTTGGGTTTATACAAGTTTACAATGAAGCTTGTATTTACAAGAAAGTGAGTGGGAGCTCTATAGCGTTTCTAATATTATATGTGGATGACATATTGCTGATTGGAAACAATATAGAATTTTTGGATAGCGTGAAGGGGTATTTGAACAAGAGTTTTTCGATGAAGGATCTCGGTGAAGCTGCTTTCATATTGGGCATCAAGATCTATAGAGATAGATCAAGACGCTTGATAGGACTTTCACAAAGCACATACCTTGATAAAGTTTTGAAGAAGTTCAAAATGGATCAATCCAAGAAGGGGTTCTTGCCAGTATTGCAAGGTACAAAGTTGAGTAAGACTCAATGCCCAGTGACTGCGGAAGATAGAGAAAAGATGAGTGTCGTCCCCTATGCTTCAGCCATAGGCTCTATCATGTATGCAATGCTGTGCACTAGACCAGATGTCAGCCTTGCCATAAGTATGGCCGGAAGGTTTCAAAGTAATCCTGGTATGGATCACTGGACAGCGGTCAAGAATATCCTAAAGTACCTGAAAAGGACTAAGGAGATGTTTCTCGTTTAAGGAGGTGATCAAGAGCTCGTCGTAAAGGGTTACGTCGATGCAAGCTTTGACACTGATCCGGATGACTCTAAGTCTCAAACCGGATACGTATATATTCTCAACGGGGGAGCGGTAAGCTGGTGCAGTTCCAAGCAGAGCGTGGTAGCTGATTCTACATGTGAAGCGGAGTATATAGCTGCCTCGGAGGCGGCAAAGGAAGGTGTCTGGATGAAGGAGTTCATGACAGATCTTGGAGTTGTGCCTAGTGCACTGAACCCAATGACTCTGTTCTGTGACAACACTGGTGCCATTGCTCCAGCCAAGGAACCAAGGTTTCACAAGAGGACCAGACACATAAAGCGACGCTTCAATTCCATCCGCGATTCAGTCAAGGAGGAGGACATAAACATTTGCAAAGTACACACGGATTTGAATGTTGCAGATCCGTTGACTAAGCCTCTTCCACGGGCTAAGCACGATCAACACCAAGACTCTATGGGTGTTAGATTCATTACCTTGTAATGCTAGATTATTGACTCTAGTGCAAGTGGGAGACTGTTGGAAATATGCCCTAGAGGCAATAATAAAAGAGTTATTATTATATTTCCTTGTTCATGATAATCGTTTATTATCCATGCTATAATTGTATTGATTGGAGACTCAAATACATGTGTGGATGAATAGACAGACTTTGTGTCCCTAGTGAGCCTCAACAGGAGTAGCTTGTTGATCAAAGATGACCGCGGTTTCCAGGTCATAGACATGAGTTGTCATTTGATAACGGGATCACATCATTAGGAGAATGATGTGATGGACGAGACCCAAACGTTAAACATAGCTTTTGATCGTGTCAGTTATCGCTATAGTTTTCTGCATGTCAAGTATAAGTTCCTATGACCATGAGATCATGTAACTCACTGACACCGTAGGAGTGCTTTGTGTGTGCCAAACGTCACAACGTAACTGGGTGACTATAAAGGTACTCTACAGGTATCTCCGATGGTGTCTGTTGAGTTGACATGGATCGAGACTGGGATTTGTCACTCCGTGTGACGGAGAGGTATCTCCGGGCCCACTCGGTAATACGTCATCTCAATGAGCTCAAAGTGACTAAGTAGTTGGTCACGGGATTATGTATTACGGTAACGAGTAAAGAGACTTGCCGGTAACGAGATTGAACTAGGTATAGAGATACCGACGATCGAATCTCGGGCAAGTAACATACCGACGAGACAAAGGGAACTGTATACGGGATTGCCTGAATCCTTGACATCGTGGTTCATCCGATGAGTTCATCGAGAAACATGTGGGAACCAATATGGGTATCCAGATCCCGCTATTGGTTATTGACCTGGGAGTGTCTCGGTCATGTCTACATGGTTTCCGAACCCGCAGGGTCTACACACTTAAGGTTCGGTGACGCTAGGGTTGTTAGTGAGAACAGTGCATGGTTACCGAAGGTTGTTCGGAGTCCCGGATGAGATCCCGGACGTGACGAGGGTCTCCGGAATGGTCCGGAGACGAAGATTGATATATAGGATGAAAGGTTTCGGAGTCCGGAAGTGTTCCGGGGAGCATCGGGAAATCGGCGGATTACCGAAAAGGGTTTCGGGGGTCCCGGAAGTGTTTCTGGGCCTAATGGGCCACAAGGGGGGACACCACAGCCCTCATAGGGCTGTGCGCCCCCCCTGGGCCCTCTCCTCATGCGGCTAAGGGGGCTGGACCCCCTAGGGCAGCCGCACCCCTTGGAGTGGGGGGCAAGGCACCTAGGGGGGGGAAACCCTAGGGCCAGGCGCAGCCCTTGGCCGCCGCCCCCCCCTCTGCCCTGGCCGCCGGCCCCCCTAGGGGAAACCCTAGGGCGCCCCCCTCTCCTCCTTCCCCCTATATATAGAGAGGTAGAGGGAGGGCAGCCAACACACGTTTGTGCCTCGGTGCTGCCCTCCCTCTCCCATAACATCTTCTTCTCCCGCGGTGCTTAGGCGAAGCCCTGCTGGAATCCTTCTCCACCATCACCACCACGCCGTCGTGCTGCCGGTCTCTCCATCAACCTCTCCTCCACCCCTTGCTGGATCAAGAAGGAGGAGACGTCCCCGAGCCGTACGTGTGAAGAACGCGGAGGCACCGTTGCTTCGGTGCTAGGATCTTCGGCGATCTGAATCGCGGCGAGTACGACTCCATCAACCGCGTTCTTAACGCTTCCGCTTAGCGATCTACAAGGGTATGTGGATCCTACTCTCCCCTCGTAGTTGCATCTACTAGATTGATCTTGGTGAACGTAGAGAAAAATTTTTGTTTTCCATGCAACGTTCCCCAACATCCTACTAGAATCATACCTTGGTTCTCAAACTGAGGGAAATACTTACTCTACTTTGTTGCATCAACCTTTCCTCTTCAAGGGAAAAACCAACGCAAGCTCAAGAGGTAGCATGTGACTGATGTTTTTTTTTACATCTAGGACTTTTTGGTGATATATTTTACACAATCTATTGGATATGCCCTTCATATTAACATTGTATGTCTTGTCATGCTTCAGCCTCGCTGTTGTACACCTCACTGGTGTTGCTGCAATGATAGAACCATCCATCATAGTGGAGCGGTATCCTTCGCGCCATCTCCAGACGCCTAAGATCTTCTTCACTTCCTCCGACAGCTACATCAGCCGCAACATCCTCAGCGACTAACCCAACGATGCCGAGGTCGGCATGGCTTTGCCAAAGAGATTGTACACTTGTCGCATCGTTTTTTACTCTACATTCTTGTTGATCCATTAGGGCTCCTTTCGTTCAAAGCAGGGGCGAATCTAGAAGAAATGTAGGGTGGCCTCAAAGTTAATAACGAGAAAACTGAATGATATTTTGGACCAAAATTTGGATCATGTTAGCAATATAGCCGTTATCCCATAATCATGTGGACCAAATAAGCACAAAAAATTCACATCACAATGTAAACATGTATTATTACTTATATTGTTTGGGTTTTTTCAAAGATAAATATTTTTAACCGCAATATTGGACCTATCTAGCAAAATTGTCATTATCTCCTAGTCCCGTTATCCATATAAGCTCATTTTTTCCAGGGTACAACACAACACATGTATATATTGAAAAACATTAGTTTATTTTCAAAAAAAAAAGTTCATGCAGGACAAAAACACCCACTGAGTACATGTAGTAATGAGAAATACGAATAGTTTCTCCCATATGACAAGCAGTGAGGTACTAGGCAAGTTAGTTATCCGTGTTGGACTCTCTCAACTCCATCATTTTTATTTTTGCGCCTGGGAGTTGAGCTAGTGGGCTGGGTCAAAAGTAGTCCAAAAATATTTTTGGAGTGTAGGCTTCAGCCTGTTAAAGCCTGCCTACTAGAATCACCACTAGCCGAAAGGATAAGTGAAGGAAAAACATATGAATTGGTAAGTGCCCTATGTTAGTACTATTCACACAATACGAATGGAGCAAGGAAAAACTGGAGAACTTTTTTCCTTAAGTGTCTCTTTCACAAAAAATGTAGGAATTTTAATATCCACTTAGCCCTCCTGTTCAAATTGCTATGCATGAAGAACAAGACTAAATGATAGTGACATAATAATATTCTAGCTATACATTTTTATGTGGTTTGACTTTAATTTGACCATGCTTCTTTTCATTCTTGTGTTCCTCCAATTACGTTGAACCAAACGCCCGTGTTGACAGAAATCATGTGTTTGTGAATGATCTATTTTGCATGTGCATTCCTATCATATTCCTGTGTTTTTCCAATCCCTGCATTTTGAAAATCCTCCAATTCAAAGGAACCCATATAAATTACCTCTATTACAGATAGGTGTCAAAGAAAATTTTGTGTGGTTTAGGTCGTGTCGCGGCATTGTATAACCCACCCGAGCTGCTCCAAAGATGGAAGAGCACCCCCCCCTCCAGACCATCTCTCGTCGCCTCAGATCTTATTCCTCACCGTCGGCAACCACCACAACTGCATTACTATCATCAACTGAGCAGTTGACCCTGAGGACTACACGAGTCCGTGATACGTCTCCAACGTATCTATAATTTTTGATTGTTCCATGCTATTATATTGTCAATCTTCGATGTTTTATATGCATTATGATGCCATTTTATATCATTTTTTGGGACTAACCTATTAACCTAGTGCCTAGTTCCTTGTTTTTGTATTTATAGAAAATCAATACCAAATAGAGTCCAAATGGAACGAAATGTTTGGACAATTTTTCTTGGATCACAAGACAGCCAGGAAGCTTCGCGAAGAGACCCGGAGGACCATGGGGTGGCCACAAGCTCACATGGCATGCCCCGAGTGGGCCCAAGCTTGTGGGCCCCATGAGAGTCCTCCAACCCTATTTCTTCTTCTATAAATTTCCAAATATTCCCCGAAAACCATAGGACACACACTTTTCCGCCGCCGCAAGTTTCTGTGGTCGTCAGATCCGATCTGGGGACCTTTTCTGGTACTCTATCTGAGGGTGATTCGATCATGGAGGGCATTTACCTCAACATTTCTGCCCTTCCGATGATGCGTGAGTAGTTTACCACATACCTATGGGTCCATGGCTTATAGTTAGGTGGCTTCTTCTCTCTCTTTGATCTTCAATACAATGTTCTCCTTGAAGCTATTGGACATCTATAAGATGTAATCTTCTTTTTCAATGTGTTTTTTGAGATCCATGAAATGTGGGTTTATGATCAGATTATTGCTACTTGTGATCCGTGTTGGTAAATTCCCCGAAGAGGACATGATGATGCAGCACAACAGACGTAAGTATTTCCCTCAGTTATGAAACCAAGGTTATCAATCCATTAGGAGAACCAAGCAACACTATGTAAACAACACCTACACATAACCCCAATAAAACCTCGCAACCCAATGCGTTAGAGGGGTTGTCAATCCCTCCAATGTAAGATAAATAGATAGATTGATAGATTCAAATAAAATGAAGGCAAATAAAATGCAACAAACGTGTTTTTAGTTTTTTGGCAAAACATATCTGAAAATATATGATAGGAAAATAGACCCACGGGCCATAGATTTCACTAGTGGCTTCTCACGAGAAAATAGCAAACGGTGGGTAAGCAAATTACTATTGGGCAATTGATAGAAGAGAAAATAATTATGACGATATCCAAGATAGTCATCATATATATAGGCATCACATCCAAGATTAGTAGATGGACTCTTGCCTGCATCTACTAATATTACTCCAAACAACGACCGATATCCAACATGCATCTAGTGTATTAAGTTCATGGAGAAACGAAGTAATTCTTTAAGAATGATGACATGATGTAGACAAGATCTATTCATGTAGGAACAGACCCCATCTTTTTATCCTTATTAGCAGCGACACATGTGTGTCATGTCTCCTTCTGTCACTGAGATTGAGCACTGCAAGATCGAACCCATTATAATTCTCCAAAAAGTTTCGCTGCATTTGGACACCTTTTGGTATTGATATTCAGCAAAGTAAAAAACAAGCAAAAAACAACAACTTGCACTGAGCACTATGTCAATAGGTTAGTCCAAAAAATGATATAAAGCCGCTAGAAAATGTATGTAAAACATCCAAGATTTATAATATAACAACGTGTAACAATAACAAATTATAGATACATTGGAGATGTATCATCATCCCCAAATTTAATTCCTGTTCGTCCTCGAGTAGATGAATGATAAAAACAATTTTTTGATGTGGAATGCTGCCTAACATGTTCATCATATTCTTTTCTGTGTAGCACAGACATTAGGGCTTGTAGATGATTCAAATCTATAGTCTATAATTTGACATGAAGACTTTAATACTCAAGCATGTCAACAAGAAACCATGTATTTCAAAATATCGACACTAAAGAAAGCTATCCCTAGCCCATTATGCTCAGTCATTGATCCATTCGTGAAACACATCAAAATATTAGCTACATCCAATGCTCAAGTATGATAATAGTGTATCCTAGTTAGTGCTTTATAAGAGAAGATGGAGACTCAAGAAAAATAAAACTTGCATAAAAGTAAATAGATAGGCCTTCGCAAAGGGAAGCGGAGATTTGTAGAGGTGCTAGAGCTCTTAGCTTAAATTAAGAGATAAAATTATTTTGGGTGGCATGCTTTTCCTATCAACAAAAATGGCTGAGAATTCCCAATATCTTCCATGCTAGATAAATCATAGGTGTCTCCCAAACATAAACTAAGGTTTATTTCTTTTCCACCATTCTTTCACAATCCATGGCTAGCCATATCCGTGGGTGCCTTCCATACCAACACAAACCAATGAATTTATTGTTGTATATTTTTGCATTTCGGGACTGGGCATTCCTACTACCGCCACACTCTCATGCAATGACAAGTGAATAAACACTCATCTTGAGAATAACATACCTAGCATGGAAAATATCGGCCACCCCTACCGCTTCATGAGCGGTACATGCATACAAAATAGAAATATATTTTGAAATTTAGAGTTGGCACATACAAATTTACTTGGAATGACATGGAAATACGACATATAGGTAGGTATGGTGGAGTCATTTGGCACAACTTGGGTTTTAGGATTTGGATGCACAAGCAGTATTGCCGCTTAGTACAAGTGGAGGCTAGAAAATAGATTGAGAAACGACAAACCATGAAACGAAAACCATCATAAAATAACATTAAACATAACTAACACCTAATAATGCACCACAAGTAGGATAAAACTTCATTGCATAATTATTGACTTAGCGTGCATGCGTATTGAATCACAAACCTTAACACCAATATTCTTACTAGAGCATAAATACTCACCAACATTACTCACATACCTCTATCTTCATATCGCAATATTATTCCAAGGAATCAAGTTTAATATCCAGTGATCTTCATGATTTGTTTTACTATATCCCTCTTGAATATCTATCACTTTGGAACTAAATTCTTTTAAAGCATATTGCCATTGCTAATAACAAGCTCTCAAATAAATTTAAGTGAATTGCGAGAGCACATATTTCTTCAAAATTTAAACTCTCAAAATAATCTAAGTGAAGCGTCAGAGGATTTCTTCAAAAATTCTACTAACTCTCAAAATGATCTAAGTGAAGCATGAGAGCATATTTCTTCAAAATAACAACACCACCATGCTTAAAAAGAAATATACTCTCATGATTCACTTAGATCATTTCGAGAGTTAGTAGAATTGTTGAAGAAATCCTCTCATGCTTCACTTAGATTATTTTGAGAGTTGAATATTTGAAGAAATATGCGCTCTCGCACTCCACTTATATTTGTTTGAGAGCTTGTTATTAGCAATGGCAATATGCTTTAAAATAATTTGGTCTCAAAGTGATAGATATTCAAGAGGGATATAATAAAAAACTTTCATGAAGATCATTGTATATTAAACTTGATTCCTTGCATTAGTTCTACGATATGAAGATAGTGATATGTGAGTTATGTTGGTGAGTAATTATGCTGTAGTAAGAATATTGGTGTTAAGGTTTGTGATTCCCTATGCATGCACGCTAACTCAATATGTTATGCAATGAAGTTATATCCTACTTGTGTTGTGATACCCCAAAAGTATAGGGGGTCGCAACAGTTTTTGAGTGTAAAGTATTCAACCCAAATTTATTGATTCGAGACAACAGAGCCAAATAATATTCACGAGTATTAGCAGTTGAGTTGTCAATTCAACAACACCTGAAAGACTTAATATCTGCATCAAAGTATTCAGTAGCAAAGTGATATGATAGTAACGGTAATAGTGGTAATAGTAACAGTAGCAGTTTTGTAGTGACTGTAACATCAATAGCAACGAAAGTTACTTAACAAAGATCAATCTGTGAAGAATTCTTAGGCAATGAATCGGTGATGATATGTGCCAGATGATATTCATCATGTAGAAGCTATAACCTAGAGCAACGACGAACTAGCTCCAATTCATCAATGTAATGTAGGCATGTATTCCGTATATAGTCACACATACTTATGGAAAAGAACTTGCATGTCATATTTTGTCCTACCCTCCTGTGGCAGCGGGGTCCTAATGGAAACTAAGGCCTCCTTTTAATATAGAACCGGAACAAAGCATTAGCACTTAGTGAATACATGAACTCCTCAAACTACGACAATCACAGGAAAGAATCCCTATTATTGTCACCTTGGGGTATGTAGATCATAACATGTAATAGGTGCATATAACTTGCAAGATATGATCAAGAAGACATATATATTTGTGAAAACATAATAGGTTCAGATCTGAAATAATGGCACTCGGGACCTAGGGACAAGTATTAAGGTTAGCAAAGTCATAGCAACATCAATCTCAGAACATAGCGGATACTAGGCATCATGCCCTAACAAAACTAACTCGATTACATGATAAATCTCATCCAACCCATCACCTTCCAGCAAGCCTACGATGGAATTACTCACGCCCGATGGTGAGCATCATGAAATTGGTGATGTAGGAAGGTTGATGATGACGATGGCGACAGATTCCACTCTTCGAAGCCCTTAACAGACTCCAGATCAACCATCTCGATGAAGAACAGGAGGTGGCGGCGGCTCCATATCATAAAACGCGATGAATCCTTCTCTCTAATTTTTTTTCTCCGTGAATAGGAATATATGGAGTTGAAGTTAGGGTTGATGGAGGTCTAGGAGGCCCATAAGCCTGGGAGGCGCGCCTTGGGGGGTAGGCGCACCCCAAGGGCTTGTGGCCTCTGGATGGCCCCCCTCTGGCATATTTTTCCACCAGTATTTTTTATATATTCCACAAAAATTATCCATAAATTTTCAGGTCAATCCGAGAGCTTTTATTTCTAAGCAAAAATAACACCATGAAAATTCTGCTGAGAACAACATCAATCGGGTTAGTTCCATTCAAATCATGCAAATTAGAGTCCAAAACAAGGGCAAAAGAGTTTGGAAAAGTAGATACGATGGCGACGTATCAACTCCTCCAAGATTAACCCATTGCTTGTTCTCAAGTAATTTAATTGACAAACTAAAAGTGACAAAGAAAAACTTTTACAAACTCTGTTTGATCTTGTTGTTGCAAATATATGTCCAGCCAACGTTCCGGTTTTCAACTAACCATACTCACAATAACATTTAGGTCTCATATTTACTCATATCAATATCATAATCAGCTAGCGAGCAATAATAAGCTATCACAGATGACAACACTTTTTTCAAAACAATCATGATACAATATGATATAATGGTATCTCACTAGCCCTTTCTGATACCGCAAAACATAAATGCAGAGCACCTCTGAAGAGCAAGGACTGACTGGACATTATAATTCATGGCAAAAGAGATCCACTAACACTCATACTCAACATCAATTAAAAACAAAGCATATAAATGACAAAGTTTTTTCAAACACACAAGAAGAAAGCAAGAAAAATAAACTAAAATGGATTATACAATGAAAAAGTATGAACACCGACAACTGGAATGAATGTATGAACATGAATGTATTGTCGGTGAGAAATACATACTCCCCTAAGCTTAGGCTTTTGGCCTAAGTTTTTCTATGGCCACGGCTGGCCGGGATGATAACCAAAGTCATAGTTGTGGTTGAACTCAATTGCAGCTACCGCCGCTTGGCAGGCTGCCTCGCGAAGACGAGCATCCTCCCTTACTCTCTCGTACTCTTCTGCCTCCTCTCTGAGTATGAAGTATCTTTTTTACCTGGAAGTCAAAGAAAGTAGGGGCAATGAGCATAACATAGACGACACGGCCCTTGTCAAAGATTAGTCTATATTGGGATGGTACACTACCCCTTTCAAGAAACTAGAATCATTCCATTGCGGCATAATCAAGGAAAGCATTTGGTAACTGAGTATCATCAATTCTTATAGGTACCCCAAGATAGTCAGCTAAGCGAGTGGCATAAATCCCACCAAAGAAATATCCATCTAAAGCATTATTATGTTGCCATCGTGCGACAATAGCCCCTAAGTTATATTTTCTGCCATTCATTACTGCGCTTTTAAGACCACTCAAATCAGAAGCACTAAGGTGGCTATGATCATGTTTACCATTAATACATCTACCTATGAAGAGAGCAAAATAATATAAGGCAGGAAAGTGAATGCTCCCCATAGGGGCTTCTGTTATAGTTCTAGTTTCTCCTACTGTAATGCTATTAAGGAACTTAGAACAATCAACTTTACGTGGTTCAGTGCAAGTGCCCCAATGCGGAATTTTGCATGCTTCATTAAATTCTTCAAGCTCCATGTGGTACGACTTAACATAAAGATCAAACAAAATAGATTGCGTACCTCGACTGTCTGAGTACTCAAATCTCCGCTCAAAAGAATCGATGAGGTTGGTAATGTTGTAAGCACTTATCTGACAAGAAGTCCGTTAGTCCGGCGTTGCCCGTACATATCAAATTCTTTCTTGAAACCTGTGTGAGTCATGAAATAATCCGACGTCCATATTCAAAGGTCGTACTAGAGCTTCTCGCGGTGGCTCAAGGTTTGGCTCATGAATTGCGAGTCCTGAGGATTTCTTCTTGTTCGAGGAGCCACCTTGGAACATTTTCCTCATCATTTTTTTCCTCTGAAAATTTCTGATTTTTTTAGCAACTCAAGATAAAAGTGAACAAAAGGCAACCAAAGTGATAGCAACTACTCCTACAAGTGTCTATAGGCTAAATCATGCAACAAAACTACTTTGGCCATATAAATTTGACATGCAAGCTAAAAAACATGGTCACCATAGCAGCAAAAATTTGCAATATATGAAGCAATAAACAAAAACTAATTGGACCATTGGAGGAGTCACATACCGATGAAGAATCTCCCAAAATAGTTTTGGAAATGGAGCAATGAGGAAGGAGATCGAAAATGGCAGCAAGATGAGCAGGAACACTTGTTTAAGCAATGGTGTGATTTTTCTGGGGGAAGAAGGAGTGGATGGATGGGTGGAATAAGTGGTGGGGGTGCAAATGGGACCCAAAAGCCACCTAGGCGTGCCTTGTGGGCTTGTTGCCCAGTGGTGCATCCCCCTGGGGTGTATTCAGTGCCATTTTTTAAATATTCTACAAAAAATCATACTATATTTTCAGAGCATTTGGAGAACTTCTATTTTCTAGTCATTTTTTATTGCTCGGACAATTTAGAAAACAGAAAAATAACATTATTTCTACTTTATTAACTCTAAATAACAGAAAGTAAAAAGACGGTACAGAGAATTATGTTTACTAAATTCATCCATCTCATGCCCGTCAAAAGGAATCCATTAATAAGGTTGATCAAGTCTTATTAACAAACTTCTTCCAAATGACATGAAACTAGAGAATCTTTGTCTAACACTAGGTTAACTCAACGGGGATATGCATGTCCCCAACAATAAGAATATCATATTTCTTTTTGATAGTAGGAATAGGGAATTCAGAACCTCCAAAATGCAATTGTAGAATTTTTTCCAATAGAATTGATGCTATTCAGTTGAGGTAGTTTCCTCGGAAAGTGTACCGTATGCTCATTACCATTAACATGAAAAGTGACATTGCCTTTGTTGCAATCAAATAACAGCCCCTGCAGTATTCAGAAAAGGTCTACCAAGGATGATCGACATACTGTCGTCCTCGGGTATATCAAGAATAACAAAGTCCGTTAAGATAATAACATTTGCAACTACGACAGACACATCCTCAAAAATACCGATGGGTATAGCGATTGATTTATCGGCCATTTGCAAAAATATTTCAATTGGTGTCAACTTATTCAAATCAAGTCTTCGATACAAAGATAAAGGCATAACACTAACACGTGCTTCTAGATCACATAAAGCAGTTTTAACATAGTTTGTTTTAATGGAGCAAGGTATAGGTGGTATTCCTGGGTCTCCAAGTTTCTTTGCTATTCCATCTTTAAATGTATAATTTGCAAGCATGGTGGAAATTTCAGCTTCCGGTACCTTTCTTTTACTTGTAACAATATCTTTCATATACTTAGCATAAGGAAACATCTTCAGAATATTAGTCAAAAGAAGGCGCAAAAAGACAGGTCTAAGCATTTCACACAAGTGCTCAAATTCTTCATCATTTTTATTCCTTGATGCTTTAGGCGGAAAATGCATGGGTTTTTGAACCCATGGTTCTCTTTCTTTACCATGTTTCCTAGCAATGAAGTCTCTTTTCTCGTGTCTTTTATTTTTAGGTTGTGGGTTATCAAGATCAATAGCAGGTTCAATCTCAACATCAATATCATTACTAGGTTGAGAATGATTATGAACCTCATCATTACCATTGTGACTAGGTTCATGTTCATTACCAGATTGTGTATCAGCATCAAATATAGAAATCGCATTTGGATTATCAGGTGTGTGTATAGTAGGTTCACTAGAGACTTGCAAAGTTTTATCATTTTTCAGATGAACTAGGTGCATCAACCTTCATTCTTTGATAGTCTTGCTCAATTCTTTTAGGATGACCTTCCGGATACAAAGGTTCCTGAGTCATTTTACCACCTCTAGAATAACTCTAACAGCATGATCATTTTTCTTACTGTTCATCTCATTAATCAAATCATTTTGTGCTTTGAGGACTTGTTCTACTTGAGTTTTTATCATGGAAGCATGTTCACTAACAATCTTAAGATCATTTTTAGTTCTAGACATATAGTCACTCAAGTGTTCAATCATATAGGTATTTCGTTTTAGTTGTCTATTAACATATGCATTGAAGTTTTCTAGTTTCACAATAAATTTATCAAATTTGTCCATCCATTAACTAGTGGATTTATTATGAGTAATATCACATTCATCAAATCTATAGAGAGAATTTACCTTTACTACTTGTGTTGGGGTGTTAGAAGGAGCTCTATCACAGTCCCGCTACCGCACGCTGCTACCACCAGCGTCCGCACGTGCATGCTGGTCCGGTGCGTCTTGAGAGTGACGCAAAGGGCTCTTCCCGCGGCGGTGCCCGGAGGCACTGGCATCGCGGTGTTGCTCGCCATGCACGGGCTGGGAAGACCGCGGAGCGGGCGCCATCGAAGGCATCCTGGAGGTCGTCGTACCGCCTGTGGGCAGCACAGCGACGCCCTTAGACCCAGCGGCGTGTGGCTCACCGTCTTGGGCATGAACGATGCCGCTCGCCTGGCTCCGATGGCCAGAGTGACGTGGAAGCTCGCGGGTCGTGCCTCCGCCACCATCTGCAGCCGCCCCATCGCCCGTCCACGCTGGCACGGGCGGAGTAGCCCCAGACGGGCCTATCGCCATGATCACCTTCTTCCTGGGAGCCGTCGTGATCAAGCAGAAGATGAGCTAACTCCTAGACCAGATTTTCACAATCTAGCGCCCCCTTACCTGGCGCGCCAAAGATGTCGGGGAAAACAACACCTATGGGATCTCGGGGATCCCTACTACGGTTGGTGGGGCGTAGAGTTGTGCAAAGAGCAGGTCTAGATGATCAACGCGTGGGAATTTTTACCTAGGTTCGGGCCGTAAGATGATGCGTAAAACCCTAGTCCTGCTTGTCTGTGTATATTTGGTGTTCTTGGGATCTTGAACTGGCTTCTATGCGTGCCTGTCCAAAAGGTCTGAATCCTCTCTCAGTATGCCTCGGACCTCCTTTTATATGACAAAGGGGCTGCCACAACAACACACATGCCGTGGAAGTAACTGCA
This sequence comes from Secale cereale, assembly GCA_902687465.1. Lineage (NCBI taxonomy): Eukaryota > Viridiplantae > Streptophyta > Magnoliopsida > Poales > Poaceae > Secale > Secale cereale. Next base: position 269,693,900 of record LR738715.1, read on the forward strand.
GTGTACAAGATTATCTCCTCACATCTTAGGACAAACACATTTAATGCGCTACCTATGTGTCCCCTAGCTTTATTGGGGACGGCAAGGAAGTTTGTCCGCCCGTTACCGCCTTGCCTTGCCCTGGACACGCGTCCAGGCTGATGAGGCATGCAGTGCAACGCTCGTTGTCGGCTGCTGCGTTGGTGTGGGGGCATGGTCTTCACAAAGATCTGCATGCCACCACGCATGTGCTTGGCTAGTTGGCATAGGGGCAGCATGTCGCCACGCAGGCACTTGTCCAGTTGGCGAGTTGGTCGTCGCGTAGGAGTGGCCGCGGGGCAGCGAAACCTTTGCATGCGTGGGCCTGGCTGTGGCCCCGCAGACGTCGCTGACAAGGGGCCTTTCCGGGGTACTGTGGCTGTCCTCGGCAAGGATCTTTGTCGGTGTCAAAACCGGCGGATCTCGGGTAGGGGGTCCGGAACTATGCGTTCGAGGTTCGATGGTAACAGGAGGCTGGGGACACGATGTTTACCCAGGTTCAGGCCCTCTCGATCGAGGTAAAACCCTACTTCCTGCTATATTAGTATGGATGAATATGTATACAAGAGTTGATCTACCTCGAGATCGTAATGGCTAAACCCTAAGTCTAGACTATGAGGATATTATGATTCTTCTCTAGCCTCTATGGACTAAACCCTCCGGTTTATATACACACCGGAGAGGCCTAGGGTTTGTACATATCATCTTGCAGAGGAAGGAAAATCTACACCCGAGCCTAAAACTTGCCATTACAAGAATCCAGCAGTCCTATGCAGATACGAGAGATGATCTTCGATAATAATCTTCACGGCCCACCAGTTCACCCCACCAGGAGTTTGTCCGGCCACATGGGGACCCCCCGATCCAGGACTCCCTCGGTAGCCCCTGAACCTGTCTTCGATGATGATGAGTTCGGCTTCCGTATTATCTTCGACATTGCAAGGCGGGTTCCTCCCCCCAAATATATCTTTTGCAAACATTGTGTTCGGCTCTACAAGATTAGTACAACCCTTAGTCTCGAAGGCAAGGCTCTTAAAGAAAATGAATAATGTGTCTCTACTGACAACTTTTGGGTGAAGCGTCGCGTCCAACCCACTAACATATCGAACCGTTTTATTTGGTCCTAGTTTCGGGTTTCGAGGTATATCCTCATTGGCACGTCCCATCAGAATAGATATCGTGCCCGCTTATTGTGGGATTCTTATCAGTGTGACGTGAGCACCCACATCGCGCATTACGCACGACCGCTTTGGGTACCGGCGAGTTTATGGCTAAAATGGGGGGACGCTCTGTATTCGCAGCGTTATAAAAGGACGCCAATCCCTTTTATTAACCCCACGCCTTCCTCAAGCTCGAGCTCTCCAATCTCCCTTGTCCCCGTATTCTCATCTCCTGCGCCCACAACTCCTTGTTCCTCAACCACTACTCCTCTTCCCAGCCATGGCTAGATCCAGTGCCAGAGGCAAGTGGGAGGCTTCCACGATCACCTAAAAGACCGTGAAGGATCTACGGAGCATGGGGTATCTCGTTGCCGACATCGCACACCGAGTCCCCCCTCAGGGCCAGGTGATTCCCGCTCCTAAGGCGGGCAAGAGGGTAGTTTTCACCTCTCATTTTGTTAGGGGCCTAGGGTTTCCACTCCACCCGTTTGTTCGGGGTCTTTTGTTCTTCTACGGGTTAGATTTCCATGATCTAGCCCTGAACTCAATTCTTCACATATCCGCTTTCATAGTGATGTGTGAAGCCTTTCTCCGCACGCCCCCACACTTCGGCCTGTGGCTTAAGACCTTCAACGTGAAGCCAAAGGTGGTTGACGGGGAACACACAGAGCGTGGGGGCGCCATGATCAGCAAGCTCCCGAACGCCACTTGGCCCAAGGGCTCCTTCGTGGAGACGAACAAGGTCTGGCAGCAGGAATGGTTCTATATCACCGAACCCCGCGACACCAAGTGGGTGGCTGAACCTACTTTCAGATCCGGACCCCTAATGAGGTTGACCTCCTGGACCAAAAAGGGTCTGGATTGGGGGTCGCGTACTGAGGTAACAACTCTCGTTGGTCGTGTGTCCAGCGTGATCTCGAAGGGGCACCTGCTCTCCTTCGTGGTCCAGGTGATGCTGACCCGGCTTGTTCTCCCTTGCCAAAGTCGGGATTCCTCCCTATGGGAGTTCGATCCGACAGGAGACAAGTTGCTGAAGCATCTCTTCGGCTCTATGCACAAAGAGATCTGGAAGCACCTCTTCAAGAGCCAGAAGGAATGGCCCAAAGAGGCCGAGGATGTGGGCTTCAGCACCGAAGTTTCCGCCTACGTGGTAATAATAGTCCTTGACAAACACTTACCCTTTCCCTTATAATGATAATAGGAGTTGGAATTTTTACGCGATATACATGGCTGGACGAAGAAGGCGACCCGAATTAAGTGTCCAGCGCCTTTGCCCGAAGAGCCATCACTGCCTCTACTGACGGCGATGCTGGTTCCGGCGCCGTATAAGGCACCGACCAAGAAGCCCAAGAAGTCAAAGGGCAAGGGGGGCGGAGACAACCCCTGTCCGGCGGGCAAGAAGGCCGAGGACCTCCACATCCTCTCGTCTGACGAGGCGGAGGAAGATGATGAGGAGGAAGAGGAAGAAGAAGTAATGCCCCCTGTGCAAGGTAGGGGGAGGGAGAGGGGGGCCGTCGCTGACGCGGGTACGGCCGCGCCCCGAAAGAAACTAAACCTTGGAGCTAATTCGAGTTCATCCGAACATAGCTATGTGATGAAGCCCAGGGAAAAACCCCTGCCCGAGACGTAAGTCAGTCCGGACTCAAGTGCTGCACCTGTGTTTATTCAGCTTTTCTGGTATTTTACTTAATATTTTTCTTCTGCTGACCTACAGCCCTCCCGGTGTAAACCCCAATGTTACCTCATCGGAGGGGAACTCTCTGGCGCCTGGGGAGACTGAGAGTGACCCGCCAGTTCGGGCTCCATCGCCCATAATCAACGGGGACACCGAAGTGTCGTCCAAGCGGGTTCTCTCCGCCCAAGGAGATGAGGGCGGGGTAGGAGACAAGGCGGCTGGGGGTAATACCTAGGCGGCCGCGGAACATGGGGAGACGACCCCCATGGAGGCCGAAGACGTGGGGCCCAATCAATCCGGGGCCCCACCAAATATCATCCCGTAGCCTACTACGGCTCCGGGGTCCGAAGACCCGATTCCTCAAGCGGAGGAGGATACGGCAACGCCCGGAGTTAATCCGTAGGCGCTGGATTCTATGGAGGGAGCACCGCTAAGTGCTCTCGTCATTGAAGAACACCGCACCATGATGGGTGCGGTGATGAAGAAGATTCAGTCCATCAAGGGCGGACTGAATGAAGCCTTCAACAGCCTTTTAACAGGCTTTGAGGTAAGCAATGTAATGCTGTTAAGAAATTTTATTTGTTTTAAATACACATATATAACCAGCAGCCCTGATGATTTGTATGATTCTGAAAAGAACCGGACGAAGTATCCATAGAGTAGCATATTTATAGAGCTGATCTGTTGTGCAGGCTTCCTTAGTTACGGCGAGTGCGCGAGACGCAGAGGTTGCCGAACTAAATCGGAAGCTCGAGGTGGCCAACGCGGACCTCGACCACATCAACCGGCATTTTGCTGAAACACAAGGTATGCAGATTTTTTTCAATGTCAATAAGACATAATTGATTGAGTATGTTTACAAACTCTAATATTGTATTATGTATGACACAGTTGGCGCCGCTGAGCTCGAGGCCCTCAAGGGCGAGGTTGCCAAGGCCAAGAAGGAGGCCGAGGCGAACAAGGCGACCGCTGATAAAGCAGTTGTTGATTTGGAGGACGAAAAGGCAGAATGCGAGAAGCACAAATCTCGGGTGTCCAAAGTCGAGGTCGAGCTTCAAGATGCCATCCGTAAGTGTGAGGCATCGGAGAAGAAGGCTTCAGAGCAGGTGACCGAGCTGTCTGCGGCAGTAAAGTCTGCCTAGGATGCGCGAGGCGAGGGCGGAAATATATTGGGCTGACACGATTGTGGAGTTCTCCAGGCGTGTTTGATGATCTTCCGAGAAGCAGTGCATATGCCGCTCAATACTTCCGAGTCCAGGAGGGGTATGACACGGAGAAATAGTTCTAGTCGCAATTCTATGCGCCACAACATCCAGTTCCCCTCAACGACCAGATGAAGCATCTGGTCGAGCTGCACATCATGGCGGGTTCGGCCATGAAGTACTTAATAGTCCGGCTATGGACCGCTGAGCCAACCCCATGTAGCTACTTCGGATTGGTGAAGCGACTCGTCGCGGCGAGTCCGCGGGTCGACGCATTAACGCGTTCGGCCTGCATAGAAGGTGCTCGGATGGACTTGAAGGAAATATACCCTAGAGGCAATAATAAAGATGTTATTTGTATTTCCTTATATCATGATAAATGTCTTTTATTCATGCTAGAATTGTATTAACCGGAAACTTAGTACATGTGTGGATACATAGACAAAACAGTATGTCCCTAGTATGCCTCTACTAGACTAGCTCATTGATCAAAGATGGTTATGTTTCCTAACCATAGACATGAGTTGTCATTTGATCAACGGGATCACATCATTAGGAGAATGATGTGATGGACAAGACCCATCCGTTAGCATGGCACTATGATCGTTTAGTTTTTTCCTGCTATTGCTTTCTTCATGACTTATACATGTTCCTATGACTATGAGATTATGCACCTCCCGAATACCGTAGGAACACCTTGTGTGCTATCAAACATCACAACGTAACTGGGTTATCATAAAGATGCTCTACAGGTGTCTCCGAAAGTATTCGTGGTGTTGGCATAGATCAAGATTAGGATTTGTCACTCCGAGTGTCGGAGAGGTATCTCTGGGCCCTCTCGGTAACACACATCACAATAAGCCTTGCAAGCAAAAGACTAATGAGTTAGTCACGAGATGATGTGTTATGGAACGAGTAAAGAGACTTGCCGGTAACGAGATTGAACTAGGTATAGAGATACCGACGATCGAATCTCGGGCAAGTAACATACCGTTGACAAAAGGAACAACGTATGTTGTTATGCGGTTCTGACCGATAAAAGATCTTCGTAGAATATGTAGGAGCCAATATGAACATCCAGGTTCCGCTATTGGTTATTGACCGGAGATGAGTCTCGGTCATGTCTACATAGTTCTCGAACCCGTAGGGTCTGCACGCTTAACGTTTGATGACGATCGGTATTATGAGTTTATGAGTATTGATGTACCGAAGGTAGTTCGGAGTCCCGGATGAGATCACGGACATGACGAGGAGTCTCGGAATGTCCGAGACATAAAGATTGATATATTGGACGACTATATTCGGACACCGGAAGTATACCGGAAAAGTTTCGGATTTAACGGGATTGCCGGAGGGGGTTACCGGAACCCCCTACGAAGGGGGATGTTCCATAGTGGGCCTTATGGAAAAGAGAGAGGCAGCCCATAGGGCTGGCCGGCGCCCCACCTAGGGTTCCTAGTTGGACTAGGAGTTGGGGGGCGCCACCTCTTCTTCTTTTCCTATTCCCTCTCTTCCTTCTTTGGTGGTTCCTACTAGGAATAGGATTGCAATCCTATTCCTAGTAGGATTGCACCCCTAGCCGCACCAAACAAGGGCCGGCCGGCCTCCCCCCTTGCTCCTTTATATAGGGGGGCAGGGGGGCACCCAAAGACACACGAGTTGAATTGTTTTGGCCGTGTGCGGTGCCCCCCTCCACAGAATCACACCTCGGTCATACCGTCGCGGAGCTTAGGCGAAGCCCTGCGCCGGTGAACACATCATATCCGTCACCACGCCGTCGTGCTGACGAAACTCTCCCGTGAAGCTCAACTGGATCAAGAGCTCGTGGGACGTCATCAAGCTGAACGTGTGCTAAACGCAGAGGTGCCGTACGTTCGGTGCTTGATCGGTTGGATCGCGAAGAAGTTCGACAAAATCAACCGCGTCACTTGACGCTTCCGCTCCCGGTCTACGAGGGTACGTAGACACACTCTTCCCTCTCGTTGCTATACATCTGGTAGATAGATCTTGCTTGATCGTAGGAAAATTTTAAAATACTACGTTCCCCAACAGTGGCATCATGAGCCAGGTCTATGCGTAGATGATATGCACGAGTAGAACACAATGAGTTGTGGGCGATACTAGTCATACTGCTTACCAGCATGTCATACTTTGCTTCGGCGGTATTGTGAGATGAAGCGGCCCGGACCGACATTACGCGTACGCTTACGCGAGACTGGTTTCACCGTTACGAGCACTCGTTGCTTAAAGGTGACTGGCGGGTGTCTGTCTCTCTCACTTTAGCTGAATCAAGTGTGGCTACGCCCGGTCCTTGTGAAGGTTAAAACAACACATACTTGATGAAACATCGTTGTGGTTTTGTATGCGTAGGTAAGAACGGTTCTTGCTAAGCCCGTAGCAGCCACGTAAAACTTGCAACAACAAAGTAGAGGACGTCTAACTTGTTTTTGCAGGGCATGGTGTGATGTGATATGGTCAAGACATGATGAGTTATACGGTTTTGTATGAGATGATCATGTTTTGTAATATTATCGGCAACTGGCAGGAGCCATATGGTTGTCGCTTTATTGTATTAAATGCAATCGCCATGTAATTGCTTTACTTTATCACTAAGCGGTAGCGATAGTCGTAGAAGCAATAGTTGGCGAGACGACAACGATGCTACGATGGAGATCAAGGTGTCGCGCCGGTGACGAAGGTGATCATGAAGGTGCTTTGGAGATGGAGATCAAAAGCACAAGATGATGATGGCCATATCATGTCACATATTTTGATTGCATGTGATGTTTATCTTATTATGCTTCTTATTTTGCTTAGAACGACGGTAGCATTATAAGATGATCCCTTACTAAATTTCAAGGTATAAGTGTTCTCCCTGAGTATGCACCGTTGCGAAAGTTCGTCGTGCCGAGACACCACGTGATGATCGGGTGTGATAAGCTCTACGTTCAAATACAACGGGTGTAAGCCAGTTTTGCACACGCAGAATACTCGGGTTAAACTTGACGAGCCTAGCATATGCAGATATGGCCTCGGAGCACTGGAGATCGAAAGGTCGAGCGTGAATCATATAGTAGATATGATCAACATAAGATGTTCACCATTGAAACTACTCCATCTCACGTGATGATCGGACATGGTTTAGTTGATTTGGATCACGTGATCATTTAGATGACCGGAGGGATGTCTATCTAAGTGGGAGTTCTTTAAATTAATATGATTAAATTGAACTTTAATTTATCATGAACTTAGTCCTGATAGTTTTTGCATATCTATGTTGTTGTAGATCAATGGCCCGTGCTACCGTTCCTTTGAATTTTAATGCATTCCTAGAGAAAGCTAAGTTGAAAGATGATGGTAGCAATTACACGGACTGGGTCCGTAACCTGAGGATTATCCTCATTGCTGCACAGAAGAATTATGTCCTTGAAGCACCGCTAGGTGACAAGCCCCCTCCCGCTAATGTAGACGCTTTGAACGTCTGGCAGTCACGGTCTGATGACTACACGATAGTTCAGTGTGCCATGCTTTACGGCTTAGAACCGGGACTTCAACGACGTTTTGAACGTCATGGACCATATGAGATGTTCCAGGAGTTGAAGTTAATATTTCAAGCAAATGCCCGAATTGAGAAATATGAGATTTCCAATAAGTTCTACAGCTGCAAGATGGAGGAGAATAGTTCTATCAGTGAACACTTACTCAGAATGTCTGGGTACTACAATCATATGACTCAACTTGGTTGCAAAGTTGACGAGGATAGTGTTATTGATAGAGTTCTTCAATCACTGCCACCAAGCTATAAAGGCTTTGTGATGAACTATAATATGCAAGGGATGCAAAAGACAATTCCCGAGCTCTTCGCTATGCTCAAAGCTGCGGAGGTAGAAATCAAAAAGGAGCATCAAGTGTTGATGGTTAACAAGACCACTAGTTTCAAGAAAAAGGGCAAGGGAAATAAGGGGAACTTCAAAAAGAATAGCAAAACAGTTGCTACTTCCAAGAAGAAACCCAAGTCTGGAGCCAAGCCTGAAACTGAGTGCTTCTACTGCAAGGGGACTGGACACTGGAAGCGGAACTGCCCCAAGTATTTGGCGGATAAGAAGGATGGCAAGGTGAACAAAGGTATATGTGATATACATGTTATTGATGTGTACCTTACTAATGCTCGTAGTAGTACCTGGGTATTTGATACCGGTTCGGTTGCTAATATTTGTAACTCGAAACAGGGACTACGGATTAAACGAAGATTGTCTAAGGACGAGGTGACGATGCGCGTGGGAAATGGTTCCAAAGTCGATGTGATCGCCGTCGGCACGCTACCTCTACATCTACCTTCGGGATTAGTATTAGACCTAAATAATTGTTATTTGGTGCCAGCGTTAAGCATGAACATTATATCTGGATCTTTTTTGTTGCGAGACGGTTATTCATTCAAATCAGAGAATAATGGTTGTTCTATTTTTATGAATAATATCTTTTATGGTCATGCACCCTTGAAGAGTGGTCTATTCTTATTGGATCTCAATTGTAGTGATACACATATTCATAATATTGAAACCAAAAGATGCAAGGTTAATAATGATAGTGCAACTTATTTGTGGCACTGCCGTTTAGGTCATATTGGTGTAAAACGCATGAAGAAACTCCATAATGATGGACTTTTGGAATCACTTGATTATGAATCACTTGGTGCTTGCGAACCATGCCTCATGGGCAACATGACTAAAACTCCGTTCTCTGGAACTATTGAGCGAGCAACAGATTTGTTGGAAATCATACATACTGATGTATGTGGGCCAATGAGTGTTGAAGCTCGTGGCGGGTATCGTTATTTTCTGACCTTCACTGATGATTTAAGCAGATATGGGTATATCTACTTAATGAAGCACAAGTCTGAAACATTTGAAAAGTTCAAAGAATTTCAGAGTGAAGTAGAGAATCATCGTAACAAGAAAATAAAATTTCTACGATCTGATCGTGGAGGAGAATATTTGAGTTGCGAGTTTGGTCTTCATTTGAAACAATGTGGAATAGTTTCACAACTCACGCCACCCGGAACACCACAGCGTAATGGTGTGTCTGAACGTCGTAACCGTACTTTATTGGATATGGTACGATCTATGATGTCTCTTACCGATTTACCACTATCGTTTTGGGGTTATGCTTTAGAGACAGCTGCATTCACGTTAAATAGGGCACCATCTAAATTCGTTGATACGACACCTTATGAACTATGGTTTGGCAAGAAACCAAAGTTGTCGTTTCTTAAAGTTTGGGGCTGCGATGCTTATGTGAAAAAGCTTACACCTGATAAGCTCGAACCCAAGTCGGAGAAATGTGTCTTCATAGGATACCCAAAAGAGACTGTTGGGTACACCTTCTATCACAGATCCGAAGGCAAGATATTCGTTGCTAAGAATGGATCCTTTCTAGAGAAAGAGTTTCTCTCGAAAGAAGTGAGTGGGAGGAAAGTAGAACTTGATGAGGTAATTGTACCTTCTCCCGGATTGGAAAGTAGTACATCACAGAAAATTGTTCCAGTGATTCCTATACCAATCAGTGAGGAAGTTAATGATGATGATCATGAAACTTCGGATCAAATTTCTGCTGAACGTCGTAGATCAACCAGAGTACGTTCCGCACCAGAGTGGTACGGCAACCCAGTTCTGGAAATCATGTTACTAGACCATGATGAACCTACGAACTATGAGGAAGCGATGATGAGCCCAGATTCCGCAAAATGGCTTGAAGCCATGAAATCTGAGATGGGATCCATGTATGAGAATGAAGTATGGACTTTGGTTGACTTGCCCGATGATCGGCAGGCCATCGAAAATAAATGGATCTTCAAGAGGAAGACCGACGCAGACGGTAATGTTACTGTTTACAAAGCTCGACTTGTTGCGAAAGGTTTTCGACAATTTCAAGGAGTTGACTACGATGAGACTTTCTCACCTGTAGCGATGCTTAAGTCTGTCCGAATCATGTTAGCAATTGCCGCATTTTATGATTATGAAATCTGGCAAATGGATGTCAAAATTGCATTCCTGAATGGATATCTCAAAGAAGAGTTGTATATGATGCAACCAGAAGGTTTTGTCGATCCAAAAGGTACTAACAAAGTATGCAAACTCCAGCGATCCATCTATGGACTGGTGCAAGCATCTCGGAGTTGGAATATACGCTTTGATGAGGTGATCAAAGCATATGGTTTTATACAGACTTTTGGACAAACCTGTATTTACAAGAAAGTGAGTGGGAGCTCTGTAGCATTTCTAATATTATATGTAGATGACATATTGTTGATTGGAAATGATATAGAATTTCTGGATAGCATAAAAGGATACTTGAATAAAAGTTTTTCAATGAAAGACCTCGGTGAAGCTGCTTATATATTAGGCATCAAGATCTATAGAGATAGATCAAGACGCTTAATTGGACTTTCACAAAGCACATACCTTGATAAGATTTTGAAAAAGTTCAAAATGGATCAATCAAAGAAAGGGTTCTTGCCTGTATTACAAGGTATGAAGTTGAGTAAGACTCAATGCCCGACCACTGCAGAAGATAGAGAGAAAATGAAAGTCATTCCCTATGCCTCAGCCATAGGATCTATCATGTATGCAATGCTGTGTACCAGACCTGATGTGTGCCTTGCTATAAGTCTAGCAGGGAGGTACCAAAGTAATCCAGGAGTGGATCACTGGACAGCGGTCAAGAACATCCTAAAGTATCTGAAAAGGACAAAGGATATGTTTCTCGTGTATGGAGGTGACAAAGAGCTCGTCGTAAACGGTTACGTCGATTCTAGCTTTGACATTGATCCGGATGACTCTAAGTCACAAACCGGATATGTATTTTTATTGAACGGTGGAGCTGTCAGTTGGTGCAGTTCCAAGCAGAGCGTCGTGGCGGGATCTACGTGTGAAGCGGAAGACATAGCTGCTTCAGAAGCAGCAAATGAAGGAGTCTGGATGAAGGAGTTCATATCCGATCTAGGTGTAATACCTAGTGCATCGGGTCCAATGAAAATCTTTTGTGACAACACTGGAGCAATAGCCTTGGCAAAGGAATCCAGGTTTCACAAGAGAACAAAGCACATCAAAAGACGCTTCAATTCCATCCGCGATCTAGTCAAGGAGGGAGACATAGAGATTTGCAAAATACATACGGATCTGAATGTTGCAGACCCGTTGACTAAGCCTCTTCCACGGGCAAAACATGATCAGCACCAGGACTCCATGGGTGTGAGGATCATCACTTTGTAATCTAGATTATTGACTCTAGTTCAAGTGGGAGACTGAAGGAAATATGCCCTAGAGGCAATAATAAAGATGTTATTTGTATTTCCTTATATCATGATAAATGTCGTTTATTCATGCTAGAATTGTATTAACCGGAAACTTAGTACATGTGTGGATACATAGACAAAACAGTATGTCCCTAGTATGCCTCTACTAGACTAGCTCATTGATCAAAGATGGTTATGTTTCCTAACCATAGACATGAGTTGTCATTTGATCAACGGGATCACATCATTAGGAGAATGATGTGATGGACAAGACCCATCCGTTAGCATAGCACTATGATCATTTAGTTTTTTCTGCTATTGCTTTCTTCATGACTTATACATGTTCCTATGACTATGAGATTATGCAACTCCCGAATACCGTAGGAACACCTTGTGTGCTATCAAACGTCACAACGTAACTGGGTGATCATAAAGATGCTCTACAGGTGTCTCCGAAAGTATTCGTGGTGTTGGCATAGATCAAGATTAGGATTTGTCACTCCGAGTGTCGGAGAGGTATCTCTGGGCCCTCTCGGTAACACACATCACAATAAGCCTTGCAAGCAAAAGACTAATGAGTTAGTCACGAGATGATGTGTTATGGAACGAGTAAAGAGACTTGCCGGTAACGAGATTGAACTAGGTATAGAGATACCGACGATCGAATCTCGGGCAAGTAACATACCGTTGACAAAAGGAACAACGTATGTTGTTATGCGGTTCTGAACGAAAAAAGATCTTCGTACAATATGTAGGAGCCAATATGAACATCCAGGTTCCGCTATTGGTTATTGACCGGAGATGAGTCTCGGTCATGTCTACATAGTTCTCGAACCCGTAGGGTCCGCACGCTTGACGTTTGATGACGATCGGTATTATGAGTTTATGAGTATTGATGTACCGAAGGTAGTTCGGAGTCCCGGATGAGATCACGGACATGACGAGGAGTCTCGGAATGTCCGAGACATAAAGATTGATATATTGGACGACTATATTCGGACACCGGAAGTATACCGGAAAAGTTTCGGATTTAACGGGATTGCCGGAGGGGGTTACCGGAACCCCCTACGAAGGGGGATGGTCCATAGTGGGCCTTATGGAAAGGAGAGAGGCAGCCCATAGGGCTGGCCGGCGCCCCACCTAGGGTTCCTAGTTGGACTAGGAGTTGGGGGGCGCCACTTCTTCTTCTTTTCCTATTCCCTCTCTTCCTTCTTTGGTGGTTCCTACTAGGAATAGGATTGCAATCCTATTCCTAGTAGGATTGCACCCCTAGCCGCACCAAACAAGGGCCGGCCGGCCTCCCCCCTTGCTCCTTTATATACGGGGGCAGGGGGGCACCCAAAGACACACAAGTTGAATTGTTCCAGCCGTGTGCGGTGCCCCCCTCCACAGAAACACACCTCGGTCATACCGTCGCGGTGCTTAGGCGAAGCCCTGCGCCGGTGAATACATCATATCCGTCACCACGCCGTCGTGCTGACAAAACTCTCCCGTGAAGCTCAACTGGATCAAGAGCTCGTGGGACGTCATCAAGCTGAACATGTGCTGAACGCGGAGGTGCCGTACGTTCGGTGCTTGATCGGTTGAATCGCGAAGAAGTTCGACTACATCAACCGCGTCACTTGACGCTTCCGCTTCCGGTCTACGAGGGTACGTAGACACACTCTTCCCTCTCGTTGCTATGCATCTGGTAGATAGATCTTGCGTGATCGTAGGAAAATTTTAAAATACTAAGTTCCCCAACAGGACTTCACTCGTGTCAAACTGCACTGGGCGAAGATGAACGCACTGCATATAGCTATTGCTGGCCCGCCCGTAGGCAAGGAGCACGGCAAGCCGAAGAATGATAACCCACAAGTGTAGGGGATCAGTTGTAGCCTCTTTCGATAAGTAAGAGTGTCGAACTCAACGAGGAGCTAAAGGTAGAACAAATATTCCCTCAAGTTCTATCGACCGCCGATAGAACTCTAAGCACGCTCGACGTTTACTTTACCTAGAACAAGTATGAAACTAGAAGTACTTTGTGGTTTTTTGTGGGATAGGTTTGCAAGATAAAGAAGAGTGCATAAATAAAAAGTAGGGGCTGTTAAGATAAAGACACAACTAAATTAGTATTAGTAGAGAGCTTTTTGTCATGAGAAAGTTATTTGTCCCTAGGCAATCGATAACTAGACCGGTAATCACTATTGCAATTTTATTTGAGGGAGAGGCATAAGCAAACATACTTTCTCTTCTTGGATCATATGCACTTATGATTGGAACTCTAGCAAGCTTCCACAACTACTGAAGATCATTAAGGTAAAACCCAACCATAGCATTAAAGTATCAAGTCCTCTTTATTCCCATACGCAAACAACCTACTTACTCGGGTATGTGCTTCTGTCACTCACGCAACCCACCATAAGGAAATCATGAACATATTGCAAACCCTATAGCGGGGATTCCTCATGCTTGTGCGACACGGAGAGCACCATAGGATAGCACCAATAATAAAACATGAAACTCAAACCAATCACGATCATCAATTAACCCATAGGACCAAATGGATCTACTCAAACATCATAGGATAGCCATACATCATTGGGAAATAATATATAGCATTGAGCACCATGTTTAAGTAGATAATACAACGGGTAGAAGAGGGGTTACACCGCTGCACAGAGGGGGGAAGAGTTGGTGATGACGGCGGTGAAGTTGTTGGTGTAGATTGCGGTGACGACGATGGCCCCGACGGCACTCCGGTGCCACCGGAAGCGAGGGGGAGAGAGCCCCGCTCCTTCTTCTTCTTACTTGATCTTCTCCCTAGATGGGAGAAGGGTTTCCCCTATGGTCCATGGTCTCCATGGTGTGGGAGGGGCGAGAGCCCCTCCGAGATTGGATCTGTCTCTCTGTCTCTCTCTGTTTCTGCGTTTCTAGATTCTGGCCTTCCACCGTTTCTTAAATTCCAGGAGATCCGTAACTCCGATTGGGATAAATTTTGGACACGATTTTTATCAGGATATTAGCTTTCTTGCGGCAAAAGAAGGGCATCAACCGCCTTACCGAGTGGCTACGAGGGCCCAGGGCGCGCACCTCACCCTCGTGGGCCACTTGGGCATCGTCTCACGTTGGTTCCGCTTCCCAAAATTCACATATATTCCAAAAAAAAATATCTGTCTATTTTTATCCCATTTGGACTCCGTTTGATATGGATATTCTGCGAAACAAAAAACATGCAACAAACAGGAACTGACACTGGGCACTGGATCAATATGTTAGTCCCAAAAAATAGTATAAAAAGTTGCCAAAAGTATATGAAAGTTGTAGAATATTGGCATGGAACAATCAAAAATTGTAGACACGTCGGAGGCGTATCATAGAAGTACTTCGATGACGTCATCAACGGCGCCCGCCTTGTAGAAGGCCAATGTTCGAAGGATGTTGTCTTCGAATGATTGTATCCGGATGTAAAGACTAAGCTTATGAATCCGATGTATATAACCTTTGCGCTATTATAATATCAGCGTCCTTTTCCTCCTGTGTGACTGTTTATTTTCAATCTGAAAGTTTCCAGTCGTCGGCTTCAGCCCCCAGGTACGTAGTACTGGGGTGTTTGGTCATATGCAAATACACGCTTTATCCAACGTCTTGGTTCGTATAGGAGGTGTATGCGGAACGAACCAGGCAATCAGACTACGCGGCGTTATTTCTTTCACTTAGTCGTAGGAGTTTGACAAGTGGGGCTAGGTACTAGCCCCTGGTGCGGATGAAGAGTTGGTGATGACAGCAAAAGAAGGGCATCAACCGCCCTACGGAGTGGCCACGAGGGCCCAGGGCACGCCCCTCACCCTCGTGGGCCACTC
Source organism: Secale cereale (assembly GCA_902687465.1). Classification (NCBI taxonomy): domain Eukaryota; kingdom Viridiplantae; phylum Streptophyta; class Magnoliopsida; order Poales; family Poaceae; genus Secale; species Secale cereale. The sequence goes on from LR738715.1 coordinate 269,709,091, forward strand.
GGGCATCGTCTCTCGTTGGTTCCGCTTCCGAAAATTCACATATATTACAAAAAAATCTCTGTCCGTTTTTATCCTGTTTGGACTCCGTTTGATATGGATATTGTGCGAAATAAAAAACATGCAACAATAGGAACTGGCACTGGGCACTGGATCAATATGTTAGTCCCAAAAAATAGTATAAAAAGTTGCCAAAAGTATATGAAAGTTGTAGAATATTGGCATGGAACTATCAAAAATTATAGATACGACGGAGACATATCAGCATCCCCAAGCTTAATTCCTGCTCATCCTCGAGGAGGTAAATGATAAAAAAGATAATTTTTGATGTGGAATGCTACCTAGCATAATCTTGATCATGTAATCTAATCATGGCATGAATATTAAGACACGAGTGATTCAAAGCAATAGTCTATCATTTGACATTAAGACAACAATACTTCAAGCATACTAATAAAGCAATCACGTATTTTCAAAATAACATGGCCAAAGAAAGTTATCCCTACAAAATCATATGGTCTGGCTATGCTCCATCTTCACCACACAAAGTATTTAAATCATGCACAACCCCGGTTTTAGCCAAGCAATTGTTTCATACTTTAGTTTTTTCAAACTTTTTCAACTTTCATGCAATACATGAGCGCGAGCCATGGACATAGCACTATGCGTGGAATAGAAGGTGGTGATAGACAAAAGGAGGGAGAATGTCTCACATCAACTAGGCAAATCAATGGACTATGGAGATGTCCATCAATCGGTATCAATGTGAATGAGTAGGGATTGCCATGTAACGGATGCACTAGAGCTATAAGTGTATGAAAGCTCAAAAAGAAAACTAGTGGGTGTGCATCAACTTGCTTGCTCATGAAGACCTAGGGCATTTGAGGAAGCCCGTCGTTGGAATATACAAGCCAAGTTCTATAATGAAAATTCCCACTAGTATATGAAAGTGACGACATAGGAGACTCTCTATCATGAAGAACATGGTGCTATGATGAAGCACAAGTGTGGTAAAAGGATAGTAACATTCTCCCTTCTCTCTTTTTCTCTCATTTTTTTGGAGGGGCTTTTCTTTTTTTCTTTTTTTAGCCCCCCTCCTTTTTTTGGGCCATCTTTTTTTTATTTGGCCTTTCCTCCCTTTTTTTGTTTCCTCACACGGGACAATGCTCTAATAATGAAGATCATCACACTTTTATTTAGTTACAACTCAAAGATTACAACTCAAAGCTAGAACAAAATATGACTCTATGTGAATGCCTCCGGCAGTGTACTGGGATGTGCAATGATCTAGCGTAGCAATGACATCAAAAAACGGACAAGCCATGGAAATATCATGCTTGCTATCTTACGATCATGCAAGGCAATATGACAATGATGGGGCGTGCCATAATATATGGAATGGTGGAGTTACATGGCAATATATCTCATAATGGCTATGGAAATGCCATGATAGGTAGGTATGGTGGTTGTTTTGAGGAAGGTATATGTTGGGTGTATGGTACCGGCGAAAGTTGCGCGGTACAAGAGAGGCTAGAAATGGTGGAAGGGTGAGAGTGCGTATAATCCATGGACTCAACATTAGTCATACAGAACTCACATACTTATTGCAAAAATTTATTAGCCATCTAAACACAGTACTACACGCATGCTCCTAGGGGAAGGGTTGGTAGGAGTTAACCATCACACGATCCCGACCTCTACACCAAGGATGATAATCAAAAAATAAATCATGCTCCAACTTCATCACATAATGGTTCACCTTATGTGCATGCTTCGGGAATCACAAACTTCAACACAAGTATTTCTACAATCCACAACTACCCACTAACATGACTCTAATATCACCATCTTTATATCGCAAAACTATTGCAAGGAATCAAACATATCATATTCAGCGATCTACAAGCTTATGTAGGATTTTATGACTAACCATGTGAATGACTAATTCCTGTCAACTCTCTAAATAGATATAAGTGAAGCAAGATAGTTTAAATTGTTGCTACAAAGGATATGCCCATGCTCTAACAAATATAAGTGAAGCAAAAGAGCATTCTACAAATGGCGGTTTTCTATGTGAAGAGAAACATGCAATCCAAACTTCAAATGATATAAGTGAAGCACATGAAGCATTCTATAAAGCCATACTCAAAAGATATAAGTGAAGTGCAAAGAGCATTCTATAAATCAACCAAGGACTATCTCATACCAGCAAGGTGCATTTATTGAAAGAAAAATAGAAAGCACACGACGCTCCAAGAGTTTTCGCATATCATGTGATCGAAACGAATCTGAAATCATACCGATACTTGTTGAAGAAAGATGGGTTGCCTTCCGGGGCATCCCCAAGCTTAGACGCTCGAGTCTCCTTGAATATTTACTGGGGTGCCTCGGGCATCTCCAAGCTTGAGCTCTTGCCTTTCTTCCTTCTCCTCATATCGAGACCTCTTCGATCTTCGAACACTTCATCCACACAAAACTTAACCAAACTTTTAGTGGCGGGGTTAATGCATATGATCAATAAAATCCCATCATGTACTGCTCTAACATTATTATATAATTATGAACAAACATTACCTACTGTATGCTATCAAAATTTTATGTCCCCAAGTCAAGGAGGCATCAACAAGAATTCAAATATATGCAAATAATGAAGCTCTAACAGCAATCTGTGAAAACAGGACAATCTGTAGTAATCTGAACATTAACCATACTTCTGTAACCATTAAAATTATGGAAAAATTAGGAAAAATCAAAAAATTGTATAGAAAGACTTTGCAAAAAGTTTCAGATCCTTTGGGCGTTCCAGTAAAAAAGGTAAAATCACGCACTACAGCCAAAGTTTCTGTTTTTGCACCACACAAACAACCAAGCAGTTTAATCATCGAAATTAATTAACAAATTGCTACGTGTACCCAGCTCTGTGTACACAGAAGTGTACACAGAGGATGACATGTGGGCCAGGGGGGACCCAGTTGACCAGTCAAAGTTTGACTGGTCAACAGGGGTGGGGCCCCTTGTCATAGGCTCATTTACTCATTACAAGTTGAATAGTTTGTCAATTAAGTTAATTAACTTTTTAACTAATTAATTTATAATTATTTTTATAATTTTTTATTTTTTAATCTTTTTTTAAAGGGTGGGCCTAGTGGTCAGTGGCCCACTCGGGCCTTAGTGGGCGAAATTGGCAGCGGGCGCTGGAGCGTGCGGGTGCCCGAGCGGAGGCCGAGCTCGGGCGGCGACGGGCACGGCAGCCCAGGGCGGGGCCGGCGGCGAGTGGCGACATAGGGGAAGCGGCGGCCGGCGCGAGGGCAGGGGAAAGCGGCGCCGGCGCGGGGCGAGGTCACCGGTGACGGGGGAGCCGACGAGTGCGTGCGGGGGGGGCGAGGCGCGAGCGGTGCAGCCTCGTGCGGGTGTGCGGGGCGCGTAGGCGCGGCGAGCAGGGGCTGCCGAGGGCAGCCAGAACATTGGTGGCCTGAGGCGGGAGGGGCGTGGCGGTGGCTCGCGCGGGGGCTGCCGAGCTGTAGGGGGCAACGTCGGGCGTAGCTAGCGGTGGCACAGGCGGGCTGCCGGAGATGGGCGCGAGGCGGCGGCAGCGAGCGTGGGCAGCACGCGGTGTGGGAGGCGCGGGGCGCGCGCTGGAAGAGCAGAGGGAGGCCGGGGCGTTAGCAGCAGAGCACGGGTGAGCAGCGGGGTAATAGGCTCGGGCGCGGGTTGGCAATGGGGCGAGTTCACGGCGAAAGCGGGCGGCGGACGAGCGCGCAGTGCAGCACAAAGCGGACGTGGCCAACGCGGGGAGAGAGGAGAGCAGGGAGATGCGCTGCTCACAGGGAGGTCGCGTGCGAGCTTGAGCGGGTGCGGGGGCGGTCCGGCAACGGCGGGGCCCAGCGCGTCGAGGCAATGTGGGCGTCCGATGGGGAGGAGGACGTGGACGAGGTGACGCGGGGCGACGGTCCGACGAGGTGGCTGGGCACGGCGGTGACGAGGAGGAGATCCGGCGACGGCGTCGTGCGGACGGGCCGATGGGGGCGGTCGGGGTCGAGCACCGATTTGGATCGGGGTTGGAGGCAGAGGGAGGAGAGGTGGATCGGGGGAAGTGGCGGTGCGGGGCTAGGTTAGGGTTACAGTGTTAGGTGTAGGTGAGGGGGTGGGCCGGCTGGGTGGCTGCCCTGGTCGGCCAGTTTTGCTAAGACGCAGGGGAGGGGCGTCTTTCTTATTTTTATTTTTCTGTTTTTGTTTCTCTTTAACCTTTTATATTTTCTACTTTATTTAGTTTAGGGCATTCAACCAATTGCTAAAATGTTGGTTCACCACCAATATTAACAAATGAATATTTTCCACAAGATGAACATTTTATTTCTGACATTTGAAAACTTGTGAGTTTGAATTTATTTCAAATTTGAATTTGAACGAGGATTTAAATCAATGCGAGTTTACCAACACTAACAGTGGTGACATGGCATCATTAGCAGATATTTACTGTAGCTTAATTATTCGGGCGTCACTATTCTCCTCCACTTCAAGAAATCTCGTCCCGAGATTTAAGGCATGGAATAAGGGGGAAGCTATAAGGATGGATGTATGAAAAGATCAGCATCCGGTAGTTATCTCGAGGAAGAAGATTTAGAAGCACCAGGAAACGTATCGAGAGTGCTATTAGAAGGTTCAACAAGATTCAACCAGGCAGGCATCCAACTGATGCATAAAACATGTGATGAAGGGGTTCAGAGCAATGAATAATAATGTTGCATCCGATACCAGAATGAAACATGGTGAGGAAGTTAGCTCGTGAATTACATACGAAGCCAGGTGCAAAGAATATTTCAGAATCATGGTTGTACAAGAGAGTCGGGTTTCGATCCTGTGGAACTATGGGTTATGGGCCCACCACGTGGGTTAAAAGTAGAAAGGGCGCTGACATCTTGCACGATCATGATAACAAGGTAGGTCAAAGGATAGTCTGACAGTTATGTTGGCAACAACGTTGGTACCAAGGGCGAGGGACGAAGAGAACCATTTTCCTGCTCGTTAAGACGAGGTGGACCAATAGGCAAAGCTCTCGTCCATCGGTGGCTACCAATGTCATCAACAATAGTAACAAGGTCTTACTGACAAAGTTGTTCATCGAGGCATTTACATAAGCAGGGAATTATCACTGCTCAGATATGATACGTTACAAGAAAGGTTAAATAAAACAATGGAAAGGAAAGTGTAGACTCGAATCATTTATCGGTGTTCTCGAGTGTCCAACAACTCAGAACCCGTGGAAAATTGGAATCGACGAGAAATAATAGTTGATGAAGAACTCATAAGACTTTATGTAGTTCCGTGATATTCTCGAGATACCAGAGGGTAATACTCGAAGGTAGAATAGGACAGAGGTTTGGTAGGTGAAAAGATCTGCAGAAGACAAGTACTTCAACTTGTCCGAGAAAGAAGAACAATATGGTCGGAACCACGATTGCAAAGGACCAAATATAGGTGCCAGATGGGGATTATTATTATTACAAGAAGCTTCCATCATAAGTTCCACATCGGGTCCATGGGCACGAACACAAACATTCAAGGTCAACTTCCACTTCTCTAATGCACAACTCCATTCACTTCTTGCATTCAGATAAGTTGTTACGTTGAAATTTTACCTGATGAAAAGCTAGTATAGTATAACCCGCATAACTTTCGAGTTCACACGGATTTAGAGAAGACATAGATTCAACCCATCGGGGTATCTTAGGAACATAGAACGCAAACTTTAGGGATAAATATCTCAAGCTCAGAAGCAGAGCATGGTTGACAAAAGCAGGGGATACAATCTACCAAAAGCATTATGTATCCGAGGTAAGACTCACAAGGTTAGTGAATATGAAGGACGATGTCTCATAAAACCCAACAAAGGATTTGGTGGCCCACGAGGGGTCTGATCTGGGCAACGGTACTCAATCTGAAGAAGAAAGAATGCAAGCATATCAGATTATAGGAACAACCGACTAATTCAAGCTCAAATGCAAAGGAAATATGATTTCCAAATCAAGGGATCAGAAGCATATGCTCTGAATAAGGATGGATATGTTGAATAAACTCAGGATGACAATCAATCAAGGCTTGATTCACTGAACACCAGCTCATGTCCAGAGTGACGCCTGAACCAAGGGAAGAATTTTAAATAGGACTGATGATCGCGAGTAATCACAAACAAATTGAATCAAATGCTCAAAATTATGATGACAAAGGATGCTAATGAGTATTGCAAGACATATGGAAGTAACCATAATGCAAGCCGATAAGTATTTGCAAAGCAATGGTTGGAGAGTATTATCGGAAGATCGGATAGTACTTCAAAGTACCTAGTGAATCACTTGATCAACTAGGAATGAACAAATCCTCAAAAAGTGTGAGGAATTATCCATAGGGGTATTCATGCGGCAAGGAACTGCAGGGCAGTAAGCATAAATGATTCTCAGAACATCCAAGAGTATTTCAGGACATCTTGTAATAACAAGAGCGACTGGGGATGAAGGTATGAACGACAATGTAGGTAGTTACCCATAAGGATTTATCAGTGGTAGGGACCGCAACGGTGAAGGGGACAAGGGTCTCGGGAAAAATCACAGAGTATCTTGTCATGCCCAGTATGAGATTATACCTCCTACGTGTTGAGGCACGACTTAAAGGTATAAGCTCATACTAGAATGATCTCAAGTATGGTATCTTTGCATGACTCATGTAAAATAGGGATGAAATAGCAAAAGAGTAGTTGGCTTACACTCGCCATGTCACACAATAACATCACAGTCCGACTACGGACGAAGATCCAAATGAAAGATACCAAATAAATAAAGCCACAAGGTCCGATCGCCCCTAGTAGAAGCCACTACTGAACATCGGGATAGTACACATAATATCGCCCACGTTCTTCATCGAACTCCCAGTACAGCTCTGTGCCGTCACCTGTGTAGTTCACCATAGTACCTGCATCTGGTGTTGTGTAGAATATGTGAGCCACTGAGGAATTAGCAATCCCGTTCCCAGGTAGCAAAACTATCTAAGCCTTGGGTGTGGAACAAGGCTGAAGAAAAAGGTTGTAGCTGCACTAGCACTAGCTTACATGTTTAGAGCGAGAAGAGAAGTGCCACGAGCGTCAAAGTGATCACGAAGTGATCCTATCTAAGCACGTCAAATATAACCCCATCGTGTCCACTTCCCGAACCCCTTTCGGAAAATGACCGTCACGGTTACTCACGCTGGTAGTGTGTTCTGAACATGGTGTCAAGTTTTCTACAACCGGATATTAACAAATTCCCATCTGCCACATAACCGCGGGCACGACTTTCGAAAGATCTAAACCCTGCAGGGGTGTCCCAACTTAGCCCATCACAAGCTCACGATCTGCAGAGTCACAACTCCAAGGTGGGAAGGCCCGAGTATTCTCGGAATCCCGTGTTCAATATACTCCGACTAAGGTAAAACTAATCCAGCAAATCCTCCTGGCGTGCCGACACCTTGATAGTAGCCGCACGTATCTCGTCTCAGGCCACGACCGGATGGGCGATTCTATAGGTTTTTACCAGCCCTTGAGTTTCCTTGAGGTGGCCCCGCAGACTCCCCAGTTTGGACCAACACTCATGTGGACCACTGGCTCGGGTTGTTGATTAAGAAAATGGTTTATAACTCCCTATGCAGGTTTTAGTTGTTAGGCAAATGTAGAACCAAAGTTCGGACTTGCTGGAAAAGCTTTAGCCCTAAGCGGTTTATCGAGGGGGTCCCATAACCCCAACCGTGTGAGGAACGCAAAATCAAGGAACATAACACCGGTTTATACCGTTCCTAGGGTGGCATGAGTGGAACAAAACACCAAGCAAGAGGCTTAGCCTTCCACCCATTGCCAAGTATATAGATGATTTAGTTTAACATATTATATAGTGTGATATCCCAACAATAACTTCAACATGAAGCAAGAATCTTAAAATCTTCTCCTGCAACTAGCAATGCTATAAGAGGGGCTGAGCGAAGCTTACTTAGCCAAACAAAGGTTTTGCTAGGTTGGGTGGTTAAAGAGATTCATGGCTACAATAGGAGGCTGACAAACAAACATGGGCATCGAGGCAATAAGCTAAAGAGCGAAACATCTAGCAATAGGCAAAGATAGTAATGATATCTGGGTCAGGTCATCTTGCCTGTCGAGTCGTCGATGGGATCGTAAGACGGCTCCTCGTACTCAACCTCGGTAGGACCCTCGTTCTCGGTCTCGGCTCCCGGCTCTACTCAACATAAGAACACCACATGGCACGAAATCAAACAAGGTGCAATGCACAATCAACATGATGCAAGTATGATGCATTACATGGCAAGGGATGAAGCACACAAGAGCAACACAAAACAACAAGTTTAAATGAGGCCGGAATCAACATATAGCAAATCCGGTAAGTCCTCATATGCATATTTTGAAATTGGTCCAGATCTGAACAAACCTTAAGTTAAAGTTGTTAAACAGCAAGTTAACAAGCACCATGATTATCTACACGAAATTCTAGTCAAGTTTCATATAAAGTTAGTTTAATTCGGAGCTACGGTCTAGAAGATATGAGCAAAACAAGACAAGCATGGCAACGGTGCAAGATGCACCCAAACATCAAGCAAACACACTCCAAACATGTAAACAACATGATATTATGATTCTACATTCAAAATCACACAAGTTTCATATAGGGCACTATCAAAACGGAGCAACGGTTCAACACATACGCATGAAACAAGATACAATGCAAAGCTGAAATTAACAGCCACATAGCAACTTTGGAGCAAGAAATATATACTCTACAGCACCCAAACATGATGACAATAAGCATGGACATGAAGTAGACTTATCCTAAAGCAAACAACTCCATTGGAGCAACTCCATAGGAGCATGGATCAATAGCAACAAGCTACACCAAATTGATCATGCTGTTAAAATCCTGACAGGCATAATTTATAGCAACTTGAGAGCAAGAAATAAATGAGCTACAGCAAGCCATATGTGCAAGTGAGGGCATGAATGGATAGACAAAAACATGGAAAACAAGGAATGATCATTGGCCACTCCAAAACTAGCATGGATTTAAGTGGGGCATCACGCAAGCATAGCATCAGGTTAACAAGTAACAGAAGTTTATAACAAGTAGCACTCTTGCAACAGAGATTAGGGCACCTAGATGTACTCAAACAAGCATGCCACAATGGAACAAAACGTAGAGCACATCATCATGATCATTTTGATATATCATATGCACAATTTGGACAAGCACACTAAAAGTTACAGCCATGCAAAGTATGCAACATATTATGACAGAAAAAGACTTGTCTGTTTTGAACACTAGGGGAAAAAAACAATGAGCGCAGTTTAATAAACGACACTCGGGCGAGGAATAAGGGGCTCTTACCACTGGGCTCGGCCCGGTGGGAAGAGGCGAGGCAGGCCGGCTCGGGCTGCTGGCGAGATGGGCCGCGGAGGAAAGGAGGAGGAGCTGGGCCGGCCCGGTGTGGGGCGAGGAGGCCCCAGGCGGCGGCTGGGCGAGGCCGAGGGAGATGGCCGGCGGCTGGGCCGGGGTGCTCTGGCGGCGAACCTCGGGCCGGCGAGGAGGAGGGTCGGCCGACGGCGAGGTGGTGCCGCGGCGGCGGATCCACCGGAGGCGGCGAGGACGGAGTCGGGCGACGCTGCGAAGGAGAAGCGGCCGCAGGCCGGGGGGGCGGATCGGCCCGCGCGGACCCAGCCGGCGGGGAATTGGGCGCGGCGAGGGGGCCAACCCGGAGCTACCACATGGCGGTGGGAGGTGGACCGGACACGTCCGTCGGCGGCGCGGACACGTCCGGTTGCGCGGAGGAAGGAAATTAGGGTTTGGATCCGGAAAATGGACGTGGGGGACTAATTTATAGGCATAGGGAGCTAGGAGACTCCAAATGGGGTGCGGTTTTCGGCCACGCGATCACGATTCGACGACCGAGATGATGGGAAGGGTTGTGATGGGTTTGTGGGCTGTTGTGGAGGGTGTCTTGGGCCTTAAAGAATAGGTTCTTTTAGCCCACTAGGTTAACCGTTGGAGTACCAAACGAACTCCAAACGCGACGGAACTTGATAGGCGGCTTACACATACCAAAACAACAACGCACGACAAGTCTCACGTCATTCCGGGAATGTTACATGGCCACACATGAAAGAAGGACTCGGGGTGCCACGGGCACGTGTGTGAGTGTCGGAACTCGAAACGGACAACGGGAAGAGGCGAGTGGGACCGGGTGCAAGTGACAACACGAATGCAATGCAATGCACATGACAACATGACATGGATGAAATGCGCACACGCACACGACAAAACGAAGAAAACCCGAAATGAAAGAAGAGCCCAGAATGGAATTGATGAAGTCAAAGTTTATATATTGCCATAATTGGAAAGTGTTACATCTGGGCATTACAAACTCTTCTTTACTACGAAAAGATCTCGTCCCGAGAGCTAGGACCGGAAGAAGGAAGGGTACTCGGAACGAAGGTGATCTTCTCGTTCCCACGTAGCTTCTCGGTCGGTATGGTGTGACCACTTAACTTTCAAGAACTTGATTGACTTGTTGCGGGTCTTGCGCTCGGTTTCTTCAAGAATAGCAACAGGGTGCTCACGGTAAGATAAGTCTTGTTGAAGATCAATCTCCTCGAACGGAATGGTGCGTTCAGGTGTCTTGAAGCACTTGCGGAGTAGAGACACGTGAAACACATCATGAACATTTGCAAAGTTGGAGGGAAGCTCAAGTTGATAGGCTAGATCCCCTCTTTTGCCAAGAATCTTGAAAGGGCCGACGTATCTAGGAGCAAGCTTTCCTTTGATACCAAATCTTTGGGTTCCTTTCATAGGAGAAACACGGAGATAGACATGATCCCCAATGTCGAAGGCCAAATCATGATGCTTGTCGTCATAGTAGCTCTTTTGACGCGACTGAGCGGCCTTGAGATTCTCACGTATGACTTTGCACATTTCTTCGGCTTGTGAGACCAAGTCATTGCAAAGAAGTTGACGTTCACCAGTCTCAGACCAGTTGAGAGGGGTACGACACTTTTTGCCATATAAGATTTCAAAAGGAGCTTTGCCGGCACTTGCTTGGAAACTGTTGTTGTAAGAGAACTCGGCAAACGGGAGACAATCTTCCCACTTCATGCCAAAAGAGATGACACAAGCACTGAGCATGTCTTCGAGGATCTGGTTCACTCTTTCGACTTGACCACTAGTCTGAGGGTGAAACGCAGTGCTGAAACGGATCTTAGTGCCCATTGCTGACTGGAAGGAGTCCCAAAACTTGGATGTGAACAAACTTCCACGGTCTGAGGAGATAACTTGAGGAATGCCATGTAACGACACAATTCTGGAAGTGTACAACTCTGCCAGCTGAGCTGCATTGATGGATTCTTTGACGGGAAGGAAGTGAGCTACTTTGGTTAGGTTGTCAATCACAACAAAGGTAGCATCATTCCCCTTCTTGGACGTAGGAAACCCAGTGAAGAAATCCATTTCAATGTGGTCGAATTTCCACTCGGAAATAGGAAGAGGTTGGAGGAGACCGGCTGGACGTTGATGCTATGCCTTCACTCTTCTGCAGACATCACATTCATTCACGAATTAGGCAATCTCCCTTTTCATGCGAGTCCACCAGTAAGATTGCTTGAGGTCTTGGTACATCTTGGAACTTCCGGGATGAATCGAGAGGAGGGAGTCATGTGCTTCGTTCATTATGAGCTTCCTGAGATCACCCTTGGGAACCACAAGTATGTCCTCAAAGAACAAGGTGTCTTTCTCATCAACGCGATAGCACTTGTATTTGGGAGTACCCTTGGCAATACCATGTTTCACTTTCTGCACCATAGCATCACTGAGCTGGGCCTCACGGATCTGATCTTCCAAGGTAGGAGCAACTTGAAGATTTGCAAGAAAGCCTTGCGGAACAACTTGGAGGTTGACCTTCCTGAATGATTCGCAAAGCTCAGGCTGAAATGGCTTGATAAGGAGACTGTTGCAATATGCCTTTCTTCTCAAGGCATCTGCAATGACATTGGCCTTGCCAGGTGTGTACTCAATGCTTGGATCATACTCTTGGATCATCTCAACCCAACGAGTCTGGCAAAGGTTCAGGTTCGGCTGTGTGAAGATGTACTTCAATCTCTTGTGATCGGTGAAGATGTCCACTTTTTTGCCCAACAGAAGGTGTCTCCACGTGATCAAGGCGTGTACCACTGCTGCTAGCTCGAGATTATGTGTGGGGTAGTTCTTCTCATTTGGCTTCAATTGACGAGAATTGTATGCCACAATCTTCTTGTCTTGCATTAGAACACCACCAAGTCCTTGAAGAGAAGCATCACAGAATACTTCGTAGGGCTTGGACTCATCCGGAGGAGTAAGAACCGGAGCAGAGATGAGCTTTTCTTTGAGTGTTTTGAATGCCACATCACAATCCGGAGACCAGTTGTACTTGACATTCTTCTGCAGCAAGTTGGAGAGGGGCTTGCCAATCTTGGAGAAGTTCTCAACGAACCTTCTGCAATAGCTAGCGAGACCAAGGAAGCTTCATAGTTGCTTGATGTTCTGAGGGGGTTCCCAGTTGACAATCGCTTCAACTTTCTCGGGGTTGACAGCAATACCCTCAGCAGAGATGATATGGCCAAGATATAAGACCTTATCGAGCCAGAATTCGCATTTAGAGAACTTCACATATAACTTGTGTTCACGGAGTCTGTCGAGAACCAAACGGAGGTGCATGGCATGATCTTCTTCATTCTTGGAGAATACCAAGATGTCATCTAGATAGACAAGAACAAATTCATTGGTGTAGGGGTTGAATATGTAGTGCATCATCCTCGAGAAGGTGGGTGGAGCATTTGCGAGGCCAAAAGACATGACTGTGTATTCATAGGAGTTGTAGCTTGTTCTGAATGCAGTCTTGTGAATATCTTCTTCACGGATACGGATCTGGTGATAACCCATCTGGAGATCGAGCTTTGAGAACACTTTTGCTCCTTTGATCTGCTCGAACAATTCATTGATATTGGGCAGCAGATACTTGTTCTTTATTGTCTTCTTGTTCAATGGCCGGTAGTCAACGCAAAGGCGCTCCGTGCCATCCTTCTTCTTGACAAATAGAACACCACAGCCCCAAGGAGATGTACTAGGCCTGATTAGACCCATACGCTCTTGCTCATCGAGTTGTCTCTTCAGCTCCTTCAACTCTTCAGGGGAAAGCTTGTACGGACGCCGACATGCTGGCTCGGTACCGGGCTTGAGTTCAATGACGAATTCAGCTTGACGATGAAGAGGCATGCCTGGAAGCTCTCCAGGGAAAACATCTTCATATTCATTGACTACCGCAATATGAGAAATGGCTTTAATCTCTCCCTTGTCATTGAGAGAGAATAGCCTGATTGTGTTATCTCGAGAGGCGAAGATAATCACGTCTTCATCAGGATGAGTAAGCTTGACATCCTTATTTGCACAATCAATGTGAGCATCATGCTGGGAAAGCCAATCCATCCCAAGAATAAGATCAATGTTGGAGTTGCCGAGAACAACCGGAGAAGCCAGAAAGCGGTAATTACCCATGCGAATAGATACATTTGGAGCAAGCACACTAGAAGTCATTAGTTTCCCCGGAGAAGTAACTTGCAACTTTCTGGGTAGATTTTTGGTGATAACATCGTGCTTGGATGCAAATGGATATGACATGAAAGAACATGATGCACCTGAATCAAACAAAAATTTAGCAGGCTTAAGATTGACTGGAAGGTTACCAAGTATCACATCTGAAGATTTCTCTGCTTGAGCTGCATTCATCAGATTCACTCTTGCTGCCTTTGGATTATGCTTGACAATAGCAGTGCTGACAGGTGGAGGAGGCGGAAGGCGCCTTGAGTTGGGACACTTGTTAGCATAATGACCCTTCTGAGTGCACTTGTTGCAAACCACTTCTGAGAGAGGACGGTGATAAGGAGCACTTGACTTCGAAGCTTGAAAGTGATTCTTTGACTGATTGCTTGGGTTGGGTGGGTGGGAGAAACCACGGCCACCAGAATGCTTGTTGTTGTTGTTGGAAGGTCGGATCACTGGAGGAGGTGGAAGCCAAAACTTCTGCTGCTTTGCAACCACTTGGGAAGAAGAGGAGGAGTTGACAGCATCTCTGATTCGCTTTTTGGAAGCTTCAACCTTGAGCTGGACTGCCTCTTGCTTAAGTGCCATGTTATAGAATTGATCAAATTCATCCGACTCGAACAAGGTGAGAGCTAGCTGGAGTTCATCCTTCAGACCACCACGAAACTGATAAATCTTGCTCTTGGTATCTGGGATGTCTTGCTTGGCATAGCGGGCAAGGTTCTGGAACTTGACATTGTATTGATAAACGGACATGGTGCCTTGCTTCAGGTTGCGGAATTGCTCACGCATACCTTCAATGACACTAGTTGGAATATGGTGGGAGCGTAAATCCTTGCAGAAGTCAGTCCACGAGATTTCACGTCCTTCTCCGGAATCTTTGTACTGCTGCCACCAATCAGCGGCTTGGTCCTTGAGTTGGAAGGCGGCAAACTTGACATAATCCTCAGGTCTCACGGTACTGCACTCGAAATGCTTCTTGATGTCTGTTATCCAGTCTTCAGCATCTAGCAGGTCCACACAATAACTGAATGCCTTTGGTTGGTTTGCAAGGAATTGGTTGAGAGTAGCAAAGTGAGGTTGGTTGAACAAATTGCCTTGGCCTTGGTTCCCATGACCACCTTGATTTGCTTGATTTGCTTGAAAGTTGTGCGTCATTTGCATAAGCATCTGGGTGTTCTGGTTCGTCGCTTGCATAATTGCTCTCCAGGCCTCAGACGGAGGAGGAGGGGAAGGAGGACGATCAGGAACTTCTTCACCCTCTGGGTTAGCGTTGGGAACCCTTTTAGGAGCCATCTTGAATGAGATGACAACTATTAGCCATTGTTTGAGAAAATATATAAGCTGAATCAACGGCTAGAAATTGCAACATAAGTCTTCACAAGAACATTCGAACAAGATGAACGAATGCAATCCACAGTTTAATGGTAACAACAATCTTCTCGAGAAGCCACTTGGGAGAACAAAAGGTAAATAAAAAAACAAGGAGAAGATAGAACAAATACAAGATAGAAGCTTCATTCGACATCTTTGTGCTGAAAGCTTATGGAACGTGTTACAAAAGGGTTTTGCAATCCCCGAATCAGTATAGCCAAGGACCCTTTAAGATGCAACTCCCGATCAGAACAACGCCCATAAAACCACTTCACTCAATGTAGAACCCCGAACTCCATATCATGCATTCGTTGGAAGAATGCCTACGATCTACTAGATGAACCCACCAATTAATTTACGAAAGTTTCCAGTTATGCAATCAGGTGTTGGGGATACAGGGGAAGCATCGCGCACTCAACTCTAATCCTACATCCAACTGTATCCATCCTTCAACACATAACCAGTTATTTCCGGAAACCCTCTACCTCGAACCTTCAAAACGCATCTGCTATACAAGCTATGACAATACTCCCGAACTACCTCCCCAGTACTGGGTGATGTCGGGGTTATCTTGCCACTAACCGCATAGGAGAGTTTTTGATGTCGGTCGTTTTAAGTATTACAGAACTGCTGCGATATATTTGTGACGACAACACCTCGGAGCTCAACTCCCCGGGACACTGCCACAATCCCTAAATGACAGGAGGCATCGAGAACAATGTTCTCGTCACAAAGACATCGAAAGAATCCAAACAATACTCGCATGATCCTAAAAAAATATGTGAAATTTTGAGAGTAGAAGAGACAAGTAATTGTAAGGAGTCCTCACCAGAGTGAAAAGAGATGAGGAGCAAAAAGAAATCCTACTCTCCGATATATATATAGGACTCAACACATTTTCAAGTGTGTGCCTAGACTCAACCGTCAACGATTCGATCAATTAGTGGGGGCTTCTAGGTTGGAGAAGGCTCTGAATACCAACTTGTCATGCCCAGTATGAGATTATACCTCCTACGTGTCGAGGCACGACTTAAAGGTATAAGCTCATACTAGAATGATCTCAAGTATGGTATCTTTGCACGACTCATGTAAAATAGGGATGAAATAGCAAAAGAGTAGTTGGCTTACACTCGCCACGTCACACAATACATTACATAAGCAATCATCATCCAAATAACATCACAGTCCGACTACGGACGAAGATCCAAATGAAAGATACCAAATAAATAAAGACACAAGGTCCGATCGCCCCTAGTAGAAGCCACTACTGAACATCAGGATAGTACACATAGTATCGCCCACGTTCTTCACCGAACTCCCCGTACAGCTCTGTGCCGTCACCTGTGTAGTTCACCATAGTACCTGCATCTGGTGTTGTGTAGAATCTGTGAGCCACGGAGGACTCAGCAATCCCGTTCTCGGGTAGCAAAACTATCTAAGCCTTGGGTGTCGATCAAGGCTGAAGAAAAAGGTTGCAGCTGCACTAGCACTAGCTTACGTGTTTAGAGTGAGAAGAGAAGTGCCACGAGCGTCAAACTGATCACGAAGTGATCCTATCTAAGCACGTCAAACATAACCCCACCGTGTCCACTTCCCGAACCCCTTTCGGAAAATGACCGTCATGGTTACTCACGCTGGTAGTGTGTTCTGAACATGGTGTCAAGTTTTCTACAACCGGATATTAACAAATTCCCATCTGCCACATAACCGCGAGCACGGCTTTCAAAAGATCAAAACCCTACAGGGGTGTCCCAACTTAGCCCATCACAAGCTCACGATCTGCGGAGTCGCAACTCCAAGGTGGGAAGGCCCGAGTATTCTCGGAATCCCGTGCTCAAGATACTCCGACTAAGGTAAAACTAATCCAGCAAATCCTCCCGGCGTGCCGACACCCTGATAGTAGCCGCGCGTATCTCGTCTCAGGCCACGACCGGATGGGCGATTCTACAGGTTTTTACCAGCCCTTGAGTTTCCTCGAGGTGGCCTCGCAGACTCCCCAGTTTGGACCAACACTCATGTGGAGCACTAGCCCGGGTTGTTGATTAAGAAAAGGGTTTATAACTCCCTATGCAGGTTTTAGTTGTTAGGCAAATGTAGAACCAAAGTTGGGACTTGCTGGAAAAGCATTAGCGCTAAGCGGTTTATCGAGGGGGTCCCATAACCCCAACCGTGTGAAGAACGCAAAATCAAGGAACATAACACCGCTTTATACGGTTCCTAGGGTGGCATGAGTGGAACAAAACACCAAGCAAGAGGCTTAGCCTTCCACCCATTGCCAAGTATATAGATTATTTAGTTTAACAGATTATATAGTGTGATGTCCCAACAATAACTTCAACATGAAGCAAGAATCTTAAATCTTCTCCTGCAACTAGCAATGCTATAAGAGGGGCTGAGCAAAGCTTACTTAACCAAACAAAGGTTTTGCTAGGTTGGGTGGTTAAAAAGATTCATGGCTACAATAGGAGGCTGACAAACAAACATGGGCATCGAGGCAATAAGCTAAAGAGCGAAACATCTAGCAATAGGCAAAGATAGTAATGATATCTGGGTCAGTTCATCTTGCCTGTCAAGTCGTCGATGGGATCGTAAGACGGCTCCTCGTACTCAACCTCGATAGGACCCTCGTTCTCGGTCTTGGCTCCCGGCTCTACACAACACAAGAACACCACATGGCACGAAATAAAACAAGGTGCAATGCACAATCAACATGATGCAAGTATGATGCATTACATTGAAAGGGATGAAGCACACAAGAGCAACACAAAACAACAAGTTTAAATGAGGCCGGAATCAACATATAGCAAATCCGGTAAGTCCTCATATGCATATTTTGAAATTGGTCCAGATCTGAACAAACCTTAATTTAAAGTTGTTAAACAGCAAGTTAACATGCACCATGATGATCTACACAAAATTCTAGTCAAGTTTCATATAAAGTTTGTTTAATTCAGAGCTACGGTCTAGAAGATATGAGCAAAACAAGACAAGCATGGCAACGGTGCAAGATGCACCCAAACATCAAGCAAACACACTCCAAACATGTAAACAACATGATATTATGATTCTACATGCAAAATCACACAAGTTTCATATAGGGCACGCTCAAAATGGAGCAACGGCTCAACACATACGCACGAAACAAGATACAATGCAAAGCTGAAATTAACAGCCACATAGCAACTTTGGAGCAAGAAATATATACTATACAGCACCCAAACATGATGACAATAAGAATGGACATGAAGTAGACATATCCTACAGCAAACAACTCCATTGGAGCAACTCCATAGGAGGCATGGATCAATAGCAACAAGCTACACCAAATTGATCATGTTGTTAAAATCCTGACATGCATAATTTATAGCAACTTGAGAGCAAGAAATAAATGAGCTAAAGCACGCCATATGTGCAAGTGACTGGATGAATGGATAGACAAAAACATGGACAACAAGGAATGATCATTGGCCACTCCAAAACTAGCATGGATTTGAGTGGGGCATCACGCAAACATAGCATCAGGTTAACAAGTAACAGCAGTTTATAACAAGTAGCACTCTTGCAACAGATATTAGGGCATCTAGATGTACTCAAACAAGCATGCCACAATGGAACAAAATGTAGAGCACATCACCACAATCATTTTGATATATCATATGCACAATTTGGACAAGCACACTAAAAGTAATAGCCATGCAGTTTTGAACACTAGGGAAAAAAACAATGACGCTCGGGCGAGGAATAAGGGGCTCTTACCACTGGGCTCGGCCCGGTGGGAAGAGGCGAGGCAGGCTGGCTCGGGCTGCTGGCGAGATGGGCCGCGGAGGGAAGGAGGAGGAGCTGGGCCGGCCCGGTGCGGGGCGAGGAGGCCCTAGGTGGTGGCTGGGCGAGGCCGAGGGAGATGGCCGGCGGCTGGGCCGGGGCGCTCTGGCGGCGGACCTCGGGCCGGCGCGGAGGAGGGTCGGCCGGCGGCGAGGTGGTGCCGCGGCGGCGGATCCACCGGAGGCGGCGGGGACGGAGTCGGGCGACGCTGCGGAGGAGAAGCGGCCGCGGGCCGGGGGGGCCGGATCGGGCCGCGAGGGCCCAGCCGGCGGGGAAGTGGGCGCGGCGAGGGGGCCAACCCGGAGCTGCCACGTGGCGGTAGGAGGTGGACCGGACACGTCCGGCAGCGGCGCGGACACGTCCAGTGGCGCGGAGGAAGTAAATTAGGGTTTGGATCCAGAAAATGGACGTGGGGGACTAATTTATAGGCATAGGGAGCTAGGAGACTCCAAATGGGGTGTGGTTTTCGGCCACGCGATCACGATTCGACGACCGAGATGATGGGAAGGGTTGTGCTGGGTTTGTGGGCTGTTGTGGAGGGGGTCTTGGGCCTTAAAGAAGCGGTTCTTTTAGCCCACTAGGTTAACCGTTGGAGTACCAAACGAACTCCAAATGCGACGGAACTTGACAGGCGGCTTACACGTACCAAAACAACAACGCACGACAAGTCGCACGTCATTCCGGGAACGTTACATGGCCACACACGAAAGAAGGACTCGGGGTGCCACGGGCACGTGTGTGAGTGTCGGAACTCGAAACGGACAACGGGAAGAGGCGAGTGGGACCAGGTGCAAGTGACAACATGAATGCAATGCAATGGACATGACAACATGACATGGATGAAATGCACACACGCACACGACAAAAAGAAGAAAACCCGAAATGAAAGAAGAGCCCAGAATGGAATTGATGAAGTAAAGTTTATATATTGCCATAATTGGAAAGTGTTACACGTGGGGCATTACATTTCTTCAGAATCTTCTGGTGCACCAAGCAATCAACTGGAGTGAGGGGCTCTCCGGGAGAAAGTATTTACGTGAACCTAGAATTAGAGTTAGCAAAATCATTTAACCCGGATAGAAGAGAGATCAGATTCCCAGAGTATAGACGAGGAATAAAAGATCCTAATACCACCCCAAGGCGACATGGGCCCGTAAGCCACACAACCATGTTAGTAAAACTGCCTTTCAAAAACTAGACTCAACTTCGGCAAAGGGGTTGGAAAGGGGGTTCCTACAGGCAGTCGGCTCTGATACCAACTTGTGACGCCCCGGATTTGACCCTACACTAATCATACACGCAAATGTGTACGACCAAGATTGGGGACTCATGGGATGATATCACAGCACAACTCTAGACACAAATTAAAATAATACAAGCTTTATATTACAAGCCAGGGGCCTCGAGGGCTCGAATGCAAAAGCTCGATACACAAAGTCAACGGAAGCAACAATATCCGAGTACACACATAAGTCAAACAATTTTGCCTTAAGAAGGCTAACACAAACATCAACAATCGAAGAGGCAAGGCCTCCTTCCTGGGAAATCCTAACTACTCCTGGTCGTGGGTGGTCTCCACATAGAAGAAGGCTCCGTCGGGGTAGTAGTAGTAGTTGACTGGGGTGGCATATGGCTCCTGGGATCCACCAACTGGTTGCAACAATCGGAAGGAAGGGAGAAGGGGGAAAAGGGGCAGCAAGTGATACGTCTCCAACGTATCTATAATTTTTGATTGTTCCATGCTGTTATATTATCCTTCTAGGATGTTTTATGGGCTTTATGATACACTTTTATATTATTTTTGGGACTAACCTATTAACCCAGGGCCCAGTGCCAGTTTCTGTTTTCCTCCTGTTTTAGGGTTTCGCAGAAAAGGAATATCAAACAGAGCCCAATGGACCTGAAAATCGACGGAGATCATTTTTGGACCAGAAGAAGCCCACGGAGTGCCAGAGGGGGACGAGAGGACCCACGGGCTGCCCACAAGGGTGGGGGCGTGCCCCCCCTACTGGGCGCACCCCCCTGCCTCGTGGACAGCCCGTAGCCCCCCTTTGCTTGGTCCCGACTCCAATACCTCCTATATATAGAGAAACCTCTGGAAAATAACCTAGATCAGGAGTTCCGCCGCTGAAAGCCTCTATAGCCACCGAAAACCAATCTAGACCCTATTCCGGCAACCTGCCGGAGGGGGGAACCCTCACCGGTGGCCATCTTCATCATTCCGGAGCTCTCCCTGACGAGGAGGGAGTAGTCCACCCTCGGGGCTGAGGGTATGTACCATTAGTTATGTGTTTGATCTCTCTCTCTCTCTCCCTCTCTCTCTCTCTCTCTCTCTCTCTCTCTCTCTCTCTCTCTCGTGTTCTAGAGATGGCACGATCTTGATGTATCGCGAGCTTTGCTATTTTAGTTGGATCTTATGATGCTTCTCCCCCTCTACTCTCTTGTAATGGATTGAGTTTTCCCTTTGAAGTTATCTTATCGGATTGAGTCTTTAAGGATTTGAGAACACTTGATGTATGTCTTGCGTGGGATACCTGTGGGTACAATGGGGTATTCTATTGATTCACTTGATGTATGTTTTTGTGATCAACTTGCGGGTTTCGTGACCTTGGGAATCTATGCATAAGGGTTGGCACACGTTTTCGTCTTGACTTTCCGGTAGAAACTTTGGGGCACTATTTGAAGTTCTATATGTTGGTTGAATAGATGTTTCTGAGATTGTGTGATGCATATCGTATAATCATGCCCACGGATACTTGAAGTGACAATGGAGTATCTTGGTGACATTAGGGTTTTGATTGATTTGTGTCTTAAGGTGTTATTCTAGTACGAACTCTATGATAGATTGAACATTACTATGGACTCTTGAATAGATCGATCAGAAAGAATAACTTTGAGGTGGTTTCGTACCCTACCATAATCTCTTCGTTTGTTCTCCGCTATTAGTTACTTTGGAGTGACTCTTTGTTGCATGTTGAGGGCTAGTAATATGATCCAATTATGTTATCCTTGTTGAGAGAACTTGAAAGTATGAACCCTAGGCCTTGTTTCCTATCATTGCAACACCATTTATGCTCACGTTTACCATTTACTACCTTGCTGTTTTTATATTTTCAGATTACAAAAACCTATATCTACCATCCATATTGCACTTGTACCACCATCTCTTCGTCGAACTAGTGCACCTATACAATTTATCATTGTATTGGGTGTGTTGGGGACACAAGAGACTCTTTGTTATTTGGTTCCAGGGTTGTTTGAGAGAGACAATCTTCATCCTACGCCTCCCACGGATTGATAAACCTTAGGTCATCCACTTGAGGGAAATTTTCTACTGTCCTACAAACCACTGCACTTGGAGGCCCAAAAACGTCTACAAGAAGAAGGTTGTGTAGTAGACATCAAGCTCTTTTCTGGCGCCGTTGCCGGGGAGGTTAGTGCTTGAAGGTATATCTTTAGATCTTGCAATCGAATCTTTTAGTTTCTTGTTTTATCACTAGTTTTGTTTATAAAAGAAAACTACAAAAAAATGGAATTAAGGTTACCCCATATGCTTCATCTTTTTAATATCTTTCGTGAAAATGATGGGAATGAAAATTGTGCTCAAGTACTAGAAGAGGAATTACATATAATGCTTGGCATAAAATATGTGCATGATGAGCATGATTGCAATGTTGTTAGTATGAATTCTTTGAATAGCCATGATGCTAATGATATGCAAAGCCACAAGCTTGGGGAAGCTATGTTTGATGAAGATGATAATTTTAGTCCCCCATGTTTCGATGATAATCTTTATCATGATGAAAGCATGCCTCCTATTTATGATGATTATATTGATGAAAGTGGATTTGGGGAGGTCATGACTTTATTTAGTGATGAATCCACTATTTCAGAAGAGGTTCCAATTGATTATGAGAACAAAGTTGCTATCTATGATGATTATTGTGATGACTTGCATGCTATTAAAAATAATGATAACCATGAAACTTGTCATCATGACTTTAGTTTTCAATTGGATTATGTTTCACATGATAGTTATTTTGTTGAGTTTGCTCCCGCTATTCCGAATGAGAAGAATTTTGCTTGTGCAGAGAGTAATAAAATTTATATGCTTGGGGATCATGAAAAGAATGCTTTATGTGATGTTTATATTGATGAATTCATTCATGATGCTACTGAAAATTATTATGAGGGAGGATCATATGCTTGTAGGAACTGCAATAATATCAAGTTACCTCACTATGTGCTTGAAGTTTTGAAGCTATGCTTGTTTTGCTTTCCTATGCTAGTTGATTATTGTTCCCATAAGTTGTTTGCTCACAAAATCCCTATACATAGGAAATGGGTTAGACTTAAATGTGCTACTCATATTCTTCATGATGCTCTCTTTATGTTTCAATTCTTATCTTTTATGTGAGCATCATTGAAATCATCATGCCTAGCTAGGGGCGTTAAACGATAGCGCTTGTTGGGAGGCAACCCTACTTTATTTTATTTTCTTTGCTTTTGCTTCTGTTTAGGAATAAATATTGCATCTAGCTTCTATTTAGATGTGGCTTTATGTTTTAATTAGTGTTTGTGCCAAGTAGAACCTTTGGGAAGACTTGGGTGAAGTTTATATGATCTTGCTGTGAAAAACATAATCGTTAGCACTTGTTAGAATGGTCACCAGATTTTACTCGGGTGTGCTATTTAGTCGATTCTTTTTGCAGATGATTAATAGACAAATTCCTCACGTTTACCAATTTATTTCAATTTTTTGGAGTTACAGAAGTATGCGAAAGTTACAGATTATTACAGATTGTTCTGTTTTTGATAGATTTTGTTTTTCGTGTGTTGTTTGCTTATTTCAATGCATCTATGAGTAGTATTGGAGGATATGAATCATAGAGAAGTTGGAATACAGTAGGTTTAACACCAATATAAACAAAGAATGAGTTCATTATAGTACCTTTGAGTGGTGGTTTGTTTTCTTATACTAACGGAGCTCACGAGATTTTTGTCTACGTTTTGTGTTGTGAAGTTTCCAAGTTTTGAGTATTGCTTTGATGGACTATGGAACAAAGAGTGGCAAGAGCCTAAGATTGGGGATGCCCAAGGCACCCCAAGGTAAAACTCAAGGACAACCAAAAGCTTAAGCTTGGGGATGCCCCTGGAAGGCATCCCCTCTTTCGTCTTCATCTATCGGTAACTATACTCGGAGCTATATTTTTATTCACCACATGCTATGTGTTTTGCTTGCAGCGTCATTCTATTTTAGTTTGTTTTGCTTGCTGTTTGAATAATATCCCAAGATCTTCTTAAACGTTAGAGAGTCTTCACATAGTTACATAATTATTCAACTACTCATTGATCTTTACTTATATCTTTCGGAGTAGTTTGTTATTGCTCTAGTGCTTCACTTATATCTTTTAGAGTACTGCGGTGGTTTTATTTTGAAGAAATAGATGAACTCTCATGCTTCACTTATATCCTTTTGAGAGTCTATTAGAACAGCATGGTAATGTGCTTTGTCTATATAACTAACCTTCACATGATAGGCATCCAAATCAATGTAGTAAAAACTTCCACACTAAGTGCATTGAATATGATGAGAAGTTGGATGCTTGATAATTGTTTTGAGATATGAGGATAGTGATATTAGAGTCATGCTAGTGGAGTTATTATGAAATTGAGAAATACTTGTGTTAAGGTTAGTGATTCCCGTAGCATGCACGTATGGTGAACCGCTACGTGACGAAATTAGAGCATGAGGTATTCGTAGAGTGTCATCCTTTGTGTGGAGGTCGGGGGCACGCGATGGTTAACTCCTACCAACCTCCCCCCTAGGAGCATGCGTTGATTGCTTTGTTCTGATGACTCGTAAATTTTTGCAATAAGTATATGAGTTCTTATGACTAATG
The DNA here is from genome assembly GCA_902687465.1 of Secale cereale. NCBI lineage: Eukaryota > Viridiplantae > Streptophyta > Magnoliopsida > Poales > Poaceae > Secale > Secale cereale. Next base: position 269,733,839 of record LR738715.1, read on the forward strand.
TTGAGTCCATGGATATTACGCACTCTCACCCTTCCACCATTGCTAGCCTCTCTTGTACCGCGCAACTTTCGCCGGTACCATACACCCACTATATATCCTTCCTCAAAACGGCCACCATATATCTTCCTCAAAACAGCCACCATACCTACCTATCATGGCATTTCCATAGCCATTCCGAGATATATTGCCATGCAACTTTCCACCGTTCCATTCATATGACACGCTTTATATTGTCATATTGCCATGCATGATCATGTAGTTGACATCGTATTTGTGGCAAAGCCACCATGCATAATTTTTCATACATGTCACTCTTGATTCATTACATATCCCGGTACACCACCGGAGGCATTCATATAGAGTCATACTTTGTTCTAGTATCGAGTTGTAATATCGAGTTGTAAATCAATATAAGTGTGATGATCATCATTATTAGAGCATTGTCCCATGTGAGGAAAGGCTAAATCAAGAAAGCCCCTCCAAAAAAAGGAAAAGAAAGGCCAAAGAAAAAAAGGCCCAAAAAGAAAAAGAAAAAGAAAAAGAAAAAGGGACAATTGCTACTATCTTTTTCCACACTTGTGCTTCAAAGTAGCACCATGTTCTTCATGATAGAGAGTCTCATGTTTAGTCACTTTCATATACTAGTGGGAATTTTCATTATAGAACTTGGCTTGTATATTCCAACGATGGGCTTCCTCAAATGCCCTAGGTCTTCATGAGAAAGCAAGTTGGATGCACACCCACTTAGTTTCTTTTGTTGAACTTTCATACATTTTTAGCTCTAATGCATCCATTGCATGGCAATCCCTACTCACTCACATTGATATCTATTGATGGGCATCTTCATAGCCCGTTAAAACGCCTAGTCGATGTGAGACTATCTCCCTCCTTTTTGTCTTCTCCACAACCACCACTCTATTCCACCCATAGTGCTATATCCATGGCTCACGCTCATGTATTGCGTGAAAGGTTATAGGTTTGAAAGAATAGAGTATGAAAACAAGTGCTTGGCTGAAACCGGGGTTATACATGATATGAATATTCTGTGTGATGAAGAGGGAGCATAGCCAGACTATATGATTTTGTAGGGATAACTTTCTTTAGCCATGGTATTTTGAGAAGAGATGATTGCTTTGTTAGTATGCTTGAAGTATTATTATTTCTTATGTCAATATAGACTTTTGTCTTGAATCTTTCAGATATGAAAATTCATGCCACAATAAAGAGAACTACATTGAAAATTATGTTGGTTAGCATTCCACATAAAAATTTTTGTTTTCATCATTTACCTACTCGAGGACGAGCAGGAATTAAGCTTGGGGATGCAGATACGTCTCCAACGTATCTATATTCATTGTTTGGTCCATGTATTATATTATCCTTCTAGGATGTTTTATGGGCTTTATTATACACTTATTATTTTCGGGACTAACCTATTAACCCAGAGCCCAGAGCCAGTTTCTGTTTTCCTCCTGTTTTAGGGTTTCACAGAAAAGGAATATCAAACGGAGCCCAATGGACCTAAAAATCAACGGAGATCATTTTTGGACCAGAAGAAGCCCACGGAGTGCCAGAGGGGGTAAGAGGACCCACGGGCTGCCCACGAGGGTGGGGGCGCCCCCCTACTGGGCGCGCCCCCTGCCTCGTGGACAACCCGTAGCCCCCCTTTGCTTGGCCCCAACTCCAACACCTCCTATATATACAGAAACCTGTGGAAAATAACCTAGATCGGGAGTTCCGTCGCCGAAAGCCTCTGTAGCCACCGAAAACCAATCTAGACCCTGTTTCGGCACCCTGCCGGAGGGGGGAACCCTCACCGGTGGCCATCTTCATCATCCCGGAGCTCTCCATGATGAGGAGGGAGTAGTCCACCCTCGGGGCTGAGGGTATGTACCATTAGCTATGTGTTTGATCTCTCTCTCTCTCTCTCTCTCGTGTTGTTGAGATGGCACGATCTTGATGTATCGCGAGCTTTGCTATTTTAGTTGGATCTTATGATGCTTCTCCCCCTCTACTCCCTTGTAATGGATTGAGTTTTCCCTTTGAAGTTGTCTTATCGGATACATGTGGGGACAATGGGGTATTCTATTGATTCACTTGATGTATGTTTTGGTGATCAACTTGCGGGTTCCGTGACCTTGGGAATCTATGCATAAGGGTTGGCACACATTTTTGTCTTGACTTTCCGGTAGAAACTTTGGGGCACTCTTTGAAGTTCCATATGTTGGTTGAATAGATGTTTCTGAGATTGTGTGATGCATATCGTATAATCATGCCCACGGATACTTGAGGTGACAATTGAGTATGTAGGTGACATTAGGGTTTTGGTTGATTTGTGTCTTAAGGTGTTATTCTAGTATGAACTCTATGATAGATTTAACGTTAGTACAGACTCTTGAATAGATCGATCAGACAGAATAACTTTGAGGTGGTTTCGTACCCTACCATAATCTCTTCGTTTGTTCTCCGCTATTAGTTACTTTGGAGTGACTCTTTGTTGCATTTTGAGGGCTAGTAATATGATCCAATTATGTTATCCTTGTTGAGAGAACTTGCACTAGTGAAAGTATGAACCCTAGGCCTTGTTTCCTATCATTGCAACACAGTTTATGCTCACGTTTACCACTTGCTACCATGCTGTTTTTATATTTTCAGATTACAAAAACCTATATCTACCATCCATATTGCACTTGTATCACCATCTCTTCGCCGAACTAGTGCACCTATACAATTTACCATTGTATTGGGTGTGTTGGGGACACAAGAGACTCTTTGTTATTTGGTTGCAGGGTTCTTTGAGAGAGACCATCTTCATCCTACGCCTCCCACGTATTGATAAACCTTAGGTCATCCACTTGAGGGAAATTTGCTACTGTCCTACAAACCTCTGCACTTGGAGGCCCAACAATGTCTACAAGAAGAAGGTTGTGTAGTAGACATCAGCAAGCAACTGTGAGTACTCATCCAAAGTACTTGCAAGCATCAGATCTAGACTAAGTAAGCATTAGTACCAAAGGAATGAGTTGTATAAGTGGACTGAACTGCAAAAATGCCATAATAGAGGTGAAGGCCTAGCCTATCGAAGACTAGCATCTTCTGGAAACCACCATCTTGCATCACTTAGAAGGGGTAAAGAATAGCATTTTATAATCAAGAAGCATGTTGTAACAATATTCATCTTATATCTCAAGTACCCATTTCTAGTTGTAATAGATCAGGATATAGGACTGAATGTTCGTTACCGTGGACACGACTATTCGAATAGATAACTTCCCTGCAGGGGTGCACCACGTTACCCTACATGCTCGATCATCTCTAGCTGGACACACTTTTCTAAGTCAATGCCCGGCCTCGGAAGATCAACACGTCGTGGCCCTACCTAGGCTCAGTAGAGAGGTCCCCGCCGGTCTACATCCTAAGTGCTACGTGGTCTTGGGCCCATCGCCCGTTGCACGTTAGGTCGTTATGTGCAGGGTGGATACCAGCACTGCCTCGGATGGCCAGCACGATCCAACCGTGCCGCAATGCTGAACTGGATGTCTGACAAAGCTTCCGCTGATACCACGACGCCGAGGCCCATAACTATTCTCGCGTGGCGGTTAGTGCGTATAGGCTAGAGGCCAACTCAGATAAAATACACAAACCATTGGTGTATTAGGAGCTCGCGGAGATGAGCAGAGACTTGCGATCATGTGACCCCGTCGCCCCGTCTCGAGGAAATACGGCAAGGGCTAGCCCAGCCCAGTCGAGGGCGGCCTGCCTGCCCGGCCGTGCCTCGTAATTATCTCGCGGGTGCTCTACGGGCCCGCCTGACTTTCACATCAACTCACGGGTAACCCTCTGGGCCGACCTGACTTCATTAATGGTCTCAAGTAAAATCCGGGTAACTGTGTGTCCAAAACTGTTGGAAATATGCCCTAGAGGCAATAATAAAAGAGTTATTATTATATTTCCTTGTTCATGATAATCGTTTATTATCCATGCTATAATTGTATTGATTGGAAACTCATATACATGTGTGGATAAATAGACAAACATTGTGTCCCTAGTGAGCCTCTACAGGACTAGCTCGTTGATCAAAGATGACCGCGGTTTCCAGGTCATAGACATGAGTTGTCATTTGATAACGGGATCACATCATTAGGAGAATGATGTGATGGACAAGACCCAAACGTTAAACATAGCTTTTGATCGTATCAGTTATCGCTATAGTTTTCTGCATGTCAAGTATAAGTTCCTATGACCATGAGATCATGTAACTCACTGACACCGTAGGAGTGCTTTGTGTGTGCCAAACGTCGCAATGTAACTGGGTGACTATAAAGGTACTCTACAGGTATCTCCGAAGATGTCTGTTGAGTTGACATGGATCGAGACTGGGATTTGTCACTCCGTGTGACGGAGAGGTATCTCCGGGCCCACTCGGTAATACATCATCTAAATGAGCTCAAAGTGACTAAGTGGTTAGTCACGGGATTATGTATTACGGTAACGAGTAAAGAGACTTGCCGGTAACGAGATTGAACTAGGTATAGAGATACCGACGATCGAATCTCGGGCAAGTAACATACCGACGAGACAAAGGGAACTATATACGGGATTGCCTGAATCCTTGACATCGTGGTTCATCCGATGAGATCATCGAGAAACGTGTAGGAACCAATATGGGTATCCAGATCCCGCTATTGGTTATTGACCTGGGAGTGTCTCGGTCATGTCTACATGGTTTCCGAACCCGCATGGTCTACACACTTAAGGTCCGGTGACGCTAGGGTTGTTAGTGAGAACAGTGCATGGTTACCGAAGGTTGTTCGGAGTCCCGGATGAGATCCCGGACGTGACGAGGGTCTCCGGAATGGTCCGGGGACGAAGATTGATATATAGGATGAAAGGTTTCAGAGTCCGGAAGTGTTCCGGGGAGCATCGGGAAATCGGCGGATGACCGAAAGGGGTTTCGGGGTCCCGGAAGGGGTTTCGGGCCTAATGGGCCACAAAGGGGGGACACAACAGCCCTCATAGGGCTGTGCGCCCCCCCTGGGCCCTCTCCTAGTGCGCATGGGGGGCTGGCCCCTCCTAGGGCTGCCGCACCCCCTGGCTTGGGGGGCAAGGCACCTAGGGGGGGAAACCCTAGGGCCTGGCGCAGCCCTTGGCCGCCGCCCCCCCTCTGCCCTGGCCGCCGGCCCCCCTAGGGGAAACCCTAGGGCGCCCCCCTCCCCTCTATTCCCCCTATATATAGAGAGGTAGAGGGAGGGCAGCCAACACACGTTTGTGCCTCGGTGCTGCCCTCCCTCTCCCATAACATCTTCGTCTTCCCGCGGTGCTTGGCGAAGCCCTGCTGGAATCCTCCACCACCATCACCACCACGCCGTCGTGCTGCCGGTCTCTCCATCAACCTCTCCTCCACCCCTTGCTGGATCAAGAAGGAGGAGACGTCCCCGAGCCGTACGTGTGAAGAACGCGGAGGCACCGTTGCTTCGGTGCTAGGATCTTCGGCGATCTGAATCGCGGCGAGTACGACTCCATCAACCGCGTTCTTAACGCTTCCGCTTAGCGATCTACAAGGGTATGTGGATCCAACTCTCCCCTCGTAGAAGTATCTCCTAGATTGATCTTGGTGAACGTAGAGAAAATTTTTTGTTTCCCATGTAACGTTCCCCAACAGTGGCATCATGAGCTAGGATCTTGCGTAGATGCTTTCACGAGTAGAACACAAAAGGGTTTGTGGACGTTGATGTTTAGATTGCTTCCCTCCTTAGTCTTTCTTGATTCAGCGGTATTATGGGATGAAGCGGCCCGGACCAACTTTACATGTCCACGTACATGAGACCGGTTCCATCGACAGACATGTGACTTTTGTTGCATAAGATGGCTGGCGGGTGTCTGTCTCTCCTATCTTAGTTGAATCGGAACAGAACAAGGCGGTCCTTGTAGAAGGTTAAATAGAAACTTAAATATCACCGTTGTGGCTTTGCGTAGGTAAGAAGCGTTCTTGCTAGATACCCATAGCAGCCACGTAAAACATGCAACAACAAATTAGAGGACGTCTAACTTGTTTTTGCAGGGTATGTATGTGATATGATATGGCCAATGACATGATGAGATATATTTGATGTATGAGATGATCATGTTGTAATAGTTAATATCGACTTGCATGTCGATGCATACGGCAACCGGCAGGAGCCATAGGGTTGTCTTTAATTCTTGTATGACCTGCGTGTCAATCATTAAGCACTTTGTAATGCTTTACTTTATCGCTAAACGGTAGCAATAGTAGTAAGAGCATGGTGGGCGCCGACAACCCCGATGGCGACACGATGATGGAGATCATGATGATGGGGATCATGGTGTGGCGCCGGTGACGATGGAGATCATGCCGGTGCTTTGGAGATGGAGATCAAAAGCACGAGTTGATGGCCATATCATGTCACTTATGATTTGCATGTGATGTTAATCCTTTTATGCATCTTATTTTGCTTAGGACGACGGTAGCATTATAAGATGATCCTTCACTAAAATTTCAAGATAAAATTGTGTTCCCCCCGAGTGTGCGCCGTTGCGAAGGTTCGTCGTTTCGAAGCACCACGTGATGATCGGGTGTGATAGACTCTACGTTCGCATACAACGGGTGCAAGCCAGTTTTGCACATGCAGAACACTCGGGTTAGACTTGACGAGCCTAGCATGTACAGACATGGCCTCGGAACACGGAGGACCGAAAGGTCGAGCATGAGTCATATAGTAGATATGATCAACATATAGATGTTCACCATTGACACCACCTCATCTCACGTGATGATCGGACTTGGGTTGGTGAATCTGGATCATGTCACGCTCGAATGACCAGAGGGATGTCAATTTGAGTGGGAGTTATAATTAATTTGATTAGGTAATAACTCACTTATCATGAACAATAGTCTAAAATGTCTTTGCAAATCTTTTGTTGTAGATGGCTCGCGCAGTAGCTCCCCTGAATTTTAATGCGTTCCTAGAGAAAGCTAAACTGAAAGATGATGGGAGCAACTTTGCGGACTGGCTCCGCAATCTGAGGATCATCCTCACTGCTGCCCAAAAGGTTTATGTCCTAAGTGCACCGCTAGGTGAACCCCCCGCTCCTCAGGCCTCTGCGGACGTTATGAACGCCTGGCAGTCGCGCTCGGATGACTACTCAGTAGTGCAGTGTGCCATTTTGTATAGCTTGGAAGGAGGACTTCAAAGGCGTTTTGAACGTCATGGAACATATGAGATGTTCCAGGAGTTGAAGTTCATCTTTGAAAAGAATGCTAAGATCGAGAGGTATGAGACAACCGATAAATTCTTTGCTTGCAAGATGGAGGAGAATTCGTCTGTCAGTGAGCACTTACTGAAGATGTCTGGGTACTATACCCGCATAGCTGATCTGGGACTTGTGTTCCCGGACGAGGCTATCATTGACAGAATTCTCCAGTCACTCCCGCCTAGCTACAAGAGCTTCGTGCAGCAGTATAACATGCAAGGGATGAACAAAACCATCGCCGAGCTGTTTTCGATGCTGAAAGTCGCTGAGGCAGACATCAAAAAGGAGTATCAAGTGTTGATGGTCGATAAAACCACCAGTTTCAAGAAGAATGGCAAGGGCAAGAAGGGTAACTCTAAGAAGGGTGGCAAGGCAGTTGCTCATCCAGTGAAGAAACCCAAGGCTGGGCCCAAGCCAGAGACTGAGTGTTTCTATTGCAAGGGGAACGACCACTGGAAGCGGAACTGCCCCAAGTATCTGGCAGACAAGAAGGGGGCCAACAACAACAACAAGCAAGGTATATGTGATATACATGTTATTGATGTGTACCTTACCAACTCTCGTTGTAGTGCCTGGGTATTTGATACCGGTTCGGTTGCTCACATTTGCAACTCTAAACAGGAACTGCGGAATAAACGGAGGCTGGCGAAGGATGAAGTGACGATGCGCGTGGGAAATGGTTCCAAGGTTGATGTGATCGCCGTCGGCACGCTCGCTCTTCGATTACCATCGGGATTAGTTATGAACCTGAATAATTGTTATTTAGTGCCTGCGTTAAGCATGAACATTATATCTGGATCTTGTTTGATGCGAGACGGTTACTCATTTAAATCAGAGAATAAAGGTTGTTCTATTTATATGGGTAATATCTTTTATGGTCATGCACCCGAAGTGAGGGGTTTATTCTTATTGAATCTCGATAGTGATGATACACATGTTCATAACATTGATGCCAAAAGATGTAGAGTTGATAAAGATAATACCACTTACTTGTGGCACTGCCGTCTGGGTCATATCGGCGTAAAACGCATGAGGAAGCTCCATGCTGATGGACTTTTGGAGTCTCTTGATTTTGAATCACTTGACACATGTGAGCCGTGCCTCATGGGCAAGATGACAAGGACCCCGTTTTCAGGAATAATGGAACGGGCAAGTGACTTATTGGAAATCATACATACTGATGTGTGTGGTCCGATGAGTGTCACGGCACGCGGTGGATATCGTTATTTTCTCACCTTCACTGACGACTTAAGTAGATATGGGTATATTTACTTAATGAAGCATAAGTCTGAAACTTTTGAAAAGTTCAAGCAATTTCAGAGTGAAGTTGAAAATCATCGTAACAAGAAGATCAAGTTCCTACGATCTGATCGAGGGGGAGAATATCTGAGTTATGAGTTTGGCAATCACTTAAGAAAATGTGGAATCGTTTCACAGTTGACGCCACCTGGAACACCACAGCGTAATGGTGTGTCCGAACGTCGTAATCGAACCCTATTAGATATGGTGCGTTCTATGATGTCTCTTGCCGATTTGCCACTATCGTTTTGGGGATATGCGTTAGAGACAGCTGCATTCACTTTAAATAGGGCTCCATCCAAGTCCGTTGAGACAACACCGTATGAACTATGGTTTGGTAAGAAACCTAAGTTGTCTTTTCTCAAGGTTTGGGGTTGCGATGCTTATGTCAAAAGGCTTCAGCCAGAAAAGCTCGAACCCAAAGCGGACAAATGTGTCTTCATAGGATACCCAAAAGAAACTGTTGGGTACGCCTTCTATCCGAAGGCAAAGTGTTTGTCGCTAAGAACGGGTCCTTTCTCGAGAAAGAGTTTCTCTCGAAAGAATTGAGTGGGAGGAAGGTAGAACTTGATGAGGTTATTGAACCTCTGCTTCAACCAGAGAGTTGCGCAGCACAGAAAGATGTTTTTGTGGAGCCTGCAGCGGTTGAAGAGGAAGCCAATGATGATGATCAAGAAGCTTCTGATCAAGTTACTACCGAACCTCGTAGGTCGACAAGGGTACGCACTGCACCTGAGTGGTATGGTAACCCCGTCTTGGAGGTCATGTTGTTAGACAACGGTGAACCTACGAGCTATGGAGAAGCGATGGTGGGCCCGGATTCCGACAAATGGTTAGAGGCCATGAAATCCGAGATGGGATCCATGTATGAAAACAAAGTATGGACTTTGGAAGTATTACCTGAAGGGCGGAAGGCCATTCAGAATAAATGGATTTTTAAGAGGAAGACGGACGCTGACGGTAATGTCACCGTGTATAAAGCTCGACTTGTGGCAAAGGGTTTTTCACAAGTTCAAGGGATTGACTACGATGAGACTTTCTCACCCGTAGCGATGCTTAAATCCGTCCAAATCATGTTAGCAATAGCTGCATATTTCGATTATGAAATTTGGCAGATGGATGTCAAAACAGCGTTCCTTAACGGTTTTCTTAAGGAAGAGTTGTATATGATACAACCGGAAGGTTTTGTCGATCCAGAGAATGCTGACAAAGTATGCAAGCTCCAGCGTTCCATTTATGGGCTGGTGCAAGCATCTCGGAGTTGGAATCTTCGCTTTGATGAGGTGATCAAAGCGTTTGGGTTTATACAAGTTTACAATGAAGCTTGTATTTACAAGAAAGTGAGTGGGAGCTCTATAGCGTTTCTAATATTATATGTGGATGACATATTGCTGATTGGAAACAATATAGAACTTTTGGATAGCGTGAAGGGGTATTTGAACAAGAGTTTTTCGATGAAGGATCTCGGGGAAGCTGCTTTCATATTGGGCATCAAGATCTATAGAGATAGATCAAGACGCTTGATACGACTTTCACAAAGTACATACCTTGATAAAGTTTTGAAGAAGTTCAAAATGGATCAATCCAAGAAGGGGTTCTTGCCGGTATTGCAAGGTACAAAGTTGAGTAAGACTCAATGCCCAGTGACTGCGGAAGATAGAGAAAAGATGAGTGTCGTCCCCTATGCTTCAGCCATAGGCTCTATCATGTATGCAATGCTGTGCACAAGACCAGATGTCAGCCTTGCCATAAGTATGGCCGGAAGGTTTCAAAGTAATCCTGGTATGGATCACTGGACAGCGGTCAAGAATATCCTAAAGTACCTGAAAAGGACTAAGGAAATGTTTCTCGTTTATGGAGGTGATCAAGAGCTCGTCCTAAAGGGTTACGTCGATGCAAGCTTTGACACTGATCCGGATGACTCTAAGTCTCAAACCGAATACGTATATATTCTCAACGGGGGAGCGGTAAGCTGGTGCAGTTCCAAGCAAAGCGTGGTAGCCGATTCTACATGCGAAGCGGAGTACATAGCTGCCTCGGAGGCGGCAAAGGAAGGTGTCTGGATGAAGGAGTTCATAACAGATCTTGGAGTTGTGCCTAGTGCACTGAACCCAATGACTCTGTTCTGTGACAACACTGGTGCCATTGCTCTAGCCAAGGAACCAAGGTTTCACAAGAGGACCAGACACATAAAGCGACGCTTCAATTCCATCCGTGATTCAGTCAAGGAGGAGGACATAAACATTTGCAAAGTACACACGGATTTGAATGTTGCAGATCCGTTGACTAAGCCTCTTCCACGAGCTAAGCATGATCAACACCAAGACTCTATGGGTGTTAGATTCATTACCTTGTAATGCTAGATTATTGACTCTAGTGCAAGTGGGAGACTGTTGGAAATATGCCCTAGAGGCAATAATAAAAGAGTTATTATTATATTTCCTTGTTCATGATAATCGTTTATTATCCATGCTATAATTGTATTGATTGGAAACTCATATACATGTGTGGATAAATAGACAAACATTGTGTCCCTAGTGAGCCTCTACAGGACTAGCTCGTTGATCAAAGATGACCGCGGTTTCCAGGTCATAGACATGAGTTGTCATTTGATAACGGGATCACATCATTAGGAGAATGATGTGATGGACAAGACCCAAACGTTAAACATAGCTTTTGATCGTATCAGTTATCGCTATAGTTTTCTGCATGTCAAGTATAAGTTCCTATGACCATGAGATCATGTAACTCACTGACACCGTAGGAGTGCTTTGTGTGTGCCAAACGTCGCAACGTAACTGGGTGACTATAAAGGTACTCTACAGGTATCTCCGAAGGTGTCTGTTGAGTTGACATAGATCGAGACTGGGATTTGTCACTCCGTGTGACGGAGAGGTATCTCCGGGCCCACTCGGTAATACGTCATCTCAATGAGCTCAAAGTGACTAAGTAGTTAGTCACGGGATTATGTATTACGGTAACGAGTAAAGAGACTTGCCGGTAACGAGATTGAACTAGGTATAGAGATACCGACGATCGAATCTCGGGCAAGTAACATACCGATGAGACAAAGGGAACTGTATACGGGATTGCCTGAATCCTTGACATCGTGGTTCATCCGATGAGATCATCGAGAAACATGTGGGAACCAATATGGGTATCCAGATCCCGCTATTGGTTATTGACCTGGGAGTGTCTCGGTCATGTCTACATGGTTTCCGAACCCGCAGGGTCTACACACTTAAGGTTCGGTGACGCTAGGGTTGTTAGTGAGAACAGTGCATGGTTACCGAAGGTTGTTCGGAGTCCCGGATGAGATCCCGGACGTGACGAGGGTCTCCGGAATGGTCCGGGGACGAAGATTGATATATAGGATGAAAGGTTTCGGAGTCCGGAAGTGTTCCGGGGAGCATCGGGAAATCGGCGGATTACCGAAAAGGGTTTCGGGGGTCCCGGAAGTGGTTCTGGGCCTAATGGGCCACAAAGGGGGACACCACAGCCCTCATAGGGCTGTGCGCCCCCCCTGGGCCCTCTCCTCATGCGCAAGGGGAGGTGGACCCTCCTAGGGCTGCCGCACCCCCCCTGGCTTGGGGGGCAAGGCACCTAGGGGGGGAAACCCTAGGGCCTGGACCTTGGCCGCCGCCCCCCTCTGCCCTGGCCGCCGGCCCCCCTAGGGGAAACCCTAGGGCGCCCCCCTCTCCTCCTTCCCCCTATATATAGAGAGGTAGAGGGAGGGCAGCAAAAACACGTTTGTGCCTCAGTGCTGCCCTCCCTCTCCCATAACATCTTCGTCTCCCGCGGTGCTTAGGCGAAGCCCTGCTGGAATCCCCCTCCACCATCACCACCACGCCGTCGTGCTGCCGGTCTCTCCATCAACCTCTCCTCCACCCCTTGCTGGATCAAGAAGGAGGAGACGTCCCCGAGCCGTACGTGTGAAGAACGCGGAGGCACCGTTGCTTCGGTGCTAGGATCTTCGGCGATCTGAATCGCGGCGAGTACGACTCCATCAACCGCGTTCTTAACGCTTCCGCTTAGCGATCTACAAGGGTATGTGGATCCAACTCTCCCCTCGTAGATGTATCTCCTAGATTGATCTTGGTGAACGTAGAGAAAAATTTTTGTTTCCCATGCAACGTTCCCCAACAAAAACATCAAGGGGGAAACCCGAGGAATCACCCTTGGTGGACTCCACTCGATGTTAGCATCAAGTTGAACATGGGAGGAATCACCCTCGAGGTCCACACTTGAGAGGTTGCATGATAGAGTCATGTCGGGAGTGGTGAAATAGGAATCACCCTCGATAACCATGCCTGAATAGCTACACTAAAAAATTATCATCATGGGTGTGTTACGAGGTATCACTCTCGGCACTCGATAGTAGCTCTGCAGAGTCGAGCAACAAAAGGAGCGTGATGTGCTACTTCTCAAGCTTCCGTTGTATTCCCTCGAAGAGGAAAGGGTGATGCAGCATAGTAGCGTGAATATTTCCCTCAGTTTTGAGAACCAAGCTATCAATCCAGTAGGAGACCACGCGCGAGTCCCTCGCACCTGCACAAACAAATAAAAACCTCGCAGCCAACACGATAAAAGGGGTTGTCAATCTCTTCTCGGTCATTTACGAGAGTGAGATATGATAGATATGATAAGATAATATTTTTGGTATTTTTTGTATAGAGAGTGAAAGTAAATAATGCAAAGTAAAGTAAATAGTTGATGGAAGATTAATATGATGAGAATAGACCCAGGGGCCATAGGTTTCACTAGTGGCTTCTCTCATGATAGCAGAATTCTACGGCGGGTGAACAAATTACTATCGAGCAATTGATAGAAAAGCGCATAGTTACGAGAATATCTAGGCATCATCATTGTATATAGGCATCACGTCCGTGACAAATAGACCGAAATGATTCTGCATCTACTACTATTACTCCACACATCGACAGCTATCCAGCATGCATCTAGAGTATTAAGTTCATAAGAACAGAGTAACGCCTTAAGCAAGATGACATGATGTAGAGGGATAAACTAAGGCAATATGATATAAACCCCATCTTTTTATCATCGATGGCAACAATACAATACGTGCCTTGCTACCCCTGCTGTCATTGGGAAAGGACGCCGCAAGATTGAACCCAAAGCCAGGCACTTCTCCCATTGCAAGAACTATAGAACTAGTAAGCCAAACCAAATAGATAATTCGAAGAGACTTGCAAGGATATTATAATCATACATAAAAGATTTCAGAAAGGAATCCAATATTGTTCAAAGATAATCTTGATCATAAACCCACAATTCATCGGATCTCGACAAACACACTGCAAAAACATTACATCGAATAGATCTCCTCGAAGATCGAGGAGAACTTTGTATTGAGATCCAAAGAGAGAGAAGAAGCCATCTAGCTAATAACTATGGATCTGAAGGTTTGTGGTAATTACTCACAACTCATCGAAGAGGCTATGGTGTTGATGTACAAGCCCTCCGTGATCGATGCCCCCTCCGGCGGAGCTCCGGAACAGGCCCCAAGATGGGATCTCACGGGTACAGAAGGTTGCGGCGGTGGAATTAGGGTTTCGTCGATTGCCTCGATGTTTTCAGGGTATGAGAGTATATCAAGGCTGAAGAGGCACGTCAGGGGGGGCAGAGTGGGAAAACGAGGGTGGGGGCGCGCCTACCACCCCCCCTGGCACGGCCCCTGCCCTTGTGTCCGCCTCTCTTGCTTCCAGGCATGTACTCCAAGTCTTCTGTGTTGATATCGTTCCAAAAATAACTCTCCCGAAGATTTCATTCCGTTTGGACTCCGTTTGATATTCCTTTTCTGCGAAATACTGAAATAGGCAAAAAAACAGCAATTTGCACTGGGCCTTCGGTTAATAGGTTAGTCCCAAAAATAATATAAAAGTGTATAATAAAGCCCATTAAACATCCAAAACAGAATATATAACAGCATGGAACAATAAAAAATTATAGATACGTTGGAGACGTATCGTGATGTGATGTGAGGTGTCGGGCTCTGGTCATCGATCACATTGATAGAGTAGTCGATGATGAAGAAGGGGCAAAAAGGACAAGGTGGGAGTCATTGACGGATCACTATCCAACCTATACTAAGAAGTTTAGGATAAGCAGGTAAGGTACAATAGCAGGTTGCCAAAAACAGGCTATGCATCAGAATAGGAGCAATCAATAACAGTAGCAAAATCTAATTCAAGCATGAGAGAGAATGGAATGTGCGATATCGGGATGATCAAAGGGGGGGCTTGCTTGGAAGCTCTACTGAAACGGAAGGAGGGTCGTTGTCGATGTAGTCGATCATAGTGGCATCAGAAGCGGTCTCGGGGTCTATCGGAGAGAAGAGGGGGAAGAAACAGTAAATACAAAGCTCAATTATGCATGACATGACTACAGGCAGAGCTAGGCGTGTTCTAACACAGTGCGACACGATAAAGGTGAAGGAAGAAGACATCCAGGAATGTTCTCCCGAAGTTTGGCATTTTTGGACAGATGAAACAAAGGGGGCAGTTGCATGTTCGCTATGCTAGGGGCATGTGGCAGACGAGCGGACCGCATATTCAGATTTGTTTCGTCGTTTTGAGCAATTTTCATGTATAATTTTTTTTCATCCGAGTTACGGATTATTTTCTACGAAATTCTAAAGTTTTAATAATATTCTAAAATTATTTTAATTCGAAATTAATTTACAAATTGCGACGTGTGGCCAGCTCGTGTACACTGTTTGGACAGAAGTGTACACAAAGGATGACAAGTGGGCCAGGGGGACCCAGTTGACCAGTCAAAGTTTGACTGGTCAACAGGGGTGGGCCCCCTGTCATAGGCTCATTTACTCATTACAGATTAAACAGTTTGTTAATTAAGTTAATCAAATTTTTAACTAATTAATTTATAATTATTTTTATTATTTATTATTTTTAATCTTTCTTAAAGGGTGGGCCCATTGGTCAGTGGCCCACTGGGGCCTTAGCGGGCAGCGGGCGCTGGGGCGTGCGGGCGCCCGAGTGGAGGCCAAGCCCGGGCGGCGACGGGCACGACAGCCCGGGGCGAGCCGGCGGCGAGCAGCGGAGCAAGGGAAGCATCGACCGGGGTGAGGGCAGGGGAAGGTGGCGTCGGTGCGGGGCGAGATTGCCGGCAACGGGGCAGCCGGGGAGCGCG
>LR738715.1:269768893-269783927 GCA_902687465.1 Secale cereale
AAGTTGGGAAACTGAGATCATAGGTATGGAACCAGGCTTGGAGTCGGGTAAAGTGTTCGGTTTGTAATGTAGTTTGCGTGGCCCATCGAAGTTGTGCATTTGGGATTTAAACACATCATACACCATCGTACCCATACATATTTTCGGGACGCATGGAGTGTATACGGGGTCTTCTGATCAACCAGGTCTCCCTTGTGCGGTTTCTTGTGACGACATGGATATCTGTGGGCTCCCCGAGTGTATATATATCATCCCTTTGACCGATAATGAGGGGTATGTGTTGGCCATGAATGGATTCCTCCTAGTTCGTGTTAGGGCCGGTCACCGTCAAATGTCGGTCAACCAAAGCTTGAGCTCATGCGTTGTCAGGATTCCCTCCCAGATGCTCGGATTGCTGGGTTCGACCTACACCAAACCCTGTGTACGTATCTCGTCCTTAACTACCTTGCCTTCATGGTTGTTGTCTGTATCAAGAGGTAGGAACCACATCTAAATTGTACATTATTCTATATTGAAAACACACATCACCACTTCCCAACGTACATCATTTTGGGCCGCATGCAAGAGGTGCTGGTTTTGTGGCCCTTCTCGTCCAATTTTTATGATGGTTCAATCTATTGGCCCAAGCGGTTTATCGACAAAAACAACTGTCATTTCACCAAACGAAAGATTCATTGGTCTGTCATATGGTAGGTCATGGCGACATGCATGTATGACCAAAGTATCAATCATTACGTGCATCTGCCCCGCTGACACGAAGTGGGAGGTGGTGGGCCAAGCATCCTAGCTAGGTACGACATTATGTCATTATATATATCCTAGCTAGGAGGTTGTTAGGGTGCTTTCGGGTTTGCGAGGCAGGTGCCACCAAAGTTATGCATTGTGTATTTAAAGTTTTAAACATCCCCAATATTCGTACATATATTTGGCCACTTCCAGGTGGTTCTTGACTTCTGGCCCCTCTCATCGATCTTCAACAACGCGCCCAACCTTGGGCTCGCGGGGTCAAAGTTGTGCATTGGAATTTTGAACATCACTGACCACCCTTTTCACTCATATATATTTGGGTCACATGCTCGTGTGGCTGTCTTTTGACCCTCTCTAACGTTATTTTTTGTTGCAAAGACTCTGATGACCCTCAACGGACACGGGGTATAATATCTTAACCGTGTGTGATACAAGTGCGATGTCAATCACCACGACGCGCAATCATGAGCAAAGTAAGGTGGAGGTACTGGCTCAACCTTGTGCGATGCAAGCGCTGAAATCACCATGACTACACAAGCGCGAGCAAATTAAGGTGGAGGTACTGGCTCAACCATGTGCGATGCAAGTGCGCTGAAATCACCACGACCGCGCAAGCGCGAGCAAATTAAGGTGGAGGTACTGGCTCAACCGTGTGTGATGCAAGTGTGCTGAAATCACCACGACCGCGCAAGCGCGAGCAAAGGGTGGAGGTACGGGCTCAACCGTGTGCGATGCAAGTGCGCCAAATTCACCACGACTGCGCAAGCGCGAGCAAAGGGTGGAGGTACTGGCTTAACCGTGTGTGATGCAAGTGTGATGTAAACCACCACCTGTGCAAGCTAAAGGCGGGTAAGTTTATTTGGAAATTAGGACGAACCGTGTGTGATAGACCAGCTAGCTAGAAATATAAAAACAAACTACCCGCCTTGAGCATTGCAAAAATCGGTGGAACCGCGTCAATTTTCCTTATTATCATACACGCATATTGTTATTGGACCGTGCGTGATCTTGGGCACTCCCGCCCCGCATCAATTCCTTTACCCAGCATCGACATTATAGTAAAATTGCAGTAGCCGAGGCATTTGAACCGTCGCCCTCCCTCATCAACCACCATCTCCACCCACCACTACTAAAATTTTCAGTAGCCGTGGCATATCCTCAAACACACACCCCCTCCACAGTCCCGCACCCGCCACCCTACCCCCCTCAAACCCTAGCTCGTGGCTGCCGCCGGCGCCGCCGCCAACCCTGGCGGTCTGCCCGTTCCTCCTAGCTTAGATAATAAAGTTCATGTTACCCAGCGATTCCCATACCGTCGCCCCGCTCCCGTGAGTTTTTAGATGAGGCCTACGGTGTCCCTCCCCACCAGATCCACATCCCCTGCTCCAGAATGTCGCAGCCTAAGCTCGTCCACGTATCTTGGAGAGCCTAATGAGTGTTCGGCCAAGAAGAGGTTTTTCATGGTTTGACGAGCGTTGGCGAGGTGGCCGCCGATCGCCCCGACCTGTCGATCCCAAAGCAACACAACGTCGTGGAAGCCGGTGAAGACGTTGACTAAGTTGCCATGTCGAAGGCTTCATGTCAGTGGGCTAGTGTATTATTGTATCTCGGGAAAGCTGGCTACAACATCAAGCTCGTCCACACCGACGGCTTCACGCGGGCCATGTCACAGGTTAAGTGGTCCATCCCCAACCCCTCTGGTTCAACCGCCGTCATCTCTTCGAGGGCCCTGCCGCTGATCTCCTCCGTCGCGGTCAAGGATTTCCGAGCTTTATATGCCATCGAACCCATTTTGTCACTTCTGAAGGACACATTCTGCGGCGGCGGTTTGGGATCCTCAGTTGCCAAGTCAAATCTCATCAACAACGACCACGACAATGAGGAGGGCACCCACGAAAGTTCTTCCAAGGTGAAACAACCCATCTATGACATCAGAGAGCGCACCATGGGTCTGTGCTCTTCCAACTGGAAGGATCCCGTCTATGAAATGTGAGGCAACATTCTATCAGCAAATCTTACCTTTTCTAGCTTACCAACCCGTACCCCTTGTTGTTGTAGCATTTGTCGTGCGGTGCTTTAACTGTGCCGTGTTTAATTATTTCAGTTATGCACAAATGTATTGTTCAATAGGTCTATGTGATGTTTAAGTATGAATTGTCCACTTTAGTTTCACGAATGGCTATATTTGGTTGTTTTTATAGTGAGTAGATGCCTTGTTTATCTGTATTTGGTTGTTAGGTTGGTTAGAGTGAGCATTTTTTCAGTTATCGAGCAGATGGCTTTTTTGTCTGTATTTGGTTCTTAGTTTGGTTGCAGTGAGTATTTGTCCAGTTATCAAGCAGATGCCTTGTTTATCTGTATTTGATTGTTAGGTTGCATTTTTTAGCATTTGTCGAGTTATCAAGGAGATGCCTTGTTTATCTGTATTTGGTTGTTAGGTTCTTTTCTTTAGCATTTATCCAGTTATCAAGCAGATGCCTTGTTTATCTTTCTCTGCTTGTTAGGTTGGTTGCGGTGAGCATTTGTCCAGTTTTCAAGCATATGCCATGTTTATATGTATTTGCTTGTTAGGTTGGTTTCAGTGAGACTCTGTCCAGTTTTCAATGGCTATATTTGGTTGTTATACTGGTCATTTATTGTAATGCCCAGTATGAGATTATACCTCCTACGTGTCGAGGCACGACTTAAAGGTATAAGCTCACACTAGAATGATCTCAAGTAGGTATCTTTGCACGACTCATGCAAAAATAGGGATGAAATTGCAAAAGAGTAGTTGGCTTACACTCGCCACGTCACACAATACATTACATAAGCAAATCATCATCCAAATAACATCACAGTCCGACTATGGATGAAGATACCAAATAAATAAAGCCACAAGGTCCGAATCGCCCCTAGTAGAAGCCACTACTGATCATCGGGATAGTGCACATAGTATCACCCATGTTCTTCATCGAACTCCCAGTATAGCTCAGTGTCGTCACCTGTGTAGTTCACCATAGTACCTACATCTGGTGTTGTGTAGAATCTATGAGCCACGGAGGACTCAGCAATCCCGTTCCCGGGTAGCAAAACTATCTAAGCCTTGGGTGTGGGACAAGGCTGAAGAATAAAGGTTACAGCTGTACTAGCACTAGCTTACGTGTTGAGAGCGAGAAGAGAAGTGCCACGAGCGTCAAAGTGATCACTAAGTGATCCTATCTAAGCACGTCAAACATAACCCCACCGTGTTCACTTCCCGAACCCCTTTCGGAAAATGACCGTCATGGTTACTCACGCTGGTAGTGTGTTCTGAACATGGTGTCAAGTTTTCTACAACCGGATATAAACAAATTCCCATCTGCCACATAACCGCGAGCATGGCTTTCGAAAGTTCAAACCCTGCAGGGGTGTCCCAACTTAGCCCATCACAAGCTCACGATCTACGGAGTCGCAACTCCAAGGTGGGAAGACCCGAGTATTCTCGGAATCCCGTGCTCAAGATATTTCGACTAAGGTAAAACTAATCCAGCAAGACCTCTCGGCGTGCCGACACCCTGACATTAGCCGCGCGTATCTAGTCTCAGGCCACGACCGGATGGGTGATGCTACAGGTTTTTACCAGCCCTCAGGTTTCCCCAAGGTGGCCCCGCAGGCTCCCCATTTCGGACCAACACTTATGTGGAGCACTGGCCCGGGGTTGTTGATTAAGAAAAGGGTTTATAACTCCCTATGCAAGTTTTAGTTATTAGGCAAATGTAAAACCAATGTTGGGCCTCGCTGGAAAAGCTTTACCGCTAAGCGGGTTATCGAGGGGGGTCCCATAACCCCAACCATGAGAGGAACGCAATATCAAGGAACATAACACCGGTTTATACGGTTCCTAGGGTGGCATGAGTGGAACAAAACACCAAGCAAGAGGCTTAGCCTTTCACCCATTACCAATATATAGATGATTTGGTTGACATATTATATAGTGTGATATCCCAACAATAACTTCAACATGAAGCAAGAATCTTCAAATCTTCTCCTGCAACTAGCAATTCTATAAGAGGGGCTGAGCGAAGCTTACGTAGCCAAACAAAGGTTTGCTAGGTTGGGTGGTTAGAAAGATTAATGGCTACAATAGGAGGCTGACAAACAAACATGGGCATCGAGGCAATAAGTTAAAGAGCGAGACATCTAGCAATAGGCAAAGATAGTAATGATATCTGGGTCAAGTCATCTTGCCTGTCGAGTCGTCGATGGGATCGTAAGACGGCTCCTCGTACTCAACCTCGGTAGTAACCTCGTTCTCGGTCTCGGCTCCCGGCTCTACTCAACACAAGAACACAACGTTGCACGAGATCAAACAAGGTGCAATGCACAATCAACATGATGCAAGTATGATGCATTTCATGGCAAGGGATGAAGCACACAAGAACAACACAAAACAACAAGTGTAAATGAGGCCGGAATCAACATATAGCAAATCCGGTAAGTCCTCATATGCATATTTCGAAATTGGTCGAGATCTGAACAAACCTTAAGTTAAAGTTGTTAAACATCAAGTTAACATGCACCATGATGATCTACATGAAATTCTAGTCAAGTTTCATATAAAGTTTGTTTAATTCGGAGCTACGGTCTAGAAGATATGAGCAAAACAAGACAAGCAAGGCAACGGTGCAAGATGCACCCAAACATCAAGCAAACACACTCCAAACATGTAAACAACATGATATTATGATTCTACATGCAAAATCACACAAGTTTCATATAGGGCACGCTCAAAACGGAGCAACGGTTCAACACATACACAAGAAACACGATAAAATGCAAAGCTGAAATTAACAGCCACATAGCAACTTTGGAGCAAGAAATATATCCTCTACAACACCCAAACATGATGACAATAAGCATGGACATGAAGTAGACATATCCTACAGCAGACAACTCCATTGGAGCATCTCCATAGGAGGCATGGATCAATAGGAACAAGCTACACCATTTTGATCATGTTGTTAAAAACCTAACAACTATAATTTATAGCAACTTGAGAGCAAGAATTAAATAAGCTATAGCAATCCATATGTGCAAGTGAGGGCATGGATGGATAGACAATAACATGGACAACAAGGAATGATCATTGGCCACTCCAAAACTAGCATGGATTTGACTAGGACATCAAGCAAACATAGCAACAAAATAACAACTAACAGCAGTTTATAACAAGAAGCACTCTTGTCACGAAGATTAGGACATCTAGATGATCTCAAACAAGCATGCCACAATGGAAGAAAATTTAGATCATCTCACCACGATCATTTTGATATATCATATGCACAAATTGGACAAGCACACTAAAAGTTACAGCCATGCAAAGATGCCAACATATTATGCAAAAACTGGGACTTAGCGAAAAAATATACCCTAGCAAAAGGGGACGAGGAGATCCCGGGACGGAGGCGGGCGTTTGGATCAGGGGACGGGTGGATCTCGTCCACCCCGGCCCGATCCGGATCTGGCCGGAGCTCCGGCGGCGGCTCGCCGGAGGAGCTCGCCGGAGACGAGGTGGGCGGCGAGGACGAAGACAAAGGCGCGGGGACGGGTCGACGCCGGCCGGCGACGGCGCTGGAACGCAGCGGCGGGGTCGGAGCAACAGGCGGCGGCGGCTCACCGGAGGATGCCTGCAGCGGTGGGCGGTGGCTCGGCTCGCGGCCGTGCGGGGCGGGGCGGGGTCTGACGGGGCCCGCGAGGAGCAGCAGCGAGGGCGCCGGCTGCCCGGGGTTGTGCAGCGGCGGAGGTGGTGTCGATGGCGGCCGGCGGCGATGGCACCGGTGGTGGCGGCGACGGGCGTGGTTGCCGGCGCCGGAGGCGGAGACGGGCCGGGGCGCAGCCCGGGGCGGCGAAGGCGATGGGCCGAGGGGGTCCGATCCGGGCCGGCGGGCCCGGATGGCGACGCGCCACGTGGCAGGCGGCGGTTGGCTGGGCGCGTCCGGGCGGACGTGTCCGGTCCATCCCGTACGTGTCCGGCGACGCGAGGAGGGAGGAGCTAGGGTTTGGATCCGGAAAAATGGACGTGGGAGGCTAATTTATGGATTTTGGGAGCTAGGAAGGTCCAAATGGGGAGCGGTTTTCGCCCACACGATCACGATCCGACGACCGA
Organism: Secale cereale; assembly: GCA_902687465.1. Classification (NCBI taxonomy): domain Eukaryota; kingdom Viridiplantae; phylum Streptophyta; class Magnoliopsida; order Poales; family Poaceae; genus Secale; species Secale cereale. The sequence goes on from LR738715.1 coordinate 269,775,768, forward strand.
GATGATGGGAAAGGTTGTGCTGGGTTTGTGGGATGTTGTGGAGGGGGTCTTGGGCCTTAAAGAAGAGGTATTTTTAGCCCACTAGGTTAACCGTTGGAGTACCAGACGAACTCCAAACGCGACGAAAATTGACAGGTGGCCTATACGTACCAAAACAACAACGCACGACAAGCCTCGGCTCATTCGGAAATGGTACATGGCCACACACGAAAGAAGGACTCGGGGATGCCACGGGCATGTGTGTGAGCGTCGGAACTCGAAACGGACAACGGGAAGAGACTAGTGGGACCGGGTGCAAGTGATAACACGAATGCAATGCAATGCACATGACAACATGACATGGATGAAATGCACACACGCACACGACAAAACGAAGAAACCCGAAATGAAAGAAGAGCCCAGAATGGAATTGATGACGTCAAAGTTTCATATATTGCCACAAATGGGAAGTGTTACATCTGGGGCATTACATTTATGCCTTGTTTATTTCAGTCATTAACAATGTGTTGTTCATTATGTGCATGTCAAAACTGTGCCACTCGACTACATCAATACCAGTTTGAATGGCTATATTTGGTTCCAGTTATTCCTGGTGTAGTTAACACATGCCCTTTATTTCAGTTTTACACATTTATCCAGTGTGATGTTTAAGCATTACCTACATTCTATTCATTTTCAACAATACCAATTTGAATTGCAATATTTGATGGCTGTTAAGCCTGCTATCAGTAACATTGCCTTCCATTTTATATCTGCTTTAACAGCATGCTGAAACCAACACATTCAATCTATCATTTGGAGATGATGTTCTTTACCTTTGCTATATTTGTTTGATGTTAAGATTGTTGTACTTATCATGCCTTTCCACTACTTATGCAGGACAACAACGGGAGTGGCCACCATTTTTCGTCGAGGTTAGCTTCATCCCTCAGCTGGTACTCCCCCTGTGATTCCATAATGTAGTGCATATAGATCTAGGCATGGACACTAGTTAGCTTCTAATATTGACTTGTTTCTTGTAGGTACATATGCCCTTGGCAAGGATCCACACGTCGACCCTTTTTTCGTATGGGGCAATGAGATATTGATGAACAAGCATCAAGTGAGGAAATTGATAAGGATTATTAGCAAAAAGATACGAATGTTGGCAAGCAAATTATTTGTTTATGCTCTAGCCAACACGACAGTGAGCTGTACGATGGTAACTACAAACTCTGCAGCCTTCTCTTTTTACTGCCCATAATGAATTGTTAGACAACAATGTCTGAATCTTTTTTGTTCCTTGTGGTTGCCAAAGTAGTTCACTCAAGATTACCTCGCAAAGTACATGATTGGTGGACATGCAATGAAGGTTAAAGTATTTCATCCAGACTACAATGAGCATCGAGAAGTCCTAATGAAGACAGTGAAGGATGGATGGGCAGCCATCACAAGGGCTTGGCCTAGAGTCGTGAGCGCATTACGCATGGAGGAGGGCACAATATGGGCATTCCGCTTCACCTACTCCAGCAATCAGAATGTCTTTCACCTATCTCTTCACAGTCTTAGTACAACTGTGGTTCATCATTCTTTACTTGGTGCTTCTGTAGTTCATCAGTATATGTACCTGTGCATCGAATTATGGATTCGTGGTTGAACCTATATTTGTAATAAACATGGTTGGATATGAAATAAGTGATTGGCTACTTTCGAATTCAAAACATGTGATTTTAAAATTTGGGATTAATTGGAGTAATTAGGGATTACACTGCACACGTTTTGCGAAAGCGGAACATCTGCGATATATGTGGAGATCATAAACGTTTCTAGGATCCACTACGTGTGCGATTAATCTCCACTGCACACACGACTTTATCTTGAAAACTGTTTGTGTTAGGCCACCTTGCGCAAACGTTTACCACATAAAAATTGTGTGTGATGGACAGCCTTTGCACAGAGTTTCTTCTACGCACCATGTGTGATGCATTCAATAACACACACGATAAAATTATTAATATAGTGTGCAATGGCAACGCTATCACAAACGATTTAACGGGAAAATTGTGTGTGATGTACCTGTGAATGGAAAAGTTTTCCTTGGAGCGACTGTGTGGGATGTACATACGAACGGAATCGTTTAGCGGGGACTGACTGTGTGGGATGTACTTACGACCGAAAACAATTTCGCCGTATAATTGTATTTTTTAGCTCTACATTATGTATTTCCGTATTTGAGCGCTCGCCGGTCGCACACGACCTCATTTTGTCGAGCGTGTGTGCCAGGAGGGCATATCCCCGACGGTTTCTGGGTCGTGTGGAAGCTGCCCCCCTATCGCCCACACTCACTTGGCGACGGTTCTAAATGCCGTCGCAGAAAGGGGTTAAAAATCGTTTGTTTAGGACCGACGCGTACCAGTGCAACGATGCCACCATCGAGGGAGTTTTTCTCCCTGGCCAGCTCTTCTTATTTGGCGGCTTCGTGCTTCGTGCCAACACTGAAGGCCACCTCGAGCAGGTTGACGGCTATGCCCCTGGTCATCAGATCAGGTTTGGGAGCTTAAACTACATTGCTGACATCCGTGGAGATTTGATCTTCAACGGATTCACACCCATGGCAGTTGCTCCTTGCCGCCATGATGAACATGCCTTAGATCTATCATCAGACCCCGTACAGGGGGTAACACCTACAACAGCTCTGGCGTTAGATCTGGAGCAGGTCACTTCATCCGAGGACGAGAAGATTAACCCCTCCTCAGAGATCGCAAGCTTAGCAGCGCTTGAGCCGCACACATGTCCGGCCTTGAGCGGGACTTCCCTCATCGAATCTTCGGAGTCGTCTCCATCTACAAGTTCCGAACTCTCAGGATCTGCATCTTTTGGGCTCGATCGAGCGGCTATTGCCGAACTCAGCCCTGCAGATACCTGAACACATGCCCAGCACTCGCCTTTAGACGAAGCGCTGGACTTACTGAAATCTCTCTCCCAAGTGGAGGATTCCCAGCCGAATTATGCCCAGTTCGAACTAGGGGCTGAGGATAGGGAATTTTGCTTCCCACCCACCACCCGCTTGGTAGCTACGGTCGAGGACTTAACCGACCTATTAGATTACGCTTTCGAAGACATCAACGGGATGGACCACGATGCCAAAGCCGATCTAAGTACAAACCCGCCCGCAACCGGGTGATGGACGGCTACTTCTACATATGATGTATATATGGTGGACACACCCAACAAAGTGGAGGGCGACGGAGATATCAATCCAGAGCAGGACAAGCCCATCGATGAACCTCCCAAACGCCGGCTTCAGAAGCGACAATCTCGATCCCGTAAAGGGAAGGAGAGCAACACTGTCACTGAAGACAATGACGATCCGGAACAAACCGATGACACCGTGGAGCCGGCGATAGAGGAGGACGAACGAGAGGATGGCAAACATAGTCCAAATGAACCACTGACCGATCACAGCGACATGGATGACAGCAGCTATCAACCTATCTTCGAAGAGGACATCAGTCTGGGAGACGAAGAATACATCGTCCCAGAAGAACTGCTCGAACAGAAGCATTTCCAACAAAAACTCATTCCCACTGCAAGGAGCCTGAAGAAGTGGCAGCAACGGCTTAGAGCAGAACATGATATGCTCAACCACAGATGGAACGATGTACTAGATGCTGAAGAACGGTACGCCTCTAAAGGCCAAGCAAAGAGCTATCCTAAACGCAAACTGCTGCCCCAATTCGATGATGAGGCCGCAACGCCAGTTCCGCCGAAGTATGATCAGGCCGATCAACCAGACCGACCACCCCGTGGACGGGACAAAGCGGCCAGTAACGCTGTACACAAGCCTGCACCTCCTCACCATAAAGGCAAGGATACAGCGGTTCAGGCCCATAAGTACGACCTACGCCACAACCTGAATAAAAAGGCTGGCCGGACTAGATCAATATACGAACCAAGGGAACGCACATACACACGGGGCAGTGGCTATCAAGCCAAACAGACCGGTCACATCCCAGTTCAGAGTCAACACCGAACACCAATATCATCTGAAGTATGCCACGAAATCGCAAAATACAGGGGTGCTTCACACCCTCTGTGCTTCACCGATGAGGTGATGGATCATGAATTTCCAGAAGGGTTTAAACCCGTAAACATCGAGGCGTACGATGGAACAACAGATCCAGCTGTATGGATAGAAGATATTATTCTTCACATACACATGGCTCGGGAGATGATCTCCACGCCATTAAATACTTACCCCTCAAGCTGAAAGGGCCAGCTCGGCACTGGCTAAATAGCCTCCCAGAGAACTCTATCGGAAGCTGGGAAGAACTTGAGAATGCTTTTCGGGCCAACTTTCAGGGGACTTATGTCCGGCCCCCGCATACTGATGATTTAAGTCTTATAATCCAGCAATCTGGGGAGTCAACCCGCAAGCTTTGGAATCGGTTCTTAACTAAAAAGAAACAGATTGTAGACTGTCCGGACGCCGAAGCCTTAGCAGCATTCAAACACGGTGTCCGGGATGAATGGCTGGCTAGACACCTAGGCCAGGAGAAGCCGAGAACAATGGCAGCCTTAACCACACTCATGACCTGCTTTTGCGCAGGCGAGGACAGCTGGCTGGCTCGTAGCAGCAACAGTACGAGTGACCCTGGCACATCTGAAGTCAGGGGCAGCAATGGAAAGCCACGGCACAATAAGAATAAGCGCCAAAACAACAATGGAAACACAGAGGATACATCGAGAAACGCCAGATTCAGTGGCTCCAGGCCCGGCCAATGGAAGAATCCATTTAAAGGCAACAGGGATAGCCCATCCAGTTCGGACAAAATACTAGACAGGTCCTGCCAAATCCATGGCACCCCTCACAAACCTGCAAATCACACCAACCGTAGTTGTTGGGTTTTCAAGCAGGACGACAAGCTAAACGCCGAACACAAGGGAAAAGGACCCCAGAGTGAAGACGAGGATGAACCTTGCCAGCCGAACATAGGGGGCAGAAAAAAATTCCACCGGTGGTAAAAACGGTGAACATGATCTACGTCACCCACATCCCCAAGAGGGAGTGCAAGCACGCACTTCGGGATGTATACGCCGTCGAGCCTATCGGCCCCAAGTTCAACCCATGGTCGGCTTGTTCGTTCACCTTTGATCGTAGGGATCTCCAACAAGTATCCGTCACGGAGGTTCGGCGGCCTTAGTGCTTGACCCGATGGATACCATCTTACTTGAGTCCGTATGAACGGCGGCAGCTATCTCAATCTGATATATCAGGACACTGTCCGGAAGATGGGGATCGACCCTTCAAGAATTAAGCCCAGCAGCACTACCTTTAAAGGAGAATTCCAAGTGTCGATGCCTGCTACATGGGTTCATTAACATTGGAAGTCTTATTCGTTTCTCCCGATAACTTCTGAAGCGAAGAATTAATATTCGACATCGCTCCATTCCAAAGTGGCTATCACGCACTACTCGAAACAACGGCCTTCGCCCGCTTTAACGCAGTCCCGCATTATGCCTACCTCAAGCTCAAAATGCCTGGACCACGTGGCGTTATCAGGGTCAATGGAAACATGGAGCGTTCCCTCCGTACGGAGGAAGACACTGCGGCCCTAGCGGCCGAAGTCCAAAGCGGCTTATTCAAGACGAACAACTCATCAGTTGTCAAGACCACAGACACGACTAAACGTGCCCGGTCCGCACTAGAATGCGGCAGCTCAGAAGAACCAAGCTTGACTAGACGTTGTGCCCCTATCAACTGCCCCATAAGGTAGCAGCTTACGTACCTCGCGTAGACAATTACGCCCTTAAAATACCTTGGGCGGCGCTAGGGGCATACATCATATCATTAGTCCATAGTTCGGCTTGACCCTATTCGGACTCTAAAATATATCTTATTTTTTTAGGTTCATTTAAAAATTTGCATTGTATTCGGCCTTACAAGATACTCTTTTCCAGAATCCTGCTCTTCTCCTTCTTTTTTTTATCTTTACAGGTGGCCATTACAATTCTCCTTTTCAAGGACAAATTACCATGGAGAAAAAGGCACTGACGTGCAGCAGAGCCACTGATTGAAATTTCTTTCCCATAGATTAGGCTCTGTGTAAACCTTTTTACTCATTTTTCTTTTTTCTATCTTATTTTTGGGCATGTCAAATGCCCTATCGACGTTATCTGTAACCTCACGGCTCGCCCTATTAAACGGGATATAAAAGAGGAAGTTTGGTTCCAATTCGTTTGGGCTATTGTTTATTTTCACCACCTATATTCTCTACCCCCAAGACAGATCACCGCGTATGCCATAATACTTGGACTTCATACCAAGGGATGTACTCAGCCTGGCACGCCTACAAAAAGTCTAAACACCTATAGGGAACTGTTCGGCGTCCCGAATATTGCGTTATATGTATCGGCTCCGAATCATGTCTTTGGTCAATAGTTGGGTTGCCCGGCTCCTGTGCTTGCTACCTTACGTTCTGCATTATTCGGCTAAGGTAGTAAAGGGAGAACTACTACGATTGTACTTCTGGTTCGTCCGGTGAAGTACCTCAGTAAAGAAAGTCAAAAACTGACTGTCATGATGAGGCGAGAGCTATTCCAGCGATTCGGTGACCTAATGTTATACTATGATCGATAGCGATCCACTCTGTGTTTTACGAGGGGCTTGTCTTTGCCCAGCCGCGTCAAAAAGGCAACATAATTCGAAAAGCCTGGTACGCACCAGGGGCTAGTACTTAGCCCCACTCGTCAAGCTCCTATGGCTAAGTGAAGCAATAAAGCTGCATAGTCTGGTTGCATGGTTCGCTACGCAAACACCTCCTATACGGCCCAAGACGTTGGATAAAGAGTGTTTATGTGTGTTACCGAACACCCGTGTAATATTTACATGGGGGCTGAAGCCGATGACTGGAAACTTTCAGATTTACATAAACAACCGCTCAGGAGGGATAAGTCACTCATTAATATAAAAGCGTAGAATTTATATACATTGGCACATTGGCTTAGTCCTTACAACCCGAATACAAATCACTCAAAGGCTATATCCTTTGAGAATTGGCCCTCTACAAGGCGGGCTCCTTCTAGGACATCGTCAAAGTACCTTTCCGGTCTGCGATGATCTTTGCCTTCTGGAGGGCCAACAGTGGCTATTTCCGCGGCCTTCATCTTTGCCCAATGCACCTTCACGCGGGCAAAGGCCATCTGAGCATCCTCTATACAGGCCGAGCGCTTGACATCGTCGACCCACGGACTCGCATCGACGAGCCTCTTCACCAATCCAAAGTAACTACTCGGGATCGGATCAGCGGGCCATAACCAGACTATCAAGTCCTTCATGGCCGAACTCGCCATGTTGTGCAGCTCGACCAGCTGCTTCATTTGGTCGTTAAGGGGCACCGGATGGTTGGGCGCAAGGATCTGCGACCAAAATAGCTTCTCCGTGTTGTTCCCCTCTTATCTCAAAAGTATTGGGCGGCGTCGGCGATGCACCTCGGGAGATCGGCAAACACGCCTGGAGAAATCCACAATCGTGTCAGCCCAAGATACCTCTGACCTCCGAAGATGCTCTACAAGAGAAAAACCTTACTAGCTGCTATCTGGCGCGCTTGTTTTATCTCCTCCCGAGCACCGCGCGATGTTGTTCGCGCCTCCTTGGCAGCATTAACTGCCGTAGCGAGTTCAGCCGCTTGCTCCGAATTTGCCTTCTCCAAGGTGTCGCATTTACGAATCGCATCTTGGAGCTCAGCCTCGACTTCGGTCACTCGAGTCTCGTGCTATTGACGCAGGGCCTTCTCGGCCTCTAGGTCAGTAGCCGCTTTATCAGCGGCTGCCTTGCTCGCTCTGGCCTCCTCTTTGGCCATGGCAAGTTCGCCCTTCAGAGCCTCAACCGCAGCTGCGTCAGCTGTTTCACAAGAAGTATATGACATGTATTAGCTCATGTTCGGACATATAGTGCGTCAAAATTCTTATTTCCTAAACCTGCATACCTTGCGTTTCGTCAAAACGCCTGTTGACGCGGTCAAGATCTTCATCAGCTAGTCTAAGTTTCCGATTTAACTCGGAAACCTCTGCGGCGTGGGCAGATGTCGTAACTAGTGCAGCCTGCTCAAGAACCAAATTCACAGTTCAGCTCTATCATATGCTATAACATGGATGCTTTGTCTGATTCAGTTCAGAATC
>LR738715.1:269784724-269824186 GCA_902687465.1 Secale cereale
ATATATAATAAAAGTTCTCTTTACAGAACATTACATCGCATACCTCAAAGCCTGTTAGTAGACTGTTGAAGGCTTCGTTCAGTCCGCCTTTGACAAACTGAATCTTCCCGATAACCGCACTCATCAGAGTGTGGTGTTCCTCCACGATGGAAGCACTATGTAGTGCTGCCTCCAGAGTGTTCGGCGCCTCCGGATTGACGGTAGGCACCGTAGGAGCAGTTGCTCCCGCCCCCATTATGGGGGGTTAGTCCCTTGCTTCCGAAGCCGCACTGGACTTCGGAACAATGTTCGGCGGGGCCCCGGATTGTTTGGGCCCCCCGTCTTCGGTCGCCATGGGGATCGCTCCCCCCTGGTCAGCCGTGGCCAAGGGATTGACCTCGACCGCCCTTTCGTCCGCCCTACTCCCACCTGCTGGCACAGGGGGAGTTCATAGGGAGGATACCTTGGTATTCCCCATGGCGGGCGACGAGCCCCGTGGAGGCGTATCGCTCTCCGTCTCTCCGGATGGCAGAGAATTTCTCGAGGACATTGAAGCCATGGGGAGGTTGTGTGGAGGGCTATATAAAGGCAAATTAGATATTAGATGCCGAAAAAGGAAAATCATTCGAACATAAGCAGTTTTGAATACTTACGATTTGACCAAGGGCCTGGACTGAACCCGATAAATGTGTTCGGATGATGAGTCCGAACTACCAGGAAGAGTCAGCTTCTTCCTAGGCCCGGTCGTGCCTACTTCAGCAGGGGGGCGCTCTTTTCCTCCCCCTCGCTAGGATGGGGGAGTCTTCTTCTTCCTCCTCCTCCCCTTCTTCTTCGGGGGAGAGTAGGGAGCCTGTTTCCCCGGACCTTGTGTCCTTAGGGCCGGCAGGGCGGGGGTCGCTCTTGACCTCCTTGCCCTTCTTCTTGTACTTCTTCTCCGGCTCCTTGTACAGCGCCGGAATCAACATCGCCGTCATCCAAGGCATCTCTGGGTCTTCTGGTCGGGGAGCCGGACACTTAATCCATTCTGCCTTTTTCGTCCAGGCCTGGATTGAACTCAAAAACTCCAAGTCCTGTTATAACTAAAACAGAGAAGGGATATATGTTCGGCAGAAATCTCAAATACCTCTGATGCAGGGAGCACAGTGTTGAAGCCCTTGTCTTCAGTCTCCGTCGACCACCCCTTCTGGGCCTTGAAGAGGTGCTTCCAGATGTCTTCGTGCGTAGATCCGAAGAGGTGCTTCAAGGGTCGGGACCCTTCCATATTGAACTCCCATAGATAGGAGCCCCAGTGTTGGCAGGGTAGGATGAGACGGGCAAGCATTACCTGGACCACGTTAGTGAGCTGGGTGCCCTTGGAGATCATGTGGGAGATGCGTTTTTGGATGGCTAACACCTCCGTCTGGGATCCCCAATTCGGACCCTTGTCGGTCCAGAAGGTTAGCCTCTCTGGGGGGGTCCAGATCTGCATGCAGGAGCAGCCGCCCACTTGGTGTCGCGGGGCTCGGTGATGTAAAACCACTCCTGCTGCTAGATCTTGTTTGTCTCCATGAACGCCCCCTTTGGCCAGGTAGCATTGGGGAGTTTGCTTATCATAGCACTTCTGCACTCAGCATGCTGCCTGTCGACCACATTCGGCTTTAGATTGAAGGTTTTTAGCCAGAGGCCAAAGTGTGGGGGGATTCGGAGGAATGCTTCACACACCACTATGAAAGCGGATATGTGAAGGATTGAATTCGGGGCTAGATCATGGAAATCTAACCCATAGAAAAATAGAAGGCCTCGTACAAAGGGGTGGAGAGGAAATCCTAGCCCCCGAATGAAGTGCGAGAGGAATACAACCCTCTCACCCGGCATAGGGACGGGGATCACATGGTCCCTCTCGGGGACTCAATGCGCCACATCATCGGCGAGATAGCCCGCACTTCGGAGGCTCTTCATGGTCTTCTCTATGATCGAAGATGCCTACCACTTGCCTTTAGAGCCGGAGCCAGCCATTGCTAGATACGGCGGTGGTGGTGGTGGAATTGAGGATTGAGGGCGCAAGAGATGTGGGCACTGGGGGCTGAGGAGATTAGAGAGCTACGGCTTGAGGAGAGCGTGGGGATAAAGGGTACAATTTCGTGTCCTTTTATAAGCGGTGAATGCTAAACGCCCCCCACACCAAACGTAAACCTCGCCAGTTCCCAACGAGGTCGTGCGTAAGGCGCGGTTAAGATGCTCACGTCACGTTGATAAGGATCCCGTAATAAGTGGGCACGATCTCTGTTTTGACAAGACGTGCCAATGAGGCTATACCTCGAAACGCGAAACCAGGGCCAAGAAAACGGTTCGATATGTGTTAAAGGCATAGACGTGACGCTTCGCTGAAAGGTTGTCAATAAAGACATAGTACCCGTTTTTTGATACCTTGCCTTCGAGGCTAAGGGTTGTACTCACCATGCAAAGCCGGACACAGTACCTTTTGTAGGGAATATTTCTTCAATATGTTCGGGAGGAGAAACTCGTCTTGCAATGCCAAATACAGTGCGTCAGCCGAACTCGTCGTCATCGAAGACTGGTTCAGGAGCTACTAAGGGAGTCCTGGATTAAGGAATCCTCAGGTGACCGGATCGTTTGTTATGGTCGGACTGGTGGGCCGTGAAGATTATCGATGAAGACTATCTCCTGTATCCGGATAGGATTGTGTAAAATAAGCAAGTTTAGAGTCCGGATGTAACACTTTCCTTCCTCTACAAGGCGATCATGTACAACCCTAGGTCCCTCCGGTGCATATATAAACCAGAGGGTTTAGTCCGTAGAGACTGAGGGAGTCCTGGATCGGGGGGTCCTCATGTGGCCGGACAAACTCCTGGTGGGCCGGACTGGTGGGCCGTGAAGATTATTATAGAAGATCATCTCTCGTATCCGAATAGGACTCCTGGATTCTAGTAATGGCAAGTTTTAGGCTCAGGTGTAGATTTTCCTTCCTCTACAAGATGATATGTACAAACCCTAGGCCTCTCCGATGTGTATATAAACCTGAGAGTTTAGTCCATAGCGGCTAGAGAAGAATCATAATATCCTCATAGGCTAGACTTAGGGTTTAGACATTACGATCTCGAGGTAGATCAACTCTTGTACATATATTCATCCATACTAATACATCAGGAAGTAGGGTTTTACCTCGATCGAGAGGGCCTGAACCTGGGTAAACATCGTTTCCCCAGCCTCCTGTTACCATCGATCCTCGGACGCATAGTTTGGGACCCCCTACCCGAGATCCGCCGGTTTTGACAATGACATTGGTGCTTTCATTGAGAATTCCACTATGTCGATGACAGAAGGACTCATGGATCACGTCGTCAACTGCAACGGCGACGCCAAGGGGATTTTCTCTCCCGGCCAACTTTTCGTATTCGGCGGTGATAACCCACAAGTGTAGGGGATCAGTTGTAGCCTCTTTCGATAAGTAAGAGTGTCGAACCCCACGACGAGCTAAAGGTATAACAAATATTCCCTCGAGTTATATAGACCACCGATACAACTCTACGCACGCTTGACGTTCGCTTTACCAAGAACAAGTATAAAACTAGAAGTACATTGTAGGTGTTGCAGGGTAGGTTTGCAAGAATATAAAGAGCACGTAAATATAAACTAGGGCTGTTAAGATAAAGAAGCAATAAAGTTAGTGATAGCGAGTGTGGAAAAGTGGTGGTAGGAGTTGTGAAATTGCCCCTAAGCAATTGACTATGTTACTAGACCGATAGGAAGTTTTATGTGGGAGAGGCCACTGCTAGTATGTCGTCCCTTACTTTGAATTCTATGCACTTATGATTGGAACTATAAGCAAGCATCCGCAACTACTAACATTCATTAAGGTAAAATCCAACCATAGCATTAAGATATATTGGTCCCCCTTCAATCCCATATGCATCAATTTCTATGCTAGGTTGAAGCTTCTGTCACTCTTGCCCTCCAATACGTAGTCCTATCAACATACAACTAACCCTATGGTGTGATCCACGCGCGTGCTCATATGATGGGCACCAAAGGACAGCAACATAACCACAAGCAATTTAAATCAATCATAGCAATTCACAAATCACTGATAGGACAACGATAATCTACTCAGACATCATAGGATGGCAACACATCATTGGATAATAATATGAAGCATAAAGCACCATTCTCAAGTAGAGGGTAGAGCGGGTTGCGGGAGAGTGGACCGCTGTAGATAGATGGGGGGAGGTGATGGAGATGTTTGTGTAGATCGCACTCACACGATGATTGCCCCGGTGGCACTCCGGTGCCACCGGAAGCGAGGGGGAGAGAGCCCCCCTCCTTCTTCTTCTTCCTTAACCTTCTCCCTTGGTGGGAGAAGGGCTTCCCCTCTGGTCCATGGCCTCCATGGCGGTGGAGGGGCGAGATCCCCTCCGAGATTTGATCTGCCTCTCTGTCTCTCTCTGTTTTTGCGTTCCCAGATTCTGTCCCTTCACCGTTTCTTATATTCCCGGAGATCCGTAACTCCGATTGGGCTGATGTTTTGATACGATTTTTATCCGGATATTAGCTTTCTTGCGGCGAAAGAAGGGCATCAACCGCCTTATGGAGTGGCCACGAGGGCCCAAGGCACGCCTGCCCCCGGTGGGCGCGCCCCCTGCCTCGTGGCCCACTCGGGCATCGTCTCATGTTGGTTCCTCTTCCCAGAATTCACATATACTCCAAAAAAAATCCGTCCATTTTTATTCAATTTGGACTCTGTTTGATATGGATATTCTGTGAAACAAAAACATGCAACAAACAGCAACTGGCACTGGCCACTGAATCAATATGTTAGTCCCAAAAAATAGTATAAAAAGTTGCCAAAAGTATATGAAAGTTGTAGAATATTGGCATGTAACAATCAAAATTATAGATACGATGGAGACTGATACGTCTCCAACGTATCTATAATTTTTTATTGTTCCATGCTATTATTTATGATGTTTTGGATGTTTAATGGGCTTTGTTATACACTTTTATATTATTTTTGGGACTAACCTACTAACCCAAAGGCCCAGTCCAGATTGATGTTTTTTTGCCTGTTTCAGGGTTTTACAGAAAAGGAATATCAAACGGAGTCCAAACGGAATGAAACCTTCGGGAGAGATATTTTTGGAGAAAAATATGCACGAGAGACTTGAGAACCACGGAGTAGGGCACACGTGGCGCCCACGAGGGTGGGGGTGCACCCCCCCTATAGGGCGCGCCCCCTGCCTCGTGGGCCCCATGTTTGGCCCCCGGTGCCTTCCTTCCTCCTATATATACCTACATACCCCGAAACTATCAGAACAACAGAGAAAACCCTAGTTCCACCGCCACAACCTTTTGTTCCCATGAGATCCCATCTTAGGGCCTGTTCCAGAGCTCCGCCGGAGGGGGGATCTTCCACGGAGTGCTTCTACATCATCATCATCGCCTCTCCATGAGTTGTGAGTAGTTTACCACAGACCTTCGGGTCCATAGCTAGTATCTAGATGGCTTCTTCTCTCTCTTTGGATCTCAATACAAAGTTCTCATCGGTCTTCGAGGAGATCTATTCGATGTAATCTGTTTTTGTGGTGCGTTTGTCGAGATCCGATGAATTGTGGGTTTATAATCAAGATTATCTATGAGAAATATTTAGTTCTTTTCTGAACTCTTTATGTATGATTATAATATCCTTGCAAGTCTCTTCGAATTATTGATTTGGTTTGGCCTACTAGATCTATAGTTCTTGCAATGGGAGAAGTGCTTGGCTTTGGGTTCAATCTTGCAGTGTCCTTTCCCAGTGACAGTAGGGGCAGCAAGGCACGTATTGTATTGTTGCCATCGAGGATAAAAATATGGGGTTTATATCACTAAGTTTGAGTTTATCCCTCTACATCATGTCATCTTGCTTAAGGCGTTACTCTGTTCTTATGAGCTTAATACACTAGATGCATGCTGGATAGCAGTCGATGTGTGGAGTAATAGTAGTAGATGCAGAATCGTTTCGGTCTACTTGTCTCGGACATGATGCCTATATATAATGATCATGCCTAGATAATCTCATAATTATTCGCTTTTCTATCAATTCCTCGACAGTAATTTGTTTACCCGCCGTAGAATATCGATATCATGAGACAAGCCACTAGAGAACACTATGGCCCCCGGGTCTATTCTCAACATATCAATCTACAATCTACTTTAATTTTCCTCTTTTACTTTATGTTCTTATAATTAAAAATATCAAAAATATCAAACTATCATCTCTATCAGATCTCACTTTCGTAAGTGACCGTAAAAGGGATTGACAACCCCTTATCGTGTTGGCTGCGAAGTTCTTATTTGTTTGTGCAGGTGCGAGGGACTCGCGCGTGGTCTCCTACGGGATTGATACCTTGGTTCTCAAAAACTGAGGGAAATACTTACGCTACTGTGCTGCTGAAGGAAATATGCCCTAGAGGCAATAATAAAGTTGTTATTTATATTTCCTTATATCATGATAAATGTTTATTATTCATGCTAGAATTGTATTAACCGAAAACTTAGTACATGTGTGAATACATAGACAAAACAGAGTGTCCCTAGTATGCCTCTACTAGACTAGCTCATTGATCAAAGATGGTTATGTTTCCTAACCATAGACATGAGTTGTCATTTGATCAACGGGGTCACATCATTAGGAGAATGATGTGATGGACAAGACCCATCCGTTAGCTTAGCACAATGATCGCTTAGTTTTACTGCTATTGCTTTCTTCATGACTTATACATGTTCTTATGACTATGAGATTATGCAACTCCCGAATACCATAGGAACACCTTGTGTGCTATCAAATGTCACAACGTAACTGGGTGATCATAAAGATGCTCTACAGGTGTCTCCGAAAGTGTTCGTGGTGTTGGCATAGATCAAGACTAGGATTTGTCACTCCGAGTGTCGGAGAGGTATCTCTGGGCCCTCTCGGTAATGCACATCATAATAAGCCTTGCAAGCAAAAGACTAATGAGTTAGTCACGAGATGATGTATTACGGAACGAGTAAAGATACTTGCCGGTAACGAGCTTGAACTAGGTATAGAGATACCGATGATCGAATCTCGGGCAAGTAACATACCAATGACAAAAGGAACAACGTATGTTGTTATGCGGTTTGACCGATAAAGATCTTCGTAGAATATGTAGGAGACAATATGAGAATCCAGGTTCCGCTATTGGTTATTGGCCGGAGATGAGTCTCGGTCATGTCTACATAGTTCTCGAACCCGTAGGGTCCGCACGCTTAACGTTTGATGACGATCGGTATTATGAGTTTATGAGTTTTGATGTACCGAATGAGTTCGGAGTCCCGGATGAGACCGGGGACATGACGAAGAGTCTCGAAATGGTCGAGATGTAAAGATCGATATATTGGACTACTATATTCGGACATCGGAAAGGTTCCGAGTGATTCGGGTATTTTTCGGAGTATATGGGCCTTATTGGGCCATACGGGAATAGAGGAGAAAGGCCAAAAGGAAGGAGGCCCGCGCCCCCCTCTGGTCCGAATTGGACAAGGGGTGCAGCCCCCTTTTCCTTCTCCCTCTCCACCTCTTTCCTTCTCTCCTACTCCGGAAAGGAAAGGGGAATCCTACTAGGAATTGGGAGTCCTAGTAGGACTCCCCACACTTGGCGCGCCCCCTCTAGGGTCGGCCTCTCCCTTTCTCCTTTATATACGGGGGCAGGGGGCACCCTAGGACACACAAGTTGAATTGTTTTAGCCGTGTGCGGTGCCCCTCTCCACAGAAACACACCTCGGTCATACCGTTGCAGTGCTTAGGCGAAGCCCTGCGCCGGTAGATACATCATATCTGTCACCACGCCGTCGTGCTGGCGAAACTCTCCCGTGAAGCTCAACTGGATCAAGAGCTCGTGGGACGTCATCAAGCTGAACGTGTGCTGAACGCGGAGGTGCCGTACGTTCGGTGCTTCATCGGTTGGATCGCGAAGAAGTTCGACTACATCAACCGCGTCACTTGACGCTTCCGCTCCCGGTCTACGAGGGTACGTAGACACACTCTCCCCCTTGTTGCTATGCATCTAGTAGATATATCTTGCGTGATCGTAGGAAAATTTTGAAAATACTATGTTTCCCAACAGTGGTATCAGAGCCAGGTCTATGCGTAGATGATATGCACGAGTAGAACACAATGAGTTGTGGGCAATACTAGTCATACTGCTTACCAGCATGTCATACTTTGCTTCGGCGGTATTGTGAGATGAAGCGGCCTGGACCGACATTACGCGTACGCTTATGCGAGACTGGTTTCACCATTATGAGCACTCGTTGCTTAAAGGTGACTGGCGGGTATCTGTCTCTCTCACTTTAGCTGAATCAAGTGTGGCTACGCCCGGTCCTTGTGAAGGTTAAAACAGCACATACTTGACGAAACATCGTTGTGGTTTTGTATGCGTAGGTAAGAACGGTTCTTGCTAAGCCCATAGCAGCCACGTAAAACTTGCAACAACAAAGTAGAGGACGTCTAACTTGTTTTTGCAGAGCATGTTGTGATGTGATATGGTCAAGACATGATGAGATATACGGTTTTGTATGAGATGATCATGTTTGGTAAAGTTATCGGCAACTGGCAAGAGCCATATGGTTGTCGCTTTATTGTATGAAATGCAATCGCCATGTAATTGCTTTACTTTATCACTAAGCGGTAGCGATAGTCGTAGAAGCAATAGTTGGCGAGACGACAACGATGCTACGATGGAGATCAAGGTGTCGCGCTGGTGACGAAGGTGATCATGATGGTGCTTTGGAGATGGAGATCAAAAGCACAAGATGATGATGGCCATATCATGTCACATATTTTGATTGCATGTGATGTTTATCTTATTATGCTTCTTATTTTGCTTAGTTCGACGGTAGCATTATAAGATGATCCCTTACTAAATTTCAAGGTATAAGTGTTCTCCCTGAGTATGCACCGTTGCGAAAGTTCGTCGTGCCGAGACACCACGTGATGATCGCGTGTGATAAGCTCTACGTTCAAATACAACGGGTGTAAGCCAGTTTTGCACACGCAGAATACTCGGGTTAAACTTGACGAGCCTAGCATATGCAGATATGGCCTCGGAACACTGGAGACCGAACGGTCGAGCGTGAATCATATAGTAGATATGATCAACATAAGATGTTCACCATTGAAACTACTCCACCTCACGTGCTGATCGGACATGGTTTAGTTGATTTGGATCACGTGATCATTTAGATGACTAGAGGGATGTCTATCTAAGTGGGAGTTCTTAAGTAATATGATTAAATTGAACTTTAATTTATCATGAACTTAGTCATCGTAGTATTAGCATATCTATGTTGTAGATCAATAGCTCACGATGTTGCTCCCCGTTTATTTTTTATATGTTCCTAGAGAAAACTAAGTTGAAAGATGTTAGTAGCAATGATGCGGAATTGTTCCGTGACCTCAGGATTATCCTCATTGCTGCACAGAGAATTATGTCCTTGATGCACCGCTAGGTGACAGACCTATTGCAGGAGCAGATGTAGACGTTATGAACGTTTTGACAAAAGCTCGGTATGATGACTACTTGATAATTTAAGTGCACCATGCTTTACGGCTTAGAACCGGGACTTCAAAAACGTTTTGAACGCCACGGAGCATATAAGATGTTCCAAGAGTTGAAATTAGTATTTCATACTCATGCCTGTGTCGAGAGGTATAAGACTTCTGACAGTACTTTGCCTACAAGATGGAGGAGAATAGCTCAACCAGTGAGCATGTGCTTAGATTGTCTGGGTACTACAATTACTTGAATCAAGTGGGAGTTAATCTTCCAGATAAGATAGTAATAGACAAAGTTCTCTAGTCACTATCACCAAGTTAGTAGAACTTCGTGATGAACTATAATATGCAAGGGATGACGAAAGGAATTCCCGAGCTCTTCGCGATGCTGAAGTCGGCGAAGGTAGAAATCATGAAAAAGCATCAAGTGTTGATGGTTAAGAAGACCACTTGTTTCAAGTAAAGGGCAAAGGGATAGAAGGGGAACTTCAAGAAGAATGACAAGCAAGTTTTCACTCCCGTGAAGAAACCCAAAGCTAACTCAAGCCTGAAACTAAGTGCTTCTACTGCAAAGGAAATGGTCACTAGAAGTGGAACTGCCCTAGATACTTGGCGGATAAGAAGGATGGCAAAGTGAACAAAGGTATATTTTGATATACAGATTATTGATGTGTACTTTACTAGTGTTCATAGCAACCCCTGGGTATTTGATACTGGTTCAGTTGCTAAAATTAGTAACTTGAAACGAGAATTGCAGAATGAACAGAGACTAGTTAAAGGTGAAGTGACGATGTGTGTTGGAAGTGGTTCCAAGATTGATATGATCATCATTGCACACTCCCTATACTTTCGGGATTAGTGTAAAACCTAAATAAATGTTATTTGGTATTTGCATTGAGAAGAATATGATTTGATCATATTTGTTGCAATATGGTTATTCATTTAAAGTCATAGAATAATTGTTATTCTGTTTACATGAATAAAACCTTTGATAGTCATACACCCAATGAAAATAGTTTGTTGGATCTCGATCGTGGTGATACACATATTCAGAATATTGAAGCCAAAATATGCAAGGTTAATAATGATAGTGCAACTTATTTGTGGCACTGCCATTTAGGTCATAATGGTGTAAAGCGCATGAAGAAACTCCATAGTGATGGACTTTTGGAATCACTTGATTATGAATCACTTGGTGCTTGCGAACCATGCCTCATGGGCAAGATGACTAAAACTCCGTTCTCCGGAACAATGGAGCGAGCAACAGATTTGTTGGAGATCATGCATACAGATGTATGTGGACCAATGTGTGTTGAAGCTCGCGGCGGGTATCGTTATTTTCTGACCTTCACTGACGATTTGAGTAGATATGGGTATATCTACTTAATGAAGCACAAGTCTGAAACATTTGAAAAGTTCAAAGAATTTCAGAGTGAAGTGGAGAATCATCGTAACAAGAAAATAAGAGTTTCTACGATATAATCGTAGAGGTAAAATATTTGAGTTAGCGAGTTTGTCCTTCAGTAAAAACAATGCGAAATAGTTTCACTACTCACGCCACCTGGAACACCACAGTGTAATGGTGTGTCCGAACGTCATAACCGTACTTTATTAGATATGGTGCGATCGATGATGTCTCTTACCGATCTACCACTATCGCTTTTGGGGTTATGCATTAGAGACAGCTACATTCACGTTTAATAGGGCACCATCTAAATCCGTGGAGATGACACCGTATGAACTGTGGTTTGACGAGAAACCTAAGCTGTCATTTCTTTAACTTTGGGACTGCGATCCTTATGTGAAAAAGTTTCAACATGATAAGCTCGAACCCAAATCGGAGAAGTAAATCTTCATAGGATACCCAAAAGAAACTGTTGGGTACACCTTCTATCACAGATCTGAAGGCAAGGTCTTTGTTGCTAAGAGTGGATCCTTTCTAGAGAAGGAGTTTCTCTCGAAAGAAGTGAGTGGGAGGAAAGTAGAACTTGATGAGGTAATTGCACCTTCTCCCGAATTGGAAAGTGGAACATCACAGAAACTAGTTCCAGTAATTCCTACACCAATTAGTGAGGAAGCTAATGATGATGATCATGAAACTTCAGATCAAGTTTCTCCTGAACTTCGTAGAACTCGCTTCGCTACACTCTTCTCTTATGCTTCGCGCTTCGCATAGGCTAAATAAGCCGCTCATCCCTGGCGAATCCTACCTCAACCAGAGTTCGTTCCGCATCAGAGTGGTACGGCAACCCGGTTCTGGAAGTCATGTTACTGGACCATGATGAACCTACGAACTATGAGGAAGCGATGATGAGCCCAGATTCCGCAAAATGGCTTGAGGCCATGAAATTTGAGATGGGATCCATGTATGAGAACAAAGTGTGGACTTTGGTTGACTTGCCCGATGATCGGCAAGCCATCGAAAATAAATGGATCTTCAAGAGGAAGACTGACGCTGACGGTAATGTTACTGTTTACAAAGCTCGACTTGTTGCGAAAGTTTTTCAACAAGTTCAAGATGTTGACTACGATGAGACTTTATCACCCGTAGCGATGCTTAAGTCTGTCCGAATCATGTTAGCAATTGCCGCATTTTATGAAATCTGGCAAATGGATAACAAAACTGCATTCTTTAATGGATTTATTAAAGAAGACTTGTATATGATGCAACCAGAAGGTTTTGTCAATCCTAAAGGTGCTAACAAAATGTGCAAGCTCCAGCGATCCATCTATGGACTGGTGCAAGCATCTAGGGGTTGGAATATACACTTTGATAAGTTGATCAAAGCATATAGATTTATACAGACTTGCGGTGAAGCCTGTATTTACAAGAAGTGAGTGGGAGCACTACAACCTTTTTGATAAGTATATGTGAATGACATATTGTCGATTGGAAATGATGTAGAATTTTCTGGAAAGCATAAAGGTGTGTTTGAAAGGAGTTTTTCAAAGAAAGACCTTGGTGAAGCTGCTTACATATTGGGCATCAAGATCTATAGAGATAGATCAAGACGCTTGATAAGACTTTCGATGAGTACATACCTTGATAAGATTTTAAGTAGTTCAAAATGGATCAATCAACGAAGGAGTTCTTGCCTGACTTGTAAGGTGTGAAGTTGAGTAAGACTCAAAGCCAGACCACGGCAGAAAAATATATAAAGAATGAAAGTCATTCCCTATGCCTCAGCCATAGGTTCTATAAAGTATGACATGTTGTGTACCAAACATGTTGTGTACCTTGCCATGAGTTTGTCAAGGGGGTACAATAGTGATCCAGGAGTAGATCACTGTACAGCGGTCAAAATTATTCTTAGTAACTGGATGACTAAGGAAATGTTTCTCGATTATGGAGGTGATAAAGAGTTCGTCGTTAAGGGTTACGCCGATGCAAGCTTTGACACTAAATCAAGATGACTCTAAGTATCAATCTGGATGCGTATTGAAAGTGGGAGTAATTACCTAGAGTAGCTCTATGCAGAGCATTGTAGACATAAAAATTTGCGAAATACATACGGAACTGAATATGACAGACCCGTTGACTAAACTTCTCTCACAAGCAAAACATGATCGCACCTTATTACTCTTGGGTATTAATCACATAGCAATGTGAACTAGATTATTGACTCTAGTAAATCCTTTGGGTGTTGGTCACATGGCGATGTGAACTATGGGTGTTATTCACATAACGATGTGAACTATCGGTATTAAATCACATGGCGATGTGAGCTAGATTATTGACTCTAGTGCAAGTGGGAGATTGAAGGAAATATGCCCTAGAGGCAATAATAAAGTTGTTATTTATATTTATTATTCATGCTAGAATTGTATTAACCGGAAACTTAGTACATGTGTGAATACATCGACAAAACAGAGTGGCCCTAGTATGCCTCTACTAGACTAGCTCATTGATCAAAGATGGTTATGTTTCCTAACCATAGACATGAGTTGTCATTTGATCAACGGGATCACATCATTAGGAGAATGATGTGATGGACAAGACCCATCCGTTAGCTTAGCACTATGATCGTTTAGTTTTACTGCTATTGCTTTCTTCATGACTTATACATGTTCCTATGACTATGAGATTATGCAACTCCCGAATATCGTAGGAACACCTTGTGTGCTATCAAACGTCACAGCGTAACTGGGTGATCATAAAGATGCTCTATAGGTATCTCCGAAAGTGTTCGTGGTGTTGGCATAGATCAAGACTAGGATTTGTCACTCCGAGTGTCGGAGAGGTATCTCCGGGCCCTCTCGGTAATGCCCATCATAATAAGCCTTGCAAGCAAAAGACTAATGAGTTAGTCACGAGATGATGTATTACGGAATGATTAAAGAGACTTGCTGGTAACGATATTGAACTAGGTATAGAGATACCGACGGTCGAATCTCGAGCAAGTAACATACCAATGACAAACGGAACAACGTATGTTGTTATGCGGTTTGACCGATAAAGATCTTCGTAGAATATGTAGGAGCCAATATGAGCATCCAGGTTCCGCTATTGGTTATTGGCCGAAGATGAGTCTCGGTCATGTCTACATAGTTCTCGAACCCGTAGGGTCCGCACGCTTAACGTTTGATGACGATCGGTATTATGAGTTTATGAGTTTTGATTTATCGAAGGAGTTCGGAGTCCCGGATAAGACCGGGTACATGACGAGGAGTCTCAAAATGGTCGAGACGTAAAGATCGATATATTGGACGACTATATTCGGACATCGGAAAGGTTCCGAGTGATTCGGGTATTTTTTGGAGTATATGGGCCTTATTGGGCCATACGGGAATAGAGGAGAAAGGCCAAAAGGAAGGAGGCGTGCGCCCCCCCTCTGGTCCGAATTGGACAAGGGGTGCAACCCCCTTTTCCTTCTCCCTCTCCACCTCTTTCCTTCTCTCCTACTCCGGAAAGGAAAGGGGGATCCTACTAGGACTTGGGAGTCCTAGTAGGACTCCCCACACTTGGCGCGCCCCCTCTAGGGCCGGCCTCACCCTTGCTCCTTTATATACGGGGGCAGGGGGCACCCTAGGACACACAAGTTGAATTGTTTTAGTCGTGTGCGGTGCCCCTCTCCACAGAAACACACCTCGGTCATACCGTTGTAGTGCTTAGGCGAAGCCCTGCGCCGGTAGATACATCATATCTGTCACCACGCCGTCGTGCTGGCGAAACTCTCCCGTGAAGCTCAACTGGATCAAGAGCTCGTGGGACGTCATCAAGCTGAACGTGTGCTGAACACGGAGGTGCCGTACGTTTGGTGCTTGATCGGTTGGATCGCGAAGAAGTTCGACTACATCAACCGCGTCACTTGACGCTTCCGCTCCCGGTCTACGAGGGTACGTAGACACACTCTTGCCCTCGTTGCTATGCATCTAGTAGATAGATCTTGCGTGATCGTAGGAAAATTTTGAAAATACTACGTTTCCCAACAGCTGCATCTCCCTTTCCTCTTCGAGGGAATACAACGCAAGCTCGAGAAGTAGCAAGAAGAATTTTTGGCGCTGTTGCCGGGGAGGCTTGCGCAAAAGTCATATACCTAGTACCTATCACAAACCCTTATCCTTCGCATTACATGTTTTGCCGCTCGTTTTCCTCTCCCCCACTTCACCCTTGCCGTTTTATTTGCCCTTCTTCTGCCGTGTGTTTATCGTTCGCTTGCTTCTTGTTTGCTTGTGTGTGTTGGATTGCTTGCTTGTCACTATGGCTTAGAACAATACCAAATTGTGTGACTTCTCCAATACCAACAATAATGATTTTATTATCACTCCGATTGCTCCTATTACCGATGCTGAATCTTGTGAGATCAATCATGCGCTGTTGAATCTTGTCATGAAAGATCAATTTTCCGGCCTTCCTAGTGAAGATGCTGCTACCCATCTAAACAACTTTGTTGATTTGTGTGATATGCAAAAGAAAAGGGATACAGATAACGATATTGTTAAATTGAAGTTATTTTTGTTTTCACTTAGAGATCATGCTAAAACTTGGTTTTCCTCTTTGCCTAGAAATATTATTGATTCGTGGAATAAGTGCAAAGATGCTTTTATCTCTAAGTATTTCCCTCCTGCTAAGATCATCTCTCTTAGAAACAATATTATGAATTTTAAGCAACTAGATCATGAGCATGTTGCACAAGCTTGGGAGAGAATGAAATTAATGATACGTAATTGCCCTACACATGGTTTGAACTTATGGATGATTATTCAAAACTTCTATGCTGGCTTGAATTTTGCTTCTAGAAATCTTTTAGATTCGGCTGCATGAGGCACTTTCATGGAAACTACCTTAGGAGAAGCTACCAAACTCCTATATAATATTATGGCTAATTATTCTCAATGGCACACTGAAAGATCTACTAGTAAAAAGTGCATGCTATTGAAGAGATTAGTGTTTTGAGTGGAAAGATGGATGAACTTAAGAAATTATTTGCTGCTAAGAGTGCTTCTTCTAATCCTAATGATATGCCTCTGTCCACTTTGATTGAAAATAACAATGAATCTTTGGATGTGAATTTTGTTGGTAGGAATAATTTTGGTAACAATGCTTATAGAGGGAACTTTAATCCTATGCCTTGTCTCCTATCATTGCAACACCGTTTATGCCCACGTTTACTACTTGCTACCTTGCTGTTTTTATATTTTCAGATTACAAAAACCTATATCGACCATCCACATTGCACTTGTATCACCATCTCTTCGCTGAACTAGTGCACCTATACAATTTACCATTGTATTGGGTGTGTTGGGGACACAAGAGACTCTTTGTTATTTGGTTGTAGGGTTGTTGGAGAGAGACCATATGCATCCTACGCCTCCCACGGATTGATAAACCTTAGGCCATCCACTTGAGGGAAATTTGCTACTGTCCTACAAAACTCTGCACTTGGAGGCCCAACAACGTCTACAAGAAGAAGGTTGTGTAGTAGACATCAGAGACGTATCAGCATCCCCAAGCTTAATTCATGCTCGTCCTCGAGTAGGTAAATGATAAAAATATAATTTTTGATGTGGAATGCTACCTAGCATAATCTTGCTCATGTAATCTAATCATGGCATGAATATTAAGACACGAGTGATTCAAAGCAATAGTCTATCATTTGGCATAAAAGAATTTAATACTCGGGCATCCCAACAAACAATCAAGTCTTTCAAAATATCTATGCTAAAGAACGGTATCCCTACAAAATCATATAGTCTTTTATGCTCCCTTTTCTTAACACAAGGTACCCCTCATGCCTATCCCGGTGTCAGCCAAGCAATTGTTTTCATACTTTACTTTTTCGAACCTTTTCAACTCTTCACGCAATACATGAGAGTGAGCCATGGACATAGCACTATGGGTGGAATAGAAGGTCATAGTAGACAAAAGGAGGGAGAAAGTCTCACATCAACTATGCGTATCAATGGGCTATGGAGATGCCCATCAATAGATATCAATGTGAGTGAGTAGGGATTGCCATGTAACGGATGCACTAGAGCTATAAGTGTATGAAAGCTCAAAAGAAAATTAGTGGGTGTGCATCAACTTGCATGCTCATGAAGACCTAGGGCATTTGAGGAAGTCCATCGTTGGAATATACAAGCCAAGTTCTATAATGAAAATCCCACTAGTATATGGAAGTGACAACATAGGAGACTCTCTATCATGAAGATCACGGAGCTACTTTGAAGCACAAGTGTGGAAAAAAGATAGTAGCATTGTCCATTTTTTCTTTTTTTCTTTTTTTTGGGCCTACCTTTTTTTATTTGTCCTTTCTCTTTTTTTTTGCCTTTTTTTTTCTTTTGGCCTTTTTTCAAGGGACAATGCTCTAATAATGATGATCATCACACTTCTTTTACTTGCAACTCGATATTACAAGTTAGAACTCGATACTAGACAAAAATATGACTCTATGTGAATGCCTCCGGCGGTGTACCGGGATGTGCAATGATCTAGCGTAGCAATGACATCAAAAAATGGACAAGCCATGGAAACATCATGCTAGCTATCTTACGATCATGCAAGGCAATATGACAATGATGGTGCCTGTCATAATAAACGGAATGGTGGAGTTACATGGCAATATATCTTGGAATGCCTATGGAAATGCCATGATAGGTAGGTATGGTGGCTGTTTTGAGGAAGGTATAAGGTGGGTGTATGGTACCCGCGAAAGTTGCGCGGTACAAGAGAGGCTAGCAATGGTGGAAGGGTGAGAGTGCGTATAATCCATGGACTCAACATTAGTCATAAAGAACTCACATACTTATTGTGAAAAATCTATTAGCCCTTGAAGCAAAAATACTACGACGCATGCTCCTAGGGGGGAGGTTGGTAGGAGTTAACCATCGCGCGTGCCCGACCTTCACGCAAAGATAAACAATCAAAATACAATGCGCGCCAATTTGGTTACATAGTTAGGAGACCGTACGTGCATGCTTCGGGAATCACAAACCTTAACACCAATATTTTTACTAAACCATAATCATTCACTAGTTCCTCTCACATATTAGCATCTCTATATCGCAAAACTATTGAAAGGAATCAAACATATCATATTCAGCGATCTACAAGTTTATATAGGATTTTATGACTAACCATGTGAATGATCAATTTCTGTCAGCTCTCTAAATAGATATAAGTGAAGCAAGAGAGTTTTAATTCTTTCTACAAAAGATATGCCCACGCTCTAACAAATATAAGTGAAGCAAAAGAGCATTCTACAAATGGTGGTTTTCTATGTGAAGAGAAACAGGCAATCCAAACTTCAAATGATATAAGTGAAGCACATGAAGCATTCTATAAAGCCACCAAGGACTATCTCATACCAGCATGGTGCATTTATTAAAATAAAAATAAAAAGCACACGATGCTCCAAGAGTTTACGCATATCATGTGAACGAAACGAATCTGAAAACATACCGATACTTGTTGAAGAAAGATGGGATGCATTCCAGGGCATCCCCAAGCTTAGACGCTTGAGTCTCCTTGAATATTTATTTGGGGTGCCTTGGGCATCCCCAAGCTTGATCTCTTGCCTCTCCTCCTTCTTCTCACATCGATACATCCTCGGTCTTCGAACACTTCATCCACACAAAACTTAACCAAACTTTTAGTGGCGGGGTTAGTGCATATGATCAATAAAATCCCATCATGTACTGCTCTAACATTATTGTATAATTATAAACAAACATTAACCACTGTATGCTATCATAATTCTATGGCCCCAAGTCAAGGAGGCATCAACAAGAATTCGAACATATGCAAATAATGAAGCTATAACAGCAATCTGTGAAAACAGGACAGTCTGTAGTAATCTGAACATTAAACATACTTATGTAACTCTAACAATTCTGGAAAAATTAGGAAAAATCAACAATTTGCATAGCAAGAATTTGCAAAAAGTTTCAGATCCTTTTGACGTTCCAGTAAAAAACGTAAAATCGAGCACTACAGCCAAAGTTTCTGTTTTTGCACCG
The DNA here is from genome assembly GCA_902687465.1 of Secale cereale. Lineage (NCBI taxonomy): Eukaryota > Viridiplantae > Streptophyta > Magnoliopsida > Poales > Poaceae > Secale > Secale cereale. Next base: position 269,803,713 of record LR738715.1, read on the forward strand.
CACAAACCAACAAGCAGTTTAATCATCCTAAAGGAAACCCTTGGCACATTATTTTTATAGTACAATGGAATTGTACAAGGGGATAATTATTTTTATTGAAAAGTTTCTGTAATTCAAGGTTTGCAAAGTTTCCATGGGCATGAACAAAGTTCAAGGAGGTCCCCCATTTCAACGGTGCTCGTCCTTCTTACTTTCACTTTTCTTTTTGAAAAAGTTTTAGGTTTCCCTGTTTATTTATTTTTGTTTTTAAACATTATAAAAGCACACAACAGAAATAAATGACTCTCTAAAACTTCCAGGTTGTCTCCCTAGTAGCGCTTTCTTTAAAGCCATTAAGCTAGGCATATAGTGCTCAAGTAATGGATCCACCCGGATCCCAAGGTATATCAAAGCCAATTTTAATTAGCAATGATTTGGCATTTAGTAGTGAGCACAAAGTGATATGTGTCATGCAAAAATGAAGTCTAACTCTCTTCCTATGCATAGGCATATCATACATGAACAATTCATGCACATCAAGTAAAGGCCAATGCATAGTATAAGCAGTTTCTTGCAATTTTATCATGTTGGAAACGTAGAGAGGCGGAGATGTAGTTCCTCTCTCATAATAATTGCAAATAGGAGCAGCAAGCACATGCATATTGTACTCATCAAAATCATCATGTGTAACGGAAAAAGGCAACCCATTAATATAATCCTTAATAAGTGCAAGCTTCTCGCATATAGTGTAGTTTGGAGAATTCAAAAAGATAATAGGACTATCATGCGTGGGTGCAATAGCAACAATCTCATGTTTTACATATGGAACTATAGCAAGTTCATCTCCATAAGCATAATGCATATTGGCATCTTGGCCACAAGCATAGCAAGCATCATCAAAAAGGGATATTTCAAAAGAATCAACGGGATCATAGCATTCATCCTTCGGTAAGCATGAAGGGAAATTAAACAGTGTATGAGATAAAGAGTTACTCTCATTAGAAGGTGGGCACGGGTGATCATTCCGCTCTTCCTCCTTTTGTTCTTCGCTCTCCTCCTCATCATTTTCATCCAATGAGCTCACAATGTCATTAATTTCTTCTTCCATAGACTCCTGGAAAATATTAGTCTCTTCTTGGACAGCAGAGGAGTCCTCAATATATGGTTTAACATAGGCATTAGAAGCATAATTATCATAACAATATTTAAATATGGCAAAAATTTCAGATTTGTAAAGAGTAGCATCATACTTTTCAATCAAAGAAGCAATTTCATAAGCACCCTTAAAAGCAACAAATTCTTCAATTTGTTGAACATCATAGTAACTATAAACACCCTTAGCATACGAAGATACGATTCCATTATCACTAAACTCACATTGGTAGGGAAGGTGTTTTCTAGGGTCTTCAGAACAACAAGTAAAATCATAAATTTCACATAAATTCCAAGCATAGCATTGCAAACGATGAATTTGATCCCGTAAAAGTTTCCCTTTTTCAGATATGCGGTGTCGCACATAACAAGCATGCTCATCTAAAGATTTTTCCCTCAACTAAGCTAGTTGGGGTTTCAGCTTGAGCACAAAGGGATCGAAGATGATCCAAGTAACAAGCTTCAGTAGTGTGATAGATTTTGAGTGGTTCTTCAACCATTGGTACATTAGGTACCACTATTTTTTTGTATTTTGTGTATTCTACCCATAACTAAAGATAGAAAACAACTTAGGACAGAAAATAAAATCTACTTAGTGATAAAGCAAACAAGCACACACGAGAATATTCACCCCACGCTATTGCTCCCCGGCAACGGCGCCAGAAAAAGGTCTTGATAACCCACAAGTGTAGGGGATCAGTTGTAGCCTCTTTCGATAAGTAAGAGTGTCGAACCCCACGACGAGCTAAAGGTAGAACAAATATTCCCTCAAGTTCTATAGACCACCGATACAACTCTACGCACGCTTGACGTTCGCTTTACCAAGAACAAGTATAAAACTAGAAGTACATTGTAGGTGTTGCAGTGTAGGTTTGCAAGAATATAAAGAGCACGTAAATATAAACTAGTGGTTGTTAAGATAAAGAAGCAATAAAGTTAGTGATAGCGAGTGTGGAAAAGTGGTGGTAGGAGTTGCGAAATTGCCCCTAAGCAATTGACTACGTTACTAGACCGATAGCAAGTTTTATGTGGGAGAGGCCACTGCTAGCATGTCATCCCATACTTGGAATTCTATGCACTTATGATTGGAACTATTAGCAAGCATCCACAACTACTAATGTTCATTTAGGTAAAACCCAACCATAGCATTAAGATATATTGGTCCCCCTTCAATCCCATATGAATCAATTTCTACGCTAGGTTGAAGCTTCTGTCACTCTTGCCCTCCAATACGTAGTCCTATCAACATACAACTAACCCTATGGTGTGATCCAAGCACGCGCTCATATGATGGGCATCAAAGGACAGCAACATAACCACAAGCAATTTAAATCAATCATAGCAATTCACCAATCACCGATAGGACAACGATAATCTACTCAGACATCATAGGATGGCAACACATCATTGGATAATAATATGAAGCATAAAGCACCATGTTCAAGTAGAGGGTACGGCGGGTTGCGGGAGAGTGGACCGCTGTAGATAGATGGGGGAAGGTGATGGAGATGCTGGTGAAGATGATGGAGGTGTTGGTGTAGATCGCCGTCACACGATGATGGCCCCGGTGGCACTCCAGTGCCACCGGAAGCAAGGGGAGAGAGACCCCCTCCTTCTTCTTCTTCCTTGACCTTCTCCCTAGGTGGGAGAAGGGTTTCCCCTCTGGTAAATGGTCTCCATGGTGGCGGAGGGGTGAGAGCCCCTCTGAGATTGGATCTGTCTCTCTGTCTCTCTCTGTTTCTGCGTTCCCAGATTCTGTCCCTTCACCGTTTCTTATATTCCCGGAGATCCGAACTCCGATTGGGCTGAATTTTTGACACGACTTTTATCTAGATATTAGCTTTCTTGGAGAGAAGGGCATCAACCGCCTTACGGAGTGGCCACGACGGCCTAGGGCGCGCCTGCCCCTGGTGGGTGCGCCCCCTGCCTCGTGGCACACTCGGGCATTGTCTCATGTTGGTTCCGCTTCCCAAAATTCACATATATTCCAAAAAAAACTCCATCCATTTATTCTGTTTGGACTCCGTTTGATATGAATATTCTCCGAAACAAAAACATGCAACAAACAGGAACTGGCACTGGGCACTGGATCAATATGTTAGTCCCAAAAATAGTATAAAAAGTTGCCAAAAGTATATGGAAGTTGTAGAATATTGGCATGGAACAATCAAAAATTATAGATACGACGGAGACATATCAGGCGGCTTCGCGCTTCGTGCCAACACTGAAGGCCACCTTGAGCACATCGGGATCTACGCCGCTGGCCATCGTGTCAGACTCGGGAGCTTGAACTACGTTGCTGATATCCTCGGAGACTTGATCTTCACCGGATTCGAGCCGGCGACAACCCCTCTCTGCCACCACGATGATCACGACTTAACTCGGTCATCGGATCAGGAAATAGCACCAGCAATAGTTCTGGCCCTAGATTCAGAACAGACTTCTTCACCCGAAGATGGGAAGCTCAACCCCACCACGGGAGCCACAGACTCTACGGCGTTGGAGCCGAACACGGACCCAACTGATGGGGTATGTGTTACCGGAACCCCAGACTCGACTCCGGTCTCTAATTCTAAACTACGCGTAACTGCGCCCCTCAAATCCAATCAGGCGCCTACCGCCGAATTATGTGTTGTGGATATTTTCCAGCACTTACCACTTGGCGACATATTAAGGTCGTTAAGATCTCTCTCCTTGGATTAGAACACACAGCCGCAATATATTCGGTTCGAACTAGAGGCTGATGAACAGCCGCGCTATACCCAGGGGATGAAGAATTTCGTTCCCCACTCACCACCCACTTGGTAGCCACGATTGAAGATCTAACCGATCTACTTGACTATGCTTTAGAAGACTTCGACGAGATGGACCTCGAAGCCGAAGCAAATACAGATCAAAGCCGGCCCATTACAGGGCGGTGGAAAGCTACGTCTTCATACGACGTGTATATGGTGGATACACCCAAAGAGGCGGAAGGCGGCGGCGAAAATGATCCCGTAGAGGATAAGCCCGTCGAAGAACCTCCCAAGCGTCGGCGTCCAAAACGTCGAACAAAATCCCGTAAAGGAAAGGACAGCAACATTGTGACTAATGACAGTGATATTCTGAAACAAGCCAAAGACCCTGCAGATCCAGCGATAGAGCAGGAGGAGCGAGAGGACGGCGAACAGAGTCTGAAGCCGCAGTCCGATGACAGCGATGCCGAAGACGGTGACTATGAACCGATCTCCAAAGAAGAGGCTAGCTTGGATGACGATGAATATACCGTCCCAGAAGAACCCTCTGAACAAAAACGCTTCCATCGGCGGCTTATAGCCACTGCACGGAGCTTAAAAAAGTAGCAGAGACAGCTTCGAGCTGCACAAGACACGTTCAATGCTAGATGGAATGAGGTGCTAGAGGCTGAACAGAAACATGGCTTTAACGGCCAAACCAAAGGCTATCCCAAGCGCAAGCTGTTGCCCAAATTCCACGACGAGGCCGTTGTGCCCGTCCCACCGAAAAATAACACCACCAACAAGCCGGACCGACCACCTCGCAGACAGCATAGAGTCGCTAACAATGGCGTAAACAAGCCCCCACCCCATAAAGGAAAGGAGGGTGCAGCCCAAGTCCGAAAACACGATCTGCATGAGGGCCTAAACAAAAAAGTTAGCAAGACCAGGTCTATATTCTGACCTAGAGACCGAGCTCCCGCACGGGGCGGCGGCTATCAAGCCAATTGCGCCAGTGACATACAAGTTCGGGGTCAATACCGAACACTGCAACCATCGGACATACGCCACGATATAGCAAGATACAGAGGAGCTTCACACACCCTCTATGCTTCACCGATGAGGTACTGGGTCACGATTTCCCAGAAGGGTTTAAACCCGTGAACATCGAAGCGTGCGATGGAACAACGGATCCCGCCCTCTGGATAGACGACTTTATTCTTCACATCCACATGGCTCGAGGAGATGATCTCAACGCCATCAAATATTTACCACTCAAGCTAAAAGGACCAGCTCGACACTGGCTAAACAGTCTCCCAGAAAACTCAATTGGGAGTTGGGAAGAACTTGAGGACGCTTTTCGGGCCAATTTTCAAGGGACTTATGTCCGGCCCCGAGACGCTGACGATTTAAGTCACATCATCCAACAATCTGGGGAGTCAGCCCGCAAGCTTTGGAACCGGTTTCTCACTCAGAAGAACCAGATCGTCGACTGTCCGGACGCCGAAGCCTTAGCGGCATTCAAGCACAGTATCCGGGATGAATGGCTAGTCAGACACCTTGGACAGGAAAAGCCAAGGACAATGGCAGCCCTAACTACACTCATGACTCCCTTTTGCGCGGATGAGGATAGCTGGTTAGCTCGTAGCTGCACCAGTGACCCTAGAACATCCGAAGTCAGGGATGGCAATGGAAAGCCACGACGTAACAAAAACAAACGTAGAAACAATTCTGGAAGCCTAGATGACACAGCGATAAATGCCGGATTCAGTGGCTCCAGACCCGGTCAACGGAAGAAGCCATTTAAAGGCAACATAGACGGTCCATCAAGTTTGGACAGGATATTAGACAGGCCCTGCCAAATCCATGGCACCCTAGAAAAACATGCAACCACACCAACCGTAACTGTTGGGTTTTCAAGCAGGCCGGCAAGCTAAAATGACGAACACAAGGGGAAGGAGCCTCAGAGCAAAGATGAGGATGAACCTCGCCAGCCGAATATATGGGGACGGAAGAAATTCCCACCGGAGGTCAAAACTGTGAACATGATATATGCCACTCATATCCCAAAGAGGGAGCGCAAGCGCGCACTCCGAGAATTCTATGCCGTTGAGCATTTCGTCCCAAAATTCAACCCATGGTCAGCCTGTCCGATCACTTTCGATCGCAGGGATCATCCGAATAGTATTCGGCATGGGGGTTCGGCTGAATTAGTGCTCGACCCAATAATAGATGGATACCAACTAACCCGAGTCCTTATGGACGGTGGTAGTAGTCTCAATCTGATATATTAGGACACTGTCCGCAAGATGGGGATCGACCCATCAAGAATCAAGCCAAGCAGCACGACCTTTAAAGGAGTGATACGGGCGTTGAATCTCACTTCACAGGCTTTTTAACGTTGGACGTTGTATTCAGTTCTCCCGACAACTTTCGAAGCGAAGAACTACTCTTCAACATAGCTCTCTTCCGAAGTGGCTATCACGCTCTACTCGGAAGAATGGCCTTCGCCCGCTTTAATGCAGTCCTGCAATATGCCTATTTAAAGCTCTAGATGCCTGGACCACGTGGCATCATCACGGTCAATGGAAATATGGAGCGCTCTCTCCGTACGGAGAAGGACACTACGGCCTTAGCAGCCGAAGTCCAGTGCGGCCTACTCAAGCTGGATAATCTGTCAACAGTGGACACAGCTAAACGTGTTCGGCACACGCCTCAGTGCGGCAGCTCAGACAAACCTAACCAAGATTGATAGCTACGCCCCCGTCGACTGCCCCATAAGGTGATAGCATATGTGCCTCGAGTACATAATTATGCCTTAAAGATTCCTTAGGCGACAACCGAGGGCACCTGCATATAGTCCATAGTTCGGCTAGACCCTATTCGGACTTTAAACTTACCTTCTTTAGTTTCATTAAATGAACGAGACTTGTTATGGCCACACCGAATCGATTTATTCTTTTCCAGGTTTACCTTTTTCCTTTCTACAAACGGCCATCATACTCACACCTTCAAGGACACATTACAAATGAGGAAACGGCGCAGACGTGCAGCAGGGACCCGCATTAAGGTTTCTTTTTTAGATTAAGACCCTGTGTAAACCATTTTTCTCTTTCTTGTTATATACCTTGTTGGCATGTAAAATGTCCAAAAAAGGTCATCGGCATTATCTGTAAAGTTTGCGGCTCGTCGTACTATAGAGGGATATTAATAGAACAGTTTTATTCGTATTATGTCCAGAGTTTTATTTACTCGCCATGGAATATTCTTTTCCCACATCAGATTGCCATATGTGCCTTGTCAATAAGGTTTTATTACCAGTGGTTATAGTCAGCCCTGGTACATATCGAAAAGACCGAACACCTATAGGGAGTGTTCGGCGTCCTGGATATTTTCATTATATGCATTAGTTCTGATTCATGTCTTGGGTCAATAGTTGGGTTGCCCGGCTCCTGTGCTTACCCCTACATTCCCGATTGTTCGGCTAGGGTGTAAAGGGAGAACTACTACAATAGTACTTCGGGCTAGTCTGGTCAAGTACCTCAATAGAGAAAGCCGAAAACTGATTATCATGATAAGCGAGAACCTGGTCTGCAACCCGGTGACTTAGTTTTATACTACGATCAATAGAGATCTACTCCGTGTTATACGAAGGGTTGGTTTTTTCGCCCAGCCAAGTGCAATTGTATACTTCATCTGCACCAGGGGCTAGTTGAGGGAGTCCTGGATCAGGGGGTCCACAGGTGGCCAGATAAACTCCTAGTGGGCCGGACTGGTGGGCCATGAAGATTACTTTAGAAGATCATCTCTCGTGTCCGGATGGGACTCCTTGATTCTTGTAATGGCTAGTTTAGGCTTGGGCATAGATTTTCCTTCCTCTGCAAGATGGTATGTACAAACCCTAGGCCCCTCCGGTGTGTATATAAACCGAAGGGTTTAGCCCGTAGAAGCTAGAGAATCATTCAATCCTCATAGGCTAGACTTAGGGTTTAGCCTTTACGATCTTGAGGTAGATCAACTCTTGTACACATATTCATCCATACTAATATAGCAGGAAGTAGGGTTTTACCTCGATTGAGAGGGCCTGAACCTCGGTAAACATCGTGTCCCCTGCCTCCTGTTAACATCAATCCTCAGACGCATAGTTCGGGACCCCCTACCTGAGATCCGCCGGTTTTGACACCGACATTGGTGCTTTCATTGAGAGTTCCACTATGTCTTCGATGGAAGGATTGATGGATCACGTCATCAACTGCAACGACGACGTCGAGGGGATTTTCCCTCCTGGCCAACTCTTCGTGTTCGGCGACTTCGCACTTCGGGCCAACACTGAAGGCCACCTTGAGCAGATCGAGAGCTACGTCCCTGGCCACCATGTTAGATTCGGTAGCCTGAACTACGTTGCTGATGTCCGTGGAGACTTGATCTTCGCCGGATTCGAGCCAGCGACAACCCCTCTCTGCCACCACGATGATCATGACTTAACTCTGTCATCGAATCAGGAAATAGCACCTACAACAGTTCTGGCCCTAGATCCAGAATGTATTGCGCCACCCGAAGATGGGAAGCTAAACCCCACCACGGGAACCGCAGACTCTCCGGCGATGGAGCCACACACGGACCCAACTGATGGGGTCTGTGTTACCGGAACCCCGGACTTAACTCCGGCCTCTGATTCTGGACTGCGCGTGACGGCGCCCCTCAAATCCAATTAGGCGCCTATCGCCGAATTCTGTGTTGCAGATATTTTTCCAGCACTCACCACTTGGCGACATGTTAAGGTCGTTGAGATCTCTCTCCCTGCACGAGAACACAGAGCCGCACTATATCTGGTTCGAACTGGAGGCTGATGAATAGCCGCGCTATACCCAGGGAGATGAAGAATCTCGTTCCCCACCTACCACCCACTTGGTAGCCACGGTTAAATATCTAACATATCTACTCGACTACGCTTCAGAAGACTTCAATGGGATGGACCTCAATGCTGAAGCAGATACAGATTGAAGCAGGCCCATAACAGGGCGGTGGAAAGCTACGTCTTCATATGACGTGTATATGGTGGATACACCCAAAGAGGCGGAAGGCAACGGTGAAAATAATCCCTTAGAGGTTAAACCCGCCGAAGAACCTCCCAAGTGTCGGCGTCTGAAACGCTGAAGAAAATCCCATAAAGGAAAGGACAGCAACACCACAACTAATGACGGTGATATTCCGGAAAAAGCCGAAGACCCCGCAGACTCAGCGATAGAGCAGGAGGAGCGAGAGGTTGACGAACAGAGTCTGAAGCTGTAGTCCGATGAAAGCGATGCCGAAGACGGTGACTACGAACCGATCTCCGAAGAAGAGGTTAGCCTGGATGATGATGAATATATCGTCCCAGAAGAACCCTCCAAACAATAACACTTCCATCGGCGGCTAATAGCCACCGCACGGAGCTTAAAAAAGCAGCAGAGACAGCTTCAAGCTGCACAAGACACGCTCAACGATAGATGGAATGAGGTGCTAGATGCCGAACAGAAACATGGCCTTAATGGTCAAACCAAAGGCTATCCCAAGTGCAAGCTGATGTCCGTATTCGACGACGAGGCCGTTGCGGCCGTCCCACCGAATAACAACATCGCCAACAAGACGGACCGACCACCTCACGGACGGGATAGAGTCGCCAGCAATGGCATAAACAAGCCCCCACCCCATAAAGGAAAGTAGGGTGAAGCCCAAGTCCGAAAGCATGATCTGTGGGAGGATCTAAAAAAAAGCTAGCAAGACCAGTGTAACACCCCATATGTAACACCTTCCATTTATGGCCATATATGAAACTTTGACTTCATCAATTCCATTCTGGGCTCTTCTTTCATTTCAGGTTTCTTTGTTTTGTCGTGTGCGTGTGTGCATTTCATCCATGTCATGTTATCATGTGCATTGCATTGCATTCGTGTTGTCACTTGCACCCGGTTTCGCTCGTCTCTTCCTGTTGCCCGTTTCGAGTTCCGACACTCACACACGTGTCCGTGGCACCCCCGAGTTCTTCTTTCGTGTTTTTCCATGTAACGTTCCCGGAATGAGGTGAGACTTGTCGTGCATTGTTGTTTTGGTACGTGTAGGCCGCCTGTCAAGTTTCATCGCGTTTGGAGTTCGTTTGGTACTCCAACGGTTAACCTAGTGGGCTAAAATATCCTCTTCCTTTTGGCCCAAGACCCCCTCCACAACAGCCCACTAACCCAGCACAACCACTCCCATCCCATCGGTCATTGGATCGTGAACGTGTGGGCGAAAACTGCTCCCCATTTGGACCTCCCTAGATCCCTATGCATATAAAAACGCCCCCCACGTCCATTTTTGTGGACGAAACCCTAGCTCCTCCCTCCTCGTGCCGCCGGACACGTCCGGGACGGACCGGACACGTCCGCCCGGACGCGCCGGACGAATCGCGTCCCGCCACGTGTCCCTCACCGCCGCCAGGCTCCCCGGCGCCGCTGAGGCCCGCCCGGCCCGGACCGGGCCCCCGCAGCCCATTCCAACCGCCGCCGCCCGCGGATCCGTGCCGGATCCTCACCGCCTCCCGCCGACGCGTTCCAGTCGCCGCCACCTTCGCCCCGACGCCGGCCCTGACCTCGCCGGACCGCCGCGCCACTCCGGCCGCCGGCACCGGCACCCTCCGCCGCCGTTGCTTCCGCGTCCGCCGCCGCCCGTTGCTCGCCGGCCGCCCTCCGCCGTCCTCCGCCCGATCTGGGTCGGCGCAGCCCAGATCTGGCGCTGCCACCCTCCGCCGGCCGCCTCCAGTCAAAGGCGAGCTCCTCCCCATCAGCCTCGTCTCGCGCGCCGGCCTGCCCTGCTTCGTGGGCCGGAGCCCCGCAGCCGCTCCGCCGGGCCCTTCTCTGCCCGGCCTCCTTCTCCACCCGAGCCTCGGCCCGCAAGATGAGCCCAGCCTGCCCTCTATCTAGCGCCCATGCACAATTTATCTAAGTTATGCCCACTTTTCCTCTGTGAGATTTTTGTCTAAGTCCCTGGAAGTTGTAAATTTATGTGCATGTTCTTGTGGCTGTAACTTTTTGTGTGTATGTCCAAATTGTGCATATAATATATCAAAATGTTCGTTGAGATGTGCTCTTCATTTTGTTCCACTGTGGCATGCTTGTTTGAGTTCATCTTGATGACCTAATCATTGATGCAAGAGTGCTATATGTTTAAAACTGTTGTTATATGTAATTTTGTTGCCATGTTTGAGATGTGATAACTTTGTACATGTTGGTCCAAATGGAGCATATGATATGTCAAAATGTTCATTATGAAGTGCTCTACATGATGGTTGTTGTAGCATTCATGTTAGGTGTCATATTGCCATGTTAATCTCTATTGCAAAAGTGCATGTGGCTATTAACTGCTGAAACTTGTTGTGAGATGCTGATTTGACTTGCTCATTGCTATTGATGTGTTTGTCTTCATGCCACATGTCAATATGTTTTAGAAGCACAATCATATGGTCTTTGTTGTGGTGCATTCCATTTTCCATGATATGCCTTGAGGTTGCTTAAACAAGCTTGTAAACATGCCATGCCAATGTTGCTATTTTATACTTAGTGAAAAAACTGCTAAGTCTGGAATCTGTTAACCTGATGCTATGGTTGCATGATGCCTCACTCAAATCCATGCATGTTTTAGTATGTCAAATGATCATTCCTTGTTGTCCATGTTATGCTCTATCCATCCATGCCCTTATTTGCATATATGGCCTGCTGTAGCTTATTTATTTCTTGCTCTCAAGTTGCTATAAATTTACCTGTCAGGTTTTTTATCAGCATGTTCAATTTGGTGAAGCTTGTTGTTATTGATCCATGCATCCTATGGAGTTGCTCCAATGGAGTTGTTTGATGTATGATATGTCTATTACATGTCCATGATCTTTATATACTTAGTGGATTTTATATGCATGTTCTTTTGTGCCTCCGAAGGCAGCATCGTGATGATGTTTTTGCCTTCCCAGATTTTGACTGTCTGGATAAATTTATTGCAACTTGCCATGCTTGGTTAAGTGTGTTCCAGTAGGTTTTTGGGTGTGTTGTAAGTTCATGCTTGTTAAGTATCATGTCTACTTCACATCCATGCCCTTTGTCTCCATGTTTGAGTGCTGTAGCATAATTATTTCTTGCTCCAAACATGCCATGTGGCTGTAAACTGTAGTTTTGTGTGAATATTGTTTTTCTTGCCATTTGCAAACCGTGTGTCCGTTTCCTGCGATCTTTATATCGATTTCAACTGAAATCTTCCCCTCTATCCAGTGGCTTGCTTGGTTTTCCAAGATGAGGCCTTCTTCATCATCTTCTCCTTAGGTTCAAGTGCTTCCACATGCATACGCACATTATACTTGCATCATGTTGATTGTGCATTGCATCGTGTTTGATATTGTGTCGTGTTGTGTTCTTGTGTTGAGTAGAGCCGGGAGCCGATTCGGAGTACGAGGTTTCTACCGAGGTTGAGTGTGAGGAGCAAGGTTACGTTCCCTCCGAGGATTCAACAGGCAAGATGACCTGACCCAGATAACACTACTATCTTAGCCTATGCTAGATGTTTCGCTCTTTTAGCTTATTGCCTCGATGCCTATGTCTGTTTGTCAGCCTCCTATTGTTGCCATGAAACTCTCTAACCACCTAACCTAGCAAACCTTTGATTGGCTACGTAAGCATCGCTCAGCCCCTCTTATAGCATTGCTAGTTGCAGGAGAAGATTTGAAGATTCTTGCTTCATGTTGAAGTTATTGTTGGGATATCACAATATATAATCTGTTAAACCAAATCATCTATATATTGGCAATGGGTGGAAGGCTAGGCCTCTTGCTTGCTGTTTTGTTCCACTCATGCCGCCCTAGGAACCGTTTAAACAGGTGTTATGTTCCTTGATTATGCGTCCCTAACACGGTTGGGGTTTATGGGCCCCCCTCGATAACCCGCTTAGCGTTAAAGCTTTTCCAGCAAGGCCCAACATTGGTTTTAAATTTGCCTAATAACTAAAATTTGCATAGGGACTAGCTATCCCATGGACTTAATTAACAACCCTGGGCCAGTGCTCCTCATGAGTGTTGGTCCGAACTGGGCGGACTACAGGGCCGCCTCGGGGAAACCCGAGGTATCTGGTATTACCTGTAGGATGTCCCATATGGTTGTGGCCTAAGACTAGATACGCGTGGCTAGTGTCAGGGTGTCGGCACGCCGGGAGGTCTTGCTGGATTAGTTTTACCTTTGTAGGAATATCTTGAGCACGGGATTCCGAGAATACTCGGGTCTTCCCACCTTGGAGTTGCGACTCCGCAGATCGTGAGCTTGTGATGGGCTAAGTTGGGACACCCCTGCAGGGTTTGATCTTTCGAAAGCCGTGCCCGCAGTTATGTGGCAGATGGGAATTTGTTAATATCCGGTTGTAGATAACTTGACACCATGTTCATAATACACTACCAGCGTGAGTAACCGTGACGGTCGCTTTCCGAAGGGGTTCGGGAAGTGAACACGGTGGGGTTATGTTTGACGTGCTTAGTTAGGATCACTTCGGGATCACTTTGTCGAACGTTGGCACTTTCTCTTCTCGCTCTAAACACGTAAGCTAGTGCTAGTGCTGCTGCAACCTTATTTTAAGCCTTTTCCACACCTAAGGCTTCGATAGTATTGCTACCCGGGAATGGGATTGCTGAGTCCTCCGTGGCTCACAGATTCTACACAACACTAGATGCAGGTACAGATGAGAACTACACAAGTGATGGGACAGAGCTGTATTGGGAGTTCGATGAAGAGCGTGGACGATACTACGTGTCTTACCCCGACGATCAGTAGTGGCTTCTACTAGGGGCGATTCGGACCTTGTGTGGCTTTATTTATGGTATCTTTCATTTGGATCTTCGTCCGTAGTCAGACTCTGATGTTATTTGGATGATGAATGTTTATGTAATGCATTGTTTGACGTGGCGAGTGTAAGCCAACTACTCTTTTACAATTTCATCCCTCTTTTACATGAGTTGTGCAAAGATACCATTCTTGAGATCATTCCAGTATGATATTATGCCTTTAAGTCGTGCCTCGACACGTGGGAGGTATAATCTCATACTGGGCATTACAACCAAGTCTATATTCGGACCCAGAGATCGAGCCCCCGCACGGGACGGCGGCTATCAAGCCAATCGCGCCGGTGACATACTAGTTCGGGGTCAATACCGAACACCACAACCATCAGACATCCGCCACGATATAGCAAGATACAGAGGAGCTTCACACCCTCTATGCTTTACCGATGAGGTACTGGGTCATGATTTCCCATAAGGGTTTGAACCTGTGAACATTGAAGCGTACGATGGAACGAAGGATCCTGCCGTCTATATAGAAGATTTTATTCTTCACATGCACATGGCTCGAGGAGATGATCTCCACACCATCAAATATTTACCCCTCAAGCTAAAAGGACCAGCCCGGAACTGGCTAAACAGTCTCCCAGAAAACTCCATTGGGAGTTGGGAAGAACTTGAGGATGCTTTTCAGGCCAATTTTCAAGGGACTTACGTCCAGCCCCCGGACGCTGACGATTTAAGTCACGTCATACAACAACCCGGGGAGTCAGCCCACAAGCTTTGGAACCGGTTTCTCACTAAGAAGAACCAGATTGTCGACTATCCGGATACCAAAGCCTTAGCGGCATTCAAGCATTGTACCCAGGACGAATGGCTAGCCAGACACCTTGGACTGGAAAAGCCGAGGACAATGGCAGCCCTAACTACACTCATGACTCGCTCTTGCATGGGTGGGGATAGCTAGTTAGCTCGTAGCAGCACCAGCGACCCTGGAACATTTGAAGTCAGGGACGGCAATGGAAAACCATGGCACAATAAAAACAAGCATCAAAACAATCCTGGAAGCCCAGATGATACAGCAGTAAACGCCGGATTCAATGGCTCCAGACCCGATCAACGGAAGAAGGCATTTAAAGGCAACAAAAACGGTCCATCAAGTTTGGACAGGATATTAGACAGGTCGTGCCAAATCCATGGCACCCCAGAAAAACCTGCCAATCACACCAACCGTAATTGTTGGGTTTTCAAGCAAGCCGGCAAGCTAAACGCCGAACACAATGGGGAGGAGCCTCAGAGCGAAGACGAGGATGAACCTCGCCAGTCGAATACAGGGGGACAGAAGAAATTTCCACCGGAGGTTAAAACAATGAACATGATATATGCCACTCATATCCCAAAGAGGGAGCACAAGCGCGCACTCCGAGATGTCTATGCCGTTGAGCCTGTTGCCCCAAAATTCAACCCATGGTCAGCCTGTCCGATCACTTTCGATCGCAGGGATCATCCGACTAGTATTCGGCACAGGGGTTCGGCTGCCTTAGTGCTCGACCCAATAATAGATGGATACCAACTAACCCGAGTCCTTATGGACGGCGACAGTAGTCTCAATCTGATATATCATGACACTGTCCGCAAGATGGGGATCGACCCATCAAGGATCAAGCCAAGCAGCATGTCCTTTAATGGAGTGAGACCGGGCATTGAAGTTCGCTGCACAGGCTCCTTAACATTGGAGGTTGTATTCGGTTCTCCCGACAACTTTTGAAGCGAAGAACTGCTCTTCGACCTAGCTCCATTCTGAAGTGGCTATCACGGCCTACTCGGAAGAACGGCCTTCGCCCGCTCTAATGCAGTCCCACATTATGCCTATTTAAAGCTCAAGATGCCTGGACCACGTGGCGTTATCATGGTCAATGGAAATGGAGCGCTTTCTCCGTACGGAGGAAGATACTGCGGCCTTAGCAGCCGAAGTACAATGCGGCCTATTCAAGCCAGATAATGTATCATTAGCGGACACAGCTAAACGTGTCCGGCACACGCCTCAGTGCGGCAGCTCAGATGAACCTGAGCAAGACTGACAGCTATGCCCCCGTCGACCGCCCCATAAGGTAATAGCATATGTGCCCCAAGTACATAATTATGCCCTAAAAATTCCTTGGGTGGCGACCGGGGGCACCTGCATATAGTCCGTAGTTCGGCTAGACCCTATTCAGACTTACTTTGTTCATTAAAACAAACCAGACTTACTTTGGCCACACCGGAATGACTTCTTCGTCTCCAGGTCTTTACTTCTTTTCTTCTGCAGATGGCCATCATACTCGTACCTTCAAGGAAACATTACATAGGAGAAAACGGCGCAGACGTGCAGCAGGGACCTGCACTAAGGTTTCTTTTTTACATTAAGACCCTGTGTAAACCTTTTTTCTCTTTCTTGTTATATACCTTTTTGGCATATAAATGTCCAAAAAAGGTCGTGAGCATTATCTGTAAAGTTTGCGGCTCGCCGTACTATAGAGGGATATTAATAGAACAATTTTATTCATATCATATCCAGAGTTTTATTCACTCACCATGGAATGTTCTCTTCTCGCATCAGATTGCCATATGTGCCTTGTCAAGTTTATTACCATGGGTTGTATTCAGCCCTGGTATATGTTGAAAAGACCGAACACCTATAGGGAGTGTTCGGCATCCTGGATGTTTGCATTATATGCATCAGTTCTGAATCATGTCTACGTTCAATAGTTGGGTTGCCCGGCTCCTGTGCTTACCCCTACGTTCCCGATTGTTCGGCTAGGGTGTAAAGGCAGAACTACTGCGATAATACTTCTGGCTAGTCCGGTCAAGTACCTCCATAGAGAAAGCCGAAAACTGACTGTCATGATAAGCGAGAACCTGGTATGCAATCCGGTGACTTAGTTTTATACTACGATCGATAGAGATCTACCCCGTGTTATACGAAGGGTTGGTTTTTTCGCCCTGCAAAGTGCAATTGGATACTTCATCCGCACCAGGGGCTAGTACCTAACCCCACATGTCAAACTCCTATGACTAAGTGAAAGGAATAACGCCGCATAGTCTGATTGCATGGTTCGATCCGCATACACCTCCTATACGGACCAAGACGTTGGATAAAGAGTGTATTTGCATATGACCGAACACCCTAGTACTATGTACCTGGGGGCTGAAGCCGATGACAGGAAACTTTTAGGTTTAAGATAAACAGTCACACGGGAGGAAAAAAGACGTATATATGATAAAATAGCGCAAACGTTATATACACTGGATTCATAAGCATTGTCTTTACATCCGGATACAATTAATCAAAAACAACATCTTTCGAACACTGGCCTTCTACAAGGCGGACGCCCTCGATGATGTCCTCGAAGTACTTCTCCGGCTTGCGGTGCTCCTTGCCTGCGGGCGGGCCTGCAGTTGCTATATGCACTGCGTTCATCTTCGCCCAATGCACTTTGACGCGCGCGAAGGCCATCCGAGCCCCTTCTATGCAAGCCGACCGCGTTAATGCGTCGACCCACGGACTCGCCTCGACGAGCCGCTTCACCAATCCAAAGTAACTACTTGGGATTGGCTGAGTGAGCCATATCCGGACTATCATGTCCTTCATGGCCGAACTCGCTATGTTGTGCAGCTTGACCAGCTGCTTCATCTGGTCGTTTAGGGGCATAGGATGTTTTGGCACCTTGAACTGCGACCAAAACAGCTTCTCCCTATTGTTCCCCTCCAGGGCACGGAAATACTTGGCGGTGTATGCGCTGCTCCTTGGAATATCTGAAAACACGCCTAGAGAACTCCACAATCGTGTCAGCCCAATATACTTCCGCCCTCCGAAGATGCTCTGTAAGAGAAATATCTTACCAGATGCTATCTGTCGTACCTGCTCGATCTCTTGACGAGCACTATGCACCTCGCCTCGCGCGTCCTGGGCAGACTTTACTACCGCAGACAGCTCGGTCGCTTGTTCCGAGGCCGTCTTCTCCGATGCCTCACACTTACGGATGGCCTCTTGAAGCTCGACCATGACTTCGGACACCCGAGACTTGTGCTTCTCGCACTTTGCCTTTTCGGCCTCTAAATCAGCAGCCGCTTTATCAGCGGCCGCCTTGTTTGCCTTGGCATCCTCCTTGGCCCTGGCAACCTCGCCCTTGAGGGCCTCGACCTCAGCGGCGCTAACTGTGTAATACAGAATACAATGTTAGAGTTTGTACTCATACCCAATCAATCAAGTCTTATTGACATTTAAAAAAATCGACATACCTTGCGTTTCATCAAAATGCCGGTTGATGCGATTGAGGTCCGCATTGGCCACCTCGAGTTTCCGATTTAGTTCGGCGACCTCTGCATCTCGCGCAGTCACCGTAACTCAAGAAGCCTGCACGACAGTTCAGCTCTGTAAATATGCTACTCTATGGATACTTCGTCCGGTTCTTTTCAGAATCACACAAAGCATCAGGGGCTACTGGTTATATATGTGCATTTAAAAGAAGTAAAATTTCTTTAAAAACATTACATGGCTTACCTCAAAGCCTGATAGAAGGCTGTTGAAGGCTTCATTCAGTCCGCCCTTGACGGACTTAATCTTCTTCATCACCGCACCCATCACGGTGCGGTGTTCTTCAATGACGATAGCACTTTGAAGTGCTACCTCCATAGAATCCGGCGCCTTCGGATTAACTCTGGGCACCACCGTATCCTCCTCCGCTTGAGGAGGGGGATCTTCAAAGCTCGGAGCCGCGCTAGGCTCCGGGACGGTGTTCGGTGGGACCCCGGACTGTTCGGGCCCCACATCTTCGGTCTCCATGGGAGCGTTTCCCCATGGCCAGCGGCCGCCGAGATATTACCCTTGGCCGCCTTGTCTCCTGCCCCGCCCTCATCTCCTTGGGAGGAGAGAACCCGCTGGGACGACACTTCGGTGTCCCCGCCGATTACGGGCGATGAAGCCCGGACTGGCGGGTCACTCTCCGTCGCCCCAGGCGCCAGAGAGTTCCCCTCCGATAATGTAACATCGGGGTTTACACCAGGAGGGTTGTGGGATAGCAGGAGAAGAATGTTATGTAGATATCATAAATACTGAATATACAAAGGTGAAATAGCCAATCCGGATAATCTTACGATTCGGACAGGAGTTTGTCCCTGGGCTTCACCACGAAGCTGTGTTCGGACGAATCCGGACTGTCTCCGAGCTTCAGCTTCCTCTTCCTCCGGGGCACGGTCATGACCGCGTCAGCGACGGTCCCCCCTCTTCCTCCCCCTGCCTTGCGCACGAGGCATTTCTTCTTCCACATCTTCCTCCTTATCATCTTCCTCCGCCTCGTCGGAGGAGAGAATGTGGAGGTCCTCGGGCTGCTTGCCCACAGGACGGAGGTTGTCTCTGGCCCCCTTGCCATTTTTCTTCATGGGCTTCTTGGTCGGCGCCTTGTACGGCGCCGGAACCAGCATCGCCATCAGTAGAGGCAATGCTGGCTCTTCGGGTAAAGGCGTCGGACACTTAATCCGGGACGCCTTCTTCGTCCAGCCCTGTATATCACATAAAAATTCCAATTCCTATTATCATTAAATAAAGGAAAAGGGTGTGTGTTCGGCAAGGATCATTGTTACCTCTATGGCGGAAACTTCAGTGTTGAAGCCCTCATCCTCATCTTCTTTGGGCCATTCCTTTTGGCTCTTGAAGAGGTGCTTCTAGATCTCTTTGTGCGTAGAGCTGAAGAGACGCATCAGCGCCTTGTCTCCTGCCGGATAGAACTCCCATAGGGAGGAATCCCGACTTTGGCAAGGGAGGACGAGCCGGTTCGGCATCACCTGGACCACGGAAGAGAGCGAGTGACCCTTGGAGATCACGCCGGACACGTGGCTCACAAGAGTCGTCACCTCAGTGTGCGACCCCCAGTCCAGACCCTTTTTGGTCCAGGAGGTTAGCCTCTCTGGGGGTCCGGATCTGAAAGCAGGCTCCGCCGCCCAGTTGGTGTCGCAGGGTTCGGTGATGTAGAACCACTCTTGCTACCAGACCTTGTTCATCTCCACGAACGAGCCCTTGGGCCAAGTTGCGTTCGGGAGCTTACTGATCATAGCGCCCCCGCACTCTACGTGTTCCCCGCCCACCACCTTCGGCTTCACGTTGAAGGTCTTAAGCCACAGGCCGAAGTGTCGGGGGGTGCGGAGAAAGGCTTCACACATCACTATGAAAGTAGATATGTGAATGATTGAGTTCGGGCTAGATCGTGGAAATCTAGCCCGTAGAAGAACAAAAGACCTCGAACAAATGGGTGGAGTGGAAATCCTAGCCCCCTAACAAAATGAGAGGTGAAAACTACCCTCTCGCCTGCCTTAGGGACGGGAGTCACCTGGCCCCTAGCACTAAAAAAATACACTTCCATGATGATACGTGTTTGTCACAGTAGGTCACGTTTTCTGTCATCCATGACAATTTTATGACAGAATCAAGATAGTCATACATGTGTTGTCGTAGAAGTGTTCCACGACATTACCAAAAGTATCATCACGGAAGTGTCCACTTCCATGATGATAAATCGCGCGTCACAGAAGTGCTTTCATCAAGGGTGACTGACACATGGCATCCACCGTAACAGAACGCTGTTAAGCTATCGGGTCCGGTTTTGGATCCGATAACCCGTTAACAGCCCCGACCAATGGGGATTTTCCACGTGTAAAATCATCATCGGCTGGAGGGAACACGTGTCGGCTCGCAGTTGGAACAGATGTCATCCACTCATTGGACCCATAGCGCCTATGATACGTCGACACGTGGCACAGCCCAACAGAGG
>LR738715.1:269833565-269867537 GCA_902687465.1 Secale cereale
GATGTCGACCAATCTCCCTCAAGACATAGCTGGGTCTCTCCTTCTCAACACATATACGAGTCATTCTACCTCTATAGTTAGGCCTCTACCTACCCCTTCCCAAACCCCCTCCCTCCCACACACACACACACACACACACACACAACGATACATCGAGCGCTCTAGTCATGTCTCCCTGCCACACACAAACTTGACATGTGCCCTCTGACGTTCCGGTAGCTAGGTCACTTGCCCTATATCTTTGACTTGCACACACACACACAATTTCGATGGCTCTCTTCATTGATCTCGCACCCACCCACTTGATCCTCTCTTCGACTCTATCGATATCTATGACCCCTCCCTCTCTTCTCGTGGATCGCCCGACCCTCTATGTATGATACGGATAGGCCTCCATTTCACACACATTGCATGCAAAATTTTGTTTGAGATGTCATCGACACATATTCCCACAAATACATTCACGAAATCAGCCTCCCCCCCCCCAAAACAAAAAACACTTATGAACGCACACAAGCCATTTGTCTAGGTTTGTATCTCTCACACACACCCACGTAGGTGGGGGACGTGCACGAAGAGAAGAGGTGCACGCACGGCACACGTACTCCCGTCCCTTTCCCAACCACACCCGCGCGGGTACACAGTGGAGCTCATTTTTGTACGAAAAGGCAGCCCACGTGGTAACTTGACACGTGTACTGGTTGTCCACTAGATGGAGGGAGGATCGTCTACGAGCAAGATTAATATCATAGCCGGCTACTAGCTCTATCTTTGTGCCACCTCACTTATAGACAACCTAATAGCCCATTCATATAATAGTTGTTGCCTGTATACATCATGTAGTTAATGCTTGACCCACTTTCTTCTCTCACAAAATGCATTGGAGCTTGTGCTGCAGCTGGCTACAAGTTTACAGCCCACTCCTCTTCTCTCTCCTCTCCTCTCTCCTCCACATCATCATAAATCTGAGGTGGCAACCCTTATAGCCCGCTTACATCAGCCTATTATACTTGCTCTACCACGGGTGAACAAACAAATTGCGACTTGACGCGTTATGTTAAAAAAGAGGCAAACCATGTGGGGCCTACCTTAGAGGCAAGGCTCTATACATTGGAGTACTTTTGATGTGTCCCGTCAACTCGCAGAATGAGGAGAAGCTTGCTTAGTACGCCGTCTCCCCCGCCCACGGGTGCGGTGGCTCGCTGGACGAGGTGAAGCTTTCTTACTATGCTTTACGCCCGCTCCCTCGCCCATGCGCGTGGTGGCTCGTAGGACGAGGAGAAAATTTTACTACTCCCTCCATTTACTCCTCGTCCCTACTACCTTGGTTAGAGAGATTATCATATTGTTTGGAATATATATTTCCTTTAGTAGATTTCAATATGAACTACTAGTACATACTCCAAACACTGATGTATATAGACGTATTTTAGAGTGTAGATTCACTCATTTTGCTCCATATGTAGCATAAAGTTGAGACACTTATTTTGGAACGGAGGGAGTACATATTTGCTATGATATGTCAATCATTGAGATGCAATAGCATGCATGTTAGTCTCCTTTGTATATGATGAAATGTTGAAACGGGCAAACTTGGACACAAGATACATGTAACAGAAGCTGGAAGCTTCATAGCATTGTACTACCTCGCTGATAAATTACAGTACGTACTATACAAGTACTTCCTCCGTTCCTAAATATAAGTCTTTGTAGAGATTTCACCATGAACCACATACGGATGTATATAGATGCATTTTAAGTGTAGATTCATTCATTTTGTTCCGTATGTAGTCCACCTAGTGGAATCTCTACAAAGACTTATATTTAGGAACGGAGGGAGTACTATGTAAAGAGTTTATTTTTTGCGATTGTACTACGTAAAGAGTTAGGTGTCGCACGGTGTCCAGAAAATATGGTGATAGTGTGAGGTGGGCCATGTAATCACTGAGCCTGTGTGTTTTCACTACTCTTGCACTCCTCTGCCGTAAGAATGGAGAAAATTGTAATCTAGTAGTACCTCCTTTCGCCGAAAGCATGGGACATCCAGCAGTCCTACCACCTCAGTAATAATGACCAATGAGCCGTCAAATCACATAGACCCAGCAGTAAGTTGGACGGACGAAGCAACCATCACTCTTGAATCCACTTCTCCCTTCAACGCAGGCGCCAGTGAGAGGTCACGTCCGCTCTGCCCGGGCATGAATGTGGCACCGATTCTTTGGAGCGGCGCTGACCGTTTCGGGCAGGAAGCACACGTGGGCGATGGAGGGGCTTTGGGTGGGCCAGGCTGGTTAGGAGCGGGCGTGGCAGTTGTTCGCCTGTCCCTACCGGACGCCCGGAAACGAGAGGATGCACCAACTCTCGCGGCTAAAATCGTACACTACACACCATCTCTCTGTAGGAGTAGGTCGATCTGTCGCT
The DNA here is from genome assembly GCA_902687465.1 of Secale cereale. Classification (NCBI taxonomy): domain Eukaryota; kingdom Viridiplantae; phylum Streptophyta; class Magnoliopsida; order Poales; family Poaceae; genus Secale; species Secale cereale. The sequence goes on from LR738715.1 coordinate 269,835,987, forward strand.
CTCTCTAATACACACATGCTGTTAAACACACACACGTACACGCACACGCACACATAGGTTCATAGAATAGGAAAATCGTGCGAGTGCGAAGCCACAGGAAGTGAGATACAAATGGAGTACGTACAAACTATGACCAGCCTAAGCAATGTATCCAAAAGCTCCTTACTCTGCCTTTTTATCTCCCCCGGAAACCCAATGCATGTAGCGCAACTACGCGTTGATCAGTCAAGAAATCAAAGTCGGCTTGCATGCGAGTTAATACGTGGCCCTGCATGGTAGCTAAAACGGCATCTCTTAGGGCTTCTTTGATTCCAAGGATTCTCAAAGGAATTTTGAAGGATTCAATTCCTTAGGATTTTTTTCTTATGTGGGTTGTTTGATTCATAGGATTCGAAACCATAGGAACTTTTCCATAGGATTCATTTGCACTGGATTTCATAAAACATTTTCAATCCACACTAACCTCTTTGAAAGAATCCTATGTTTTTTTCTGTGCACGATCAAACACTCATAGAATCATGTAGAATTCAAGATGGCATGCCACCCCAATCCCACGTTTTTCCTATTCCTGCGTTTTGGAAATCCTACGAATCAATGAGGCCCTTAGTTGTTTGGATCAATTGCTGCATTTAGAGGCAGAAATTGGGGCTTTGATTGGAGGAATGACCGGTCAAGTTTCTCTTTCTCCTCCAATCTGATTGCACCTTGGTCCCACTGCACCTTCTAATGTGACTTATTACACCTAGATGGAGGGAGTCGTACGAGATACGGTGGCACACTGACTTAGGTCGAATACAAGTGCCCAAAATTGTGTGCATGTTACAATAAGGATTCACTTAAAATAGTACATGAGCGAACAGAGGGATCAATTGGATAGTGTTCCTGAGCAGTAGCGAGATGTGTGAGGTAAGATACACCGCTGGCGCTTTTAATTTTTCTTATTAATTTGTTTGTTTCACCCTCTGACTGGTGGGACCCAACGTACTACGTGGAGAGAGGTAAGGTGACTAAGGCTGCATTATTTTTGCACCACTGTGGATAGTCTTACCACCAAAGCCACATGACACGATTATGATTTAAATCCCAATGACTCCCACACATACACAAAAATACGGCATGCTTGTCACACGAATGCAGGAATGTATAAAAGGTTATTTTCCTCTCGTTGAACATAACGGGAGGGTTGTGTAGCTGGTTAGCCTGTTCGCTCATCAAACTTGAGGTCTCGGGTTCGATAACTACACTTGAGCATAATTTGTGTCAGGAGGATTCTTTGACTGGTCAAAATGGATGGATACGGAGCTATACGATCTCATAGTGACCGTATAATCACCTCATCACGTATAAGCTGCGGCCTCGGCGCTTGTTTTCTAGGGTTTGCACTCCTCACACTCTCTTCAGTATATATATACATGCTGGAGCCTCAGCGCTTGTAGTTGTTCTCTTCACACTCTCTCATCCTCTCCAGATCTAAACAAGACTTTGTTGGCCTCTCTCTCCCCCCTCACTGCTGGTCTACTTGTAGTTGCTCTCTTCACACTCTCTCACCCTCTCCAGATCTAAACAAGACTTCGTTGGCCTCTCTCTCTCTCTTCCCTCCCTGCTGGTCAAAGAGCCGGCAGGATCCGTCCACTGGGAAGGGAAGGAGGCTTAATGTTGTCGCCGTCGGCGAGGGAGGGAATCCACTACCGGTGCAATTGTTCACTTTCACCCAGCGGCGGCGCGGGAGGGCCTCCGACCCCTTCTTCTTCTCTGCCGTACATAGTGTGGGTCGAACGGCCTCCGGTCGCCCACCGAACCACACCCCAAGAACCTTAAGGTATAATTTACTTATTCCACATGCATTGCTTTGGCTGCGTGTGGGCTTTTTGCGCTTCTGCACTCGAATCTAGGTGTTGGATCAAACAGGAAAGTTGTGGGGAAAGTTGTATACCATGAATCCAGGACGTGGTTCAAAGAGGAAAGGAATGGGGGAAAGTAGTGGGAAAAGTTGTATAGCATGAATCTAGGACGTGGTTCAAAAAGGAAAGGAAGGGGGAAAGTAGTGGGGAAAGTTGTATCGCATGAATCTAAGACGTGGTTCAAAGAAGACAGGAATGGGGGAAAGTTGTATAGCGTAAATCTAGGACGTGGTTCACAGAGGAAAGGAAGTGGGGAAAGTACTAGTACAGACTGGCTATCCAACACCTACGTTGGTCGAAAAGGGAAATCTAGGTTGTGGTTCACAGAGGAAAGGAAGTGGGGAAAGTACTAGTACAAACTGGCTATCCAACACCTACGGTGGTCGAAAAGGGAAAACAATGACAAACGCAGTACGCACATCTGTAACGAACTGATCTTTAGTTTTGGGGGACAAGGCTGTAGAGTTTGAGCGGGACTAGATTTGTTGCGCTCACATAGGGAAAGGTGTCTAAAGATAACAAAACTGGGACCAACACAAATATGCTCCTTGGTTGTTTGTTCTTTGTTGCAACAGACTGTGCATCACCCCAGTACATCGGTAGATGCACATGGTGCTGGTGCGTTCATTGTCCCGTGCAACTCTTTAGTTGTTGTTAATCTAAGGCCCTGTTTGGTTAAAAACTCCCTAGTCCCTACTTGCTTAGTTCCAGTGACTAAACATGGACTAGAGGTTATTAAATGACATGCTAAAAGACCATGTTACCCCTAGTAATGAACTAATAGAGACAAGGTGCCATGCGTGGCAGGGGCAACTGTTGGAAAAAGTCCCAAAAAGACTCTCCCTCGGGGTCTTCTTTCTTTAGTCCCAAATGCCCACTTTTAGTCCCTAAAAGTCCCTCCTATTTGGTTTAGATGGGACTGACATGGAGTGTTTTTAGTCCCTCCACCAAAATGTCCCTGTAAACAAGAACCCTCTAATAATGCCGCTGGAAAATTGATGCAATGCCACAGTTAAAAGCAAATTACATGTTCAATGAATTTTATTGTTAATATAATCTCTCTGTTAATATTAATCAATGCCACCATTTGAGAAATGCTACTGTCTTGCTTTCTTACCCATTTAGATAAGGTAGATGATTCTTTTTGTTGGCTTCTGTGTCATCCACCGTTATTGACCACTAGTTGTTTCCTTTGCACCTCTATGTAAACGGGATTATCTACTTCACCTCGTTGCCATTGTGACCTTTTATTGCACTACACAAAACACTGTAGTTTTAAGATTGTTTTGTGCAGTTCAACCAAAATGTCACACCGACAATGTTGCTTGATTGCTTGATCTTAGTGGAACTGCACAAGAGGAGACCTTACTTCCTATCCGTGTTGGCAAATTTGGTTCAGATCTTCTTCTTGTGAGTTGTTTGAATTCCACGTCATGAGAGTTCAGTACTAGCCTTCTTTCACATTGAAGGCGAAGCTTGTCTGTTATTGAACCAAGTGATGAAGGGGAAGAACAAGCGGAAGAAAAACAAAAATCAACTCCTGGTGCTGTAAAGAAGCACTAGAACTGTGATGACATAAGTAATGATATAGTTTTGCATCTTAATTTATTGCTATGGCTGGAACGAGCAACTGTTTTGCCACTGATTTGATGTCACTCTTAATGTAATACGTAATTATCTCTACTTGTCCAAACAGGGATCTTCTTTGAAGATACCATATATTTTAGTGGAACTGCACAAGAAGATGTTGGAAACATTAATCTAATCGAGGAGTATATAGTAAGCATGGCCACCACAGTAGATAGCAACAGATGGTTCCAGAGAAGTTCTTCATCTGTATGCTCTACACAATAAGCCTCCTGACAAAGGTTGGTACTCGCCCACTGATTTCATCCATATGATTGAGCTTCGTCATCTCTATTGGTGTTGTGCTACTGTTTAGATACTCTCATCAAAAAGTGGTATTGTCCTTGAGAAGTGCTTCATTTGTGTTGTTTTAAATATTTCCTTTCCTTTTTTCCCGAGCAAACAGGGATGCTAGCATTTAATTATCCTCTTGTCTTTGTACAACGGGATCATCCTCCTCTGAGGCCTTGTTCGGTTGAGGTGGTTTTTGAAGGGGAACAGCGGGGTTTGAGGGGGATTAGATCCCCTACAAGCCAAAATCCTCTCCAATCCACTCCAATCCCCTTGGGAGGAGGATTAAACGAACAAGGCCTGAAGAAGAATATGGAGTACGTGAAGTGACTAGTTCCGATTATGCCAGGATGAAGAAGCCATGTCTATCTTCTCATCAAAAGGAGCAGTTGAAGGATGGTTACATTACCCCCCACAAGACCAAACTAACTTCAGCTCAGAAGGACTGACAAATCTCCATTTTCTTGTTGTGATGCGCGAGTACAATGTTGTTCTAGGATTATTTCCGGTGAGTTCCATTTTTCTAAAAGTGTGCTCTACATGGACTATGTAGGTGCCTGTTTAAACTGTCAATTCATAGTACAGTTTGCTTTATACTAATCACTTTTTTGTATTTGTGCAAACAGGGGTGCTCAGCTTGATTTCAATGGGAACAGCACAAAATGTTCACGAATACATCGAATCATTCATTTCCACCACTAGAAAGGAGGTGCCGATAAGTTCAAGGCGTTGCAACATATAAGGGCGAAATCATACAAGCTACGCGCAAATTTGGTTGATTTTGGTGGAACTGCACAAAAAGAACAGTTGGTCAGCTGGTTTAGTTAGCACGAGGTGCCATGTCAATGTCCGAACTGATGGCAAACCCTGCCCATTCCACAATTGTAGGCATTTGATATTTTGGAATGGGAAAACCTTGTCAAATTTTGCTCATTGATTTTAGCAAGAAGACATGTGTTTGATATTTTCGAATGGGACGCCCTTTGCTGTCAGCAACGTCGATCCATTTTTTTCTTTATTCTTTAGTTGTGAAGTAAATATTGGCTCTGACATGGGAATCGCTGAGATGCATTATCATTGATTGTTTTGAATGTTCTCTATGAATTGCCAGGCATCTGTGTTTGATTGCAATGTACAGGAATGCTAAAAAGATGCTCAAACTCTTTGTACTCCTTCTGTTCCTTTTTACTTCGCACATTGTGAAAGTGCATACTTTTTTCTATAAGATTGGTCAAAGTAGAGATACTTTGACTGCAGACAAAGCTTGTATGCAGACTAGAAAGGACCAGAGGGAGTACATGTGAAACTGCTGCAAATGAGGTGATCACCCTGGGAATAATGCTAGTACGTATTGTTTTGCATGTTCATCCAATGCCAGTCATACAAGAATTCAAACTAATCGAAATAAATTCATTCATACACGGTCGGATTTCATATAAACATGCCGGATTTCATTACATTTCATACATTCTTCAACTAAAAAGGTGTGCGCTAGAGGTATAATTAATTAACCGAAGCTACCCACCTGTGTCCAGCTGAGCCGAACAGAAGCTTCTGTGACTTAACTGCAGGTGCGGTTGCGTAACTGACATGTGGCCCAGATGCCTGTTGGGCCCACGTGTCAGTCAGCCAACTGCACCAGCAGTTAAGTAGAAGCAGCGTCCTTCTCCAACATAGCTCTCCGACTCCACGTTGCCGCCAAGAAGCTAACCGGTCGTCAGTGGTCAACCCGCCTAGCTTGTCATACCGATTAGGGCAGCAGTGCCCTTACTTGGACCCGAGCGGCGGCAACCTACTGTGTTCTACTCTTCCTTGTTTTCTGTGTGGAGCGGCCTTGTTGGCAGCGGGGCGGGGCCTCGGCGGAACCGGAAATGTCCTCTGTCTACTTGCCGGCGGGCGGCGCCTCGGCGGAGCAGGGGAAATCCTCCCCCTCGTTGCCGGCAGGGTGGGGCCTCGGCGGAGCCGGCGGTGTCCTCTGCCTCGTTGTTGGTGTCGCGGGGCCTCGGCGGAGCATGGCCTCGTCCACGCTGATGACCCACAAGTGTAGGGGATCTATCATAGTCCTTTTGATAAGTAAGAGTGTCGAACCCAATGAGGAGCAGAAGGAAATGATAGGCAGTTTTCAGTAAGGTATTTTCTGCAAGCACTAAAATTATAGGTAACAGATAGTTTTGTGATAAGGTAATTGGTAGCAAGTAATAAAAGGTAAAAGTAAATAAGGTGCAGCAAGGTGGCCCAATCCTTTATGTAGCAAAGGACAAGCCTGGACAAACTATTATATAAAGGAAAGCGCTCCCGAGGACACATGGGAATTATCGTCAAGCTAGTTTTCATCATGGTCATCTGATTCACATTCGGTACTTTGATAATTTGGTATGTGGGTGGACCGGTGCTTGGGTGATGTCCTTACTTGGACAAGCCTCCCACTTATTATTAACCTCTAATGCAAGCATCCGCAACTACAAAAGAAGTATTAAGGTAAACCTAACCATAGCCTCAAACATATGGATCCAAATCAGCCCCTTACGAAGCAACGCATAAACTAGGGTTTAAGCTTCTGTCACTCTAGCAACCCATCATCTACTTTTTACTTCCCAATGCCTTCCTCTAGGCCCAAATAATGGTGAAGTGTCATGTAGTCGACGTTCACATGACACCACTAGAGGAGAGACAACATACATCTCATCAAAATATCAAACGAAGACCAAATTCACATGACTACTAATAGCAAGACTTCTCCCATGTCCTCAGGAATAAAAGTAACTACTCACAAGACATAATACTGTTCATGATCAGAGGGATATTAATATGCATAATGGATCTGAACATATGATCTTCCACCAAATAAACCAACTAGCATCAACTACAAGGAGTAATCAACACTACTAGCAACCCACAGGTACCAATCTGAGGTTTGGGTACAAAGATTGGATACAAGAGATGAACTAGGGTTTGAGAGGAGATGGTGCTGGTGAAGATGTTGATGAAGATAGCCCTCCCCAAGATGGGAGAGTTGTTGGTGATGACGGCGGTGACGATTTCCGCCTCCCGAAGGGAAGTATCCCCGGCAGAACAGCTCTGTCGGAGCCCTAGATTGGTTTCCACCTCGGTTCCGCCTCGAGACGGCGGCGTCTGGTCCCGAAAGCCTCATTATGATTGTTTTCAGGTCAAAACACCTCATATAGGAGAAGATGGGCATCAGGGGACCTTCGGTGGGCCCACGAGGCAGGGGGCACGCCCTGGGAAGGGGGGCGCGCCCCCCACCCTCGTGGACAGCCGGTGGCCCCCCTCGTGAACTTCTTTCGCCAGATATTTTTTATATTTTCTGAAACGATATTCTGTTGAGTTTCGGGGCTTTTGGAGTTGTGCAGAATAGGTTTCCAGAGTTTTCTCCTTTTCCAGCCCAGAATTCCAGCTGTCGACATTCTCCCTCTTCTTGTAAACCTTGTAAAATAAGAGAGAAAAGGCATAAGTATTGTGACATAAAGTGTAATAACAGCCCATAATGCAATAAATATCAACATATAAGCATGATGCAAAATGGACGTATCAACTCCCCCAATCTTAGACCTCGCTTGTCCTCAAGCGAAAGCCGATATCGAAAAATATGTCCACATGTTTAGAGATAGAGGTGTCGATAAAAACAAAATACGGACATGAGGGCATCATGATCATTCTCATAACACCAACTTATATAAATATAGTGATATGATTCATATGCCAAAGTAAAAATTCATCCACAATATCAAGTATGAATCATAAACTTCATTGAAAACTAACAAACTTTGATCTCGGTCATTGAAGCAATTGCAATTTATCGTAACATCGGCAAGAGTCAATATAAGAGATTTTCAGCAAGCCTACATACTCAACTATCATATAGTCTTTCACAATTGCTCACACTCACACAATACTTATGGTTATGGAGTTTTAATCAGACACAGAGAAAGATAGGGGCTTATGGTGTTGCCTCCCAACCTTTTACCTCAAGGGTAATGTCAACAGTAATAGACCATGAAGACTTACATCCAAGTGGGTATATATGTCAGGATCTTTCCAACACAATGTGCTTGCCAAAGGATAAAATGTAAAAAGGAAAGGTGAAATTCACCTTGACTCTTATAAGGCAAGAATAATAGATAGGTCCTTCGCAGAGGGAAACAGAGGTTGTCATGTGTTTTTATGGTTGAATGCACAAAGTCTTAGCATAAAAGAACTTCAATTTATATTGCCACTTGTGATAAGGACCTTTATTATGTAGTCCATCGCTTTTATTACTTCCATATCACAAGAACGTATAAAGCTAATTTCTCTCACACTAATAAATCATACATATTTTAGCGAGTTTGCAACATGACAACTTACTTGGAAGGATCTTTCTCAATCCATAGGTAGGTATGGTGGACTCTCATGGCAAAACTGGGTTTAAGGATATATGGAAGCACAAGTAGTATCTCTACTTGGTGCGAGGAGTTTTGGCTAGCATGAGAGGGAAAGGCAAGCTCAACATGTTGGATGATCCATGATAATATACTTTATTTCGGATATAAGAAGACATAACCCATTATGTTGTCTTCCTTGTCCAACATCAACTCTTTAGCATGTCATACTGTAATGAGCGCTCACAATCATAAAAGATGTCCAAGATAGTATATTTGTATGTGAAGCCTCTCTTATTTTATTACTTCCTATTAATTGCAACGATGACCAGAACTATGTTTGTCAACTCCCAACAACTTTTATTTATCATACTCTTATATGTGAAGTCATTACTTCCCACAAGATCAATATGATCTCTTTGGTACTTTTCATATTTTCTTTCTTTTTATCATGACCCAAGTGAGGAAATCAAGCCCTTGACTCAACACTAATCTTTATTATATAGCTCACGCACTCGATTACAAAGGGTAAAGATCATAAAGCAAAAGCTCACAACTAGATCATGCTAACTTTATTCTACTAGATCAAAATGCTACCAAAAGGATCGAACTAAGATAAACAGTAAAGATAGGAGTGATGGTGATAAGATACCGGGATCACTCCCCCAAGCTTAGCAGTTGCCAAGGGGAGTGCCCATACCCATATGATTATGTCTCCTTCGGGCGTGGTCATGATGGAGTTGAAAGTAGTGACGCCGGATTATCATATATCGTGCGTAGGAGATCTTCCAGCTTGCGGATAATACCTTTGAGTGCAGCAATATAGTCCTTCAACAAAATATTTTCACTTGTGAGATGCTTGTTTCGAATTTGAGCTAACTCAATCATCCTGAAAGCTTCAATCTCAGTTGAGGTAAAGAGATTGGAAAGAGATTTAGGGGTGTCTTCTTCTCCCGACGCCGGAGCCGGATCTTCCACATCCATCTTGATCTTCTTCTCCTTGTGGATCTCCTCGGGTCCTTCCCTCTTCAGATCTATCTTCATTAGCCAAGCATCGTTGCCTTCGTTGTTGGAGGAGGGAGACGACATGATGCCTGGCTTCGCAAACCTTAGCAGAAAATAGCTCGAAACAAGAACAGAGGATTTTTGCGTGATACAGAGGTCAAGACCTTCGGGAGTATATATAATGATTTTTTACCGACCAAAAGGAGTAAGCCACAAGAAAACGGAGTCCGGGGGACACACGGGGTGCCCACGAGGCAGGGGGCGCGCCCTCCACCCTCGTGGACGCCTCGTGTCTCTTCCGGACTGCTTCTTATTTTTCTATTTTTCTAAATATTCCAAAACGGGGAAATTTGTCTTTAGAACTTTTTTGGAGTCGGTTTACTTATCGTATCACATACATCTTCCTTTTCGGAGGCTGAATCATTCTGGAAAGTGTCCCTTATGTATTCCTCCGGGGTTACGTTTTCAATAATATTGGTTTCAACATTTATAGGATTACCTGAGATATAATGTTTAATTCTTTGACCGTTCACCACCTTCGGATTTGTGTCTTCGAAGTTGTTGATTTTTATGACACCGGAACAATAGACCTCCTCGATAACGTAAGGTCCTTCCCATTTGGAGAGAAGTTTTCCTGCAAAAAATCTTTAACGAGAGTTGTATAGCAATACATAGTCACCTACGTTAAACTCACGCTTTTGTATCCTTTTGTCATGCCATCTTTTAACTTTTTCTTTAAACAGCTTGGCATTCTCATAGGCCTGGGTTCTCCATTCATCGAGATAGCTAATGTCAAATAGCATCTTTTCACCGGCACGTTTGAAATCATAGTTGAGCTCTTTAATAGCCCAATATGTTTTATGTTCTAGCTCAAGAGGTAAGTGACAAGCTTTTCCATATACCATCTTATATGGAGACATACCCATAGGAGTTTTGTATGCAGTTCTATAGACCCATAATGCATCATCAAGTTTCTTGGACCAATTCTTCCTAGACCTATTAACTATCTTTTGCAAGATTAGTTTCAACTCCCTATTACTTAGTTCTACTTGACCACTAGTCTGTGGGTGATAAGGGGATGCAATTCTATGGTTAACATCATATTTAGCAAGCATCTTACGAAAAGCACCATGAATAAAGTGTGAACCACCATCAGTCATTAGATATCTAGGGACTCCAAACCTCGGGAAAATAACTTCTTTAAGCATCTTAATAGAGGTGTTGTGATCAGCACTACTATTTGGAATAGCTTCTACCCACTTAGTAACGTAATCAACAACAACTAAAATATGTGTGTATCCATTAGAGGCAGGAAACGGTCCCATATAATCAATGCCCCAAACATCAAATGGTTCAATAACAAGTGAATAATTCATAGGCATTTCTTGACGTCTACTAATACTACCAATTCTTTGACATTCATCATAAGATTGGACAAACTTACAGGCATCCTTGAAGAGAGTAGGCCAATAAAAACCGGATTGCAATACCTTGTGTGCAGTTCTATCTCCCGCATGGTGTCCTCCATAAGCTTCAGAGTGGCACTTGCGTAGGATATGTTCCTGTTCATGCTCATGTACACAACGTCTAATAATACCATCTACTCCTTCTTTATAAAGATGTGGGTCATCCCAGAAGTAATGTCTCAAATCATAGAAGAACATTTTCTTTTGCTAGTATGTGAAGCTAGGAGGTATAAACTTAGCAACAATATAATTAGCATAATCAGCATACCATGGAGCAGTATGAGAAGTACATATGACAGCTAATTCTTCATCAGGAAAGCTATCATCAATAGGTTGTGGGTCATCAAGTATATTCTCTAACCTAGACAAGTTATCTGTAACAGGGTTCTTAGCTCTCTTTCTATCAATAATATGCAAATCAAATTCTTGCAGCAAGAGAACCCATCTGATAAGTCTAGGTTTAGCGTCTTTCTTTTCCATAAGGTATTTGATAGCAGCATGATCAGTGTGAATAGTTACTTTAGAATCAACGATATAGGGTCCAAACTTATCACAAGCAAATACAACTGATAAAAATTCTTTCTCAGTAGTAGCATAATTTCTTTGAGCACTATCTAGAGTTTTACTAGCATACTGGATAACATTCAATTTCTTATCAACTCTTTGCCCTAGAACAGCTCCTCCAGCATAATCACTAGCATCGCACATAATCTCAAAAGGTAAATTCCAGTCAGGAGGCTAGACAATAAGTGCAAAGATCAATGCTTTCTTAAGTATTTCAAACGCTTCTAGACAATCATCATCAAAGACAAAAGGAATATCTTTTTGTAAGAGATTAGTCAGAGGCCTGGAGATTTTGGAGAAGTCCTTTATGAACCTCCTATAAAACCCGGCATGACCAAGGAAACTTCGTATACCTTTGATGTCCTTGGGACATGGCATCTTTTCAATAGCATCAACTTTAGCTTTGTCAACTTGAATACCTCTTTCAGAAATTTTATGTCCCAAGACAATGCCTTCATTAACCATAAAGTGGCACTTCACCCAATTCAAGACAAGATTAGTGTCTTCACATCTCTGCAAAACTCGATCAAGGTTGCTTAAGCAATCATCAAAAGAAGTTCCGTAAACAGAGAAATCATCCATGAAAACCTCAACAATCTTTTCACAAAAATCAGAGAATATAGCCATCATGCATCTTTGAAAGGTAGCACGTGCATTACATAAACCAAAAGGCATACATCTATAAGCGAAGGTACCAAAAGGACAAGTAAAAGTGGTCTTTTCTTGATCCCCTTTTGACACGGATATTTGAGAGAAACCAGAATAACCATCTACAAAGCAGAAATGAGTATGTTTGGATAACCTTTCTAGCATTTGATCAATAAATGGCAAGGGGTAATGATCTTTCTTAGTAGCTTTATTTAACCTACGGAAATCAATTACAATCCTATAGCCTGTAACTATTCTTTGCGGGATCAATTCATCTTTATCATTAGGAACGACAGTCATACCTCCTTTCTTAGGTACACAATGGACATGACTTACATATTGGCTATCAGCAATGGGATATATAATACCTGCCTCTAGAAGCTTTAGTATTTCCTTCCTTACCACTTTTTCATCTTAGGATTTAACCGTCGCTGATGAATGATAACTGGTTTAGCATTTTTCTTCCAACTTTATCTTGTGTCGGCATATAGTGGGACTAATGCCCTTAAGATCATCCAGAGTATATCCAATAGCAGCACGATGCTTCTTCAGAGTTTTCAATAGTTTTTCTTCTTCCTACTCTGAAAGGTTAGCACTAATAATAACATGATATATCTTCTTTTCATCAAGATAAACATACTTAAGATTATCAGGTAAAGGTTTAAGTTCAAACACGAGATCACCCTTGGGTGGAGGAGGATACCCTAGGATTTCAACAGGCAAGTTATTTTTCAGTACGGGTCCCTGTTTAAAGAATATCTCATATATTTCCCTTCTCTCATTCATATGCATATCATTTTCATGATCTACCAAGTATTGTTCTAAAGGATCACTCGGAGGCACGGCAATAGAAGCAAGACCAATAATTTCATCCTTACTAGGTGGTTCCTTTTCAAGGGGTTGTCTATGAAATTTGGCAAAGTTAAAATCATGAGACATATCCCCTAATCCAATAGTAAAATATCTTTCACGCAGTCAATCTTGGCATTAACAAGATTCAAGAAGGGTCCACCAAATATAATGGGACTAAATTCATCTTGTGGGGAAATAAGAACAAGAAAATCAGCAGGGTATTTAACCTTCCCACACAAGACTTCAATATCTCTAACAATCCCAACTGGTGAAATAGTGTCTCTATTAGCAAGCTTAATAGCAACATCAATCCCTTCTAACTCAACAGGTGCAATATCATGCATAATTTCTCGATATAAATCAAGAGGGATAATACTAGCACTAGCACCTACGTCACATAAACCATGATAGAAATGATATCCTATTTTAACAGAGATAACAGGCAAGCCTACAACAGGTCTATGTTTATTCCTAGCATCGGGTTTGCCTATTCTAGCAGCTTCCTCTTGGAGGTAAATAACATGTCCATCTAAATTTTCAACCAAGAGATCTTTAACCATAGCAACACTAGGTTCAACTTTAATTTGCTCAGTGGGTGTAGGTGTTATAGTACTACTCTTACGAACCACAGTTGAAGCTTTAGCATGATCCTTAATTCTAACAGGGAAAGGTGGTTTCTCAATATAAGAAGTAGGAACAATAGGATAAACATTATAAGTGATAGTCTTTTCTTCAACTTTAACAGGTTCAACTACTTTCACTTCAATGGGAGGATGGTATTTAAACCACTTCTCCTTGGGAAGATCAACATGAGTAGCAAATGATTCACAAAAAGAAGCTACTATCTCAGAGTCAAGTCCATATTTAGTGCTAAACTCACGGAAAACATTGGTATCCATAAAAGCTTTAACACAATCAAACTTAGGGGTCATACCTAACTCCTTACCTTCGTCGAGATCCCAATCTTTAGAGTTGCATTTAATTCTTTCCAATAAATCCCATTTGAATTCAATAGTCTTCATCATAAAAGAACCAGAACAAGAAGTATCGAGCATGGAGCAATTATTAAGAGAAAGCCGAGCATAAATTTTTTGAATGATAATTTCTCTTGAGAGCTCATGATTGGGGCATGAATATAACATTGACTTAAGCCTCCCCCAAGCTTGAGCGATGCTTTCTCCTTCGCGAGGCCAGAAATTATAAATATAATTATGATCACTATGAACCTGGTGCATAGGGTAGAACTTCTGATGAAATTCCAAGTTCAGACGATTATAGTTCCATGATCCCATATCATCACATAGCCTAAACCATGTCAATGCATCTCCCTTCAAAGATAAAGGGAAGACCTTCTTATTGATAACATCCTCGGGCATACCTGCAAGCTTAAATAATCCACAAACTCCATCCACATAGATTAGATGTAAATCGAGATGCAATGTTCCGTCTCCTGTAAAAGGATTTTCAAGCAGTTTCTCTATCATACCCGAAGGAATCTCAAAGCAAACATTTTCAGTAGGTGCAGTAGGTTGAGGAGCAACTCTTTGCTCTTTTGTACGGGGTGAAGATACCCCGAACAAGCCCCTCATAGGATTTTGAGCCATAGTAACAAGTGACAATAAATTTCAACACACTATAAATTTTTCCTTACCAAAGGCACTTCACTCCCCGGCAATGGCGCCAGAAAAGAGTCTTGTTGACCCACAAGTGTAGGGATCTATCGTAGTCCTTTCGATAAGTAAGAGTGTCGAACCCAACGAGGAGCAGAAGGAAATGATAGGCAGATTTCAGTAAGGTATTTTCTGCAAGCACTGAAATTATAGGTAACAGATAGTTTTGTGATAAGGTAATTGGTAGCAATTAATGAAAGGTAAAAGTAAATAAGGTGCAGCAAGGTGGCCCAATCCTTTTTGTAGAAAAGTACAAGCCTGGACAAACTCTTATATAAAGGAAAGCGCTCCCGAGGACACATGGGAATTATCGTCAAGCTAGTTTTCATCACGAGCATCTGATTCGCGTTCGGTACTTTGATAATTTGGTATGTGGGCGGACCGGTGCTTGGGTGCTGTCCTTACTTGGACAAGCCTCCCACTTATGATTAACCTCTAATGCAAGCATCCGCGACTACAAAAGAAGTATTAAGGTAAACCTAACCATAGCCTGAAACATATGGATCCATCAGCCCCTTACGTAGCGACGCATAAACTAGGGTTTAAGCTTCTGTCACTCTAGCAACCCATCATCTATGTATTACTTCCCAATGCCTTCCTCTAGGCCCAAATAATGGTGAAGTGTCATGTAATCGACGTTCACATGACACCACTAGAAGAGAGACTTGTAATGCCCAGGATGGGACTATACCTCCTACGTGTCGAGGCACGACTTAAAGGTATAAGGCCATTCTGGAATGATCTCAAGTTTGGTATCTTTGCACGACTCATGTAAAAGAGGGATTAAATTGCAAAAGGAGATAGTTGGCTTACACTCGCCACTTCACACAATACATTACATAAGCAAAACATCATTCAAAACATCACAACCCGACTACGGGCGAAGATCCAAAAGAAAGATACCAAAACAACATAAAGCCACAGGTCCGATCGCCCCTAGTAGAAACCACTACTGATCGTCGAAAACGCCACACGCATACGGCCACTCTCTTCATTGAGCTTCCAGTGAAGTACTTGAACCAGCTCCTGCATCATTCTCGGCTGAACCTGCATCTGGTGTTGTAGTATCTGTGAGCCACGAGGACTCAGCAATCCGATAACCATGGGTATCAAGACTAGCAAAGCTTTGTGGGTAGTAAGAGGTAAAGTGGTGAGGTTGCAGCAGCGGCTAAGCATAATATGGTGGCTAACTTACGAGTACAAGAATAAGATGAGCATCTACGCAAACGGTCGCAACTAGTAGTGATCGCTAAAGATCCTGAACTACATATGAATCAAACATAACCCCACCGTGTTCTCTTCTCAAAGTGAAAAGAGACAGTCACGGTTACTCACACAGTTGTGTGTTTTACTTTGGATCCTCTGTCAAGTTTTCTACAACCGGACATTAACAAATTCCAATCTGCCACATAACTGCGGGCACGACTTTCGAAAGATCATAACCCTGCAGGGGTGTCCCAACTTAGCCCATCACAAGCTCTCACGATTAGCTGAAGTGATAAATATAATATCATCACCCCTTATCTTAGGGAAATCCGATCAGGCTCGGCATCCCGGTGCACAAGACATTTCGGCAATGGTAAAACAAGTCCAGCAAGACCTCCCGGTGTGTCGACACCCTGATAGTAGCCGCGCGTATCTCGTCTCAGGCCACAACCGGATGGGCGATCCTACAGGTTATACCAGATACCTCGGGTTTCCCCGAGGCGGCCCCGCAGTCTCCCCGTTTGGGACCAACACCATCAGCACTAGCCCCCCTGCTATGTAGAAAGAATCCTCGGGTAGCGCTAACTCCCTATGCAATTTAATTAATTAAATAAGTTGTTATTATGAGCAAATTAAAACCAATGTTGGGCCTTGCTGGAGGAGTTTTATTCAAAGACGAACTGTCAAGGGGTCCCCATCCACCCATCGTGTAAGGAACGCAAAATCAAGGAACATAATGCCGGTTTATCGGTGCCTAAGGTGGCATGAGTGGAACAAAACACCGAGCAAAATGCCAAGCCTTCCACCCATGCCCAGTATATAGGTGTGTTAATATATATATTAATAGATATTCTGATACTCCAACAACAAGTTCCCTCCTGGAACGAACTTCATCTTCACCTGCAACTAACAACGCTATAAGAGGGGCTGAGCAAGCGGGTAACATAGCCAAACAATGGTTTTGCTAGGAAGGTTTCAAAAGTTAGAGGTTTCATGGCAACAAGGAGAGGCTGACATAAAAGATGGGTAGCGCGACATGTAACGATAGCATCGAGACAACTAAGCATGGCAATGGTAGTAAAGGTATCCAAGGGTATGATCATCTTGCCTGGGATTCCGCAAGGGAGAAGAACGGGTCCATGAAGTAGACGGAGCAACAGTCGAGCGAATCCTCACAACTCCGGAACGAAACCGAAGCTAACAAGAGAAGCAACCGGAAAGAAGCAAACAACACGGTAAACACACAAGCATAAACATGGCATATGATGCACAAACAAGGATGATGCATGTCCGGTTTAAATATGCATGGCATGGCAAAGTGCACAAACAAAACTACAAGTTAAGTGGAGATCAATATGCAACGAGTTGCATATTGACGAAACACCACATTTTAATTATTTAATCGACTCTCGTTTATTTACAAGACAAGATTAAATATTTTTAACATAGCAAGAGGTGAAGCATAATAAAACTACACTATTTAGACATTTTAAATGAGGTCGGAAATAACAACAACAATTCAGGAAAACCCCATATGCAAATTTACTAATTTTTAAGCAAACCACAAACACACATTGTAATGTTGTTAACATGATGCGGATGACATGATCAAGTTTATGCAATTTTTATTAAAGGTTGACAAGAGAGATATGAAGTATTGTCACAGTGGTGAAAGGAAAGGGTGCCACGGCAACGAATCCGAAAATGATGCAACAGCAACATCTCGGTTCCGGTAACTCGTTGGGAGACCGGTGCAAAAGAAAAGATGGCGTGAGCGAGTCGAACGAGATGAAAGGTGGGGTGATCCCGTCACCGGGTTCCCACGAGTCAGCGACGAGGCAACCGAGGAGCATGACAAAAGGACGAAACGGGCACGGTGCACACAAGGGAAAACATCTCATACAACCACAAGCATTCATCCACGGGCATCGTCTCGGGGTTATACCTTCGGAACGTTCGTTTCGGGGCGGTTCGAGGTCGTAGAGGAAGTAGTGGTACACGGGCCGTAGAGGAAGTAGTTGTGCATGTTCGTCTCAGAGAGGTACTCGTTATGTAACCGTTCTCGCGATTCACAGAGGAAGTAGGCGTTCTCGCGGGTCGTGGAGGAAGTAGTTGTTCACGAGGTCATTCACGTTTCCGAAGAGGTACTTGTCGCGGCATCGGACGTAGGGGTACTTGACGCGTCGTCTTGTGTAGTCGTTCCCGTTCCGTAGATGTTCATGTCATCGGTAGGGGTACTTGGGGTCTTCGGACTTGCCGGTCTCGGGACTTGGCGACGGTAGTGGTACACTTGTCGACGAGGTACTTGACGATTCCGGTGACGGCGGTAGACATCCGTGCGTAGAGGTACTTGGCTCGGTCATCTCTGTGCAACACAAAACGAAGCAGGGCTCGGCGAAACATGCACAGCAGCAGCAGGTTTTGGCGCGCCGGCCATAGATGTACTTGCTGCTCCGTGGACTTGGTCGCCTGTAGCGGGAAGGAGGAGGCGCGGCGCTGCTGTCGTGCGGCTGGCCGGCGCGAGGCGCTGCAGAGGCGAGGCGCTGGGTCTTGGCGGTGCTGTGCTCCAGCGAGGCGAAGGAGTCCAGCCGCACGGCCAGAGGCGAGGCACGGGAGAGCTGGAGATAGAGGGTGCGGCCGCTGCTGTGTCGTGGTGAGGCTGGCCGGAGGGAGGCGAGGTGGCACGCGAGGTGGCCGCCGACAGGGTGAAGAAGGTGCGTCACAAGGCGGTGCATCAGGCGGCCGCGGCGAGCTGGCCGACAAGGCCTTGGCCTGGCAGTGCGGCGACGAGAGCGGGTGCGGGGCGCTGCAGCGCTGGTCGAGGGGAGGAACGGCGCTGGTCCGCGCGGATCCTGGCCCTGCCCGCGGGGCGCCAGGCGCGTGCGGCTACGAGGAGGCAAGGGCGCTGGGCGACGCGAGGAGATCGATGGGGAGGCAGGGCGGACGAGCTGAGAGAGCGAGGGGATTGGACGAAGGGGCGGCGCTGGAGGATGAGAGGGAGGAGCGAGGGGTGAGGAGCGTCGGGCTTAGGGTTAGACAGGAGACTGTGCCGTTGGGGGGTATGGGAGTTTGGGCCTGGCCTGGCGGCTGGGCCTCTCTCTCCTAATTTTTCTTTTAGCAGAAAACATAAAAGAGAAGGAAGAAAGAAAAGAGGGGGGTTAGGGAAAAAGTTGCACATAAGGTTAATTTTTCTCGGGCATCATAAAATGAGCACGGTCCGAGAAAAATAGAAAAGGCATGATCGAGATATAATTCAAACTTATTTGAATTTAATTCAAATGGGTTTGAACTAAGACTTGATTTTTGAAGTGTCCAAAAATGTTCACATTTTTGGAGGAACCTCGAAAAAAGATATATGAGTTGTTGGCAAAGGTTTTGAAGTCAAGCTTGAGATGGAATAGGCATGGGAATTTTGCAAGTGTGTTGCGGTTAATTCCAAACAATGGAATATTTATTTATAATAGCTCCATAATATTAGGAGGATATGTTATAAAGAGAAGACACTCTTCCCTCGATTTAAATGGACCGAAGGTCCACACGGTTTATTTAAGTTGAGATGCAAAAGATTAAAGACATGATGGCATGATGACATGATGCAATGCAAAAATTAAATAACACAAGCACAAAAGAAACACACGGGAAACCTGGAACATCTGGAATCTTCTGGGACGTCGATCTTCGGGCGTCACAAGACAACATACATCTCATCAAAATATCGAACGAAGACCAAATTCACATGACTACTAATAGCAAGACTTCTCCCATGTCCTCAGGAACAAAAGTAACTACTCACAAGACATAATATTGTTCATGATCAGAGGGATATTAATATGCATAATGGATCTGGACATATGATCTACCACTAAAGAAACCAACTAGCATCAACTACAAAGAGTAATCAACACTACTAGCAAGCCATAGGTACCAATATGAGGTTTGGGTACAAAGATTGGATACAAGAGATGAACTAGGGTATGAGAGGAGATGGTGCTGGTGAAGATGTTGATGAAGATAGCCCTCCCCAAGATGGGAGAATTGTTGGTGATGACGGCGATGACGATTTTCCCCTTCCGGAGGGAAGTATCCCCGGCAGAACAGCTCTACCAGAGCCCTAGATTGGTTTCCGCCTCGGTTCCGCCTCGAGACGGTGGCGTCTGGTTCTGAATGCCTCCTTATGATTTTTTCAGGTCAAAACACCTCATATAGGAGAAGATGGGCATCGGGGGACCTTCGATGGGCCCATGAGGCAAGGGGCGCGCCATGGGAAGGGGGGTGCGCCCCCCACCCTCGTGGACAGCCGGTGGCCCCCCTCGTGAACTTCTTTCGCCAGATATTTTTTATATTTTCCGAAACGGCACTCTGTTGAGTTTCGAGGCTTTTGGAGTTGTGCAGAATAGGTTTCCAGAGTTTGCTCCTTTTCCAGCCCAGATTCTAGCTGCCGGCATTCTCCCTCATCTTGTAAACCTTGTAAAATAAGGGAGAAAAGGCATAAGTATTGTGACATAACGTGTAATAACAGCCCATAATGCAATAAATATCAATATATAAGCATGATGCAAAATGGACGTATCAGACACCAGTGGAGCGAGGACTCGTCGGAGCCGGCATTCTCCTCTGCCTCGTCCTCGGTCTCGCCAAACAGCGCGTGGCCTGCTTCATCGCCCTCTTTGTAGGCGGCCGCAGCCTCCACGACCCGCATGCGGTACCGCCAGCGCTCGAGGCGGCCCTCGTGGGCGGAGCGGTACGAGTCGAGCAGCGCCTCCTGCTCCCGCTCCGCGACGATCTGCTCCTCCACCTGCTGGTGCTCCTGGAGGAGATGGTGGTTGTAGGTAGCGTCAGCCTGCGCCTCCCGGAACTGCTCCTCACGCTTCTGCCTCACCGTGTCCATATATTGGGCACGGGCCTTGCCGATGTTCATGGTGGAATGCACCGGCGAGGATGGCGCGAAGGAGGGGGTTGGCGCCGGATCGTCGACTACCATGTTCTCCATTGGGACGTCGTCGTCCTCCGGCTGCCTGTCGGCCAGCCAGTTGGCAGCAATGGCTGCCATCTCCTTGTGGTCCGTCGTCCGCCTGTCCCGAAGAGCGCTGGAGCGCGAGGAAGCCATTGTGGGCAGTAGTGGTGTGGACAAGAGAATAGGAACGGATGCGGATGACCGCGGCTATGGCCGGCGCAACAGTTTATATAGCAATGGTGGGCGGCGGAGGGACGGACATGTGGCGCCGGAGTAGCAGCCTCGGCAACTGCGTATCATTAATGTGGGCGGCAGAAGGACGGACGACACTTGTGTCGTTTGAAGGCGGAGCAATCGCATGCACTGGGAAGCAGGGCGGGCGGCGCTGACCGTTTCAGGCGAAAAGCGTGCGCGGACGAGGGAGGCAGTCTGGGTGGGCTAGGGCAGTCAGACTCGTGCTTGGCAGCGGGTCGGTCCATCAGCCGAACATGCTGGATCGCCAGCTACCTCGCCGAGCTGAGCGACGACAATCAGATGATGGACGTAGCTTCCGACCAGGAGCCGGCGCTACTGTCCAAGCCGGTTCATGCCGTGTTCACCATAGAGCAGGTGCGGCCTCACTTCAACACCCTAATGGTGGAAGAGCTACCAGCACAGGAGGACATGTGCTGCAACCTCCGTCTCCTCAACGAGCACCGGTGAACAAGCAAATGACAATGCCGTCGCGGACATGTGGCCCTATGATCCTGGCTTCCCGAATGAGCAGCGGGCGCTGTATCAGACCATCCGTAGGGCCCGCGAGGCCCTCTCCGTCGTCCTTCGATTTGTTGCGCTCGCCGTGGCACCGCCGTCTCGTGTTGTCAACATGGTCAACGGGCATGAGGATGAGGAGATGACTTTACTTGGAGAGGATGACAGTGGGGACCCACCAGGGCCATAGCCGCACGTACGCAAGTGCCTCCTTATTAGTATATAAAACTATTTTTTTTCTTCCTCCTGGTTTCCAGACATCACGGTCTCACACCATTGTCAACCTATGTAGTCAATAAACGAGAGAATTGCACAAGAAGCGGCCGACAGCTGGGACCAAGCAGCTCGAGCTGTATTTGTGTTTTTGAGGTGTGAGCATTGCAGAGTTTTTCTTGAGCGATGTTTAGCCCAGATATTAATTTTTCTCCTTTGAACAACAACGAAAACATCGCTGCAGCTATTAACTGGGCGGGCTGTAGCCCGTCTAGCCCAGGCCAGATATCCAGCCAGATATTATTATTTTTCAAGCTGAAAATGGCTAGCCCAGCTATACTTTTTTTAGGAATACCCACGCAAGGTCAAGTTGTTATTCTCCGCCCCGCTAGGCAGCAAATCTTTCCTAGGAGGGATGCATTAGGCTTAACAAGAAAATGGGCTTTAAAAATTATAAATGGGATGTAATTATAAAAACTGGGCAGTAACTATAAAAAATGCACCAAACACGTACTTACTTTATAAAATATTATTTTTGGATATTGAAAATTTTAATTTCATTAATTGTTGCGAGCGCAATATTTCGTTGGATTATTACGTAATATAAATTTATATTAAAATTGTATTTAATATGACTAGAAATTTCGGGATATAAACATTTCAGATCCCATCAAAATATGGGAAATTTTATTGAATTCTGTTTTGAACGGTTGGTTGAAATGGGCTGTACCTTTAACAAACTGTAAATGGGCTGTAGTAAACTCCATTAGAATTCAAAATTTGGCTACACATTCTTACAAATCTCAAATGGGCTATAAGTTCTCTGCCACACACTTGTGGCCTTACTAAGTTGACGCGTCCCCTAAAAAAAGAGAGTTGACGCATATGCAAGGCTTTGTCAACTTATAGTCAACACACGGTTCTAGCAGCAGTGGCCGTTGGATGTCCATCCAATGTATGTCGTGCTTCTTCTTCAATCTCGGATATTCTAGCTTCACCCACCCAAAAAATGATTCCTCCCCCTGACATCTGGGGCGCACCGTTTCAGAAGCTGACCTGTGGGCCTACTAAGTTGATGTGTACCAAGGGCTTTGTCAACTTAGTCAATATAAACGATTCTAGCTGTAGTGACCGTACGATGTCCATCCAACAGCCGTCGTGCTTCTTCAACCTCTGGTCTTTTGCTCCAGTCGCCCAAAGCAGCGCCGGTCGTGCCGCCTGCTCCTGCCTCCCGTGGCCGGCTGTTCTGCCGCGCAGGCCTCACCGCCCCCAACTACTCCCACCGTTGGCCAGGCCAACCCTCTACTCACCCACACCCCCCTGTTATTCCACGACGACGACAGCCTCACACCACAGCCGAACCAGTGAACCCTCGTACTCCTCTCCGCGTGGGCTTCCACTCCCGCGTCTTCCCCGGCTCCGTGTCGTCCCCTTCCTAGGCCTCGCCGTTGTCCACCGCCCTGGTGCTCTCGGCGCGGCGTGGTCAATGTGGTCAAGGAACGGCTTCCATCGGACGTGGACTGTACGTGGAGAGGCTGACAGCTGGGTCTAGGACGACAGCAAGGAAGTGCCTCCTTATTACGCGGAAAATAATGATTCCTCCACCTGACAACAGGGACCCACCGGACGGGCCACCATATTTCGCGAAAAAAATGTTTCCCCTGACTGCTGGGACCCACCGGACGGGCCACCGTATTGCACGAAAAAAATGTTCCCCCCGGTGTCAGCTCGAACCCACCGGAAGTGCCTCCTTATTACGCACAAAAAAATGAATACTCCCCCTGCTGGTTGGAACCCACCTTGGTGGGAGGCTGACTTGTGGGCCTACTAAGTTGACGGGGACGGTGTGCTTTGTCAACTTAGTCAATATGAACGATTCTAGCTCCAGTGACCGTACGATGTCCATCCAACGTCCATAGTGCTTCTTCAAACTCTGGTCTTGTTGCTCCAGCCGCCCAAAGCAGCGCCGGTCATGCCACCTGCTCCTGCCTCTCGTGGCCGGCAGTGCTGTCGCAGAGGCCTCACCGCCCCCCTACAATTCCCACCGCTGGCCAGGCCATCCCTCTACTCACCGACACCCCCTGTTATTCTGCGGCGACGACAGCCTCACACCGCAGCGAACCAGCGAACCCTCGTACTCCTCTACGCGTGGGAATCCACTGCCGCGTCTTCCCTGGCTCCGAGTCGTCCCCTTCCTAGGCCTCGTCGTCGTCCACCGCCCTGGTGCTATCGGCGCGGCGTGGTCAACGTGGTCAAGGAATGGCTTCCATCGGACGTGGACTGTATGTGGAGAGGCTGATAGCTGGGTCCACGACGGCAGCAAGGAAGTGCCTCCTTATTACGCGGAAAATAATGATTCATCTACCTGACAGCAGGGACCCACCGGACGGGCCACCGTATTTCGCGAAAAATTAATGTTTCCCCTCTGACTGCTGGGACCCACCGGACGGGCCACAGTATTGCGCGAAAAAATGTTCCCCCCGCTGTCAGCTCGGACCCATCGGAAGTGCCTCCTTATTACGCACAAAAAAATGAATACTCCCCCTGCTGGTTGGGACCCACCTTGGTGGGAGACTGACATGTGGGCCTACTAAGTTGACGGGGATGGTGTGATTTGTCAACTTAGTCAATATGAATGATTCTAGCTCCAGTGACCGTACGATTTCCATCCAACGGCCATAGTGCTTCTTCAACCTCTCGTTTTGTTGCTCCAGCCGCCTAAAGCAGCGCCGGTCGTGCCGCATGCTCCTGCCTCCCGTGGCCGGTTGTGCTGCCGCGGAGGCCTCACCGCCCTCTACTATTCCCACCGCTGGCCAGGCCATCCCTCTACTCACCCACACCTCCTGTTATTCTGCGGCGACGGCAGCCTCACACCACAGCGAACCAGTGAACCCTCGTACTCCTCTACGTGTGGGCATCCACTGTCACGTCTTCCCCGTCTCCGCGTCGTCACCTTCCTCGGCCTCGCCGTCGTCCACTGGCCTAGTGCTCCCGGCGCGGCGTGGTCAACGTGGTCAAGGAACGGCTTCCATCAGACGTGGACTGTACGTGGAGAGGCTGACAACTGGGTCCATGGCCGCAGCAAGGAAGTGTCTCCTTATTACGTGCAAAATAATTATTCCTCCACCTGACAACGGGGACCCACTGGACGGGCACCGTATTTCATGAAAAAAATGTTTCCCCCTGACTGCTGGGACCCACCAGCTACATCTTCGCACGCAAGGAAGTGCGTCCGGGCAAAAAAAGAGTCGCCCCCTGACTGCTGAGACCCACCAGCTACATCTTCGCACGCAAGGAAGTGCCTGACAGTCGGGACCCACCTGGTTGAAGCATACGTACCGTTGTCATTCTGGTCGCGAATGTGTACGTACGTACTGGTCGATGTAGAGGCGCGCACGTGTCTTAGTAGAGGCGCACACGTAGCATGTACATGTACGTACATCGGCCAGTGTGCAAGAAAGAAAATACGGCCACGTACGTACATACGAGCAGGGTCTCGAACGCCTACTCGCGCATACGTATGGTCAGGTGATACGTCTCCAACGTATCTATAATTTTTGATTGTTCCATGCTATTATTTATGAAGTCTTGGATGTTTAATGGGCTTTATCATTCACTTTTATATCATTTTTGGGACTAACCTACTAACCCAAAGGCCGAGTCCAGATTGCTGTTTTTTGCCTGTTTCAGGGTTTTGCAGAAAAAGAATATCAAATGGAGTCCAAACGGAATGAAACCTTCGCGAGAGATATTTTTGGAGAAAATCACGCACGTGGAGCTTGAGAACCACGTCAGGGGATCGAGGGCTGGCCCACGAGGGTGGGGGGTGTGCCCCCCTTCTTACGACAGGCCCCCCTACCTCGTGGCCCCCTCGAGCGCCCCCCGGTGTCCTCTTTCTTCCTATATAAGTCTACGTACCCCAATACCTCCGTGAATAGAGAGAAAACCCTAATTCCACCGCCGTACCTTCTGTTCCCGTGAAGATCCCATCTTGGAGCCTGTTCTGGAGCTCCACCGGAGGGGGATCCATCACGGAGGTCTTCATCATCATCATCATCATCATCGCCCTCACCATGAGTTGTGAGTAGTTTACCACAGACCTTCGGGTCCATAGCGCTACGGTCGAAACGGGGGTCCTGTTCATCGGGAGGGTGTGGCGTACCGCAAAATGGGACTCCACGGGATACTGTTCATCACCACCGTCGACCCCCTCTAGCCTCCACGGGCTACTGTTCATCCACCGTCGACCTCCTCTAGCCTCCACCTGCGACTGTTCGGCCTCCATCGCACGCTACTCCACCGGCTACTGTTCAACCAGCCCTCTCCACGGGCTCCTGTTTAACCACCCCTCCACGGGCTACTGTTCATCCAGCCCTACACCGTCTACTGTTCATGCAGCCCTCCACGGGGTGGTCTTGTTCATGCAGCCCTCCACGGGGTCTTGTTCATGCAGCCCCAACCGTCTCGATTGAATGGGGTCCTGTTCATGCAGAGGCAACACCACGGGGTCCTATTCAGCCACCCTCACCAGGAATTGTTCATCCAAAACCCCCCCAGGAATGCTCACTGTTCATGCAGAGGCAACATCGATCGGCTTCAGTTAGCAGCACTAGCGAAGGAATCACTCGATCGGGTTCAGTTAACAGCCATCGATCGATTGCTCGGGTTCAGTAACACTAGCCTGCAGTGCAATCGCTCGGGTTCAGTTAGAGCCCAACGCCTCGCTTGGGTTCAGTTAGAGCCCAACTCCTCGCACCCACGCGCGTCGTGTACGAGAGAAACGTGCATCGCTCGGCCTCGATCACCCACCGTAACCGGGAACACCCCGATATTTTCCTCGCCCTCGCTTCTACCACGGTTTTTTTCGTCATGGACGACCCAAAGAATGTCATGCAGCTGCGTCTCCGGCCCGCCCAGGACGAAAAGCCCATTTTCTGTCATGATTTTTTGTCATAGAAGTAGGACCCCACCACATCTATGATGACACCGAGTTTTGTCACAATTATCGTCATAGAAGTGTCATAAGTATGACAGAAAAAAGTTTCGTTCGGCCCAAAATGTCACGGATGTGTCTTTTTTTGTAGTGTAGGGGGGACTCGGTGTGCGATGTCGCCCGCGAGATACCCCGCGCTCCGTAGATCCTCCACGGTCTTTTCGGTGACCGTGGAAGCCTCCTACTTGCCTCTGGCACCGGATCCAGCCATAGTTGGGAAGGGGAGTAGTGGTTGAGGAACAAGGAGTTGTGGACGCAGGAGACGAGAGTACGGGGGCAAGGGAGATTGGAGAGCTCGAGCTTGAGGAAGGCGTGGGGCTGATGAAAGGGATTGGAGTCCTTTTGTAACACTGCGAATACAGAGTGTCCCCCCACCTTAGCCATAAAACTCGCCGGTTCCCAAAGCGATCGTACGTAATACGCGGCGTGGGTGTTCACGTCACAATGATGAAAATCCCACAATAAGCGGGCACGATCTCTATTCTGACGGGACGTGTCAATGAGGATATGCCTCGAAACGTGAAACTAGGACCAAATGAAATGGTTCGATGTGTTAGTGGGTTGGACGCGACGCTTCACCCAAAAGTTGTCAGTAAAGACACACTATTCATTTTCTTTAAAAGCCTTGCCTTCGAGGCTAAGGGTTGTACTAATCTTGCAGAACCGAACACAATCGATCAATTTGTAGAAGATATATCCGGAGGAGGAACCCGCCTTGCAATGCCGAAGACAATACGAAACCCGAACTCGTCGTCATCGAAGACAGGTTCAGGGGCTACTGAGGGAGTCCTGGATCGGGGGGGTCCACAGGTGGCCGGATAAACTCCTGGTGGGCCGGACTGGTGGGCCATGAAGATTACTTTAGAAGATCATCTCTCGTATTCGGATGGGACTCCTGGATTCTTGTAATGGCTAGTTTAGGCTCGGGCGTAGATTTTCCTTCCTCTGCAAGATGGTATGTACAAACCCTAGGCCCCTCCGGTGTGTATATAAACCAGAGGGTTTAGCCCGTAGAGGCTAGAGAATCATTCAATCCTCATAGGCTAGACTTAGGGTTTAGCCTTTACAATCTCGAGGTAGATCAACTCTTGTACACATATTCATCCATACTAATATAGCACGAAGTAGGGTTTTACCTCGATCGAGAGGGCCTGAACCTGGGTAAACATCGTGTCCCCTGCCTCATGTTAACATCAATCCTCGGAGCATAGTTCGGGACCCCCTACCCGAGATCCGCCGGTTTTGACACCGACACTAGCACCTAGCCCTACTTGTCAAACTCCTACGACTAAGTGAAAGGACCGCATAGTCTGATTACCTGGTTCGCTCCGCATACACCTCCTATACGGACCAAGACGTTGGATAAAGCGTGTATTTGCATATGACCGAACACCCCACTACTATGTACTTGGGGGCTGAAGCCGACGACTGGAAACTTTCAGATGTAAAATAAACAGTCACGCAGGAGGAAAAAGACGCTGATATTATAATAGCGCAAAAGTTTTATACATTTGATTCATAAGCATAGTCTTTACATCTGGATACAATCATTCGAAGACAACATCTTTCGAACACTGGCCTTCTACAAGGCGGGCGCCGTCGATGACGTCCTTGAAGTACTTCTCCGGCTTGCGGTGCTCCTTTCCTGCAGGCGGGCCAACAGTAGCTATATTCACTATGTTCATCTACGCCCAATGCACTTTGACGCGAGCAAAGGCCATCCGAACACCTACCATGCAGGCCGAACGCGTTAGTGCGTCGACCCGCGGACTTGCCTTGATGAGCCGCTTCACCAATCCAAAGTAGCTACTTGGGATTGGCTCTGTGGGCCATAGCCGGACTATTAAGTCCTTCATGGCCGAACCCGCCATGTTGTGCAGCTCGACCAGTTGCTTCATCTGATCGTTTAGGGGAACTGGATGTTGTGGCACATAGAACTACAACCAGAACAATTTCTCCATGTCATTCCCCTCCTGGGCTCAGAAGTATTGAGCAGCATCTGCGCTGCTCCTCGGACGATCAGCAAACACGCCTAGAAAATCCACAATCATGTCAGCCCAATATACTTCCGCCCTTCGAAGATGCTCTGTAAGAGAAATATCTTACCAGATGCTATCTGTCGCGCTTTTTTTATTTCCTCACACGCGCTGCGCGCCTCGCCTCGCGCGTCCTGGGTAGAAATATCTTACCAGCTGCTATTTGTGACCTGTTCCGAAGCCTTCTTCTTCGATGCCTCACACTTACGGATGGCATCTTGGAGCTCGACCTCGACTTCGGACACCCGAGATTTGTGCTTCTCGCACTCCGCCTTCTCGGCCTCCAAATCAGCAGCCGCTTTATCAGCGGTCGCCTTGTTCGCCTCGGCCTCCTTCTTGGCCTTGGCAACCTCGCCCTTGAGGGCCTCGAGCTCAGCAGCGCCAACTGTGTAATATAGAATACACTATTAGAGTTTGTAATCATACTCAATCAATTAGGTCTTCTTGTCATTTTAAAAAAAATCCGAATACCTTGTGTTTCATCAAAACGCCGGTTGATACGGTCAAGGTCCGCTTTGGCCACCTCGAGCTTCCGATTTAGTTCGGCAAACTCTGCATCTCGCGCAGTCGCCATAACTAAGGAAGCATGCACAACAGTTCAGCTCTGTAAACATGCTACTCTATCGATACTTCGTCCGATTCTTTTCAGAATCATACAAAGCATCAGGGGCTACTGGTTATATATGTGTATTTAAAATAAATAAAATTTCTTAACAACATTACATTGCTTACCTCAAAGCCTGTTAAAAGGCTGTTGAAGGCTTCATTCAGTTCTCCCTTGATGGACTGAATCTTCTTCATCACCGCACGGTGCGGTGTTCTTCAATGACGAGAGCACTTTGTAGTGCTCCCTCCGTAGAATCCGGCGCCTCCGGATTAACTCCGGGCAGCGCCGTATCCTCCTCCGCTTGAGGAGTCGGGTCTTTGGACCTCGGAGCCGCGCTAGGCTCCAAGATGGTGTTCGGTGGGGCCCCGGACTGTTATGGCCCCACGTCTTCGGTCTCCATGGGGGCCGTCTCCCCATGGTCAGCAGCCGCCGAGGTACTACCCCCAGCTGCCTTGTCTCCTGCCCCGCCCTCATCTCCTTGGGCGGAGATAACCCGCTAGGACGACACTTCGGTGTCCCCGCCGATTACGGGCGATGTAGCCCGGACTGGCGGATCACTCTCCGTCTCTCCAGGCGCTGGAGAGTTCCCCTCCGATGAGGTAACATCGGGGTTTACACCGGAAGGGTTGTAGGTCAGCAGGAGAAAAATTCTAAGTAAGCATCAAAAATACTAGACAGAACAAGCCGGGTCAGCATCACCTGGATCACGGAGGAGAGCAGGTGCCCCTTGGAGATCACGCCGGACACACGACCCACGAGAGTCGTTACCTTAGTATGCGACCCCTAGTCCAGACCCTTTTTGGTCTAGGATGTCAACCTCATTGGGGGTCCGGATCTGAAAGCAGGTTCCGCCGCCCACTTGGTGTCGCGGGGTTCGGTGATGTAGAACCATCCCTGCCGCCAGACCTTGTTCGTCTCCACGAACGAGCCCTTGAGCCAAGTTGCGTTCGGGAGCGTGCTGATCATGGCGCCCCCGCACTCTGCGTGTTCCCCGTCAACCACCTTTGTCTTCACATTGAAGGTCTTAAGCCACAGGCCGAAGTGCGGGGGGATGCGGAGAAAGGCTTCACACATCACTATGAAAGCAGATATGTGAAGAATAGAGTTCGGGGATAGATCGTGGAAATCTAGCCCGTAGAAGAACAAAAGACCCCGAACAAATGGGTGGAGTGGAAACCCTAGCCCCCTAACAAAGTGAGAGGTGAAAACTACCCTCTCGCCCGCCTTAGGAACGGGAATCACCTGGCCCTTAGGGGGGACTCGTTGTGCGATGTCGTCGGCGAGATACCCCACGCTCCGTAGATCCTCCACGGTCTTTTCAGTGACCTTGGAAGCCTCCCACATGCCCTGGCACCGGATCCAGCCTTTGCTGTAAAGAGGAGTAGTGGTTGAGGAACGAGGAGTTGTGGGCGCAGGAGATGAGAGTACGGGGGCAAGGGAGATTGGAGAGCTCAAGCTTGAGGAAGGCGTGGGGCTGGTGAAAGGGATTGGTGTCCTTTTATAACGCTACGAATACAGAGCGTCCCCCCACCTTATCCATAAAACTCGTTGGTTCCCAAAGCAGTCGTGCGTAATGCGCGGCGTGGGTTCTCACGTCACACTGATAAGAATCCCACAATAAGCGGGCATGATCTCTATGCTGATGGGACGTGCCAATGAGGATATACCTCAAAACGCGAAACTATGACCAAATAAAACGGTTTGATATGTTAGTGGGTTGGACGCGACGCTTCACCCAAAAGTTGTCAGTAGAGACACATTATTCATTTTCTTTAAGAGCCTTGCCTTCGAGGCTAACGGTTGTACTAATCTTGCAGAGCCGAACACAATCCATCTGTTTGCAGACGATATATTCAGGAGGAGGAACCCGCCTTACAATGTCGAAGATAATACGGAAGCCGAACTCATCGTCATCGAAGACAGGTTCAGGGGCTACTGAGGGAGTCCTGGATCGGGGGGTCCTCATGTGGCCGAACAAACTCCTGGTGGGCCGGACTGGTGGGCCATGAAGATTATTATAGAAGATCATCTCTCATATCCGGATAGGACTCCTGGATTCTTGTAATGGCAAGTTTTAGGCTCGGGTGTATATTTTCCTTCCTCTGCAAGATGATATGTTC
Source organism: Secale cereale (assembly GCA_902687465.1). Lineage (NCBI taxonomy): Eukaryota > Viridiplantae > Streptophyta > Magnoliopsida > Poales > Poaceae > Secale > Secale cereale. The sequence goes on from LR738715.1 coordinate 269,867,268, forward strand.
AAACCCTAGGCCTCTCCGGTGTGTATATAAACCAGAGAGTTTAGTCCATAGAGGCTAGAGAAGAATCATAATATCCTCATAGGCTAGACGTAGGGTTTAGGCATTACGATCTCGAGGTAGATCAACTCTTGTACACATATTCATCCATACTAATACAACAGGAAGTAGGGTTTTACCTTGATCGAGAGGGCCTGAACCTGGGTAAACATCGTATCCCCGGCCTCCTGTTACCATCGATCCTCAAACGCATAGTTCGGGACCCCCTACCCG
>LR738715.1:269867633-269885334 GCA_902687465.1 Secale cereale
TCTTGTAACCCATATTCATCAAGATCAATCAAGCAGGAAGTAGGGTATTACCTCGATCGAGAGGGCCTGAACCTGTGTAAACATCGTGTCCCCTGCCTCCTGTTACCATCGATCCTCAGACGCATAGTTTGGGACCCCCTACCCGAGATCTGCCGGTTTTGACACCGACACCAATCTTTAGATAATTCCTTGAATAGCACCTTTGTCATCACATACTCTCCTTGAAACCAACAAATGGACTCCAAGAAAAGCCTATGGAAAATCCTTCAAATATAACTCAAGGCAACCGTTAGTACATAAAGATCGTCTTCAATTACCAAAACCAAACATGGGGCACCGCATGTTCTTTCACAGTTCCTCTTCAACAACATCTGAATCTTCTTCCCTGTCTACTCCTCCATCTGGAGCATGATTGGTCTCCTCATGCAACTCGTAAGCATAACCTGGCCCATCCTCTTGGGGAGTCAAAGCCTCACTCCGAGACCGTGTATGTCTCACCATCTTTTATCTGCAAAATGAAGATTGCATCCATAATGATTAAAAATAAGAATTACATATTAATAATAAAAAATTGCAAGATGAGTGCTCAAAAAGCGGCATATTAAGTGCCAAAAAATAGATGAAATGGAAGTGAATCAACATTTCGACAAAACTTTGGCACTCATTTCTATTCTCTATAAAAGAAGACAACAAAACCGCAATGAAATTCACCAACTGGCCATCGCCACTTATCCAAAATAAAATTGGCATAAACATTGCTAACAATTGGACGCATTGAATGCAAGAAATTCAATGAAATGGAAGTTAATCAACATTTCGTCAAAACTTTCGCATTATTCATATTCACTGTCAAAGAAGACAACAAATCCGCATCATCAAATCCACCACCGACCATCGCCATTTATTAAAAAAAAATGGCATAACGTTTGCTAAAAATTGGACATATAGAATGCCAGAAATTCGACGAAATGGAATTGAATCAGCATTTCATCAAAACTTTGGCACCCTTTTCTATTCCATTTAAATCAAACCATGGGCATCGACATACATCACAATCAATTGTGTCATATTAATTCATCATAGCACAACAACCCCTGAAGACGAACATATATATCACATGCAACGAATAGAAACCATTTGAAATCAATAACATATATAGCAAAAGCAACGAATTCAAGCAACAACCGAACATCACTGTGTAGATGGCCCAGCCGTTGTTGGTGTGGGCAACACGCGCACCAACGGAAGGGTACATATGTGGAGATGGCCGATGCTATCGTCCATTGGTGTGGGCGAAGGCTGATGGGCCTCTAACCCCTCGTTGGTTACCCCAAGTGGAAGGTGAAAGATGCAGTGTTGTGGAAGTGTTTTCCCTTAGCAAAGATGCCAAGGATCGAATCCCCAGAGACTCCTAGGTTCAACAAGTAGGTGTCAACTGCTAATGGCTCGGATTAGCAATCAACGTGGACCTGCACACAGATACAAATAACTTTGCTCCCAACGAGTACAGAGAGGTTGTCAATCCCTCCGGCCTTGTAGTTCACAAAGGGTTAAACACAAATGATAGTAGTGATAGATAGTGTTTTGCAATAGTAAGTAAAAGCGAAAAGTAAATAGCGGATGTGATCAATGATGGTAATATAGACCGGAGTCTCATGATGTTCACTAGTGATGTCTCTCTCCCAAAAGACGATAAAACAGCTATGTGAGGTGAACGAATTACAGCTGGGCAATTGACAGGACCACGAACGCAAACCAATGCTGATTACATTGCAAGAAAGGTTGAGGTTCAAAGCATGGGCGGTACGCCAAATTAAGTAGACTGAAATCCATCAATATCTACTACTAATCATCCACCTTGAGATATCTATCCAGAACATCTCGCTGGTATTAAGTTGCGAGTCCCACCCATAATGTAAACTCAATGCAACAGACAACTGCATTAAAAGAACTTTGCGTAAAGTAAACAATCCTTGCACCCGCGGGCACAAGCACCGTTGTTTTCCCCCTTGTGGCAACAGCACATCCCCTAGACTCATGTTTTTGTCACTCAAGATAGTCATCAAGGGGCATGAACCCACAATCGAGCATAACGTTCCCTCTTGGAGTCACTACGTATTACTTGCCAAAGCAATAAATAACAACGGAGAACATGCAAGAATTACTTATGAACATAAATATAAAAGAGGTAGATCAAATATATTACTCAAGATCAATCTGAACATAATCTCATAATCCATCGGATCCCAGCAAACTCATCATAGCAACAGCATAAGGATTACATATGTGCCTCGATCATGTAGGGCAGCTCACGAGGACTAATTAGTGAAGCACAAGAACGGGAGGAGAACATCACATAGCTACTGGTCATGGACTCATGGTCCAAGGGAGACTACTCACAACTCATCCGGGAGGCGTCCATGGTGGTGGAGAAGCTCCCGATGGTGATCCTCCCCTCCGGCAGGGTGCCGGGAAGAGTTCTCCTGGTGCTCCCGATCTTGGAAGCGGCGGCGGCGGCGGAACAGAGATGAGATCGCGAAAAAGAGTTCCCGTCCCGAGGGTTTCGAAGGACGCTCTAAATATATGCCGAAGGGGGGCACCAGACGGGGCTCGGGGGGCCCAGGCGCCCCCCCGGCGTGGCCCAGGGGGGCGCCGCCAGGGCGCCTGGAGCCCTGATGGCCTCCCCCCCCCCGGGCTGCCCTTCGGGTGCAAGGTAGGTTCTGGAACGCTGATTTTTTATATGATTTTTCTAGATTTTTCCTGGCAGTTCTCGTAACGTGAAAACCTGAAATGCAAAAACAGCCGAAAACAGAAACTGGCACCGGGGTGCACTGGATTAGTAGGTTAGTCCAAATATGATCAAAAGTGTATGGAAGTGTATGAATATCATAGCAATATCACCCAAAAGTGGCATGGAGCAAGCAGAAATTATAGATACGTTTTGGACGTATCAACATCCCCAAGCTTAATTCCTGCTCGTCCTCGAGTAGGTAAATGATAACAAGAATAATTTCTGTGGTGACATGCTATTAACCATATAGGACTTATTCATAGTCATATGACAAAAGCTTACTGAGACAATGATTCTATAGTAGTTAAGTTGCCTCATGAGAAAATCACAAATGACTGAAAGTTTTACAACATGAAACTGAAGCATCAAATAGATTTGCAATGAACATGATGTGCATATATGATAAAGTGATATCTAGCTTGCCCCCTTTAGTGAAGCAAAACATAAATGCAGGGGCGCCTTCAAGGTTTAAGTGATGACTAGATACAATGATTTCAAAATAAACGATATCACAATCATGCGAAAGACAATGCTACTTTGGGACAATGCACATTACACTCAGAATGACAATCATGCTCTCAGTAGTTGGTGCTTTTAAAAGAAGGTGGAGACTCAACATAAAAGTAAAAGAATGGTTATGTGCTAGAGCTTTTTATTTTAAAAACATAGAAGCAATTTTGTCAACGGTAGTAGTACTTCATATGTGTCATGCATAAGACATCCTATAAGTTGCAAGCCTCATGCATCGAATACCAATAGTGCTCGCACCTTGTCCTAATTAGCTCGGATTTCCATGGGTTAGCATTGCATTACATATGTTTCAACCAAGTGTCACAAAGGGGTACCTCTATGCCACGTGTACAAAGGTCCAAGGAGATAAATCGCATTTGATTTCTCGTTTTTGATAGATCTCAACTTGAGGACATCCATACCGGGACAACATAGAAAATAGATGATGGACTCCTCTTTAATGCATAAGCATATTCTCATAAGAGATTGAGGATTAATGTCCAAGCTAAAACTTCCACCATGATACATGGCTTTGGTTGGCGGCCCAATGTTCTTCTCTAACAATATGCATACTTGAAAGGATCGATATGGTTGACTAGAGGGGGGGTGAATAGGCAACTAACAATTTTTAGCTTTTCTTAACCACTTAAAATTAAGCGACAAAATAAGTTGTCTAGATATTCTACTAGGATGACAACTAAGATAAAGAAGCACAACAACTACACATGCATGCTATAGGAGATGAACAAGTAAAGCATGCAAAGGTAAAGGTAAGAAATAACCACAAGTGGAACCGGAGGAGACGAGGATGTGTTTCCGAAGTTCCTTCCCTTTGAGGGGAAGTACGTCTCCGTTGGAGCGGTGTGGAGGCACAATGCTCCCCAAGAAGCCACTAGGGCCACCGTATTCTCCTCATGCCCTCACACGATGCAAGGTGCCGTGAATCCACTAGTGGTGCCCTTGAAGGCGGCAACCGAACCTTTACAAACAAGGTTGGGGCAAACTCCACAACTTGGAGGCTCCCAACAAACCACGAAGCTTCACCACAATGAAATATGGCTTCGAGGTGACCTCAACCGTCTAGGGTGCTCAAACACCCAAGAGTAACAAGATCCGCAAGGGATTAGTGGGGAGAATCAAATATCTCTTGGTGGAAGTGTAGATCGATGCCTCCTTAAGCAATCCCGAGCAAATCAACAAGTTTGATTGGCTAGGGAGAGAGATCGGGCGGAAATGGAGCTTTTGGAGCAACAATGGAGTAGTGGGGGAAGAGGTAAGTCTTCTTGGAGAAGAAGACCCCCTATATATAGTGAGGGGACAAATCCAACAGTTATTGGAGGTTTCAGCCCGCAGAGAGCGGTAGTACCGCGCATGAGTTGCGGTACTACCGCTGGCTGGGCGGTACTACCGCTTGGGAAGCGGTACTACCGCATAGGCGAAAGATTGCGACATGATTGACAACCACGGATGAAATAAATTACATCCGTGGCTACATCCGCAAGGGAAAACGGTAGTAGCAAAACACGACACGGTACTACCGCTTAAGATAAGCGGTACTACCGCGTTGTATGCGGAAGTAAAAAATTACTTCCGCATCCACTTCTGTACTTAGACTCAGCGCCTGGGCCAGATACACGGTACTACCGCTCTGGGGACGCGGTACTACCGCGGGAGCGGTACTACCGTGTCGGCAGGCGGTACTACCGTGTAACTGCGCGGTACTACCGCTTGTTTGAGCGGTACTACCGCTTGCTAGGCAGTTGATCAGGACAGAAGCCACAGATTTGCAACAACGAGGGATAACCGGTTGGACCTCCAGAGAAGCAAGGAAAGGTGGTGTGGGTGAAAGATGTGTACATGTTGATTCTTCCCAAACCTTTCCGACGCGGACCCCCTCTTAATAGTACGGCTTTCCTATTACTCAAAGCCACCGACAGGGAGCAAAAAGAAAACACTGTCCTTCATAGAATCCGAGGGGCAAGCAATCGTCTTGTGCCATAAGGGAGATTTACCTGTATGAGCTTAGAGCACATGATCAGTCCGCAAATGCATTGTCATCAATCACCAAAACTACTTAGGGAGAAATATGCCCTTACAATCTCCCCCTTTTTGGTTTATTGATGACAACACGAGATTTGCACAGAAAAGAAATAATAGAGTATGCAATACAAGCCCTAGAGTATAGGTGAGCTCCTCCTGGATGTGTGCCTTCATACGATTGTGCTTTGGACTGCACAGCACACATACTAGGTATAGTGCTCCCTAATAATCTACACACGAGATACTCTATATGACACTAACTGCACAGGATAGACATAATGATAATAAGTTAAACGATAACGGGGCATATGTCTTACACCATATGATAGTCTCACAGAAACACGCAAAATAAACCAAGTTCAACGATAAACACACGAACACGACACACAAGACACAAGACGGCAAATCACTCTCCCCCTTTGTCATCGAGACACCACAAAGGGAAAAGAGGATACGAAGACGGGTGGCAGCCCGGGAGAAGCTCAGTCATCATACTCGTCATCAAACCCCTGCTGCTGCTCCTCCTGATACTCATCATCAGATCCCTGCTGCTCTGGCTGATACTCCTCATCAGAATCTGACCACTTGTACCCCTGGCGAGCCATCCAGGTAGCCTCAGGAGTGATGTTGTCCTCCGATCCATTGGAAACCTCCTCTCCATACAAAGATAGAATCTTCTTGTCCCACTGACGCGTCTTCTTGTCAGTCACATGAGCACGGTATTGCCCCTGAGCCTGCATGCAGAAGAGGGCCTTCATCTTCTGCTGTAGCCTCTTAGCCCACGAAGGCTTCTCCACTGCAGAGGAAGAAGAGGGGGCAAATCTACCAGAGCGGACATCGGCAGTCTCCTCCACAGGCTCATCCTCAGTGCCCATCTGGGCAGCAGCAGCCTGAGCACGAGTAGTGGTGTTGGCCCAACGAGTCTTGATGCGAAGCCGGATAGGATCATGGCGGTAGCAGTCGGCCTCGAGCTCCTCCTCTGGATACAACTTCGCCCAAGTCTTGGAGATGAGCAGAAATAAGAATGGACCATAGATAGGTACCTTGCGAGTGTAGATGGCAAACCGGAGCTCATTCCACATGATGTGGGAAATGTCAAGTGGTGCAGCTTGGGCGGAGTGAGCCTCTTGACACATCAGAAGCATATCAACCAGATAGGCATGGACCTTGTCCTTGTCGCCAACACGAGGGAACATCGTGTTGCGAAAGATCCGATACATGATGTCCAGGAAGGAATTCAACACCCAAGTTGTTTTGCCACTAGCAAGGGTCTTGGCCTCATAAAATGGAAGTAGTTTGTCCTTGTTAGCTGATTCAGGATTGGCGTGAGGCCGAAAACCAATTGGGTTATGGAGACCCTCATCAGGAAGCTGAAGAAGATCCATGAACTCCTTCCAAGTAGCGGTCATCTTGTGACCATGGGTCATCCAAGTCATGGGACGATCCTCCTTGGCCTGAAAGTTGACCGAGGCATAGAACTGCGCAATTAGCTCAGGGTCAAAGTCGTTCTGGAATGTCATGATGTGCTCCAGACCCAGCTGCTCGATCAAGTCAAGGGCTTCTGCAAAGTATGCCCGGTTCTTATCCTTCCTCATGTGCTCCACATCCACCCAGTGAGCATCCACATAGAGATTGGCCTTGGTCTTGAGCACCTCATGATAGATGCGATACTTCTGCTTGGTCCAGAAGACATCATCACCAGGAAAGTGCTCACGGGGTTCTCCATATGGGTTGATCTTCCTTCTAGACATGAACTCAGCAACAAGCATTTCCTCCATAGACATTGATGATTCCTTGCGCTTGTTGGCTGAAGTCTTGTACCGGCGCTGGGGATTGGAGCTCTCTGGCACATCGCTCGGGGTACGCAGGCGCTTGGAACCGGTGTCACGGACTGGGTTGGTACGACGACCCTCAAAACCGGAGCCACCACCTAAAAACACAAACACAAGACCACAACAACACAAATACAAGAAGAATCAATGCCAAAACCTTGAAAGACACGAGAAACCAGGGGAAATAGAAAACAGATCATGCTACGAAAGAAAATATGATCCAAGCGGTAGTACTGCTGACCCTTGCGGAAGTAAAAAATTAGTACCGCAGGGTAAGCGGTAGTACCGCATGTCACATGCGGTAGTACCGCATACCCTGCGGTAGTAAATGTTTACTTCCGCCAGAAGAGGCGGAACTAAAATATTAGTACTGCATGCGGAGCGGTAGTACCGCATTGGGTTGCGGTAGTACCGCTCGGCAAGCAGTACTAAAATTTTACTTCCGCCCGAGGGGGCGGAACTAAAATATTAGTGCTGCATGCGGAGCGGTAGTACCGCTTCGGGTCACGGTAGTACCGCTCGGCAAGCAGTCTAAAATTTTACTTCCGCCCGAGGAGGCGGAACTAAAATATTAGTGTTGCATGCGGAGCGGTAGTACCGCATTGGGTCGCGGTAGTACCGCTCGGCAAGCAGTACTAAAGTTTTACTTCCGCCCGAGGGGGCGGAACTAAAATATTAGTGCTGCATGCGGAGCGGTAGTACCGCATCGGGTCGCGGTAGTACCGCTCGGCAAGCAGTACTAAAATTTTACTTCCGCCCGAGCGGTAGTACCGCTGAGGACAGCGGTAGTACCGCTCAGGTCAGATCAGATCTGGATTACATCGTGCGGTAGTACCGCGGTTCTCCAGCGGTACTACCGCACGAAACAGATCTAAGAAGAACAGATCTAGAAACTACCAACGAGATCGACACACGGTACTACGGCTGATCATAGTAACTTCGTAGCAACAACTCTAAGCATATTTCTAGAGCACAAACACTCTCCCACAACCTAAGCATCCATGGATAAGATCACGAAGAACACAAGAAAGCACTAAGCATCTCCCCTAACCCTAAAAACTCAGGCAAGGCAATAAGAAGAGGGGAAAAGGGGAGAAACCTACATCCATGGCAAGAGGACGTGGTGGGGAACGATCCCACCGGTCGGAAAGCGAGAAGAGTGGTCGAGGGAGGAGATCCGGCGAGGTCCTCCGGCGGCGTTCTTGAGAGAGAGAGAGACAGGGACGACGTGGGGGTTAGGAGTGAATGGGTATGGGGGAGATGGAACTCCCCCTGCCTGGTTATAACCCCCACACGTTCTGATATGTGCGGTAGTACCGCGGTCATCGCGGTAGTACCGCTTGCGCGGTAGTACCGCTCGCCGGGCGGTAGTACCGCCCTACCAGCGGCAGTAAAAAATTACTGCCGTGCTGGAGGTACGGTAGTACCGCATGTCCTCCGCGGTAGTACCGTAACCGATCACGGTAGTACCGCTCTCCCAAGAAAATGCACGAAAAGAATGAGGTTTTAAGCACTAGAGAGAGTAAAAAAAAACACCATGTGCATAAGCAAAACACGTAACACAAATTCCTCATAAGAGGGCGGTGGCCGAGACCACCTATGTTTGAGTTTTATAGATATGGCACCGCTAAGAATTATCCTTGGGCCCATGATCCAAACTCGACTTGAAGCATTTAAGCCAACTATGTATGGCAAATGATGAAGATTTGGTTAGTTTATGCATAATAAGGGGAGGAATAGTTCATTGAGAGAACAATACTCCCCCTAAGTCCATGCCTACATCTTAGACAAGATAGCTATGACGAGTGTGAGGAGTGTGTGCACAGATTCAAACCACATTGCTCAAATCGATGATATTTAGCTCATGCCTTAACTCGGGAAATCTTGCTTTGTCCAGAGGCTTCGTGAAGATATCTGCAAGGTTATCATGAGTGTTGACGTAGTGAAGCTCAATTTCTCCTTGCCTTATGTGATCCCGGATGAACTGATACCGAATCTCAATATGCTTCGTCTTGAAGTGAAGCACCGGGTTGAGAGAAATCTTGATGGCACTTTCATTGTCACACCAAAGAGGCACTTTGTCACAAGTGACATCGTAATCCTTCAAAGTTTGCCTCATCCATAAGAGTTGAGCACAGCAACTGCCAGCGGCCACATATTCTGCTTCAGTGGACGAGAGAGATACACAACTTTGCTTTTTGGAAGACCAACTAACAAGAGAGCAACCAAGAAATTGGCAACCTCCCGAGGTGGACTTCCTATCCACTTTGTCTCCCGCCCAGTCAGAATCAGAGAAACCAACAAGGTTGAAATTTGCTCCTCTTGGGTACCATAAGCCAAAGTTTGGGGTATGAGCCAAATATCGAAAGATTCGCTTGACAGCCACAAAGTGACTTTCCTTAGGTGAGGCTTGAAACTGTGCACAAATTCCCACACTCAACATAATATCCGGTCTAGATGCACAAAGGTAAAGCAAGGATCCGATCATAGAGCGATATACCTTTTGATCCACCGCTTTACCATTGGGATCAATGTCAAGTTGGCATTTGGTTGGCATTGGAGTAGTAGCCGGCTTGACATCACTAAGGTTGAACCTCTTGAGCATGTCTTGAGTATACTTGGATTGTTTGATGAAGATGCCTTCTCTTCGTTGTTTGATCTCAAATCCAAGGAAGTACTTCAACTCTCCCATCATGGACATCTCAAAATGTGTGGTCATGAGTGCGGCGAACTCATCATTGAATGCTTTGTTAGGAGAACCAAAGATAATATCATCTACATATAGTTGGCATACAAACAACTCCCCTTTGACCTTCTTAGTAAAAAGAGTGGGGTCGATTTTCCCAATTTCAAACCCACGATCTTGTAACAACTCGGTAAGGTGCTCATACCACGCTCGTGGGGCTTGTTTAAGGCCATAGAGTGCCTTATCAAGTTGATACACATGATTGGGGAACTTAGGATCCTCGAACCCCGGGGGTTGTTTAACATACACCAACTCATTAATGGGACCATTAAGAAATGCACTTTTCACATCCATTTGTTGCAATGTAAAGTTATGATGGGAAGCATAGGCAAGCAACAAACGAATGGATTCAAGACGAGCAACGGGGGCAAAGGTTTCACCGTAGTCGATACCCTCGACTTGGGAGTAGCCTTGAGCCACCAGACGTGCCTTGTTGCGGATGACAATGCCATGGGCATCTTGCTTGTTATTAAAGATCCATTTGGTTCCAATGACATTATGGTTCTCCTTTGGTCTTGGCACCAGACGCCACACTTTGTTGCGCTCGAAGTTATTGAGTTCTTCATGCATGGCATTGAGCCAGTCAGGGTCTTCGAGCGCCTCATAGACCTTCTTAGGTTCAACAAAGGAGACAAAAGCTTGATGAGCACAATAGTTTGCTAATTGTCTACGAGTGCTTACCCCCCTTTTGATGCTTCCTAAAATGTTCTCGATGTGATGCTCGTTGGAAGCAAGCCTGGAGGCAACTTTTGCAGCACGACGCTCCAATTGCTCTTCAAGTGATAACTGAGGAGCATTGAGTTGATCATCTTGAGCGTCATCATGAGCAAGATCTTGATCTTGAGCTTCCTCTTGACCTTGATCTTGCTCGGGGGATTGAACTTGGCCTTGTGCATCAATTGGTGGTTCTTTACCAACTTGAGGTTGATCTTGCACTTGGCTTGTTCATCAGGCTGAGGGCCTTCACTTTGTTCTTCGGAAGCGTGTGGGTCTTGGGTTGGTGATGGTTCCACTTGAGTGGAACATTGTCCTTCTCCTTCGGCCACAAGGGGTTCCTCAACGGGTAGGATATATCCAACACCCATTCTTCTTATGGCTTGAGGAGGAATTTCATCACCTACATCACAAGTACCACTTTGCTCCACTTGGGAGCCGTTATTTTCATCAAACTCTACGTTACTCGTCTCCTCTATGAGTCCAGTGGACTTGTTGAGGACACAGTAAGCATGAGAGTTTGTAGCATAACCAACAAATATGCCCTCATGAGCTCTAGATTCAAATTTAGACAAACGAACACCTTTCTTGAGAATGAAACACTTACACCCGAACACCCGGAAGTACTTGAGATTGGGCTTGTTACCGGTAAGAATCTCATATGGAGTTTCGTTCAAGCCTTTGCGGAGATAGAGACGATTTGACGCATGGCAAGCGGTGTTGATGGCTTCAGCCCAAAAGTTGTATGGAGAGTTGAATTCAGCCATCATGGTTCTTGCAGCATCTATTAAGGTTCGGTTCTTTCTCTCTGCAACACCATTTTGCTGAGGGGTATACGGGGCGGCATAGTGATGTTTGATCCCCTCATCACCAAGAAACTCATCCAAGGTGTAGTTCTTGAACTCGGTGCCGTTGTCACTTCTGATCATCAAAATCTTTGCTTCATGTTGTCGTTGAGCTTCATTTGCAAAGTTGATGACGGTTTGTTGGGTCTCACTCTTCTTCTTGAAGAAGTATACCCAGGTATATCTTGAGTAATCATCCACAATCACCGAGCAATATTTCCTACCCCCAAGACTATCAAAAGTGGGAGGCCCAAAGAGATCCATGTGGAGGAGCTCTAGTGGTCTCTTTGAATAGATGATAGTCGTGGGAGGGTGAGCCTTCTCATGTAATTTTCCTTCAATGCACGCCTTGCAAGCACGATCTTTGGCAAAGCTAACATTTGTTAGTCCTCGGACATGGTCCCCCTTGAGAAGACTTTGCAAAGATCTCATATTGACGTGGGCCAACCGGCGATGCCAAAGCCATCCCACATCAACTTTATCCATTAGGCATGTCGCGACCTTAGTGGGTTGCTTCGAGAAGTTAACCACATAAAGACCGTTCTCGACATGCCCAACATAGGCTACTTTAAGAGTCTTGCTCCACAAGAGGGCCACAGAATCAATATCAAAGAATGTAGCAAAGCCCATGAGTGCGAGTTGACGAACAGAAAGTAAATTGTATGCAAGGGACTCAACAAGCATGACTTTCTCGATCGTGAGATCATGAGAGACAACAACCTTGCCAAGTCCCAATACCTTAGAAGATGAAGCATCACCCCATTCGACGTTGGTGGCCATAGATGAACCGAGATGCACGTCCACCACCAAGTCTTTGCTTCCGGTCATATGATTTGTGGCTCCGCTATCGAGCAACCATGATCCCCCACCGGAAGCAAACCCCTACAATAGATCAATGCTTGGATTTAGGTACCCATTTGGTAATGGGTCCTTTGAGGTTAGTGACAAGGGTCTTAGGAACCCAAATGGACCATTCAATGTACTCATAAGAAGAACCAACAAATTTAGCAAACACATGGCCATCACTAGCACGGCATAAAACATATGAAGGATTAAAATCGCCGGCCATGTTTGAGGGTGTGGTGGAGTTTTTCTTGACACCACCACTTTTCTTCTTGGTTGACGTGCCCTCTCCTTCTTTCACAAAGGATTGTCGGAGAGGGGGTGGTTGCTTTGTCTTTTTATTCTTCTTCTTCTTGGGCTTAGGAGCAAACCCAATTCCTTCCTTTGCCACAACTTCCTTTTGATTGCTCAAAAGGGCGTTGAGGTTCTTCTCACCTTGTATGCAAGTCACAAGGCCTTTCTCAAGTTGCTTCTTCAATTCGGCATTCTCTTCAACAAGATGCACATGCTCACAACATGGGTTAGTAGCATTTGCATTATCAATTAAAACCATGCGAGGAAAGATAGCCTTTTCCTTGGTTAGCGAAACTTGGAGTTGATCATGAGACTCCTTGAGAGTAGCATGCATTCCTTTCAAGGCCTTGTGAGCCTTGTCAAGTATGTCAAACTCCTCTTTGAGTTTAGCATGGTCAACCACAAGTTTTGCCTTCTCAGAGTTAAGGACACGAGAGACAACTAATGCATGATCAAGATCTTTCTTTAATTTAGCATGATCATCGTTGTGTGACTCCTCAAGAGCCAAACGAAGACCACGCTCCTCCTCTAGGGCGTTAGAGAGATCCGATATCTCATCGGCATAGTCTCGACTATGCCCTTCCATTTTAGTAATGGTTTTCTCGTGAGCCTTAATAATGTCATTGGCCTCACCGAGTTGTTCCAAGAGAGCAACAACATGCTTCTTGGATTTGCCCTTGAGATTCTTTATAAACACATCAAATTCATTTTCTCCCTCCTTACTACCCTCACCCTCATCAATACAATTAGGTAATGAGGGGTTAGAAGAGATAGTAGAATTGATGATCGGGGTTACCTTGTTGGTGGCCTTGGCCATAAGACACTTGGCGGTGATGTTCTCGTTTGGTGAGTTGAAGAGAGATGAGTGCGGAGTGGTAGCAATTGCAATTGTGGCCATAGTGGTCACCTCATCGTCTTCATCATTGTCATCATCCTCCACATATTCTTCTTGAGCCACCAACACTTTCGGAGGAGTCTTCTTGATGAAGTTGTTCTTGTTGGGATAGGACTTTGACTTGTCCTTCCGAATAAGCTTGCCTCCAAAGTCTTCTCTCTTCTCATATGGGCAATCCACAACGAAGTGGCTTACATTTCCACAGTTGAAACATGTCCTTACTCGTTGCTTCCCTTTGTTCCCACTGGAGTTGTTCCTGTTAAAGTTGGACCTTGAGTTCTTCTTGCCCCAGAATTGCCTTGAAGCAAGAGCCATGTGCTCGTGATAGGCATATTTGGTGTCCTAGGGGCAGCACTCATCATCATCTTCCACTTCCTCCTCTTCCACACAAGCCTTGGCCTTCAGAGCAAGATTAGGCTTCTTGGATCGTTGAGCTCTTAGGACCGCATTGTCGGCGGTAACGTCAAGGATCCTCATGGCAACAAATTCATCCAACACTTCGTTTGAGGATAAAGTCTGGAAGTCCGGTCTCTAACAAATCACAGAGGACATGGCCTTGTGATAGGGCATCATGGCCTTGAGGAACTTGCGCTTGATCCAATTGTCATCCGTATCCTTACTGCCATGATCTCGAAGAGACACTGCAAGAATAGTTAATCTTCGATAAAGTTCACGAGGATCTTCATCTTCGATCATTGCAAACTCATCAGCTTCATCTTGCACCACTTCATAGTTGGAGCGTTGAATACTTGTGCTTCCCTTGTACATTGTGCCAACATGCTCCCATGCTTCCTTGGCCACAGTGAATGGACGAAGATGAGCAATGTCTTCAGGAGGGATGGAGTCTTGAAGAATGCAAAGTGCGGACTCGTTGAACTGATGATCGGCAGTTTCAGGTTAGTGGAACAATGATTAATATGACGTTTGAAACGAAACACCCAAGTAGCAAAATTAGTATTTTTAACGAACTTGGGAGGGGGCCCGACAGAATTTAAATGCGGTGTGGGAACGGGTCCTCCATAGTGAGTAGGAGGAGGAGATTGGGCAAATTTCCCACTTCCATGCTTAGCGACCGGGGCTTGCTCACTACTAGCTTCTCCCTTGTCGGGATTAGCCTCTGACACGTTGGTAGCGGGACGACCCACTTCCAACGGTGAGGTGGATAATTTAAGCCTCTCAAACATTTCTTTAAACATGCCTTTGACCTCGCTCACTAGTGATTCTTTCAATGTGGTCAAGGCCACATTGAACTCCTCACGAGTGACCGAGGCTCCCCCATCTAACGTAGGCAAGGACGGATTTCCACCGGAATGGTCCTCCGTCTCGACTACGTTGTCAACCATACTGTTCGGACGGTAAAGTCCTTAAAAAGAGACGAGGCTCTGATACCAATTTAAAGGATCGATATGGTTGACTAGAGGGGGGGGGGGTGAATAGGCAACTAACAATTTTTAGCTTTTCTTAACCACTTAAAATTAAGCGACAAAATAAGTTGTCTAGATATTCTACTAGGATGACAACTAAGATAAAGAAGCACAACAACTACACATGCATGCTATAGGAGATGAACAAGTAAATCATGCAAAGGTAAAGGTAAGAAATAACCACAAGTGGAACCGGAGGAGACGAGGATGTGTTTCCGAAGTTCCTTCCCTTTGAGGGGAAGTACGTCTCCGTTGGAGCGGTGTGGAGGCACAATGCTCCCCAAGAAGCCACTAGGGCCACCGTATTCTCCTCACGCCCTCACACGATGCAAGGTGCCGTGAATCCACTAGTGGTGCCCTTGAAGGCGGCAATCGAACCTTTACAAACAAGGTTGGGGCAAACTCCACAACTTGGAGGCTCCCAACAAACCACGAAGCTTCACCACAATGGAATATGGCTTCGAGGTGACCTCAACCGTCTAGGGTGCTCAAACACCCAAGAGTAACAAGATCCGCAAGGGATTAGTGGGGAGAATCAAATATCTCTTGGTGGAAGTGTAGATCGATGCCTCCTCAAGCAATCCCGAGCAAATCAACAAGTTTGATTGGCTAGGGAGAGAGATCGGGCGGAAATGGAGCTTTTGGAGCAACAATGGAGTAGTGGGGGAAGAGGTAAGTCTTCTTGGAGAAGAAGACCCCCTATATATAGTGAGGGGACAAATCCAACCGTTATTGGAGGTTTCAGCCCGCAGAGAGCGGTAGTACCGCGCATGAGTTGCGGTACTACCGCTGGCTGGGCGGTACTACCGCTTGGGAAGCGGTACTACCGCATAGGCGAAAGATTGCGACATGATTGACAACCACGGATAAAATAAATTACATCCGTGGCTACATCCGCAAGGGAAAACGGTAGTAGCAAAACGCGACACGGTACTACCGCTTAAGATAAGCGGTACTACCGCATTGTATGCGGAAGTACAAAATTACTTCCGCATCCACTTCTGTACTTAGACTCAGCGCCTGGGCCAGATACACGGTACTACCGCTCTGGGGACGCGGTACTACCGCGGGAGCGGTACTACCGTGTCGGCAGGCGGTACTATCGTGTAACTGCGCGGTACTACCGCTTGTTTGAGCGGTACTACCGCTTGCTAGGCAGTTGATCAGGACAGAAGCCACAGATTTGCAACAACGAGGGATAACCGGTTGGACCTCCAGAGAAGCAAGGAAAGGTGGTGTGGGTGAAAGATGTGTACGTGTTGATTCTTCCCAAACCTTTCCGACGCGGACCCCCTCTTAATAGTACGGCTTTCCTATTACTCAAAGCCACCGACAGGGAGCAAAAAGAAAACACCGTCCTTCATAGAATCCGAGGGGCAAGCAATCGTCTTGTGCCATAAGGGAGATTTACCTGTATGAGCTTAGAGCACATGATCAGTCCGCAAATGCATTGTCATCAATCACCAAAACTACTTAGGGAGAAATATGCCCTTACAATACTCATTCAACCCATGGCAAATCACCCTTACTTCAGACAAGACGAACATGCATAACAACTCACATGATATTCAACAAAAGTGTGACAGTTGATGGCGTCCCCAGAAACATGGTTACCGCTCAGCAAGCAACTTATAAGAAATAAGATACATAAGCAACATATTCTTTACCACAATAGTTTTTAAGCTACTTTCCCATGAGCTATGTATTGCAAGGTTAGTCTGATTAGTACAGGTGGAGGTTAGCAAAATACTGGGAGCGACCAACTAACAGAGCAATGACGGTCATAATCATGCAGAGCGACAAAGCAATATTGAATCAGGCATGGTAGTTATATCGCTACTCAGAAATAAAAGATCATCAAGGCTTGACAGACTTTCTTTACAGTCTTAAATATGCGTGAGCATACGCCAAGTCAATCAAAATAAATTCTCAAAGGAAGATATTACTAAACCATACCACATCATCGGCAAACAAATCAAGTTGGTACTCAATGACACATTGGGAATCCCGCAGCTATTTGAGACTAACCATAAGAAAACCTGAACTACTAAGCACCATTATGCACGTAGCATCTTTATCATAGACATATTAACCAATGCAACGGAAGCAAACTCTCTTAATAAGATAAGCATGATAATTAAAGAGAGTTCAAGCAACCAACTAAACAAAAGCTCTTTGAAAAGATAAGCATGAATACTAAGAGCAGAGCATGATAGTAGCTATTTAAAAGACAAAGAACACACACAGCAAAGATAGACATGAAAATTCTATGTTATGTTCTAGGTAGAAGTGGAGCGTGTTTCTCTCCAACATAAAGAATGCTGAGTTCCGACTCATTATGAAAAACTAAAAAGAAAACTAAATGCAAGACGCTCCAAGCATAGCACATAACACATGAAGTGATAAAAATATAGCGGAACGAAAGACGAACTGATAATGTTGATGGAGAAGGGGATGCACGGGGGCATCCCCAAGCTTAGACGCTTGAGTCTCCTTGAATATTTCTTGGGGGTGCACGGGGGCATCCCCAAGCTTGAGCGCTTGACACTCCTGAATCTTTTTATCATCTTCCCTCGCACACTTGAAAACTCCCTTCATGCATAACTCATCATAATCTGATTAGCGAGGTTAGTACCCTTAATAAAATAATTATACCTTGCTGGAAATAAAGATATTCTTGAAGTTCTACTGTTTCTCAAGATTGCCAAAAGGTTTTTGCAAAGAAAAAGCAAGCTCTTGATTTGCAAAATGAAGGAAAGGCAAAACA
>LR738715.1:269891955-269926835 GCA_902687465.1 Secale cereale
GTGTTACTTTGGCTGGTTGGTCTGCTTCGGCAGCCAAGAATTGGCGTGGATGCGCGGCCGCCCAAAGATTCCATATCTTTCCGGACATTTCGATCCTCAGTTAAATTTGTTCTCCCAATTGTTGCTCGAATATACCTCATCTCCATTAACGTTTCCCCTTGTGGCGAGTCCTGCCCAGAGTTGTGTGTGGTCTTTTTGGCCTGCCATTACGAGTACGACATGCACAAACCTCCCCATTGTCTTGGCTACCAAGCGCTTTGCCGACTTCGGTTGTTAGCTGTAACCAGAGATGATTCTCGTGCTTGACGCTCTTCTCTCGTGCCGTGTCGTGGTGCTCGGATGCCCTTGTACCTGAATGATGGTTCTAGCGAGCCGATGGTAACGCAAGCCCACTGACTGGTGCCATACCGGGATTTGCATCTCGGCGTTTGCGAGTCGAGATCAGCGGCGGCGACGTTTCTCTTCTGGATGGCTCTGCTCGTACGAACGAAAACGAGGCGGCCTAGCAAGTTGCGTGGCTCCATCATCCGTATTTGCGACCACGCTGGATGATGCTCCAATTTTGCTGGGGCGCGAGATGCTTTGGACCAGAGGATTTCTCCGGGCCTCGGCGTGGAGAAATATCGTCCGATAATGGCCGGTGACCTATCATGTCATGTCCAAGGACGGACGGGGCATCATCTCTCGTACGTATCGTTGATTGGGTTTGGACCGGGAAAAAGCAAAGCGGTGGACGCGAGCGTTTCGTGGTCCACCGATTGTACAAAACCTCAATGCCCAACGTATGGACGCGGTTTTTTTAATGTCTCTTTTCAATTTTCCCTTTAGAAAAGCCAAGATTATGACGGGCTGATTCGAGATACTTCCGGTGCTGGATCTCCTTTGTTGGGCAGGTTCAGCACCTTTCCCCCCTCTTGATTATTGAAATATCGAGAGGCGTACAGCGCCGGTGTTTCCTGAAGTATCCGTACGAGGGGTTACAAAATATCCACGCCCATGCTCCCGCAGGAGGCGAAGCAGCTCCCATAGCTCGCCTCGAACAATCCGGCGACCTACCCTGCCGGCCGGAACAGCTTAGTTTATTTTCGGGAGGGTTTAGCTGGAGACTGGAACGCTCTCGCTCTTCTTGCCGCCATGCTCCGATTTTGGTAACGCGAGCCTTGCTGTCCGCGAGTGGCAAGTTGCATCGCGTCATACTCCGTTCTCGAACCTGCAGATATGAGCTCCTACTAACGCCCGCCCCCCGTTAAATCTGAGATCACTTCTGTTGCTGTCGCCTCTGGCAGTGTCGTTGCTCGACGTCGTCCGTTGTCGTCGCGCCTTAAACTTTCCGCCTTTGTGCAACTTGACCCGTCCATTTTTGCAGCGGAGGACGAGGTCGATGTCTACGTGAAAACGAAAAAAAATATATGAGACCAGATCTCATATAATGCACGTGAGATCAATTCTGATGGATGACACGTGACATTCACAAATCACAAAGTATCTAATCTTTCCCTTCCTGATTTTAGATGGAGGTGGGATAAATGTTTTATGATTTGTGAATGTCACGTGTCATCCATCATGATAGATCTCTCCTGCTAATCCGCGCGACCTGTTTTTATAGAATTTTTTCCGTGAAAACAGGTGTGCAAACCAAGCCAACATGTTTGCACTGCGCGAGAACATGCACGAGGTGAGCCACCGCCACACCTTGGACAACTTGCGTGCTTTACCGGAGAAAAAAAAGGGGAAAAACAACAACTACTTGCGTGCTTGCACTTTTACGATGAGGACGAGCACAAAACAGCTCGTTTTCTCACTCTGCAGGGGCCAAGTTGTGGCGTGAAGCGTGCGCGGTGTTGGCTGTCGGCAAGGTTTTCTTCAAACAATTTTGCTTTGTGTCGGCGAAACAAAAATAAGCATGAGTAATCAAGAGATTGTTTGGTTTGCAGGGTCCAAATCAGATAACTGAAAACACATAAAATTTGGGGAATTGAATTTTTGGCTCAATAGAACATGGAAACCATCTCTACTCCTAAAGGGACCTGATAACCTCGCTTCACTCCCAACAATAATATATTACCCCGCGAGCATCTTACATCTGGCTCATTTAACGCGTGCATTAACTCAATTAAATCGGGACTTTTCCAAAACAATGTCATGCATTAACCCCTTCAAATCAAATCTTAAAACAAATCTCAACTAAGTTCAAACTTTTCTTTCCATCCACTACTCATAATCAAATCAAATCAAATCTTACCAAAGCATCAACTATAATCAAAGTTGGCCGGTGCATATGACCCATGCGTGTGTTTTTTCTTCTATGTTTCGTTTTTTGATTTCTTTTTTTTCCGTTTCAATTTTTTTATGACCAACCTATTATTTGTGCTCGACATACTATCAGAATCGGCACGGACCTATAGTCATGCTTAGTTGGTAGCGTCGCCTCATCTCGGTTAAACCTCCCCCATCAATATTTTCTATCCCACCAATTTATTTAAACGGCTTGTAGCCCGTTGATCTACTTAATGTGGTTTTCATCTGCCAAACTTATAATGTTGTTATGAAAAAAAATCAATCATGGTGATTTCTAATCAATTTTTGAAGACCAAAACTATGAAGAGGAATCAATGTTGCAGGGCAACATTTATGAAAAGAAATCAATGTTTGATAACACAACCCAACCGTTTTTCGGTATTGGTTTGAACTCCTTCACGTGGGTTAACTACCCACAACAAAGTAGCCAACCAACTGGTTAAATTTTGCCTCAATGGTTTAATTTTACCTCACCCTTTCGCCACCCCTTCACACTAGTCTTTTGTCCCTCACACGTAATTCCCCTCCCTCTGTCGACCCAACTCACCCCTCTCTAAAAAAACCATCACTTTGTTGATCTCTCCAATCATCGTTTCACTCGACCATATTTTTTCTAGGGTCTCTTGATAACCCATAAGTATTGGGGATCAATTGTAGCATTTCTCGATAAATAAGAGTGTCGAACACAGCGAGGAGTTAAAGTTAGAATAAGTGTTCCCTCAAGTTCTGTCGGCCACCGATATAACTCTACGCATACTTGACGTTCGCTTTACTTAGAACAAGTATGAAACTACTTTGTGGGTGTGATAGGATAGGTTTGCAAGAATAAAACTAGATGTGCTTAGCGAGAATAAAACTATGAGTAAATTGCAAGATAATAAAGTCAGTTGTTTAGTAAAAAGGTTTTAGTAATACAAGAAAGTTATTTGTCCCTAGGCAATCGATAACTAGACCGGTAATCGTTATTGCAATTTTATATGAGGGAGAGGCATGAGCTAACATATTTTCTCTACTTGGATTATATGCACTTATGATTGGAACTCTAGCAAGCATCCATAACTACTAAAGATCATTAAGGTAAAACCCAACCATAGCATTAAGTATCAAGCCCTCTTTATTTCCATACGCAACAACCCACTTACTCGGGTATGTGTTTATGTCACTCATGCCACCCACCATAAACGAATCATGAACGTATTGCAACACCCTGCAGCGGGGATCCCTCACGCTTGCATGACACGGAGGGCACCATAGGACAACACCAAAATAAAACATACAACTCAAACCAATCACGATCATCAATCAACCCATAGGACAAAATGGATCTACTCAAACATCATAGGATGGCAACACATCATTGGATAATAATATGTAGCATTAAGCACCATGTTTAAGTAGAGATTACAACGGAGAGAAGAGGTGTTACACCGCTGCATAGAGGGGGAGAAAGTTGATGCCGACGGTAGCAAGGTTGTTGATGTAGATCGCCGTCATGATCCTTGCCCAACAACACTCCGGCGCCACCGAGAGAGAGGGGCAGAGAGCCCCCGTTATTCTTCTTCTTCTTCCTTGACCTCCCTCCAAGATGGGAGGAGAGTTTCCCCTCTGGTCCATGGCCTCTATGGCGGAGGAGGGGCGGGGCCCCTCTGTGATTGGATCTATCTCTCTATTTCTCTTCTGTTTTGCGACCATGTTTTCTATTCTTTCATTGTTTCTTAAATATCTGGAGATCCATAACTCCGATTGGGCTAAAATTTTAACGCAATTTTTATCCGGATATAAGCTTCCTTCTGGCCGAAGGACATCTCCAACCAATCTACAGGGTGGCCACAAGCTCGCTAGGCGCGCCCTGGGTAGGGGAGGCGCCCATTGAGCTTGTGGCCCCTTGGGCACCGTCTTGCGTTTATTCCGCTTCCGAAACATCACATATATTCCAAAATAGTTCTCCATAAAATTTGACCATGTTTGGACTTTGTTTGATATGAATATTCTGCGAAACAAAAAACATGCAACAAATAGGAACTAGCACTGGCACTGGATCTATATGTTAGTCCAAGAAATCATATAAATTGTTGCCAAAAGTATGTAAAAGTTGTAGAATATTGGCATGAAACAATAAAAAGTTATAGATACGACGGAGATGTATTAACATCCCCAAGCTTAATTCCTACTCTTCCTCGAGTAGGTAATTGATAAAAATATTTTTTTTGATGTAGAATGCTACCTAGCATAATCTTGATCATGTAATCTAATCATGGCATGAATATTAAGACATGAGTGATTCAAGGCAATAGTCTATCAATTTGACATCAAAAGAATAATACAAGACATGCATGTACTTCATCATTGCTTTTCATAATAATGGAGCTAAAGGAAACAACCTCCATACACTTAATTGTGGTAAGCATGACAACTCAGTCTTCCCTGCATAAAGTATAAATCATGAGCACCTTGATGTCGAACGAGGCAATTGGTTCGTACATCTAACGCGCTTCAGCATTTTCAACTTCACTCAATACATAATCGTGAGCCATGGATATAGCACTATGGGTGGAATAGAATGCGGTGGTAAGGATCAATATGAGAAGGAAGAAAGTATTGCATCAACTAGGCGGATCAACGGGCAATAGAGATGCCCATCAATCGATATCAATGTGAGGAGTAGGGATTGCCATGCAATGGATGCACTAAGAACTATAAGTGTATGAAAGCTCAAATTGAAAAAAACTAAGTGGGTGTGCATCCAACTTGCTTGCTCATTAAGACCTTGGGCATTTTAGGAAGCTCATCATCGGAATATACAAGCCAAGTTCTACAATTAAAAATTCCCACCAGTATATGAAAGTGATAACTCAAGAGACTCCCTATATGAAGAACATGGTGCTACTCTGAAGCACAAGTGTGGTAAAAGGATAGTAACATTGCCCATTCTCTCTTTTTTTGTTTCCTTTTTCTTTTCTTTTTTTCCTTTTTGGGCTCTTTTTGGCCTCTCTTTTTTTGCTCGGAGTCTCATCCCGACTTGTGGGGGAATCACAGTCTCCATCATCCTTTCCTCACTAGGGCAATGCTCTAATAATAATGCTCATCACACTTTTATTTACTTACAACTCGATACAACTAGTACACGATGACTCTATATGAATGCCTCTGGCAACGTATGAGGATGTGCAATGATCTAGTATAGCAGAGATATAAAAAAAATGGGCAAGCCATGAAAATATCACGCTAGCTATCTTACGATCATGCAAAGCAATAGGACAATGAACGCTCAAGTCATGTATATGATGATGATGGAAGTTGCATGGCAATATATATCTCGGAATGGCTATGGAAATGCCATGATGGGCAGGTATGGTGGCTGTTTTGAGGAAGTTATAAGGAGGGTTTTTGCACCATCAAATTTTTCACGGTACTAGAGACGCTAGAAATGGTGGAAGAGTGACAATGCGTATAATCCATGGACTCAATATTAGTCATAAAGAACTCATATACTTATTGTCAAAGTTTTATTAGCCCTCAAACCAAAGTACTACTCGCATGCCCCTAGGGGGGTGGTTGGTAGGAGTTAACCATGGCGCACCCCCGATTCAAACAACACATAAGGATTTCAATCAAGGATAAATTATGCTCCGACCTCACCTCTAATGTCAGCGGCCACCACTTTACATGCGTGAGGATTTACTTGCGTAAAGACTTACTTTCCTTAACACCATTATTATACTCAACTTTAATTCTTTTACTAGCATGCCCCCATATTACCACCTCAATATCGTAAAGCAATTGCAAGGAATTAAACATTTCATACTCAGGGATCTACAAGTTTTATGTAGGATTTTATGACTAACCATGTGAATGACCAATCATTGTGTTACTTCGCTATGTTGTTACCCTACTTCAAATCCATATGGTGTTTCCTTCATGTCAATCAAATTGTTGAGTCCCATGACTCCCATCATTCCTAACAAATGGACCAATGGATGAATACGACCCGCTTGACTTCAGCTCTACGTTGCCACCAGCTCAAATTCGCATATGTTTTCTCCAAGTTTGGCAAATTTTCATAGGCATTCCCATCATCTCTAACTTTGAATGCCTTCCAACATTCATCAGCCGGTCCCTCCTAAAAGTTCTGGCAAATTAAACAATTTTCTTATAAAATTTAGGAAATGTTATACATAAAAAACATCCCAAATTGCTCTCCTTTATTAATCATTGCATGAGAGTTGATAGTTCCACTCGTGCGAACCCTCCTACGTCAGGATTAAAATCATCAGTACAAAGGAAAATAGCTAGAATAGTATCATATGCACTTGTGTTGTCGAATCAGCTGTTATAAACGCAATGTGTTTCCGCTTTTGTCCACTACAAATCACACGACACAAGTTCTTCTGACATGAATTGTTGACTCATGCAGCATAGCTATATCCTATTATGCAAATGATTGCATGCATCATCGTCTCTCTATCTGGCTACTATGAAACTACTTTATGACTGAGCATCCAGTCCCCGCTCTCTGTACTCCCCTATCTTTCTCACATGCTCGTGCTCCCTACCCTTCTCATTTGATACCATAACTTTCACCAAGTAGGGGATCCCTATAATGCAAAATTACTTCATAAAAACCAGAATCAATATCAGATGTGCATATTTTGCAATCACAATAATTAAAAACCCTTCAAATGATTCTCCATGTTTCTGTTTTAGCCTAAGCTGGCAAACTTTATCGTGGTGCAGCATCAGTACATGCTTGTTTCTTTAATACGTACCCAAAACAGTTAAAAACTTTACTAATGGGATTCTTTTTATTTATGAACACCTTCTAAAGAAAATAACTACGTTACCTTCTAAGGAATCATCCGCTCATTCTAACAGGGGCAAAACTATTCTAGTGGTTCAATATTTATTGTGTTAAACCTATAACTTTGGAATGATCCACATGTACATCACATGACATATTTTGATGGAACAAAGTTAAATGCATGTGCGTTGCCATGAAACAACACATAAAATTTGCAACAAAAATTGTTGTTTGAAGAATTTGGAAATGCTGAAAAGGGATATACATTAATAAATATAACAGTATCCTCACGTGAGCGTGTGTGCGTGCGTGCGCCTGCCTGCGTGTGTGCATGCGTGTGTTGCATCAACCCATTTCACACACTTATTCTAACTCCACAATTTGTATTCCTCGTCTTAGATATCCAATTCATCTAAGTGACTTCATGCTCCACACAGTCAGTTTCCATCAAATGTAACAAATTATCAAGTCATTGCTTTATTTTCTCAATGTTCAACTTTCATAAGATAGTCATGCATAGCGTTATCAATTCCTTCACTAACGGTGAGAACTGAGAAGTAAGAACATATTGGGATGCTCCCATGTGTTAAAATCTCCTATGGTGGTTGTAAAAGACATCATGATGGTAAGATTTACAACTGGTAACATTTAAATTTACATCTTACAAAGAATAACATTTACAACTTTGGCTTTTAGGGACCAACTTGAGGATGGAGCCTAGCAAGCATCACTGGCAGGTACTCACGCTACACCAAGTTGCCATTTCCCGAATCACACATGAGAAGTAGTTCTGATGAGCTAAACGTACTTACGACTCTTGATGAACAACTCGCGACACCGTTGTAGCTCCCACAGACGATGGCGTGTCACGGACTCACTGTGAACTTGTAAGACTGCACTACTACTGATTTTGTATCTTTTCAAGATTAACATGATCTTGTTTACACCACAATTTTCAAAGGGCCCCTACTGGTAGGAAGGAAATTTAAAGGAAGTCCTACCTCTGTAAACTATTATGAGATCGTAGTTTACAGAGGGAGTACATTTTTAAGAACCTGCAAACACATTATTTCTGTTCTTGGAGCGATGACCCAGCAAAGCAATCTTCAGTACTACTAATTGCAAAGAAAAAGCAACTTATAGGAGTTCCATTTATAGTTACCAATACAAAGTAATAATTGATTGAGGGAACACAACTTGGAAGGGGTAGTTGGCAGCATGCTCCACTCATTCCCCTGGATATGGTTATCCGTATAACCAGGAATACATCCATTTGAACAAGTCATTTAGCCAAATTGGCAAACACTATTATTTTTTGACATTAAAATCTGACAGTAATAAAACAAGAAACAATACTTGTAGTAAAATTTGTTGGCATGACTTACTTTATATGTTCCATGCAGACCTTATTTGCAGTCTTGTCCAAAAAATCTTGTTTCCCAGTATTAGATAGGTATTGCTCTGCACATCGCCAACTCTACACAAACCATTTTCACAGACAAAAGAAACATCATGCCAGTAAAATAAAACATAAAATACAGTGATAGATAGTCAATGAAGGTGCGTGAACACACTCTTCTTGTTGCTACTCTACATTCTTTGGGACAAACATGATGAATATTTGACGATGTAACATATGAGCAGGTATTAAAGTCATGATTGGGTGCTGCTGCCATGCTACCAAGGAAATATAACCTGATCTGCAAAATGCACAACACTCATCAACGCTTAATCTCATCATGCATGTTTGTATAGCAAAAGTTACGATCTTCTAAATATAGGAAGTAATTAAGCATCAACTTCACAGATGCAATCATTGCAAGAAAGGCATAACCTGAAAACTAAAAATAGTTTCTTCTTGTACGAATGTTAGAAAATAATTCCCTACAACTGACATGCATTTATATAGTATTTAACAGGGAAGCAAGGAACTTCTTCATCATAAGGGCAGATAAAAGTCGAAGTATACAATACATTTAAAATGTTGATGGAATAAAAGTTAAAACCTTGGGTGAAAACCTGGATAAAACTATGGACAATTTTTGAGTTTGAACAACAATGTTAATTAGTAATCATATTCATCCCTCGATATTGTCTAACCATTATATGCATCCCTCGTAAGAAATGGCAACAATTTCTGTGGTTGTTTAGACATAAAAGGAATATGATAGTTCTAACACAACAACCAAGTGCCAACAGATATTAGGCTGAATATTGCATCGTGCAACAATCCAGTACCTACGAATAAACCTGTTGTTCTTAACCTGTTACCTAAGTTTATAGCAATACTATTTCATGTTTAATTAAGTTTGGATGCAGTAATCAAAGTCATACTTACACCCTCACAAAAGAACCTAAACAATATTGGTATGATACTACTCAGTTCATGCTTATTCACGCCCTTGTGAAGTTTGCTTCTCAAACTATGTGTTGCCTGAGAAGAAAAGAGAAGCTACTTGTTGTTCAGTAGCAACGTTCAGGAAAAGTATAATCGGTCCATAAGTTTGCCACAAACTGCAACACTATGTTAATTTGAAGGTTATAAGGCAGTCAAGTAACTGTGAGAAACTACCAACTAGCCAGATGAGCATTATTCTTTTCTTTTTGTTGATTGCTACTTATTGAAAGGAAATTAAGCTCACTTGATGCAGCTTATACTTATTGGCATGTGAGAAAGTCAAGAGACATCTTTAGAAATTAGAAGATCTTTTCTTGCGAATATAGAAATTAGAAGATCAATAGGTCACCAACATGGACGGTATATTGTCATACATTTTACCAAGGAAAAATTGATACAAGTCTAAAAATAATTCCTTGATTCTGACCAGGAACATCTCATATATTATAAGATAAAGGATCATGTGCCAATATTCAAAATCTCCATACCATGTATCTTAGAAGTATATATAGTAGTACAGATCTCAGCATGCCAAACACGTAAGATTCAGGATGGTTTCAATATGTCTCTGGAACACATTCTGATATTTGAAATGGAGAGAATTGCATCCCTACTCAATACTCACGTTTTCATGCAACTGTGCCGGAATTTCACATATTATGGATTCCATCCTTTTACATAATGGTTAGACAAACGTGTCCATTTGTAGATTTGAAAGAAAATCATTGACTCACAAAAAATACATAAAAAACCATAAAGATAATTGGTCTAGTCATTACAAAGTCGCAACAATATTGCAGAAGATAGTGGATGGAGTTGGGTAGCGGCGAGAGCAGAGGGAGAGCTCACCGGCATTGATGGTGATGAGGAGGGGCAGCTCTCAGTGGCGGAGCAGGTCATACCTGCCTTGGAGACTGATACGTCCATTTAGCATCATGTTTTCTTACATTATTTACAATGTTTTTATCCATAATAATGCTTTTCAGAGTAATTCTAATGCCTTTTCTCTTATAATTTGCAAGGTACACACCAAGAGGGAGAATTCTGGGAGCTGGAAATCTGGACCTGAAAAAGCAACATTAGGCCACCTATTCTACACAACTCCAAATGAGCTGAAACTCCATGAGGATTTTTTTTGGAATATTTAAGAAATGATGGAGCCAATAATCACTAGAGGTGGGCCACCAGGTGGGCACAACCCACCTGGGCGCGCCAGCCCTCCCTAGCGCGCCCTGGTGGGTTGTGGCCTCCTCGGCCCACCTCCGGTGCCCATCTTCTGGTATATAAGTGATTTTTACCTAGAAAATAAATAAGGAGAAGACATTCGGGATGGAGCGCCGCCGTCCCGAAGCGGAACCTGGGTAGGAGCACTTTTGCCCTCTGGCGGAGCGATTCTTCCGGGGGAACTTCCCTCCCGGAGGGGGAAATCATCGTCATCATCATCTCCAACAGCTCTCCCATCTTGGGGAGGGCAATCTCCATTAACATCTTCACAAGCACCATCTCATCTCAAACCCTAGTTCATCTCTTGTATTCAATCTTGTTATTGGAACTATAGATTGTTGCTAGGGGGTGACTAGTAGTGTTGATTACATCTTGTAGTTGACTACTATATGGTTTATTTGGTGGAAGATTATATGTTCAGATCCATTATGCATATTAATACCCCTCTGATCATGAGCATGTTGATTATTTGTGAGTAGTTACTTTTGTTCTTGAGGTCACGGGAGAAATCATGTTGCAAGTAATCATGTGAACTTGATATGTGTTCGATATTTTGATAGCATGTATGTTGTGATTCCCTTAGTGGTGACATGTGAACGTCGACTACATTACACTTCACCATATTTGGGCCTAAGGGAATGCATTATGGAAGTAGTAAATAGATGGTGGGTTGAGAGAGTGACAGAAACTTAAACCCCAGTTTATGCACTATTTCGTAAGGGACCGATTGGATCCTAGAGTTTAATGCTATGGTTAGAATTTATTCTTAATACTATTCTCGTAGTTGCGGATGCTTGCGGGAGGGTTAATCATAACAAGGAGGTTTTTTCAAGTAAGAACAACACCTAAGCACTGGTCCACCCACATATCAAATTATCAAAGTAGCGAACACAAATGAAACCAACATGATGAAAGTGACTAGATGAAATTCCCGTGTACCCTCAAGAACGCTTTGCTTACTATAAGAGACCGTTTTGGACTGTCCTTTTCCTCAAAAGGATTGGGCTACCTTGATGCATACTTGTTATAATTATCATTACTTTCTCGTTACAAATTACCTTGCTATCAAACTACTCGCTACTTACAATTTCAGCACTTGCAGACACTACCTTACTGAAAACTACTTGTCATTTCCTTCTGCTCCTCATTGGGTTCGACACTCTTACTTATCGAAAAGAGCTACAATTGATCCCCTATACTTGTGGGTCATCAAGGCTATTTTCTGGCGTCGTTGCCGAGGAGTGAAGCGTGTTTGGTAAGTGGAATTCGGTAAGGAAACATTTATATAGTGTGCTGAAATTTATTGTCACTTGCTACTATGGAAAACAATCCTTTGAGGGGTTTGTTCGGGGTATCTTCACCTCATCCAGAACCACAATTAATTTCCCTCAACCTACTGCACCTACTGAAAATATTGAATATGAAATTCCTTCGCGTATGATAGAACAACTGCTAGCTAATCCTTATGCAGGAGATGGAACCGAACATCCTGATATGCACTTGATATATGTAGAACAAATTTGTGGATTGTTTAAGCTTGCAGGTTTACCCGGAGATGAGGTGATGAAAAAGGTTTTTCCCTTCATATTTGAAGGGAAAAGCATTGGCATGGTATAGGCTATGCGATGATATTGGATCATGGAATTAGAATCATTTAAAATTGGAATTCCACCAAAAAAATATCCATGCATCTAGTTCATCGTGATCGGAATTATGTATATAATTTTTGGCCTCGTGAAGGAGAAAGTATAGATCTAGCTTGGGGGAGGCTTAAGTCAATGTTATATTCATGCCCCAATCATGAGCTCTCAAGAGAAATTATTATCCAGAACTTTTATGCTCGGCTTTCTCGTAATGATCAAACCATGCTGGATACGTCTTGTGCTGGTTCTTTTATGAAGAAAACTATTGAATTCCGATGGGATCTTTTGGAAAGAATTAAACGCAACTCTGAAGATTGGGAACTCGACGAAGGTAAAGAATCAGGTATAAAACTTAAGTATGATTGTGTTAAATCTTCTATGGATACTGATGCTTTTCAAAAGTTTAGCACTAAATATGGACTTGACTCTAAGATAGTAGCCTCCTTTTGTGAATCATTTGCTGCTCATGTTGAACTCCCTAAAGAGAAGTGGTTTAAATATCACCCACCTATTAAAGAAGAAATTAAAGAACCGGTACTAGTTAAAGAAGAAGCAATACTCTATAATGTTGATTCAGTTGTTCCTACTGCTTATATTGAGAAACCCCTTTTCCTGTTAGGATAAAGGATCATGCTAAAGTTTCAACTGTGGTTAACAAAAGCTATTTTAAAACACCTAAACCAGATGAACAAATTAGGGTAGAACCTAATGTTGCTATGGTTAAAGATCTCTTAGAGGAAGATATAGATGGGCATGTTATTTACTTCTGTGCAGAAGCTGCTAGAATTGCTAAACCCGAAAAAGGGATAAAAATAGACCAATTGTTGGCCTTCCTGTCATTTCAATTAAAATAGGAGATCACTGTTATCATGGTTTACGTGACATGGGTGCTAGTGTGAGTGCTATTCCTTACACTTGGTATCAAGAAATTAGGAAAGACATAGCACCTATAGAGTTAGAAGACATAGATGTTACTATTAAACTTGCAAATAGGGACACCATATCACCTTGTGGGATTATTAGAGATGTTGAAGTCTTGCGTGGGAAAATAAAATGCCCTACTGGTTTTCTTGTTCCTGGTTCCCCACAAGATGATTTCGGTCCCATTATCTTTGGTAGACCTTTCTTGAACACAGTTAATGCTAAGATAGATTGCAAGAAACAAACTGTTGGTGTTAGCTTTGGTGATGAGTCTCATGAGTTTAATTTTTCCAAGTTTAGTAGAAATCATCATGAAAAAGAATTGCCTAGTAAGGATGAATTAATTGGTCTTGCTTATATTGTTGTGCCACCTACTGATCCTTTAGAACAATACTTGCTAGACCATGAGAATGATTTACATATGCATGAAATAGATAAGATTTTCTTTGAACAATGTCCTTTGCTTAAACACAGTTTACCTATTAAAACTCTTGGAGGTCCTCCTCCACCTAAAGGTGATCCTGTGTTTGAATTAAAACAATTTCGAGACAATCTGAAATATGCTTATCTTGATGAAAAGAAGATATATCATGTTATTATCAGTGCTAACCTTTTAGAACATGAAGAAGAAAGATTATTGAAAGTTTTAAGGAAGTACCAAGCTGCTATTGGATATACTCTTGATGATTTAAAGGGCATTAGTCCCACTCTATGTCACCACAAAATTAATATGGAACCTGATGCTAAACCAGTTGTTGATCACCAACGTCGGTTATATCCGAAGATGAAAGAAGTGGTAAGAACGGAAATATTAGAATTTCTGGAAGCAGGTATAATCTATCCCATAGCTGATAGTAGATGGGTAAGTCATGTTCATTGTGTCCCTAACAAAGGAGGTATAACTGTTGTTCCTAATGATAAGAATGAACTTATTCCACAAAGAATTGTTACAGGCTATAGAATGGTAATTGATTTCAGAAAATTAAATAAAGCTACTAGAAAAGATCATTACCCTTTGCCTTTTATTGATAAAATGCTTAAAAGATTATCTAAGCACACACACTTTTGCTTCATTGATGAATATTCCGGATTTTCACAAATACATGTTTCTCAACCTGATCAAGAAAAGACCACTTTTACTAGTTCGTTTGGAACTTATGCTTATAGACGTATGCCTTTTAGTTTATGTAATGCACCTGCTACCTTTGAAAGATGCATGGTGGCTATATTCTCTGATTTTTGTGAAAAGATTGTTGATATTTTCATGGATGACTTCTCTGTTTATGGGAAGTCTTTTGATGATTGTTTAAGCAGTCTTGAGCGAGTTTTGCAGAGATGTGAACAAACAAATCTTGTCTTGAATTGGGAGAAGTGCCACTTTATGGTTAATGAAGGCATTGTCTTGGGTCATAAAATTTCTGAATGAGGTATTGAAGTGGACAAAGCTAAGGTTGATGCTATTGAGAAAATGCCATGTCCCAAGGACATAAAAGGTATTCATAGTTTCCTAGGCCATGCTGGTTTCTATAGGAGGTTTATTAAAGACTTCTCTAAAATTTCTAGGCCTCTCACTAATATTTTGCAAAATTATGCTAGTAAAACTCTAGACAGTGCTGAAAAAATTATGCTACAACTGAAAAAGAATTCTTAGTAGTGGTGTTTGCTCGTGATAAATTTAGACCTTATATTGTTGAGTCCAAAGTAACTGTTCACACAGACCATGCTGGTATTAACTATCTTATGGAAAATAAAGATGCTACCTAGACTTATTCGTTGGGTTCTCTTGTTACAAGAATTTGACTTACATATTATTGATAGAAAAGGAGCTGAGAACCCCATAGCTGATAACTTGTCTAGGCTTGAAAGTGTGCTTGATGACCCACTACCTATTGATGATAGTTTTCCTGATGAGCAGTTAGTTGCAATAAATGTTACTAATACTACTCATTGGTATGCTGATTATGCTAATTACATTGTTGCCAAATATTTTCCACCTAGCTTTGCATACCAACAAAAGAAAAAAAACTTCTCTGATTTAAGACATTACTTTTGGGATGACCCACATCTTTATAAAGAAGGAGTAGATGGTATTATTAGACGTTGTGTACCTGAGCATGAACATGGACAGTCCTACGGAAATGTCACTCCGAGGCTTATGGAGGGCATCATGCTGGAGATGGAACTGCTCACAAGGTACTGCAATCTGGATTTTATTGGCCTACTCTCTTCAAGGATGCCCGTAAGTTTGTCTCATCTTGTGATGAATGCCAAAGAATAGGTAATATCGGTAAGCCTCAGGAAATGCCTATGAAATATTCACTTGTTGTTGAACCTTTTGATGTTTGGGCATTTGACTTCATGGGACCTTTTCCTTCCTCTAATGGGTATACACATATTTTGGTTGCTATTGATTATGTTACTAAATGGGTAGAAGCTATTCCAACCAGTAGTGCTGATCACAACACCTCTATTAAAATGCTTACAGAAGCTATTTAGTCCCTGGATATTTAATGACTGATGGTGGTTCACACTTTATTCATGGTGCTTTTCGTAAGATGCTTGCTAAGTATGATGTTAACCATATAATTGCATCACCTTATCATCGTCTGTCTAGTGGTCAAGTTGAGCTTATCAATAGAGAAATAAAATTAATTTTGCAAAAGACTGTCAATAGGTGCAGGAAGAATTGGTCTAAGAAATTAGATGATGCACTTTGGGCTTATAGAACAGCTTATAAAAATCCTATGGGTATGTCTCCTTATAAAATGGTTTATGGAAAAGCTTGTCATTTACCTCTTGAGTTAGAACATAAAGCATATTGGGTAGTTAAAGAACTCAACTATGATATCAAACTTGCTGGCGAAAAGAGGCTATTTGATATAAGCTCTTTAGATGAATGGAGAACCCAAGCTTATGAAAATGCAAAGTTATTCAAAGAAAAAGTCAAAAGGTGGCACGACAAAAGAATTCAAAAACATGAGTTTAAAGTCGGAGAGTATGTTCTTTTGTACAACTCTCATTTCAGATTCTTTGCAGGCAAACTCCTCTCAAAATGGGAAGGCCCCTATGTCATCGAGGAGGTTTACCGGTCTAGAGCCATCAAAATAAATAATTTCGAAGGCACTAACCCGAAGGTTGTTAACGGGCAATGAATAAAGCATTATATCTCAGGTACACCTATTAATGTTGAAAGCATTATTGCCCAAACTTTAACACCGGAAGAACACATAAAAGAGTCCTTCCGGAACACACCAGAATCATCAAAATAAGGAGGTACGTAGTACGGTAAGTAAACAGACTCCGAAGAATCTGAAAAACATTTTTTGTCAGTTTTGGAATAATTTAGAATTTTTGGAATAAAGAAACTCCCAGGAAGCATCCCCTGGTGGGCATAAGACACGAGGGCACTCCAGGCATGCCCACCTGGGGCATCTTCCGGTCTCCGTTTTCTTCTGTTTACCTGCCCTGCAAGATAAAAATTCTATTTATACTTCCCGAACAAACCACCGTATCTCAAAGAAATCCTCTATTCTCTTTTCTTGTTGTTTCTGGTCAGATTTATCAAGCTAGGCATCATGTCTTCCTGCTCCTCCAACAACATGGAAGAAGATGCTTGGCTGATGAAGATCGAGACGAAGAGGGAGGAGCGTACGGACGCCGTCAAGGGAGGTAAGGGCAAGGAAGCTACCGTAAATCCATCCCTGGTGACAGCCCAAGCACTACTGGCCGAGGAGGAGGAAGAAGATATCCTTAAGCCCTACCTTCCTCATCTTACCCCTGCTGAGATTAAAGCTTTTCGCGTCATTGAAATAGTTCGCATACCAAATAAGTATCTCACTCGTGAAAATATTCTACATCAGGAGCATATTATCCATCTCCGGAGCGTCATCCGTCGGCTGCAGGATCTCTTGACTCTTAAGGACGGGATCACTTCATCACCTTCTTCACCACCCAAGGAGAACTGAGTATCGGGTATGGGCACACCCCTTGGCTTCCGCCAAGCTTGGGGGAGGTGTCCCGGTATCGTATCATCCCACTATCTTTTTTCTTTTACTTATCTTAGTTCAATATTTTGCTTAGATGAATAAAGTTTAGTTTGATCTTTTCCCCTTTGAGAGTTTTCTTAGTGATCTATCATTGTTATCATGTGCAAGTTATATAATAAAGTTAGTTCGAGTTTTTACTTTATTTACTTTCATGTTGCAAATAAAGAAAAGAAAAAGAGAAAGAAAGCAAACAAAAGAAAGGAAATAAATCAATAAGATCATATACTAATCCTATGGTAGGTGATAGCACCACATAAGGAAAAGTATAAGAAATAAAATTTTATTAGAGATTGACAAACATAGCATTGGTCAGTGATGCAACTCATGAAAGAATTAATAAGGGAAGGGAAGATTCACATATAAATATACTATCCTAGAAACCTTTTGTGATTGTGAGCCCTCATCAAAATATTATATGCCAAAATTGTTGACGTTGGACAAGAAAGGCAACCTAATGATTTATGTTTGTTCATATTCACATAGAAGTCTTATTATCATAGATCCTTTAACATGTGGTGCTTGCCCAATATCTTTCCAAAAATTCCGCACTAAGTGGAGATACTACTTGTGCATCCGAAACCCCCTTAAACCCAAACCTTTTTCGAGAGTCCACCATACCTACCTATGGATTGAGTAAGATCCTTCAAGTAAGTTGTCATCGGTGCAAAAAGGAAATAAGAATTGCTTCTAAATATGTGAGATCATTTAGTGTAAGAGAAAATTGAGCGTTGTACGTACTTGGATGACAAAGAATAAAAGCGACCGACTGCATAATAAAGGTTGTCATCTTAAGGGGCAATATAACGTGACGTTCTCTTGCACTAAGGGATTGAGCATGCAAACAAATAAGCGCATGGCAACCTCTTCTTCCCTTTCGAAGGGCCTATCTTTTACTTTTATGCAAAGAGTAAAAGTTTTCCCTCTTTCCTCTTTTATTTTTGTCCTTTGGCAAGCATCATGTGGTGAGGAATATTTAAGAAATACTGGAGCCAATAAACACCAGAGGGGGCCACCAGGTGGGCACAACCCACCTGGGCGCGTCGTGCCCCCCTGGCGCGCCGTGGTGGGTTGTGGCCTCCTCGGCCCACCTCCGATGCCCATCTTCTGGTATATAAGTGATTTTGACCTAGAAAGAAAATAAGGAGAAGATTTTCGGGATGGAGCACCGCCGTATCGAGGCGAAACTTGGGCAGGAGCACTTTTGCCCTCTGGCGGAGCGATTCTGCCGGGGGAACTTCCCTCCCGGAGTGGGAAATCATCGTCCTCATCATCTCCAATAGCTCTCCCATCTTGGGGAGGGCAATCTCCATCAACATCTTCACCAGCACCATCTCATCTCAAACCCTAGTTCATCTCTTGTATTCAATCTTGTTACGGGAACTATAGATTGTTGCTAGGAGGTGACTGGTAGTGTTGATTACATCTTGTACTTGACTAATATATGGTTTATTTGGCGGAAGATTATATGTTCAGATCCATTATGCATATTAATACCCCTCTCATCATGAGCATGTTGATTATTTGTGAGTAGTTACTTTTGTTCTTGAGATCACTTGAGAACTCACGTTGCAAGTAATCATGTGAACTTGATATGTGTTCGATATTTTGATAGTATGTATGTTGTGATTCCCTTAGTGGTGTCATGTGAACGTCGACTACATGACACTTCACCATATTTGGGCCTTTGTGGAATTAGTAAATAGATGGTGGGTGCGAGAGTGACAGAAATTTAAACCCCAGTTTAAGCACTATTCCGTAAGGGACCGATTGGATCCTAGAGTTTAATGCTATGGTTAGAATTTATTCTTAATACTTTTATCGTAGTTGCAGATGCTTGCGGGAGGGTTAATCATAAGTAGGAAGTTTGTTCAAGTAAGCATAGCACCTAAGCACCGGTCCACCCACATATCAAATTATCAAAGTAGCGAACACAAATCAAACCAACATGATGAAAGTGACTAGATAAAATTCCTGTGTACCCTCAACAACGATTTGCTTACTATAAGAGACCGTTTTGGCCTATCCTTTGCTTCAAAAGGATTGGGCTACCTTCCTGCATACTTGTTACAATTATCGTTACTTGCTCGTTACAAATTACCTGCTATCAAACTACTCGCTACGTACAATTTCAGCACTTGCAGACACTACCTTACTGAAAACTACTTGTCATTTTCTTCTGCTCCCCATTGGGTTCGACAGTCTTACTTATCGAGAAGAGCTACAATTGATCCCCTATACTTGTGGGTCATCAGAGATGGTGACCAAGATCGTAGAGCATGCCCGCCGAGGTTGTGGTCGGATTGGGTGCTGCTGCCATGCTACCAAGGAAATATCACCTGATCTGCAAAATGCACAACACTCATCAACTCTTCATCTCACCATGCATGTTTGTATAGCAAAAGTTACGATCTTCTAAATGCAGGAAGTAATTAAGCATCAACTTCACAGATGCAATCATTGCAAGAAAGGCATAGCCTGAAAACTGAAAATAGTTTCTTCTAGTATGAATGTGAGAAAATAATTCCCTATAGTTCACATGCATTTATATAGTATTTAACAGGGAAGCAAGGAACTTCTTCATCATAAGGGCGGATAAAATACGAAGTATACAATTCATTTAAAATTTTGATGGAATAAACGTTAAAACCTTGGGTGAAAACCTAGATAAAACTATGGGCAATTTTGAGTTTGGACAACAGATATCAGTACTTCACCAGTGTCATTCTCAGATGCCCTAAAAATACTTGGTCAGCTATTCACATGTTCTAGGTGAGCATCATGGGACACTCGTGGGCTAATCGTGAGCTCATGAGTTAGTCCCCAAATGAAACAAGGGTAGAGCATCGCATTTTATTGAATTAAAGCCAAACTAATCACCAGTTAGTCACCAGTTGCCCTAGTAAGAAAATAGTGGAAGCAAAAATTGTTAGAAATTCAACTCATAGCTTATTACAGGCTTAGAGAGGTTGTGAGATGAAACTCACCTATATAGCATAGACCAAGATTTTTGCAGATTGTCGTTTACCATAAAATCTATAAAAGGTAAGTTAATATGGTACCATCAATGGAGGTAACTATAAAAATACACTACAAACCTTGTTTAACGACCTTCTCACTACAAAATAATTCAAAACTATTTATCCATATCCTGCAAGCAACGAAACAACTTTTTAGGAACATTGTGTTGTTCAGCTTTAGAAATGCTGGAATTCTGACATTCTGAGATTTTCAAGCCAAACTTCTAGGATTGTAAAGTGATAATTGACAACATGGGAATCAACATGATGGTTCAGATGCCCAACAACATCATCAGTGGTTTTTACAAATAATGAATCAGGTATTTAGGAGAAGCATATGCATGGATAAAAAAGCGGTTACCTTTGGAGATTGCATTTCTGGGGAGACACTCCCACCATAAAATTGCAACACGGGTGAACTGCGAGAATTAGTTTGCTCAGCTTGGTCAAGAGCCCTATGGTCCATCCACAAGATGATGTTCCTTCTTGAATCTCCATTCCAAGAAACCAAGAAAGTGGAACTATGAGCACCCATAGCAACTGCATGCACCATCCTCTTTTATTAAGTTGGTAAAGCTCTACTCACTTCAAACACAAAATTCTCCATGCAAACCACAGAGTGCACACAACTAATGTGGAGAATCAACAAAACCCTAATCTGCTACAATTAATTGCCGCCGAAGTGTAGAAACATAATTACAATTAGATTGTTGATGGGGCAGTGGATGCTTACAGTGGAGAACAACTTTGTCATGACCTTGTGGGAGAGGCAGTGGAAGTCGACGTAGGCGAAGCTGCAGCCGCTGGTGCGCACGAACTCGACGCCATCGACACTGACGATGGAGCCGAACATGACCTCCAGATCGGCCGTAGACACGCGCTTCACCAACCCACCCACGTCCAGCAGGGCATATATACTCTAATGGTCCAACATCAATAACATTCAAATACAAGAAAAGTTTCAACAACATGGCCTATCTGCAAAAAAATTGAAATGCAACAGTCATAATAGTACCTATGAGGCTGTGATGAAGGATAGATGAGGAAACTGACCTGGATTTACTGCCATAATCTACTAACAGTGGGCTCCAGATCGACAAACAAGGCCCTTGAAACGTGCTTCCTGAACATGTTAAATGCATCTAACAAAAATCAATGACACATGCTAGTATGAATTCTTGAGAAGATGATTAATAGATTTAAGCAAGGTGCGCCATCAATTCGTACACAATACCCAGATGCCTGCTAAAATTAATCCAGGCCAACAGATCATCCAACAAAAATCCATGAACATTACACATTTTCATCATTTGCCAATGAAATTCTAAAAAAACAAATCATCAATAGATGATATAAAATAGTATCAGACTGCTACTTTTGGGTTGTAGTTAATGTAGCTGATTGTTTATTTAGGGAGCAAGTGCAAAAGATACGTACCCAATACTTCAAATGACAAGACCGATCTTGTTCACTATTTTAGCTTCTAGACCAGGGCCACAGAGAGCCCCTTCATTCATGGAAAGAACCGTTCTCACAAGGAATAAAAAGACTCAAGGCCCTCCAAGATGGATCATAGTGCTAAATCTTTCTTCTAATATGCTGAATGTGAAGCTCTAATCGCACAAACCTCGCGACTACAGGCGGCGCTGCCACCAGCGGCTGAACTCTATGTGAACTAATCAATCCCACGGGAGTGAGCGGTCAGGATAGTACACACATATACGCGCAGTAGTATGTGGAGTTCACCAAAACATCGTAGAACAACTGGTTGAGCCGTCGCCGAGCTCTCCTTCCATGCTAGCCCATATCGGTCGTCCGTCCTACTATCGTTGGTTGAGCTCTCCAGCTTCATAGCACCTCAATACTCTAGGTTGTATCCAGCGAGGAGGGCGGCTTCCCCACGTCCTTCAGACCATGGCTGCTGAGTTCCCCAACCACAAGGCGTTGATTGGAGGATCGTTGGGGAAGGGGGCGACCATCGGGGAAGGCAGGCGCGGCGGAGAGGTTGAGTGCAGCGAGCGGAGGGAGAAGTAGTGGGTGGAGCGGTAGGATATGTGGCTGGTCGAGGAGCACCAGTGCGGCGGCGGCTTAAGGAACCCTAGCACGCGAGAGGGCTATCGGGGAGAGGAGTGGTTTGCGTGATGGGAGAGACCGGAGCGACTCGAGAGGTTTTCGGGAGGGAGAGCAGAAAACCGGTGGGTAGCACATACATGAAGGAAGAAAACCAGTGGGAGGGGGTGCGAGGTGGTACAAAATAAAAACATGGTTAGTTGGTAGCCCGCTGAGTCATGGTTAGTTGGTAGCGTTGCCTCATTCCGGTTAAACCACCGCCATCAATATTTTCTATCCCACCAATTTATTTAAAGGGTTTGTAGCCTTCTGATCTACTTAATGTGGTTTTCATCTGCCAAATTTATAATGTTGTTATGAAAAAAAGATCATGGTGATCTCTAATCAATTTTTAAAGACTAAATTTATGAAAAGGAATCAACATTGCAGGGCAACATTTATGAAAAGAAATCAATGTTTGATAACAAAACCCAACCGGTTTTCAGTATTGGTTTGTACTCCTTCACTTGGGTTAACTACCCACATCAAAGTAGCCAACCAACCGGTTAAATTTCGCCTCACCGGTTTAATTTTACCTCACCCTTTCACCACCCCTTCACACTAGTCTTTTGTTCCTCACACATAATTCCCCTCCCTCTTTAGACCCAAGTCATCCCTCTCTACAAAAAATCATCACTTTGTCGATCTCTTCAATCGTCGTGTCATTCTACCATCTTTTTTCTAGGGTTCCTTGATAACCCATAAGTATAGGGGATCAATTGTAGCATTTCTCGATAAGTAAGAGTGTCGAACACAGCGTGGAGTTAAAGGTAGAACAAATGTTCCCTCAAGTTCTATCGACCACCGATACAACTCTACGCATACTTGACGCTAGATATACTTAGAACAAGTATGATACTACTTTGTGGGCGTGATAGGATAGGTTTGCAAGATTAAAACTAGATGTACTTAGCGAGAATAAAACTGTGATTAAATTGCAAGATAATAAAGTCAGTTGTTTAGTAAAAAGGTTTTAGTAATACTGGAAAGTTATTTGTCCCTAGGCAATCGATAACTAGACCGGTAATCATTATTGCAATTTTATACTTTCTCTTGTTGGATCATATGCACTTAAGATTGGAACCGTAGCAAACATCCATAACTATTAAAGATCATTAAGGTAAAACACAGCCATAGCATTAAGCATCAAGTCCTCTTTATTCCCATACGCAACGACCCACTTACTCGGGTATGTGTTTCTGTCACTCATGCCACCCACCATAAACGAATCATGAACGTATTGCAACACCCTGCAGTGGGGATACCTCACGCTTGCATGACACGAAGGGCACCATAGGACAACACCAAAATAAAACATACAACTCAAACAAATCACGATCATCAATCAACCCATAGGACAAAATGGATCTACTCAAACATCATAGGATGGCAACAGAGAGAAGAGGTGTAGCATTGGCTAATAATATGTAGCATTAAGCACCATGTTTAAGTAGATATTACAGCGGAGAGAAGAGGTGTTAGACCGCTGCATAGAGGGGGAGAAAGTTGATGTTGACGGTAGCCAAGTTGTTGATGTAGATCGTTGTCACGATCCTTGCCCAGCAACACTCCGGCGCCACCGGGAGAGAGGGGCAGAGAGCCCCCCTCATTCTTCTTCTTCCTTGACCTCCCTCCAAGATGGGAGGAGAGTTTCGCCTCTGGTCCATGTTCTCTATGGAGGAGGAGGGGCGGCACCCCTCTGAGACTAGATCTATCTCTCTGTTTCTCTTCTATTTCGCGACCCTGTTTTCTATTCTTTCATCGTTTCTTAAATATCTGGAGATCCGTGCTACTTCTTGAGCTTGCGTTGTATTCCCTCGAAGAGGAAAGAGAGATGCAGCACAGTAGCGTAAGTATTTCCCTCAATTTTTTAGAACCAAGGTATCAATCCACTAGGAGACCACATGCGAGTCCCTCGCACCTGCATAAACAAATAAGAACTTCACAGCCAAGGCGATAAGGGGTTGTCAATCCCTTTACGGTCACTTACGAAAGTGAGATCTGATAGAGATGATAGTTTATATTTTTGGTATTTTTGGTTTATAAGAACAACAAATAAAAGCAACAAAAGTAAAGTAGATGTAGATTGATATGTTGAGAATAGACCCGAGGGCCATAGTTTTCTCTAGTGGCTTCTCTCATGATAGCGATATTCTACGGCGGGTAAACAAATTACTGTCGAGCAATTGATAGAAAAGAGAATAATTATGAGACTATCTAGGCATGATCGTTGTATATAGGCATCACGTCCGAGACAAGTTGTCGGGGGAAACTGTCCTCCCACGAGCACCTATGGGACCGGAGCCCCTTCTACGTTGCGGTAAGGGAGCGGAGGGACCACAGAGAGCAGATCGAGGAGCACACGCGGGCAGTTTACCCAGGTTCGGGCCGCGCGGATGCGTAAAACCCTACTCCTGCTTAGGTTGTATTGAGTTCTTGAGCTCGGGAGCTTGAAGGTCTCCAGTACTAGCTACACCGAGCAAGCGAGTTGTCTAGGTTTCGAACCCCCTCTACGTTGTGCATGGGCCTCCTTTTATAGCTCAAAGGGGTCACCGACAGGTGTCAACGTAGATAAGGGTAAAAGTGTAAATTTGGTGGTAGTTGTAACAGTGCATGAGCAGTATATGAACAGTGGTCTTCACCTAACTTTGACAGTGGAGGACAAAGGCATTAAATGCCCGTCGCCGTCGCCCCCAAAAGTGCCTGTCCATGCGTCTCCGTTCGCCACGGCGGTAGCCTCGTCACCGCGGCTTGCCACAGTGTGCCCCAGGCTGCACAGCCATCTGCCACGCGTCCTTGGAAGGGCCCCAGGGCGACGCGTGGGCGGATGAGCTGGAGCGCGGGCACACAGCGTAAGTCTCCCCGGCAAGCACCTTGCCGGGGTCGTGATCTTGCCGGGCCCGGAAGCTCGTCGCTCTCCGGGTCCTGCCGGGGCGCATGATGCGCCGAGGCATCTCTTGAGATATGTATTCCTTGGCCTTCCTGGCAAGCTCCTCTTGCCAGGGTCTTGTGCTAAATTGATAACCTTGAGCCTGGTGCGGCCTTCCCGGCAAGCTCCTCTTGCCGGGGCCTTGATCTTCTGACTTGTATACTTTGTTCTTGAATGGATCCATAGGGACCATAAAGGTTCTTGGCGAGCACGTGGTAAGCCCAGCCACGGGAAGCTGCTACTGCCCGTGCACAAGTTGGGGTACTAAGGTACCCCTATCTTAGTACACCGACAGGAGCCCCCGGGCCTGGGCCACACACGGTGCCGAGCGCTGTTGGGCCAGGCCCAAGACAGTGCACGGGCACACGCAGCCCACGGCAAGCCGTATCCCCTTCCGCATCCACCGTATCCCTCCCTAACGGCACGCATCGATTGCGGCGTCGTGGGAGAGATCGTGGCCTGTTCTTTAATGGGAAATGCGGAACGTCCCCCACTTCCCCTTAAAAGCAGAGGAAGCAGGGGCAGTTCCCTCCATCGTTTTCATTGCGCCTTGATTCTCCAGAAACCCCCATCGTCCTCCGCCTTCCAAAGGTCGACAGAGAGCCCAGCCCCTCCCTTCCTCCGCCGTCTCCCGCATCCGCGGCACCGTCGACCTCCTCGCCTCTTTCCTCGCCGCCCCCGCCATGGCTCCGAAGAGCGACAAGGCGAAGAGCGACAAGGCCAAGAAGGAGAAGTCCGAGCAGGCGGCGAAGCTGGCAGCCCTCCGGAAGAAGTGCGTGGTCTTCGCGCCGAGGCTTGGCGCGAGGGAGCTGCGGGACAAATACTATTTGTTCTGGGCGAGGGAGACCAAAGCTCATGCCCGCACCAGAGTCCTCCCCGCCGTCGCCGCTGACATGTTCCCCGGCGGGTACTTTTTCTTTGCCGCGTTCTTCCATTGTGGTTTGTGTCCTCCGTACTCGGAGTTCTTCTGTTATGTAATGAATACGTATGGCCTCCAGCTCCTAGATTTCACCCCCAACGCCATCCTTACGATGGCCGTTTTCGCACATCTGTGCGAAAACTATGTTGGGGTTCATCCAAATGTAGCTCTTTTCCGCCACTTCTTCATGCCTAGAGTAGAGTCTGGTGCTCCCCTCTCCGGCGGCATCTCCAGGATCTTCAGGCTGAACAAGAAGGACTCGTACCTGAAGGGAGAGCTCCACGGCAAGTGGGAAGAGTGGAGAGCCGATTGGTGCTGGGTGCTGGAGGCTAATCCTGAGCCCTTTACCTCGCCGCGCAAGACTGCCATAGTGCGCGGCAGGGTTTCGGGGCCATTGCCCCAGAGGACAGCAAGCTTCAGATCGCCCTCATCAGGATCATTCGTCTCCGGGTCGCCAATCTGACTGTTGGAGAAGTTGGAGCAGATTTCCTCCGCCGCCGCATCGCCCCTTTACAAGAAAGGAAGAGGCCTGCCTGGGAATTCGGCAACGCGGCGGACATCATGAGGCTGCGCCCTGGATTGAACTACAACTTCACCGTCTTGGAGTTGAAGGGGATGGTCAAGGAGCTCTTCAAGCAT
Organism: Secale cereale; assembly: GCA_902687465.1. Lineage (NCBI taxonomy): Eukaryota > Viridiplantae > Streptophyta > Magnoliopsida > Poales > Poaceae > Secale > Secale cereale. Next base: position 269,918,897 of record LR738715.1, read on the forward strand.
GACCCCGCCCACCCGGAGTGGTTCAGACCTTCCCGGGGAGTGGTGCCGCTGTGCAACAGCACTGCCCGCGATTCCATACGCGCGATGATGCCCGAGTGCGACTCCCATGGCGTCGCCCCTACTTGGATAGAGCCTCCACCGGAGACCGTGCTGACCTTCTTCGACAACTTGGTCGAGAAGCCCCGCAACGCCGAGGAGAAGAAGGGCCTCACCCGGGATACTACTGACCGGGATGTAGCTTTCATCGCCTCCAGGATGGAGGAGGCCGCCGCAGCTGCGGCTGCGGGCGAATTTGGATACACAGTGGAAGAGGCAGAGGCCGCGGACGCAGTGAGTCAAGCAGAGGAGGCAGAAATCCTCAAGCTGCTGAAGATTGCGCCCGAGGCGTTTGCCGGGGAGCCTTCTGTGAAGCTTGTCGGGACGAGCAAGGTTGCCGGGGGGAGCGAGGCCGCCGGGCATGACACTGAGTCCAGCGGGCCTGCCGAGGAGGAGGAGGACGCCGAGGCTGGAGATTCCGATGAAGACTCCGGTGGATCTCTGAATCTTGACGATGCCTCCTCGTCCTCGGAGAACTCTCCGCCTCCGCCAAGCCCTCCGCAGCAACAGAAGAAGCGCCCCCGCAAGGCAGCTGAGACGGCGAGGCCACAGGCGCCTCGGCAGCAGCCGACGCGCCGTGCGACGCGCGCCACCAAGACGAGCGAAGTCATCAAGGAGGCGCCCCGTGCTCGAGCGCCAAGCGGAGGGGGATCTTCCCGGAGCGGAACAGGTGATCCTTCTGCCCCTCGGTCCTCAGCGACGACAGGGGCTGGGTCTTCACAGCCCGCATCCCCGGAGACCGCCAAGCGCCCGAGGGAGCCTTCTCCTCCTGCTCCTCGCGCGGAAGCGCACCAGGCGGAGTTTGACTTCTCCGCCCTCAGCTCCGACGAAGAAGAAGAGGAGTAAGTACTTGCAATTCTTCTAGTTTCTTTGATTTTGTCTTGATTTTCCTTGCTTGGTTCTGATCTTGTCTTTTGTTTTGCTTTTAGGACCCTGGCCCAGCGGATGGCGAAGAGGACCAAGATCCCTATGGTCGAGATTGAAGACGACGAGCCCGCCACGGCGACGGGAGACGCGCCAGCGGCAGACTTGCCGAATCAACCTGCTGCTCGGAGGAGCAGCCCCCAGCGTAAGTCTGGTACTTATCTTTCTGCTTGATGGGTGCGCTTGTGGTTATCATCTTGGTTGATGTTTTGTTGTCTTGTGCAGAAGTGGAGCCGCAGCCGCAGGAGCACCAGGAGGTCGCTCCCGACGAGCCACTTGCTCCACCCTCCCCGCCAAGGATGAACTCCCCGGCAAGGGAGAACGCTCCGCCAAGGACGGGCACTCCGCCAAGGGCGAGTACCCCGCCAAGGGTGAGCAGCCCGACAAGGGTGAGCACCCCGCCAAGGGAGGGCGCGGGCGGCCCTCCGTCAACAGGGGCTACTACTCCGCCGCCGAGGAAAAACTCCCCGGCGAGGGACCTTGTCGTCGAAGAGATCCGCGAAGGTAAACCTTGCAGCTTCTTCTTCTTGAATTTGTCTTTTTGGATATTTGCTTGATTCTTACTTTTCTTTTTCTTCTGCTAGATCCTCCTGCACCAGAGCCGATGGAGACGGAGGCCACCGCTGGGGAGGAGGTGCATGGCGACGGCGGCAACGCCACCACCGCCGAGGAGGTGGCTGGGGCTGAAGAGCCGGCCGTCGAGGAGACCGCCCCAACCGCCGATGCTGCGGCTGGGGAAGGGACCGGCGACCATACCGCTGGCCCGGAGGCCGCGGGAGCGCCGGACGCTACACCGGCCGCCGACCCCTCCGCCTCCGCGGACCGGTCGGGCGTCTACTTGGAGGCCGCCAACGGGGTCTTTATTCAAGTCCCGTGGGCGTCCTCGTCTCGTGCACCCGCGGAGGGAGAGACCTTTGACGGAGAGGTCCTCGCCTCCGCCGGATTGAAGGTTGTTGAAGCGCCGGGCAGAGGCGACGAGCCCGAAGAGGAGAGACTCCTTCGTCGGCTCCTGGCCTTGTATCGGGCCAGGCAGGCGAAGTTGGAGTCTCGGGAGGCTCTGGCCGCTAAGGCTGGAGCTGATCTGGAGAAGCGCGCCGTGGAGCTCCGCGCCGCCATCCAGGCGGCCCTCCGCAACTTGGCGGAGGAGCGTGAAGAGCTTGCCGGGGTGCAGCAAGCCTTCCTCCTGGAGAAGGCTGAGGCCGAGGAGCAGCAACGATTGGCCGCCGAGGAGCTGTCTCGGCGGGAAGGAGTACTTAACCAGCGGAAGGTCGACCTCGACGCCCACGAGGACGACCTCGCCGCCCGGGAGCAGGCCATTGGTGGGGCTCTGAAGGAGGCGAGGAACGCCGCAGCCACTGCAGAGACCGCCAAGAAGGACCTGGAGGCCAAGGTGGCGCAGACGGAGCTGTACTTGAAGGCGAGCGAGGAGAGGGTCACTGCGCTCAACGTGGAGCGGGAGAAAGATGCCCGCACCAACTCTGAGCTGCAGGTACGCCTCTCCGAGAAGGGAAAAGAGCTCTCTGACGCCAGGAATTCCATCGCTGACTTAGAGGTGAAGGTTTCCACCTTGACTGACTCGCTCGACGCCGCCCGGGATCGCGAGACGAAGCTGAAGGACGAACTCCGCAAGGAAAGGGCCTTGGTGGATAGCGCCGCCGTCTCGGCGAACAACTTCAGCCGGGCAGTGGAGCAGTGGACTGATGAGCTGGTCACCTCCGCTGCCAAAATTGACATGGAGATGATGGCGCTGAGGGCGGAGCATCTCGTGTACTCCCCGGACGAGAGTCTCCCCACAGCGCCAAGCTGAGTCTGTTCTTCAGGGGAATTGCGCCGGCGCTTGCGCGGCTGCGGGAGAAGATCCCCGTGCAGCTAGCCGACGAGGCGCATCGGCTCTGCATGGGCACCATGGAGCGGGTCTTGTCGAAGATCGTCTACCGCAACCTCGGCATCAACCTCGTCAACGTCCTCTGCACCTTGCCGCCCGAAGCTGATCAGGAAGCGTTGAAGGCGCAGGTTGCCCACATCGTCGCCAAGGTGGGCAAGATCACGAGGCGTGAAGGCGACCGCGTAGATTAGATTCCTTTCTTTTTGCTTCCTTTGCTGCTGCAAAGCGTGTTACGGACAAGAATCTGTTAGCATTGCGGCAAGTTATCTTTGTAATATACAATCTTATTTCGAGCAACCAATGAAGTGTTATCTCCCTTGCTTTGGTCCCTTCACTTTGTATGCATTCCACCCTACGCTTTCAGGGAACTTGCCGGCAAAAGGACCCTTGCCGCGAGCGCTGAGTTCTGGACTCTTAGCAGCCTGCTGGCAAAGGCCTTGCCGGCAAGAAACCTTGCCGTAGCTAGTCGCAGCACACTTAGCTTGCTGAGCGAACTCGAAAACGAAATAAGGGCGCGACACTTGTCGCAGCTCACTTAAGCCGTTGAGCGTGCTCGAAACAAAGTAAGGGTGCGGCTAGCCACGGGTAGGTTCCTCCGCGCACAGGTTTTCCATACAAAGTGTGGTTGTTCAAGGAAGACAACTGAAATTTTAAAAATTTGAACTGCTCAAATTCTGGTAACTTAGCTTTCATATATTGTTTGCTTCCCAACAAGGCTTCTCTTTCTTGAACAGTACTTGGTTCATGCCTCCATCTCCTTCCCCCCCGGCAAACTTGTGCGCGAGGAATACTCTTTCTGCTTAAGAGGGAAAGAAAAAGAGGAGGAACAACAAGTATAGGATCTCATGGCTTGCTAGTGCTTACCGGGGATGTGCGCTGCACAAGGTGTCAGATGATGCATGCAAATAACAAAGAAAAGCATGGAAATGACAAATAGTGCGAAGCACAAAAGCTTTACTGATGCACGGGATCTGCGCCCGGCTTTGTACAAAGGTTTACATGCGACAGCGGCAAGACTTGTACAAAAGGTGGTTGCCGGAGCGGATCACGGCAACCGCGCCTTACGGGTGAAACTTGCGAAGATGCTCTATGTTCCAGGAGTTGCTCACCGGTAAGCCTTCTTCGGTCTCAAGGCGGACAGCGCCGGGCCTTGTGACTTGTCTCACCCGATAAGGGCCTTCCCACTTTGGCGTCAACTTGTTGGAATTCTTGGCGGACTGAACACGCCGAAGAACAAGGTCGCCTTCCTCGAGACTCCTGGCCCTGACCTTGCGGCTATGATAGCGACGAAAGGCCTGGTGGTATCGAGCAGCTCGTACAGCAGCCTGGAGACGTTCCTCCTCAAGGAGCAATGCGTCATCTTGTCGCAGTTGCTCTTGCTCGAGCTCATCGTAAGCGAGCACTCGAGGAGATCCGTATACGAGTTCCGTGGGGAGAACTGCCTCTGCTCCATAGACAAGAGCAAAGGGTGTCTGTCCGGTGGCTCGATTTGGTGTCGTCCTGATTGACCAAAGAGCCGCCGGCAACTCCTCTATCCAGTTTCTTCCGCACTTGTCCAGCCTGTCAAAGGTCCTTGTCTTGAGTCCGCGCAGCACTTCAACATTGGCCCTCTCCGCTTGACCATTGCTCCTCGGGTGAGCAACAGAAGCGAAGCAGACCTTGGTGCCAAGGTCATGGACGTACTGCATGAAGGTGCGACTTGTAAACTGTGTGCCGTTGTCGGTGATGATCCTGTTAGGGATCCCGAAACGGCAAACAATTGATCTGAAGAACCTGACTGCTGACTGTGCTGTCACCTTTCTCACTGGTTCCACTTCTGGCCACTTTGTGAACTTGTCGATTGCAACGTACAAGTACTCAAAGCCCCCGACTGCGCGGGGAAAGGGGTCGAGGATGTCGAGCCCCCAGACCGAGAAGGGCCAGGATAAAGGGATCGTCTGGAGAGCTTGAGCTGGCTGGTGAATTTGCTTGGCATGGAACTGGCACGCTTCACACTTGGTTACTTGTGCAGTTGCATCTTGGAGGGCTTCTGGCCAGAAGAACCCTTGCCGGAACGCCTTCCCGGCAAGTGCCCTTGCGCCAATGTGGTGGCCACATATGCCTCCATGTATCTCTGCCAACAGCTTCTGTCCATCTTCCCTGGAAATGCACTTCAACCTGACACCGTTGAGTCTTCTTCTGTACAGTTCATTGCCAACAAACTGGTACATACTCGACTGCCTGGTTATTTTCTCTATCTCTTCTGGCTCGTCAGGAAGTTCTCCAGTTTGCAGAAAACGGACGATTTGCTGTGCCCATACTGGAGCCTGAGGCTCAACAACAAGGACTAAAGGCACGAGGGCTGCTGCGGGAACCTCAGCTTCTACGGCAAGAACCCGCGGCTCTGCCGGAGCTGATGGTCCCCCGGCAAGCCTGCCGGGGCAAGGCTTGTCGGGAACGCCTGCTTCAACTGTACACACCCTTGGTTCTGCAGGAGCAAACTGTTCCTCAGCATCTTGGTTGTTGATCTTGGGGACCTTGGCGGCGGCTTCGGGAAGATCCGCCGGCAAGTAGTCGCCGGAGACCAATTTCCTCTTCTTGTTTTGCCCAACTGATGGTGTAACGGATGGCTGAGTTAGCTTGAGCACGAAGGTCCCTGGTTCCATAGGTAACTTCATGGCAGCACACTTTGAGAGGCCATCTGCAATATCATTCTGAGCTCTTGGGACGTGCTTCATTTGCAGACCTTCAAAGTGTTCTTCAAGCTTCCTCACTTCATCGAGATAAGCTTCCATCAAAGGGCTCTGGTAACTCTTATTCACTTGTCAGACCACCAACTGTGAATCTCCCCGCACAATCAACTTCTTGATCCCAAGCTCAGCCGCAATTCTGAGGCCGACAAGCAAACCTTCATACTCAGCAGTATTGTTTGTCGCTTGTTCTTTGGGAAAGTGCATCTGGACAACATACTTGAGGTGCTCTCCGGTGGGCGCTATGAGCACCACGCCGGCACCGGCGCCTTGCAGCGAGAAAGCACCATCAAAGTACATTATCCACTCGTTGCTCGTTTCTTGGACGGGGACGCTTGTCTCTGGGACTTCTTCATCTGGCGTTGGGGTCCATTCTGCTATGAATTCTGCCAAAGCTCTGCTCTGTATGGTTGAAGTACTCTCAAACTTGAGACCAAAGCTTGACAGGTCCAGTGCCCACTCGACGATCCTGCCTGTTGCTTCTGGATTTTGCAATATCCTCTTCAACGGAAAGCGAGTGACCACTGTTATCTCATGCGCTTGGAAGTAATGGCGCAGCTTCCTTGAGGCCATGAGGAGGCCGAAAAGCAACTTTTGCACCCCAGAGTATCTTGATCTAGCCCCCTGCAAGAGGGAACTTACAAAATACACTGGGCGCTGCACCATCTTCCTTCGCACTTCTCCTTGTTCCTGCGCAGACTTGTCCTTGTCGGGACCAGAGCTTGTCGGGGAAGCCCCCTGCTTGTCGCTGGATTCGCTTGCCGGGGATGTGGGTTCCTCGTCTGCCTCCCTCTCCGCTACTAACGCAGCACTAACCACTTGATTGGTTGCTGCTAGGTACAGCAGCAACTTCTCTTGTGGTCTAGGTGCGACAAGTATCGGAGTGGAGGACAGGTATCCTTTCAAGTCTTGCAGCGCTGCCTCCGCTTCCGGAGTCCATTTCATAGGGCCTGCCTTTTTCAAAATTTTGAAGAAAGGCAGGGCGCGCTCTGCACACTTTGAAATGAACCTGCTGAGGGCAGCCACACAACCAGCAAGTCTTCTTACGTCCTTGACGCGCTTCGGGGCTTCAATCTACTCGATGGCTTTTATCTTGTCGGGATTGGCTTCAATCCCCCTCTGGGACACAAAGAACCCGAGAAGCTTGCCGGAGGGGACTCCGAAGACGCACTTCTCGGGGTTCAGCTTGAGTTGGATCTTGCGCAGATTCTCAAAGGTTTCCTCTAAGTCCTGTATTAGGGTATCTTTGCTCTAGCTCTTGACCACTATATCATCCATGTAGGCTTCTATATTTCTGTGGATTTGTGGCTCAAAAGCAGTGTGCACCACCCTCGCAAATGTGGAGCCTGCATTCTTCAATCCAAAGGGCATGCGTATGAAGCAATATGTGCCGCATGGAGTAATGAATGCAGTCTTCTCTTCATCTTCCTTGGCCATGAATATCTGGTGGTAACCTGAGTATGCATCAAGGAATGAGAGCAACTCACATCCAGCTGTGGAGTCAACAATTTGGTCGATGCGCGGCAAGGGAAAGGGATCCTTGGGACAAGCTTTGTTCACGTCGGTGAAGTCTATACAAAGTCTCCACTTTCCATTAGCCTTTCGCACGACAACTGGATTGGCCAACCACGTGGGATGTATCACGCCTCTAACTAGGCCTGCTGCTTCTAACTTCTTTATCTCTTCGGCTATGAACTCTTGGCGCTCCACGGCTTGTTTTCTGACCTTCTGCTTGACGGGCCGCGCATGAGGACAAACAGCAAGCTTGTGCTCCATTACCTTCCTGGGAACACCGGGGATGTCAGACGGTTGCCATGCAAACGCGTCAACATTCGCCCGCAGGAAGGCAACGAGCGCGCTTTCCTATTTGTGGTCGAGTGTAGCACTGATGGTGAAGGTACCACCAGTGCCGTCCTCCTTGGCGGACACCTTCTTGGTTGCCGGTGGAGCTGCCATTCCCTTCTTGCACTTGCCGGTGGAGCTCGATGGCGCGTCCTCGACGGCAGCGCAGCACTCCGAGGAGGTGCGTTTGCCGGAGTGGGCTCCAGAGCTTTTGCCGGACTTGGTCTTGTTCTTCCCCCCGGGAGCTTCAGCGGCAAGTGTGTTGCTTTCTACTGCGGCTGCTGCATCCCGGTAGATCTTGTCGGCGCAGACAAGCGCGTCCTTCTTGTCGCCAGGGACAGAGATGACGCTTATCGGCCCCGGCATCTTGAGTACGTTGTATGCATAGTGGGAAGCTGCCATGAACTTGGCGAGGGCAGGACGGCCAAGTATCCCATTGTATGGTAATGGGATATCGGCAACA
>LR738715.1:269937037-269960040 GCA_902687465.1 Secale cereale
TGTTGCAAAAGGTTTTCGACAAAGTTCAAGGTGTTAACTACGATGAGATTTTCTCCCTCGTGCGATGCTTAAGTCTGTCCGAATCAAGTTATCAATTGCCGCATTTTATGAAATCTAGCAAATGGATGTCAAAACTGCATTCCTTAATGGATTTCTTAAAGAAGAGTTGTATATGATGCAACCAGAAGGTTTTGTCAATCCTAAAGGTGCTAACAAAGTGTGCAAGCTCTAGCGATCCATCTATGGACTGGTGCAAAGCATCTCGGAGTTGGAATATACGCTTTAATGAGTTGATCAAAGCATATAGTTTTATACAGTCTTGTGGTGAAGCCTGTATTTGCAAGAAAGTGAGTGGGAGCACTACAAAATTTCTGATATTATATGTGGATGACATATTGTTGATCAGAAAAGATGTAGAATTTCTGGATAGCATAAAGGATTGTTTAAAAGGAGTTTTTCAATAAAAGACCTCGGTAAATCTACTTATGTATTGGGTATCAAGATCTATAGAGATAGATCGAGATGCTTAATAGGACTTTCACGAAGCACACACCTTGACAAGATTTTGAAGGAGTTCAAAATGGACCAATCAAACAAGGAGTTCTAACCTGTATTGTAAAGTGTGAATTTGAGTAAGACTCAAAGCTCGACCACGACAGAAGATAGAAAGAGAATGAAAGTCATTCCCTATGCCTCAGCCATAGGTTCTATAAAGTATGTCATGCTGTGTACCAGACCTATTGTATGCCTTGCTATGAGTTTGGCAAGGGCGTACAATAGTGATCCAGGAGTAGATCACTGGACAACAGTCAAAATTATCCAGAGAGGACAAAGGAAATGTATCTCAGTTATGGAGGTGATAAAGGGTAAATCATAAAAGGTTATGATGATGCAAGCTTTAACACTAATCTAGATGACTCTAAGTCTCAATCTGGATACATATTGAAAGTGGGAGCAATTAGCTAGAGTAGCTCCATGCAGAGCATTATAGACATAGAAATTTTCGAAATACATACGGATCTAAATGTGACCGACCCGTTGACTAAGCCTCTCTCACAAGCAAAACATAATCACACCTTAGTACTCTTTGGGTATTAATCACATGGCGATGTGAACTAGATTATTGACTCTAGTAAACCATTTGGGTGTTGGTCACACAAGCGATGTGAACTATGGGTGTTAATCACATGACGATGTGAACTATCGGTGTTAAATCACATGGTGACGTGAACTAGATTATTGACTCTAGTGCAAGTGGGAGACTGACGGAAATATACCCTAGAGGCAATAATAAAGTTGTTATTTAATATTTCCTTATATCATGATAAATGTTTATTATTCATGCTAGAATTGTATTAACCGGAAACTTGATACATGTGTGGATACATAGACAAAACACCGTGTCCCTAGTATGCCTCTACTGGACTAGCTCGTTAATCAAAGATGGTTAAGTTTCCTAACCATAGACATGTGTTGTCATTTGATGAACGGGATCACATCATTAGGATAATGATGTGATGGACAAGACCCATCCGTTAGCTTAGCTTAATGATCGTTCAGTTTTTATTGCTATTGCTTTCTTCATGTCAAATACATGTTCCTCCGACTATGAGATTCTGCAACTCCCGGATACCGGAGGAATACCTTGTGTGCTATCAAACGTCACAACATAACTGGGTGATTATAAAGATGATCTATAGGATATCTTAAGGTGTTTGTAGAGTTCGCATAGATCGAGATTAGGATTTGTCACTCCAAGTATCAAAGAGGTATCTCCGGGCCCTCTCGGTAATACACATCATGAGAAGCCTTGCAAGCAAACTTATTAATGAGTTAGTTGCAAGATGATGTATTACATAACGAGTAAAGAGACTTCCCGATGACGAGATTAAACTAGGTATGAAGATACCGACGACCGAATCTCGGGCAAGTAACGTACCAATGACAAAGGGAATCAGGTATGTTGTCATAACAGTTAGACCGATAAAGATCTTCGTAGAATATGTAGGAACCAATATGAGCATCCAGATTCCGCTATTGGTTATTGGCCGGAGAAGTGTCTCGGTCATATCTACATAGTTCTCGAACCCGTAGGGTCCGCACGCTTAATGTTCGATGATGATATTGTATTATATGAGTTATGTGATTTGGTGACCGAATGTTGTTCGGAGTCCCAGATGAGATCACACACATGACGAGGAGTTTCTAAATGGTTGAGGGGTAAAGGTTGATATATAGGACGATGGTATTCAGACACCAGAAGTGTTTTGGGATGCACCGGGTACTTATCGGGTCACCGGAAGGAGTTCATGCACCCCCGACAAAATATATGGGCCTTATGTTCCAAGAGGGGAAACATACCAGCCACAAAGGGGCTGGTGCACCCCCCATATGGGCTGGTCAATTTGGAAAGGGGGAGGTGGAAAAGGAAAAAGGGAATAGGATTTCCCCTTCCCCCTCTTCCCTTCCTAATCCGAATAGGAATAGGAGAGAGGACCCCAAGTAGGATTCCTCCTACTTGGGGCGCACCCCTTGGCTGCCTCTCCTCTCCTCCAACCTATATATACATGGGGAGGGGGCGCCTAGAACACACAACAACTATTGTTAGCCGTGTGCGGCGCCCTCCTCCACAGTTTATGCCTCCGGCCATATTCTTGTAGTGCTTAGGCAAAGCCCTGCGCGGATTGTTTCACCATCACCGTCACCACGTCTTCGTGCTGACGGAACTCATCTACTTCCTTGACACCTTTGCTGGATCAAGAGGACGAGGGATGTCATTGAGCTGAACGTGTGCAGAACTCAGAGGTGTCGTACGTTCGGTGCTTGATCGGTCGGAGCTAGAAGAAGTTCAACTACATCAACCGCGTTGTCAAACGCTTCTGCTTTCGGTCTATGAGGGTACGTGGACACACTCTCCCCCTCAGCTATGCATATCCTAGATAGATCTTGCGTGAGCATAGGAAATTTTGGAAATTGCATGCTACGTTTCCTAACATTAACATCCCCAAGCTTAATTCCTACTCATCCTCAAGTAGGTAATTGATAACAAGATAATTTTTTGATGTAGAATGCTACCTAGCATAATCTTGATCATGTAATCTAATCATGGCATGCATATTAAGACATGAGTGATTCAAGGCAATAGTCTATCAATTTGACATTGAAAGAATAATACAAGACATGCATGTACTTCAGCATTGCCTTTCATAATAATGGAGCTAAAGGAAACAACCTCTATACACTTAATTGTGGTAAGCATGACACACTCAGTCTTTCCTGCATAAAGATTTAATCATGAGCACCTTGGTGTCGAACCAGGCAATTGGTTTGTACATCTAACGCGCTTCAGCATTTTCAACTTCACTCGATACATAAGCGTGAGGCATGGATATAGCACTATGGGTGGAATAGAATGCGGTAGTAAGGATCAATAGGGGAAGGAAGAAAGTATTGCATCAATTAGGCGGATCAACGGGCAATAGAGATGCCCATCAATCGATATCAATGTGAGGAGTAGTGATTGCCATGCAACGGATGCACTAAGAGCTATAAGTGTATGAAAGCTCAAACTGAAAACTAAGTGGGTGTGCATCCAACTTGCTTGCTCATGAAGACCTTGGGCATTTTTGGAAGCTCATCATCGGAATATACAAGCCAAGTTCTACAATTAAAAATTCCCACCAGTATATGGAAGTGATAACTCAAGAGACTCCCTATATGAAGAACATGGTGCTACTCTAAAGCACAAGTGTGGTAAAAGGATAGTAACATTGCCCCTTCTCTCTTTCTCTCACTTTTTTTGTTTCATTTTTCTTTTATTTTTTCCTTTTTGGGCTCTTTTTGGCCTCTCTTTTTTCGCTCGAAGTCTCATCCCGATTTGTGGGGGAATCACAATCTCCATCATCCTTTCCTCACTGGGGCAATGCTCTAGTAATAATGATCATCACACTTTTATTTACTTACAACTCGATATAGCTAGTACATGATGACTCTATATGAAGGCCTCTGGCAGTGTATGAGGATGTGCAATAATCTAGTATAACAAAGATATAAAAAAACATGCAAACCATGAAAATATCATGCAAGCTATCTTACGATCATGCAAAGCAATATGACAATGAACGCTCAAGTCATGTATATGATGATGATGGAAGTTGCATGACAATATATCTCGCAATGGCTATGGAAATGCCATGATAGGTAGGTATGGCGGTTGTTTTGAGAATTTTCCGCGGTACTAGAGAGGCTAGCAATGGTGGAAGAGTGAGAATGCGTATAATCCATTGACTCAACATTAGTCATAAAGAACTCATATACTTATTGTGAAAGTTTTATTAGCCCCCTAACCAAACTACTACTCGCATGCCCCTAGGGGGTGCTTGGTAGGAGTTAACCATCGCGCACCCCAGATTCAAACAACACATAAGAATTTCAATCAAGGATAAATTATGCTCCAACCTCACCGCTAATGTCAGCGGCCACCACTTTACACGCGTGAGGATTTACTTGCGTATAGACTTACTTTCCTTAACACCATTATTAATACTCAACTTTAATTCTTTTATTAGCATGCCCCCATATTACCACCTCAATATCGATTGCAAGGAATCAAACACTTCATACTCAGTGATCTACAAGTTTTATGTAGGATTTTATGACTAACCATGTGAATGACCAATTCATGTTAACTCTCTAAATAGATACTAGTAGAAAGCCCGTGCGCTGCCACGGGCCAACAAAACGGATCTATCACAAGCCCTTCAAATACAGTTGTTCAATCATTGTGTTATTACCTCGCTATGTTGTTACCCTAATTCAAATCCATCTAGTGTTTCCTTCATGTCTATCAAATTGTTGAGTCCCATGACTCCCATCATTCCTAACAAATGGACCAATGGATGAATACGACCCGCTTGCCTTCAGCTCTACGTTGCCACCAACTCAAATTCGCATAAGTTTTCTCCAAGTTTGGCAAATTTTCATAGGAATTCCCATCATCTCTAACTTTGAATGTCTTCCAACATTCATCAGCCGGTCCCCCCTAAAAGTTCTAGCAAATTAAATAATTTTCTTATACAATTTAGAAAATGTTATACATAAAAAACATCCCAAATTGCTCTCCTTTTAAGCATTGTATGACAGTTGATAGTTCCACTCGTGCAAACCCTCCTACGCCAGGATTAAACCCACCCATACAAAGTAAAATAACTAGAATAGTATCATATGCACTTGTGTTGTCGAATCAGCTGTTATAAAAGCAATTTGTTTTCACTTTTGTCCACTACAAATCACATGACACAAGTTCTTCTCACATGAATTGTTGACTCATGCTGCATAGATGTATCCAATTATGCAAATGATTGCATGCATCGCCGTCTCTCTATCAGGCTACTATGAAACTACTTTATAACTGAGCATCTAGTCCCCGCTCTCTGCACTCCCCTATCTTTCTCACATGCTCGTGCTCCCTGACCTTCTCATTTGATACCATAACTTTCACCAAGTAGGGGATCCCTATAATGCAAAATTCTTTCATAAAAACTAGAATCAATATCAGATGTGCATATTTTGCTATCACAACAATTTAAAACCCTTCAAATGATTCTCCATATTTGTGTTACAGCCTAAGCTGACAAACTTTATCGTGGTTCAGCATCAGTACATGCTTGTTTCTTTGATACGCACCCAAAACAGTTAAAAACTTTGCTAATGAGATTCTTTTTATTTATGAACACCTTCGAAATAAAATAACTATGGTCACCTTCTAATAAATCATCCGCGCATTCTAACAGGGGTAAAACTATTCTAGTGATTCAACATTAATTGTGTTAAACATATAACTTTGGAATAATCCACATATACATCAGATGGCATATTTTGATGGAACAAAGTTAAATGCTCGTGCGTTGCCACGAAACAACACATAAAATTGGCAACAAAATTTGTTGTTCAAAAAAATTGGGAACGCTGAGAAAGGATATACATTAAGAAATATAATAATATCCTCACGTGAGCGTGTGTGTGTGCGTGCGTGCGCCTGCCTGCGTGTGTGCCCGCGTGTGTTGCATCAACCCATTTCACACAATTATTCTAACTCCACAATTTTATTCCTCGTCTTAGATATCCAATTCATCTAAGTGACTTCACACTCCGCACGGTCAGTTTCCAGCAAATGTAACAAATTATCAAGTAATTACTTTATTTTCTCAATGTTCAACTTTCATAAGATAGTCATGCATAGCGTTATCAATTCCTTCACTAATGGTGGGAACTGAGAAGTAAGAACACATTGACATGCTCTCATGTGTTAAAATCTCCTATGGCGGTTGTAAAAGACATGATGATGGTAACATTTACAACTGGTAACATTAACATTTACTTATTACAAAGAATAACATGTACAAGTTTAGCTTTTAGGTACCAACTTGAGGATGGAGCCTAGCAAGCATCACTGACAGGTACTCACGCTACACCAAGTTGCCATTTCCCGAATCACACATGCAAAATAGTTCTGTTGAGCTAAAGGTACTTACGACTCTTGATGAACAACTCGCGACACCGTTGTAGCTCCCACAGATGATGGCGTGTCACGAACTCACTGTGAACTTGTAAGACTACACTACTGCTGATTTTGTATCTTTTCAAGATTAACCTAATCTTGTTTACACCACAATTTTCAAAGGGCCCCTACTGGTAGGAAGGAAATTGAAAGGAAGTACCACGTTTGTAAACTAATATGAGATCGCAGTTTACAGAGGGAGTATATTTTGAAGAACCTGCAAACACATTATTTCTGTTCCTGGTGGGATGACCATGCAAAGCAATCTTCAGCACTACTATTTGCAAAGAAAAAGCAACTTATAGGAGTTCCATTTATAGTTACCAATACAAAGTAATAATTGATTGAGGGCACACAACTTGGAGGGGGTAGTTGGCAGCATGCTCCACTCATTCCCCCAGATCTGGTTATCTGTATAACCAGGAATACATCCATTTGAACAAGTCATTTAGCCAAATTGGAAACATTATTATTTATTGACAATAAAATCTGACAGTAACAAAACAATAAACAATACTTGTAGTAAAATTTGTTGACATGACTTACTTTATATGTTCCATGCAGACCTTATTTGCAGTCTTGTCCAAAAAATCTTGTTTCCCATTATTAGATAGGTATTGCTCTACACATCGCCAACTCTACACAGACCATTTTCACAGACAAAAGAAACATCATGTCAGTAAAATAAAACATAAAACATAGTCATAGATAGTCAATGAAGGTGCGTGAACACACTGTTCTTGTTGCTACTCTACATTGTTTGGGACAAACATGACGAATATTTGGCGATGTAACATGAGCAGGTATAAATTATTTTTGGTTAACTGAAGTCGTACTGGCCATTTACCTGCCAGTAAAGCACCAGCGTTGATGGTGATGAGGAGGGGCAGCTCTCAGTGGAGGCACATGTCGTACCTGCCTTGGAGACAATGGCCAAGATCACAGAGCACACCTGCCGAAGCTATGGTCTGATTGAGTGCTCCTGCCATGCTACCAAGGAAATATAACCTAATTTGCAAAATGCACAACACTCATCAACGCTTAATCTCACCATGCATGTTTGTATAACAAAAGTTACGATCTTCAATATGTAGGAAGTAATTAACCATCAACTTCACAGACGCCATCATTGCAAGAAAGGCATAACCTGAAAACTGAAAATAGGTTTCTTCTTGTACGAATGTTAGAAAATAATTCCCTATAGTTCACATGCGTGTATATAGTATTTAATAGGGAAGCAAGGAACTTCTTCATCATAAGGGCAGATAAAAGTCAAAGTATACAATACATTTAAAATTTTGATCGAATAAAAGATAAAACCTTGGGTGAAAACCTGGATAAAACTATGGACAATTTTGAGTTTGAAGAACAATGTTAATTAGTGAACACATTCATCCCTCGATATTGTCTAACAATTATATACATTCCTCGTAAGAAATGACAACAATTTCTGTGGTTATTTAGACATAAAAGGAATATGATAGTTCTAACACAACAACCAAGTGCCAATCAATATTAGGCTGAATATTGCATCGTGCAACAACCCATTACCTACAAATAAACCCTTTGGTCTTAACCTGTTACCTAAGTTTATACCGAAAAATGCTTCTGCCCCGCTCTATATATAAAGCCACGATCAACAACTTCGGGTACAAACGCACGCCACCACAACACACGCACACACCCAAGGCAGGATACATAGGCGCTAAGCATAGCAACACCACCCTATCTACGAAGTGATGAAGCCGCATACGATGAACCATGGGCTCCAAGACGGCGCCTTCAGGAAGGATATGACGCCGGAGCACTGCCACCCCCAATCCGTAGGTCAGAGTTTCCCCTGGAGCAACACAACGGGCAATGAGAGCCGTGACGACACCTTCAGAAGGGACCGAGCTTCGGCGCCGCCGGTCCGTCGAATGATATAACAGGTTTTCACCCCGACAATACTCACCGTCACCGAACGCCACACCCCGTCCACCACGCCGCCCACACGGCCATGGCCACTGGGCAGCACCAAGCCACGGCCTCTGCCCATGAGCACGATGCTACCACCACCAGGGCCGCCGCCCCGACATCCAAGACCAAGACTCCACCTCACCCAGGACCCGTCGCTAACCCAACCAAAGAGATGAGCGAAAAGGCCCGACCTTTCACACCCCTGGACGGCCCCCATCATCGAGACCCAATGGGCTGGCCAAAACTGACCACCATCACCTCGTCCTGTAGCACCGGGCGCGAGGCGAGCTCGGTCCTGCTGCTGGGCGCGAGATGAGCTTGGTCATGCTGCCGGGCGCGAGACGAGCTCGGTCCTACGGCATTCGGCGTGAGACGAGCGATGGACCGCAGTTGGGATCAGGCCAGCCCTTCGATGCAAGTAGTTTCCGGACGACAAGAAGATGAAACAAAGGTCGATACGACTCGACCGCCGACGAGCCAATGTGAGAGAAGACGGCCGTTGTCGCGGGCAGAGCCGCCGAGCCACCATGTAGAAGCCGCGCCACCAGGAGGCCCGCACAAATGCCGGACCTCCCCGCGCCATCGCCCACGGCCCGAGCAGCAGCCACGCTCGGCCGCTGCCCCAAACCGGAGAAGCTGCCACGCCAGACAGCTTCCCCCATCCCGCGTCGCCCGCCGAGCTCAAGGTGACAGATCCGGCGGGCACACACCTCCAGACCACCACCACCAACGCCCACAGCCGAGAAGGCCACCGCTGCTGGTCCACACCGCCCACAGCCGACAACCCGCGCTTGACAGATCTGGAGCAACACCGGGCCGACCCGGAGGACGCCCCAGCCCCACCAGGCCTCGCGGCCGCCATCATTGCCGCACGCCTTCTCCTCCGCCACAGCCCCGCCGCGTGCCGCCGCCATGCCCCACGCCATAGGAAGGTGTCCTCGCCGAGCGGCAGCGCCCCGCATCGCGACCCGCAGGAGGAGGAGGAAGAAGAGTCCCCGCCGCCGCCAACGCCGGCCGGGCTTTGCCCGACGGCGCCTCCGTGTGGTGGCGAGGGGAGGGAGACTGGGGGGAGGGGGATCGAGAGATGGCGGCTAGGGTTCGCCTGGCTTCTCGCGGGAGAGGAGCGGGGCGAACGTGTCGGGAACCGTAACCTAAGTTTATAGCAATACTAATTCATGTTTAATTAAGTTTGGACACAGTCATTAAAGTCGGACTGACACACTCACAAAAGAACCTACACAATATTGGTATGATACTACTTACTTCATGATTATTCAAGCCCTTGTGAAGTATGCTGCTCAAACTATGTGTTCTCTGAGAAGAAAAAACAAGCTACTTGTTGTTCAGTAGCAACGTCCAATACATGTATAACTGGTCCATAAGTTTTCCACAAACTGCAACACTATGTTAACTTGAAGGTTATAAGGTAGTCAAATAACTGTGAGAAACAACCAACAAGCCAGATGAGCATTATTCTTTTCTTTTTGTTGATTGCTACCTATTGGAAGTAAATTAAGCTCACTTGACGTAGCTTATATTTATTGGCATGTGAGAAAGTGAGAGACATCTTTAGAAATTATAAGATCTTTTTTTGCGAATATAGAAATTAGAAGATCAACAGGTCACCAACATGGATGGTATATTGTCATACATTTTATCAGGGAGAATGGATACAAGTCTCAAAACAATTCCTTGATGGTGACCAGGAACATCTGATATATTATAAGATAAAGGATTAGGTGCCAATATTCAAAATCTCCATACCATGTAATTTAGAAGTATATATAGTAGTACAGATCTGACCATGCTAAAACATAACACATTCTGATATTTGAATTGGCGAGAATTATATCCCTACTCAATACTCACTTTTTCATGCAAATGTGCCAGAATTTCACATATTATGGATTCCATCCTTTTAGATAATGGTTAGACAAACATGTCCATTTGTAGATTTGAAAGAAAATCATTGACTCGCAAAAAAGACATAACAACAATAAAAAAAATTGGGCTAGCCATTACAAAGTCGCAACAATATTGCAGAAGATAGTGGATTGAACTGGGTAGCGGCGAGAGCAGAGGGAGAGCTCACCATCATTGATGGTGATGAGGAGGGGTAGCTCTCAGTGGCGGCACAGGTCGTACCTGCCTTGGAGACGGTGGCCAAGATCGCAGAGCACACCCACCGAGGCTATGGTCTGATTGAGTGCTGCTGCCATGCTACCAAGGAAATATAACCGGATCTACAAAATGCACAACACTCATCACACTTAATCTCACCATGCATGTTTGTATAGCAAAAGTTATGATCTTCTAAATGAAGGAAGTAATTAAGCATCAACTTCACACATGCAATCATTGCAAGAAAGGCATAACCTGAAAACTGAAAATAGGTTTCTTCTTGCACGAATGTTAGAAAATAGTTCCCTATAGTTCACATGCATTTATATAGTATTTAACAGGGAAGCAAGGAACTTCTTCATCATAACGACAGATAAAAGTGAAAGTATACAATACATTTAAAATGTTGATCGAATAAAAGTTAAAACCTTGGGTGAAAACCTAGATAAAACTATGGACAATTTTGAGTTTGAAAAACAATGTTAATTAGTAATCATATTCATCCCTCGATATTGTCTAACCATTATATTCATCCCTCGTAAGAAATGACAACATTTTTCGTGGTTGTCTAGACATAAAAGGAATATGATAGATCTAACACAACAACCAAGCGCCAACCGATATTAGGCTGAATATTGCATCGTGCAACAATCTAGTACCTACAAATAAACCTGTTGGTCTTAACATGTTACCTAAGTTTATAGCAATACTAATTCATGTTTAATTAAGTTTGAACACGGTAATAAAAGTCGGACTGACACCCTAACAATAGAACCTAAACAATACTGGTATGATACTAGTTAGTTCATGCTTATTCAAGCCCTTGTGAAGTTTGCTGCTCAAACTATGTGTTGACTGAGAAGAAAAGAGAAGGTACTTGTTGTTCAGTAGCAACGTCCAGTACAGGTATAACCGGTCGATAAGTTTGCCACAATCTGCAACACTATGTTACTTTGAAGGTTATAAGGCAGTCAAATAACTGTGAGAAACAACCAACAAGCGAGATGAGCATTATTCTTTTCTTTTTGTTGATTGCTACTTATTGAAAGGAAATTAAGCTCACTTGATGCAGCTTATATTTATTTGCATGTGAGAAAGTCAAGAGACATCTTTAGAAATTAGAAGATCTTTTCTTGCAAATATAGAAATTAGAAGATCAATAGGCCACCAACATGGACGGTATATTGTCATACATTTTACCAGGGAAAATGGATACAAGTCTCAAAACAATTCCTTGATGCTGACCAGGAACATCTGATATATTATAAGATAAAGGATGAGGTGCCAATATTCAAAATCTCCATACCATGTAATTTAGAAGAATATATAGTAGTACAGATCTCAGCATGCTAAAAACATAAGATTCATGATGGTTTTATTATGGCTCTAGAACACATTCTGGTATTTGAAATGGCGAGAATTACATCCCTACTCAATACTCACTTTTTCATGCAACTGTGCCGGAATTTCACATATTATGGATTCCAGCCTTTTACATAATGGTTAGACAAACGTGTCCATTTGTGGATATGAAAGAAAATCATTGACTCACAAAAAATACATAACAACAATAAAGAAAATTGGGCTAGTCATTACAAAGTCACAACAATATTGCAGAAGATAGTGGATGGAGGTAGGTAGCGGCGAGAGCGGAGGGAGAGCTCACCGGCGTTGATGGTGATGAGGAGGGGCAGCTCTTAGTGGCAGCGCAGGTCATACCTGCCTTGGAGACGGTGGCCAACATCGCAGAGCACGCCCGTCGAGGTTGTGGTCTGATTGGGTGCTGCTGCCATGCTACCAAGGAAATATAACCTGGTCTGCAAAATGCACAACACTCATCAACGCTTCATCTCACCATGCATGTTTGTATAGCAAAAGTTACGATCTTCTAAATGTAGGAAGTAATTAAGCATCAACTTCACGGATGCAATCACTACAAGAAAGGCATAACCTGAAAACTGAAAATAGTTTCTTCTATTATGAATGTTAGAAAATAATTCCCTATAGTTCACATACATTTATATAGTATTTAACAGGGAAGCAAGGAACTTCTTTGTCATAAGGGTAGATAAAAGACGAAGTATACAATACATTTAAAATGTTGATCGAATAAAAGTTAAAACCTTGGGTGAAAACCTGGATAAAACTATGGACAATTTTGAGTTTGAACAACAGACATCGGTGCTTCACTAGTGCCATTCTCAGATGCCCTAAAAATACTTGGTCATCTATTCACATGTTCTAGGTGAGCATCAACGGACACTCGTGGGCTAATCATGATCTCATGTGTTAGTGCCCAAATAAATCAAGGGTAGACCATCACATTTTAATGAATTAAAGCTACACTAATCACCAGTTGCCCTAGTAAAAAAATAATGGAAGCAAAACTTGTTAGAAATTCAACTCATAGCTTATTACAGGCTTAGATAGACCATCACATTTTAATGAATTAAAGCTACACTAATCACCAGTTGCCCTAGTAAAAAAATAATGGAAGCAAAACTTGTTAGAAATTCAACTCATAGCTTATTACAGGCTTAGAGAGGTTGTGAGTTGAAACTCACCTATATACCATAGACCAAGATTTTTGCAGATTGTCATTTACCATAAAATCTGTAAAAGGTAAGTTCATATGATACCATCAATGAAGGTAACTATAAAAATACACTACGAACCTTGTATACCGACCTTCTCACTACAAAATAATTCAAACTATTTATCCATATCCTGCAAGCAACGAAACATCTTTTTAGGAACATTGTGTTGTTCAGCTTTTGAAATGCTGGAATTCTGACATTCTGAGATTTTCAAGCCAAACTTCTAGGATTGTAAAGTGATAATTGACAACATGGCAATCAACACGATGGTTCAGATGCCCGACAACATCATTAGTGGTTTTTACAAATAATGAATCAGGAATTTAGGAGAATCATATGCATGGATAAAAAAGTGGTTACATTTGGAGCTTGCATTTCTGGGGAGACACTCCCACCATAAGATTGCAATACAGGTGAACTCTAAGAATTAATTTGCTCGGCTTGGTCAAGAGCCCTATGGTCCATCCACAAGATGATGTTCCTTCTTCAATCGCCATTCCAAGAAACTGAGACAGTGGAACTATGAGCACCCATAGCAACTGCATGCACCATCCTCTGTTATTAAATTGGTAAAGCTCTACTCACCTGAAACACAAAGTTCTCCATTCAAACCACAGAGTGCACACGGTTAATGTGGAGAATCAACAAAACCCTAATCTGCTACAATTAATTGTTGCTGAGGTGTAAAAACATAGTTACAATGAGATTGTTGATGGGGGTGGTGGATGCTTACAGTAGAGAACAACTTGGTAATGACCTTGTGGGAGAGGTAGTGGAAGTTGATGTAGGCGAAGCTACAGCCGCTGGTGCGCGCGAACTCGACATCAGCGAGCCAAACACGACCTCCAGGTCGGCCGTAGACACGCCCTTCGCCAACCCGCCCACGTCCAACGGGGCATATATACTCTAATGGTCCAACACCAATAACATTCAAATACAAAAAAGTTTCAACAACATGACCTATCTGCAAAAAAATTGAAATGCAACAGTCATAATAGTACCTATGAGGCTATGATGAAGGATAGATTAGGAAACTGACTTTGATTTACTGCCATAATCTACTAACATTGGGCTCCAGATCGACTAACAAGGCCCTTGACACGTGCTTCCTGAACGTGTTAAATGCATCTAACAAAAAGCAATGACACATGTTTGTATGAATTCTTGAGAAGATAATTAGTAGATTTAAGCAATGTGCGCCATCAATTCATAAACAATACCCAGATGCGTGCTAAAATTAAACCAGACCAACAGACCATCCAACAAAAATCCATGAACATTACACCTTTTCATCATTTGCCAATGCAATTCTAAGAAAACAAATCATCAATAGATGATAATAAATAGTAACGGGCCACTGCTTTTGGGTTGTAGTTAATGTAGTTGATTGTTTCTTTAGGGAGCAAGTGCAAAAGATACGTACCCAATACTGCAAACGACAAGACCAATCTTGTTCACTATTTTAGCTTCTAGACCAGCGCCACAGAGAGCCCCTTCGTTCATGGCAAGAACCATTCTCGCAAGGAATGAAAAGACTCAAGGCCCTCCAAGATGGATCATAGTGCTAAATCTGTCTTCTAATC
Source organism: Secale cereale (assembly GCA_902687465.1). Lineage (NCBI taxonomy): Eukaryota > Viridiplantae > Streptophyta > Magnoliopsida > Poales > Poaceae > Secale > Secale cereale. The sequence goes on from LR738715.1 coordinate 269,951,857, forward strand.
TGCTGAATGTGAAGCCCTAATCGCATATACCTCATGACTACTCGCGGCGCTACCACCGACGGCCGAACTCTATGGAACTAATCAATCCCATGGGAGTGATTGGTCAGGATAGTACACAACTATACACGTAGCAGTATGTCAAGTTCACCAAAACGTCATAGAATAGCTGGCCAAGCTGCCGCCGAGCTCTCCTTCCACAGTGGCCGAGATTGGTCGGCTGTCCTGCTATCGTTGGTTGAGCTCTCCAACCCCGTAGCACCTCAATACCCTAGGTTGTATCCGGCGCGGAGGGCGGCTTCCCCACGTTCTTCAGACCACGACTGCTGAGTTCTCCAACCACAAGGCGTTGATTGGAGGATCGACGGGGAAGGGGGCGACCATCAGGGAAGGCAGACGCGGTGGAGAGGGCGAGTGCAGCGAGCGTTGGGAGAAGCAATGGGTGGAGAGGCAGTAGGTTGGGCTGGTTGAGGAGCACCGGTGCGGTGGCGGCTCAAGGAACCCTAACGCGCGAGAGGGCTATCGTGGGGAGGAGTGGTTTGCGCGATGGAAGAGACGTGAGCGGCTCAGGAGGTTTTCAGGAGGGAGAGCAGAAAACCGGTGGGTAACACATACAGGAAGGAAGAATACCAGTGGGAGGGGGTGTGAGGTGGTACGAAATAGAACCAGCAAAAAGAAACCATGATGAAAAAAACCGACAAAAAAAGACCCGGAATGGAGACTACCAACTAGTCCATTAGGAGTAGAGATAAGTGAAGCGAGAGAGTTTAATTATTTCCATAATAGATCACGCTCTAATAAATATAAGTGAAGCAAAAGTGCATTCCACAAATAAAGGTTTTCTATATGTAGAGAAAGTGGCATCCAAACTTCAAATGATATAAGTGAAGCACATGAAGCATTCTATAAAGCCATGCTCAAAAGATAAGTGCAAAGAGCATTCTATAAATCAACCAAGGACTATCTCATACCAGCATGGTGCAGAAAATAAAAGTAAAAAATAAACATAAAAGACTCTCCAAGAATTTACGGATATCATGTGAACAAAACAAAAACCAAGACATACCGATAATTATTGAATAAAAATGGGATGCCTTCCGGGGCTTCCCCAAGCTTAGACGCTTGAGTCTCCTTGAATATTTACTTGGGGTGCCTCCGACATCCCCAAGCTTGAGCTCTTGCCTCTCTTCATTCTTCTCATATCAATACCTCCTCGATCTTCAAACACTTCATCCACACAAAACTTAACAAAACCCTCAGGAGTTATGTTAGTATAATAATGCAAATCACCACTTTAAGTACTATTTCAAACCCACTCATATTTTATTTTTGCATTATACCTACTGTATTCTAACTTCACCATGGCTTATACCTATCGATACAATCCATAGATTCATCAAAACAAGCAAACAACACACAAAAAATAGAACAGTTTGTTGTAATTTGAACATTGACCATACTTCTACAACTCTAAAAATTCTAAAAAATAGGAAAAAATTAACAATTTCATAGCAATACTATGTATACTTTTCAAAAACTTTTGAAGTTCAAGTAAAAAATGTAAATTCATGCACTACAGACAAAGTTTCTATTTTTTCACTTCACATACCAAACAAGCAAACTAATCATCCTAAAGATAAATCTTGGCACATTATTTTTATAATACAATGGATTTGTACATACTGTCGGTTAAAGCTACACCGATTTTCCCCAAAGAGGAAGGGATGATGCAGCACAGTGGCGGTAGGTATTTCCCTCAGATGTGAAACCAAGGTTATCGAACTAGTAGGAGAACCAAGCAACACAACGTAAAAAACACCTACACACAAATAACAACTTCTCGCAAGCCGACGTGTTAAAGGGGTTGTCAATCCCTTCCGGGGTACGGCGCCTCAAGGTAGGCAAAACGGACATGAGGAATTTGTAGTAAATTGATAGATCAAATGCCAAATAAAATAAATAAGAATAAATTGTACCAAGGTATTTTTGTATTTTTAATTTAATAGATCTGAAAAATTAATGCAAGGAAAAAGTAGATCGCAAAGGCAAATATATGAGAAAGAAGATCCGGGGGCCGTAGGTTTCACTAGTGGCTTCTCTCGAGAAAAATAGCAAACGGTGGGTAACAAATTATTGTAGGAAAATTGGTAGAACTTCAAATAATTATAACGATATCCAGGCAATGATCATTATATAGGCATCACGTCCAAGATTAGTAGACCGACTCCTACCTGCATCTACTACTATTACTCCACACATCGACCGCTATCCAGCATGCATCTAGTGTATTAAGTTCATGGAAAAACGGAGTAATGCATTAAGAACGATGACATGATGTAGACAAGATCCGTTTATCTATGGCGTTAGATATGGATCTCGTCGTTTTATCCTTAGTAGCAAAGAGGCGGTGCGGCCACCGAGGACGGCACAACCCACCTAGGCGCGCCAGGGGGGCCTGACGCGCCCTGGTGGATTGTGCCCCCTCGGGGCACCCCTAGGTGCAGCTTCGGCCCATCAGGTGTCTTCTGGCACATAAAAATTCTCCAAAAAGTTTCACGATGTTTGGGCTCCGTTTGATATTGATTTCATGCGATGTAAAAAACATGCAAAAAACGACAACTGGCACTTTGCACTATGTCAATAGGTTAGTACCAAAAATGATATAAAATGACTATAAAATGATTGTAAAACATCCAAGAATGATAATATAACAGCATGGAACAATAAAAAGTTATAGATACGTTGGAGACGTATCAGCATCCCCAAGCTTAACTCATGCTTGTCCTCGTGTAGGTAAGTGATAAAAACAGAATTTTTGATGTGGAATGCTTCCTATCATGTCATATCATATTATTTTCTTTGTAGCATGGACATTTGGACATTTATATGGTTCAAAGCAATAGTCTAGTTTTGACATAATAATTTAGATACTCAAGCATATCAACAAGCAACCATGTCTTTCAAAATATCAATGCTAAAATAAGTTATCCCTAGCCCATTATGCTCAACCATTAATCCATTCATGAAACACATTTGTATATTAGATACACCCAATGCTCAAGTATGAGCATAGTGTTTCCTAGTTGGTGCTTGTAAGAGAAGATGGAGACTCAAATTCAAAAATAAATATTGCATAAGTAAAAGAAATGCCCTTCGCAGAGGGAAGTAGGGATTTGTATAGGTGCTAGAGCTCAAAGCTTAAATTGAGAGATATTTTTTTGGGAGCTATACTTTTATCACCAATGAGAACGACTGGAGGTTCTCAACACTTTCCATTCTAGATATATCATAGTTGGTTCCCAAACAAAAAATAAAGTTTATTCCTTTTCCACCAAACTTGCACAAGCCATGGCTAGCCGAATCCACTTGCCTTCCATAACAACACTTACCAAGGAATTTATTATTTGACAACATAAAGTAAATTTGTTTTTTTTTCATTTCGGGACTGGGCATCTGATGGCTTCTCGCCCCTCGTTGGTTACCCCAAGTGGAAGGTTTGAGATGTAGCGTAGCGGCAAATTTCCCTTGGCAAAGATACCAAGGATCAAATCCCGTGAGACTCCGAGGGTCGACAAGAAGGTGTCAATAGCGCCAGAAACTTTTGCTTGACAGGACCTGCACACAGATACAAATAACTTTGCTCCCAACGAGTACAGAGAGGTTGTCAATCCAGCCGGCCTTGTCGTTTACAAAGGATCAAACGCAAGAGATAATAGTGATAGGTATGACTGCAACTAGGATATAAGGACAGGAAGTAAATAGCGGGTGTGATCAGTGATGGCAATACGGACCGGGGTCTAGTGATGTCTCTCTCCCAAAAGACGATAAAACAGCTAAGCGAGGTAAACAAATTACAGCTGGGCAATTGACAGGATTATGTGCGCAAACCAATGCTAACTATGCTGTAAAGAAAGGTAGAGGTTCAAAAGCATGGGCGGTACGCCAAGGCAAGTAGACCGAAATCCATCTGCATCTACTACTAATCATCCACCTTGAGATATCTATCCAGAACATCTCGCTGGTATTAAGTTGCGAGTCTCACCCAAAGTGTAAACTCAAAGCAACAGACAACTGCATTAAAAGAACTTTGCGTAAAGTAAACAATCCTTGCACCCGCAAGTACAAGCACCGTTGGTTTCCCCCTTGTGGCAACAGCACATCCCCTAGACTCATGTTTCTGTCACTCAAGCTAGTCATCGAGGGGCATGAACCCACAATCAAGCATAACCTTCCCTCTTGGAGTTACTACCTACTACTCGGCCAAAGCAATAAACAACAACGGAGAACATGCAAGAATTACTCAAGAACATAAATATAAAAGAGGTGAATCAAATATATTACTCACACACAATCTGAACATAATCTCATAATCCATCGGATCCCAGCAAACTCAGCAACAGCAGAAAGATTACATACGTGCCTCGATCATGTAGGGCAGCTCACGAGGTCTAATCGATGAAGAACAAAGAGGGGAGGAGAACATCACATAGCTACCGGTCATGGACCCATGGTCCAAGGGAGACTACTCACACCTCATCTGGGAAGCGTCCATGGTGGTGGAGAAGCTCCCGGTGGTGGTTCTCCCCTCCGACAGGGTGCCGGGAAGAGTTCTCCTGGTGCTCCCGATCTTGGAAGCGCGGCGGCGGCGGAACAGAGATGAGATCGCGAAAAAGGGTTCCGTCCTCGAGGGTTTCGGGACGCGTGCAATATATATGCCAAAGGGGGGCACCAGAGGCGGAGGTGGGGCCCCAGGCGCCCCCTGGTGCGGCCAGGGGTGGGGCCGCGCCGGGTGGCCGCCTAGGCCCCCCCCAGGCTCCCCTCAGGCCCTGCCTTGGTTTTTCTGGAAGCTCCCGATACGCTAATTTTTCCTGTATTTTTTCCGGAATTTTTAGGGCACTTTTAATATGGGGGAAACCTGAAATAGAAAAACAGCAGAAAACAGGAACTGGCACTGTGGTGCACTGAGTTAATAGGTTAGTCCAAATATGATCAAAAGTGTATGGAAGTGCATAAATATCATAGCAATATCACACAAAAGAGGCATGGAGCAAACAGAAATTATAGATACGTTTTGGACGTATCAGCATCCCTAATACCTTTGCCTTACTCTCGTGCAATGACAAGTGAATAAACACCCATCGTGCAAGCGGTACGGGCACACAAAAGGGAAATTTATTTTGAAAATTATAGATGCACATACAAATTTTCTTAGAACGACAAGGGAATACCGCATATAGGTAGGTATGGTGGACTCATGTGGCAAAACCGGGATAAAGGATTTTGGATGCACAACTAGAGATCATACTTAGTGCAAAATGAAGGCTAGCAAAAGACTGGGAAGCGACCAACCATGAAATGAATAATATCATAAGCAAACATTGAGCATAAATAACACCGAATAATGCACCACAAGTAGGATATAATTTCATTGCATAGTTATTGACTTTAGTGCTTGCATAGGGAATCACAAACTCTAACACTAATATTCTTACTAAAGCATACTTACTCATTAACATGACTCACATATCATATCATCATGTCTCAAAACTATTACAAGGAATCAAGTTTACTTTATCCAATGATCTTCATGAAAGTTTTTATTATACCCTTCTTGGATATTTATCACTTTGGTAATAATTTTCATGTGTTGCTTTTGATAAGCTCAACATAATTTTCTTCATTCTCTCAAAATAATATAAGTGAAGCAAGAGAGAATTTCTTTAAAATTTTATTAACTCTCAAATAAATCTAAGTGAAGCAAGAGAGTATTTCTTCAAAAATACTAAGCGCACCGTGCTAAAAAATATATAAGTGAAGCACTAGAGCAAATCCATAGCTCATAAAAATTTAAGTGAAGCATAAAGAACTATTCTAACAAGTCACGACATAATTTTGGCTCTCTCAAATAAGTGTGTACAACAAGGATTGATGACTTAAAAAGCAAAACAAAACAAGCAAAGACTTATAGCATACAAGACACTCCAAGCAAAACACATATCATGTGATGAATAAAAATATAGTTTCGAGTCAAATACCGATAGTTGTTGGAAGAAAGCGGGGATACCACTCGGGGGCAACCCCAAGCTTAGTTGGTTGCTCATTTTTGGATAATAGCTTGGGATTCCGGGGCATCCCCAAGCTTAGGCTCTTCTATCCTTCCTTCATCCATCATAAGATAACCCAAAACTTGAAAACTTCAATCACACAAAACTCAACAAAACCTTTGTGAGATCCGTTATTATAAGAAAGCAATTACTACGAGTACTGTATCAAACCAATTCATATTTTTTTTTGTATTATATCTACTGTATTCCAACTTTTTGTAGCGACCCGGCCCAAATGGATCGAAGTCTCTGTGCTTAAGTGTCATCCCTGGATCGGTATGCTGACACACACAGTACTCGATGAATTATAACAGAGTTCAATCACACACTTTATTACATCGAGGTCCTCAAAAGAGTATTTATTACAATAATATGGCCAAAGGCCATCTGGATAAAATAACTGCGGAAGCATCAAAAGTAAAATGAGTCCATCAACTCCACGGCAAACTGAGTGCAGAACAACGACCTATCGCACCTTTACTCCTTGTCGGAAAACTCTGCAACATGAGACGTTGCAGCCGTGTAGGTCAGCACATGGAATATGCTGGCAATGTCACATCATAGAAATAATAATAAAGAAAAGACTATCTCTATATGCAAATTTAGCTGGTGGAGGCTCTAAGTTTAATGTTTGCATAAAGCCAATTTTACCCTACAACAAAGGAATAAATTTTTATTTACTACTAAGTTAAAAATGCCATTATTGAGAAGGTTCCTCCAACTCAATCCCAAAATTCCCAAGTTATTAGTATCCCAGTGATTTCATTAAATAAAGTGATGAGATCAACCAATAATTCACTTCTAGATACTCAAGTTGTCCATAACCGGGGACACGGCTAATCATGATTAGTTTGTACACTCTGCAGAGGTTTGCGCACTTTTCCCCACAAGACTCGACCACCTCCATGATCGGAAGATCGAGACATAGTCTTTCCGAAGTATTTCCTCCAAACCCTGGGTAGACCGGTACACCTACTTTCCCCTACATCAGCTAGTCTACCACGGAAAGAGGTCACACAACTTACTCAACTATGCCAGAGCCCATAATGGCTTGTGGCTGCACACGGAAGTTTCTAGGCATGAAATATCTTATGATCCCTTTGAGCCTGGGTGGCGGACCTAGGGTAATCACACGGATACTCCGGGATTCCCCTTGGGCAAGCACTGGTTTCTCCAGGTGCCCCAAACAATCCACCCAGATGTGTATTAAAGTTGCCACCTTATGTTGTCCCAAAAATTATTATCTCTCACAACTTGCATGTATCACACATACCAATCCCCGTCTACGAGCATGGCTAAGCAATATATGACATAACGAATATTCCCGGGGTGATAAAAGGTCATAGGTTCCTACCACATAAACTACAAAGCATAACCACATGTTCCCAATCCTACTCATGCAATCTTTGAGGGTGAAACTAATGCATTGTAAAAACTGGGTATTGAAAATTATGATCAAAGTGTGAACTTGCCTTGCTGACGTTCGTTGAACTCTAAAGATTCTTAGTAGCAAGCTTCGCACTCCGGATGATCTAGCGTAAGCAAGCAATAACATATATAAGCATCCAAGCAAGGATCCAAAAAGAAAACGAATAAAAAGACTTCGAAAAAACTCCAAAAAGACAAAAATAAAGTTTCTGTACAGAATATAATTTTCGCAGCAACAAAAATAAATGATTTTGGTTTTAACAGAAAGTACATGTCACAAGCTTCGATTTGCAAAAAGAATCACCCAAAACGGAGTTACGAAACTCAAGTTATGGCCTAACGAAGTTTGAATTCAGATCTGTTTGAATTCAAATTTTAAAATTTTAAAAAATATATTTCGTTAGGTTCTCTGGATAGAGGATATTTCTACGAAACCGTAGGAAAAAGAATCAACTAAATCGGATCTATAGACTAAAAGATATACTAGAAACAAGATTTGGTAAAGAATCTGAATTGGAAAATATACTGATAAAAGAGAAAAAAAATTGAACAGGGTGTTCACCGGACTTGTCGCCGGAGACGAGGAAGAAGGTGGCTCCGGTGTGTTTCGGCGAAGGACGCGTATGGGACGGTGTAGAGGACGATGTGGTGAACC
>LR738715.1:269964510-269996003 GCA_902687465.1 Secale cereale
AGTGTGTCCACCATACTTGCGAGATCCTGATCCATTATTTCCCGAGTACGGGGTATAACGGGGCTTCTGCTGAACTCCAGAGTTGTACTTTCCCTGTCCGTACTTCCTCTTGCAGTTTTCCACCTGCTGCTGCTTGCCTTCCAGAATGAGAGCCTTGTCAACCAACTCTTGATAATTGTTAAAGGTAGCCACAGTCAACTGAAGTCCCAGATCATCATTTAATCCCTCCAGAAATTTCTCCTGCTTAGCGGCATCATCAGCTACGTCTCCGGGAGCATACCTGGGTAACTTGCTGAATTCCTCCACATAATCACCAACAGAACGATTACCCTGGCGTAAGTTGCGGAACTCACGCTTCTTCAGACTCATAGCTCCGGCTGAAACATGTGCAGTACGAAACGACTGCTGGAACTGATCCCAAGTCACATTTGCTATGGGGAATGTGGTGGTGTAATTCTCCCACCACGAAGCTGCTGGTCCATCCAGTTGATGTGCGGCAAAGCGCACCTTCTCTGCGTCAGTACATCCTGCGGTGGTCAGCTCCCTTCCGATCTTGCGGAGCCAGTCATCTGCGACGATCGGCTCCGTGCTGTTAGAGAACACGGGTGGGTTCAACCTCAGGAAACGGGTAAGGTTGTCGACCGGGGGTGGTGGCGGTGGGTTGTTGTTGTTGTTGTTCTGGTTCTGATTCTGGATGAGTAGCTGCATGAGGGCATTCTGGTTCTGGATCAACTGGGTAAGTTCCGGCGGAAATTCCGGGTCACGTCTCGGAGGCATCTGTTAGGTTTAGAGTGGATGAGAAATTAGAATAGAATAAGGGCCTAATGAGAGAAATCACTACCCATATGCTTATGATAGCAATAAAACTTCAAATCAAGCAATTCACACAAATCACACCACACAAGCAAAACCTACAGGTAAGGTCATATCCACAAGAGATATGATCTCTTCATACTACCGCAATCATTCGTTGGACTCCGTTTGGTACTGGTGGTCTGAACTAAATCTTCTCAAATCAAAGTCAACTCTAGCTTCTTCTTCTTCGTCAATGATGTCTTCATGGGTCTTGGTCTCATCAGCTGAGCAACTTGGTCATGGGGTTCAACAACTATCGAATTGAAGTAGAGAAGAGATAGAAATGAATAAAGAAGAGTACAGACTAACGGATATATAAGGAAGTGGTAAAATAGAGTTTTCTTCCTATGGTTTTCCATTTCCTAGTGGCCGCGTCCTACAGTCAGCGTGTGCTCTGATACCATCTTGTAGCGACCCGACCCAAATGGATCGAAGTCTCTGTGCTTAAGTGTCATCCCTGGATCGGTATGCTGACACACACAGTACTCGATGAATTATAACAGAGTTCAATCACACACTTTATTACATCGAGGTCCTCAAAAGAGTATTTATTACAATAATATGGCCAAAGGCCATCTGGATAAAATAACTGCGGAAGCATCAAAAGTAAAATGAGTCCATCAACTCCACGGCAAACTGAGTGCAGAACAACGACCTATCGCACCTTTACTCCTCGTCGGAAAACTCTGCAACATGAGACGTTGCAGCCGTGTAGGTCAGCACATGGAATATGCTGGCAATGTCACACCATAGAGATAATAATAAAGAAAAGACTATCTCTATATGCAAATTTAGCTGGTGGAGGCTCTAAGTTTAATGTTTGCATAAAGCCAATTTTACCCTACAACAAAGGAATAAATTTTTATTTACTACTAAGTTAAAAATGCCATTATTGAGAAGGTTCCTCCAACTCAATCCCAAAATTCCCAAGTTATTAGTATCCCAATGATTTCATTAAATAAAGTGATGAGATCAACCAATAATTCACTTCTAGATACTCAAGTTGTCCATAACCGGGGACACGACTAATCATGGTTAGTTTGTACACTCTGCAGAGGTTTGCGCACTTTTCCCCACAAGACTCGACCACCTCCATGATCGGAAGATCGAGACATAGTCTTTCCGAAGTATTTCCTCCAAACCCTGGGTAGACCGGTACACCTACTTTCCCCTACATCAGCTAGTCTACCACGGAAAGAGGTCACACAACTTACTCAACTATGCCAGAGCCCATAATGGTTTGTGGCTGCACACGGAAGTTTCTAGGCATGAAATATCTTATGATCCCTTTGAGCCTGGGTGGCGGACCTAGGGTAATCACACGGATACTCCGGGATTCCCCTTTGGCAAGCACTGGTTTCTCCAGGTGCCCCAAACAATCCACCCAGATGTGTATTAAAGTTGCCACCTTATGTTGTCCCAAAAATTATTATCTCTCGCAACTTGCATGTATCACACATACCAATCCCCGTCTACGAGCATGGCTAAGCAATATATGACATAACGAATATTCCCGGGGTGATAAAAGGTCATAGGTTCCTACCACATAAACTACAAAGCATAACCACATGTTCCCAATCCTACTCATGCAATCTTTGAGGGTGAAACTAATGCATTGTAAAAACTGGGTATTGAAAATTATGATCAAAGTGTGAACTTGCCTTGCTGATGTTCGTTGAACTCTAAAGATTCGTAGTAGCAAGCTTCGCACTCCGGATGATCTAGCGTAAGCAAGCAATAACATATATAAGCATACCGATCCAGGGATGACACTTAAGCACAGAGACTTCGATCCATTTGGGTCGGGTCTCTACACTTTTCTATGGCAAAAACTCATCAAAGAAAACCATAGAGCCATCAAAATAAGCACACAACACAAAGAAACAGAATCTGTCAAAAACTGAACAGTCTGTAGTAATCTGAAAGGTTCGAATACTTCTGGAACTCTAAATATCTTGAACAAAATAGGGTCACGTGGGAAATTTTTATATTAATCTTTTGCAAAAAGAATCAACTAAAAAGCACTTTTCTGTTAAAAATGAGAATTTTTCTTGTGAGCGCAAAAGTTTCTGTTTTTTCAGCAAGATCAAATCTACTAACACCCAACGTGTTCCCAAGGCTTTGCTTGGCACAAACGTTTATTAAAATCACAAAAACACATCTCAACAAAGATATTAAAGTTTTTTTATTGAAAACAGCAAGGAAATCAAAAAGCGAACTGATATAAGTTGGGTTGCCTCCCAACAAGCGCTATCGTTTTACGCCCTTAGCTAGGCTTAATTCTAAGATTTCAAGTATTGTCATCCTTGTTGGATGTTCCATAAGTTGCCATCATTATAGATTCATAAGGCAATTTGATCTTGGTTCTCGGGAAGTGTTCCATGCCCTTTCTCAAGGGAATTGGAATTTAATATTCGCTTCTTTCATGTCAATCACAACACCAATATTGCGCAAAAACGGTCTACCAAGTATAATAGGGCAAGACGGATTGCAATCGATTACAAGAACAATAAAGTCTATGGGTACATAGTTCCTATTTGTAAGAATAAGAACATCATTGATCCTTCGAAAAGGATTTTTAATAGTGGAATCCGCCAAATGCAAATTCAGAGAGCAATCTTCAATATTGGTAAGAGCAAGAACATCGCCAAGAGATTTTGGAATAGTGGAAACACTGGCGTCCAAATCACACAAAGCAAAACACTCATAATTTTAAATTTTGATTTTGATGGTAGGTTCCCATTCATCATGCAATTTTCTAGGAAATGATATCTCTAATTCCAACTTATCATCTAAAGCTTTTATCATAGCATCAACAATATGTTTAGTAAAAGCTTTATTTTGTTGATATGCATGGGGTGAATTAATCATGGATCGCAACAAAGAAATACAATCAATCAAGGAAGAACTATCATTATTAAAGTCTTTGTAATCCAAGATAGTGGGCACATCACTAGCTAAAGTCTTGACCTATCCAAATCCACTTTTAATTTTCTCAACAAGATTTTCACCCTCCGAAATATTGCGGCGCCTTCTACCTAAAGTTAACTCTTCTTCAGTCCCTTTATCATTAAGTTGAACTTTACTAAACAAATAATCAATGGAAGAAACACCAATCATTGTAATGCCTTCATCATTTTTATGTTCTAATGAGATTGGTTTAGCAGCCATTTGATTTACTAGAGTAGCCTGTGCATCGGATATTTTTCCTAGCAAACTTTCAGTAAAAGCATACTTTGATTGGAGATTGCAAACTTCTCTACTAATATCATCAAGTTGTTTTATTATACCATCAAGCACAACGGAGTGCTCCTTGAGTTCTTCGGTAAAATATTTATTATACTCAAATTGTGTAGTCATATACTCCTTAGTACGTTTCCAATTTCAAGAAAAATATTGGGGTAAGGAACATCATAATATTTTCTTTGAGGCATCATGACTACACAAACAAACACACACGCAAAAACAGATCCGACAAGAAAAACGGCGAACGAAAAAGAGAGGCGAATAAAAACGACAAATGTTTGTGAAGTGGGGGAGATGAAAACGAGAGGCAAATGGCAAATAATGTAATTGCAAGGAGATGAGATTTATGATTAGGAACCTGGTATATGTTGAAGGTGCTCCCCGGCAATGGCGCCATAAATTCCTTTTGATGTCGCTTAAAGCTACATCGGTATTTCCCCAAAGAGGGAGGGATGATGTAGCACAGCGGCGGTAGGTATTTCCCTCATATGTGAAACCAAGGTTATCGAACCAGTAGGAGAACCAAGCAACACAACGTAAACAACACCTGCACACAAATAACAACTTCTCGAACCCGACGTGTTAAAGTGGTAGTCAATCCCTTTCGGGGTACGGCGCCTCAAGGTAGGCAAAGCGGACGTGAGGAATTTGTAGTTTATTGATAGATCGAACGCCAAATAAAATAAATAAGAATAAATTACACCAAGGTATTTTTGTATTTTTCGTTTAATAGATCTGAAAAATAAATGCAAGGAAAAAGTAGATGGCAACGTCAAATATATGAGAAAGAAGACCCGGGGGCCGTAGGTTTCACTAGTGGCTTCTCTCGAGAAAAAATAGCAAACGGTGGGCAACAAATTATTGTTGGGCAATTCATAGAACTTCAAATAATTATGACGATATCCAGGCAATGATCATTATATAGGCATCATGTCCAAGATTAGTAGACCGAATCCTGCCTGCATCTACTACTATTACTCCACACATCAACCACTATCCATCATGCATCTAGTGTATTAAGTTCATGGAAAAATAGAGTAATCCATTAAGAACGATGACATGATGTAGAAAAGATCTGTTTATCTATGGTGTTGGATATGGATCTCATCGTTTTATCCTTAATAGCAACGATACATACGTGTCGGTTCCCTTTCTGTCACTGGGATAAAGCACCGTAAGATCGAACCCACTACAAAGCATTTCTTCCCATTGCAAGATAAATAGATCAAGTTGGCCAGAAGAAACCCAAATATCGGAGAAGAAATATGAGTCTATAAGCAATCAGGCATAAAAGGGATCAAAGAAACTCAAATACTTTCATGGATATAAAAAGATAGATCCGATCATAAACTCAAAGTTCATCGGATCCCAACAAACACACCGCAAAAAGAGTTACATCATATGGATCTCCAAGAGACCATTGTATTGATAATCAAAAGAGAGAGGGGAAGCCATCTAGCTACTAACTACGGACCCGTAGGTCTACAAAGAACTACGCACGCATCATCGGAGAGGCACCAATGGAGGTGGTGAACCCCATCCGAGATGGTGTCTAGAATGGATCTGGTGGTTTTGGACTCTGCGGTGGCTGGATGAATATTTCGTCGACTCCCCTAGGGTTTATGGAATATTGGGGTATTTATAGAGCAAAGAGATGGTGCGGGAGGCCACCGAGGTGGGCACAACCCACCTGGGCATGCAAGGGGGGCCTCGCGCGCCCTGGTGGGTTGTGCCCCCCTCGGGGCACCCCCCAGGTGCAACTCTGGCCCATCAGGTGTCTTCTGGCCCATAGAAATTCCCCAAAAATCGTGATGTTTGGGCTCCGTTTGATATTGATTTTCTGCGATGTAAAAAACATGCAGAAAACAACAACTGGCACTTGGCACTATGTCAATAGGTTAGTACCAAAAAATGATATAAAATGACTATAAAATGATTATAAAACATCCAAGAATGATAATATAACAACATGGAACAATCAAAAATTGTAGATACATTGGAGACGTATCAGTACAAGGGGATAATTAGTTTTGTTTAAAAGTTTTTGTAATTCAAGATTCGCAAAGTTTCCATGGGCATGATAGTTCAAGGAGCTCCCCCACTTCAACGGTGCTCTCCTTTCTTACTTCCACTTTTGATTTTGAAAAGTTTTAGGTTCCCCTATATATTTTTTATTTTTAAACATTTTAAAAGCACACAACAGAAGAAAATGACTCTCTAAAACTTCTATGTTTTGGAACAAAGATGCTACAGACGATAATGTGTGCTCGCATTTTATTGAGACCATCAATGTTGAAGAAAAGCGAGGTGTGCTTACCTGGAGAAATGCTGAACTCGGGAACATGCGCTGGTACATCGAGGTGTTATACAAACGGTTTTTAACCCCTTTTTGCGACGACATTATAAACCGTTGCCTAGTGAGTGTGTGCGATAGGGGTTCTTTCCCACACGACCCAGAAACCATCAGGGATGGGGGAGCCATGATGCAAATGCCTTGCCAAATGTAATCGTATGCGATGCAACACATACCAAATTTGGTCACACGTGTGGGATTGGTGATTAACATTTCTAATGATGTAGTGAAACCACACTATGTTTCGCACTAAACCATTTGGGAAACAATTCTAAGGCACACGTGCGAATCAACTGTGTGCGATATCTAACCCCATCGCACATGTGTTTTCTGCGGAACTCATCTGCCACGCATGACTCCATCGCACACATTTCCGAACAATTACCGTGTACGATAATATTCTATCAGAAATGGTCCAATAGACCCTTCGCACACATACAAGTGTTGCAGACCATTTGTGATTTGTTGTGTATCACCGACGGTTGCGGTATGAGTGACATGTGCTTTTCATTTTGGGATCCCACACGTTTCCTGAAAAATTGATGACTGGGATTGTATTTTACATTGGGCATGGTTTACTCTGAGCTCTCGTGTGCGATAGTGTGGTATCACACACTTAGTAGTGCTGCAAATCATCTGCGATCTTTTGTGTATCACCGACGGTTCTACTATGATTGACGTATGCTCTTAGATATGGATCGCACACAATCATTTAGTTGAACCGTGTGTGCAGCAATTGCTAGGTTAGAGCAAAAATATCCCATTTGAATCAGAATGCAAAAAGCAAATTCACCAAAATATGCAATTGAACAAATAGTGTTCACATGAAGAACATTCACCAGATTTCACAACAATTGCAATTGAAAAAATGGTAGATAAATTCCAATGATTTGTCAACATATATGCATTACATAATTAACCATAGTGTACAAAATACGAAGAACTCATAAGATTGAAAACAATGGATCCATGCCTATATGTTTAGCGGCTAACTCTTACTCAATGTTTCAGGAGAAGGCATGCCCAAATCTTCAATATCACCAGTGGTATTGATGTAGTGAGTCGGGAAGAAGTTGCTGATAAATCTCCGAACCAGCAGTAATTCACCAGTAGGGAGCGGTTCAGGGGTCCTCGGTTGTAAGATGAGATGCAATATTTTTAAGATCAGAATGTGCCATATGAGTGGAGTAGAAGATATTAATTAAGATAGACTTACTGGTACTAATTCGCGAGCATATTCACAACTATCAGTAGATTTGCAGATGGAGATCATGTGCGTGCAAACATAGTATCCACAAAGGTTTGCCCCTGCTTGTTGCTAAGGACATTTAATATTTTGTACATAATTAGTCATGTATTTGTCCTGTTAGGAACAACCTAGCCGGTGTTAGATGTATTTTTTTCTTTGGACAAAAATAGAAAGAGGTTTATTTAGAAACTTGAACATTAGAGTAGCTTAAGAGAAGGTATTTGCAGATTATTGGATACATTTTCCGAAAATAATGAATTTTGTTGTGTGACCAAAGAAACGATCTCGTGTTGTAGAGGTAGTTCCCTCTTGAACATGTTCCCTGGTTTAGTTTTCCACAATGCGAACACACGGCAAATGAAGATGAATTTCCACAACATCAATTCTTGAACCAGATATGAATGCAAATTAATTCCAACATGATAGAATTCAATACCTATACAGTAACTGCTAAAGATGCGATAGATCCTGAGCGTTTATTGACTCTCTAAGAGAATGCATGTAGTAAACTATGTTCTAGTTTGGAACAATGAATACCAGGATCCAGTGCTTGCTACATATTAAGACAACCATGAACTTATGAATTATGTCAAAATTTGAAAGACAATCAGTGTATGCGTAGTTGTTTATTTGACTTGCCCTTCATGATATGGCCAGAGAAATGATTTTGCATGGGACGTGTTTTTGAAAGATACGGGCGACCGTGTTAATGGCCCACCCCCATTTATCCTTACCATGCAATGTTGTGCCATTTGCTAATGCAGGAACTATGAAATACACACCCTGCTTTTTTCTTTTCTGCGTAGTCAATCCCCTGAGAGGAATAAAATGTAGTTAGATTTTTATCATTTACAGCCTTGTATGGATAAGTTGATCAGAGTTTGTTAAGTACTTACAAAATCAGGCATCTAACAAGAGTGGCATCGAGCATGTTGAAGTTGAAGAAGAGATGTAAATCCTCTAAATCCACAATGATGGAACCAGGATTGTGTCGGAAATGATCTCTAGTGTAGCACACTAGTGGAACATGATGACGTACTAACATTTGATCCATGAAATATTTATGTAACTCGCGACAACTGAAGCTGCACTCATCAAAGTATTCGCCAACAAGAAATGGTTGGCCATGGATGTAATTGCGTGCTTCAAGTACGTCTACTTTAGTTTTAGCAAGCATCAAATCTATTTCTGAATCATTCATGTCGTTAGAAATAATATTACTCTTCGATTCGAATAACTTGTTGTTCATTTGGTTCTGGGCGATGAGTGCCTTAACTAAGAGGCAATCATTCTCATTCCTCTTCGCTCTCTGGGGTGGCTTCCTCACAGGTGCAGCCTTTTTACCTGCTTCCTTCTTGGTAATTGAAGCACTTCTGGTACAAGGTCTGGATGGCAGAAAGGTGGACTGCCGAGCAGACGGTAAAGCTTCGACAGACTGCTTATCAAACGGTTTAGCTAGGCCGGACTGCTGAGCTGGTGGTGCTGCTGTGATGCACTTCTGGGTTGCAGGAGCAGAGGTATCGGAGTGCTGACCATGCATTGAGACTATGTCGGGTTTCTACGCAGGTGGTGCCAACTTGTCGATGTGCTGAGGAGGCAATGCCAACGCATTGGTTTGCTGAGCAGGCAGTGCTAACGCATTGGTACGCTAATCACGCGGCTACGGACCGACGGACTGATGAGCAGTCCGTTCTAGACCTACAAACTACTTAGCAGGTGGTTCCGAAGCATCAGACTACTTACCAGTCTGTTCCACCAGGTTGGTCTGCTGAGCATGTGGTACAGCTGGGTCTCCCCCTGCTGCTTTAGAGGCCGGCATCTAAACCAGTAGTGCGTCTTCAGCAGTTGTAGGCCTAGCTACTGGCTGCTCTGGGGCGGACGATGACATGGCCTATACGGCACAAAGTCGGGTAGGATGATCATGGGTTGATGCATCAGCCATCGAATTACAAGTATTAGGTTCCTTGGGGGAAGCTCATGAGAGCCGTTATGGCAAAGAGAGCACCACCGGTTGAGGGACGACATTGGTTGCTCTTGGTGAGCTTAGAGGGATCTCATCCATAAAGACTATTTCCTTTCATGACCACTGGATGCGATGTAACAATGTTTCTCCTAAGCTCCTATGCTCATCAAAGTCCGCTAGGACATTCCTTGGGGCAAATTCATTGAGTCCAAGATTTACTTTAGTCACGTAGCACATCACACAGCCCGGCTTCCATGGCACATTGTCCAACAAGAGGCCCTTTTCCAGGAAGGGTGGGAAAACCTAGGCTGTTGCACATTTTAATGTACCTTCATAATGTGTAAGCACGCCCTTCAGTCTGTCTTTCATTCCAGATAGATCAGATATAGCAACATCATTAGTAGCTGCATCTCAGTGTCGCCGGGGTGAGCTGATGCACAGCTACTCTTGAGCAGTGTTGTTGCGCAAGAACCAACATCCTCCATGCCCGCCTCCCCTCCCATCCGCTGGCTATCTGTCAATGTTAGAGTCTTCTGCATCATCATTGACTCCTCAATTTTCTTTCGAATAGTCAGATACATGTCCTTCCTCAAACATTCATACAATTCATTCTTGTTCATTTCACTCCTCGCTTTTTTCATGCTGAGCCTCTCTTCTTTGCTGAGTGTGAAAGCCCTCTTGTGTGGGACATTAACACCTATACCCCTTGCACGGCCAGGGGGCTCTCTTGTTTCTAGAGCATCAGACAGAATGTCACATGGCCCTGAGTTCATGTAGAACCTTCCAGGGATCTTGGATGCCTTTAACATCGCGCGATATAGTTCTTCGTCATGTGAGTTTTCAAACTAATAAGTACCATCATCACGCCTCCTTGCACGTGCCCGCAAGTAGTCTCTAGCGTGTTCACCCCTGATTTCACTAAATGCCATTTTCCCACCCGCAGCTACTGCTTCTTTGTACTCTTGCTCCCATATCGGTTTCGTGCCGTAGTATCATGCCACACCCATACGGTGGGTGTGTGTGTTCCTCTTCTGAAGTTCCGATTGCTTGGCACTCTTCTCAAAAAACTCTGTAGTTGCCCTGACCCTTTTGAATTATGCTCAGTCTGCCTTTGTAATTTGGGGGTATGCGGGTATTGGGTCCTTGCCTTCACTCAAGTACTTCTTGTATAGCACGTGCTTCCAGTTTCTCCAAGCATCCATAGCCTTCTGCAGTGTAGCGTGTTCCACCTGCATTCTCCACTGCTCTGGAACATAGAAGTGATCCATGACCTCCCGGACTATCCTTTGTCGTGTTTCTGTGTCAGCCTTCCGAATCCTTGGCAGACTAATGTTGAGCCTTGCCCTGCCAACAAATCCACACACACTCCTCAACCTAGTGCGTGCTTTATCCAGTTTAGTTGGATGCAAGTTTTTAAATCGATGTCGGTTACTTCATATACACCTTTAGGCTGGTGTGTGGGCTTCCTTGGAGGGTTCCTCAATGTCCTGACTAGAAGGGTAATTGCTGCAGCTCTATCCCATTCCATATTCCTTGATCCCTCACCATCTGCTAGAGACCTAGGGTTGTCGAAATCATATGAAGACACATCACCCGAAGCATGAGTGATGTCGCTGCTACTCAGCATCTACGAAGAACACATGCGAAACTCAGGAAAGGAGGATAAACATAAAGCTAGAAACTTGGTATCAAGCTATCTAA
Source organism: Secale cereale (assembly GCA_902687465.1). NCBI lineage: Eukaryota > Viridiplantae > Streptophyta > Magnoliopsida > Poales > Poaceae > Secale > Secale cereale. The sequence goes on from LR738715.1 coordinate 269,975,878, forward strand.
ACATGCCACGCAATAATTTAGAAAATGTACGGCTAATTTGTTAAGTTTGTGTGACTCGGGCACCCACGATCTGTGAATCGTCATTAACTTATTGGAACAAATACAGCTTATGTGTACTAGTTAGGAAGGTAGATAATGAACATATGTACACTCTCCGTTATTTTATAGCCAATTTGGGAACATACCAAACTAAATAGGAAGAGGTATTGTGAGGAAATATGCCTCACCACGATGGAGAGCAGTAACAAACAGGTTTCTTGTGCAAACCCGACAGGACCATAGGACATGCGAAGTTTACAGGATTGATATGCTCGAGCGTGGCTGGCGAGCAAACGAAGACGATGGGGTGTGGGGCAGCCGCGTGTTGGGAACGATAGTGAAGGTTGAGCACGCCAGCGCCGGATAGGGTTCTGCTGTGGATCTGGGGGAGGGGGAGCTGGCGATGGAGATTTGGTGGACTATTGAGTGAAACGCGGGCGGGCGGTGGGGGGTTGGTGGCCTAGGTGAAAAGGGTGAAAAAAGATCCCCGGTCGCCGCGCGAAAAGGCCTATGCAAAGGTTGCCTCGAAGCGCTCGTGTGCACCAATAACATAATTTTGTTCGAAATGATGACGTGCTAGTTTTGAAATGAAGACGTGAGTTCATCGTTTTGCCTCTAATTTTTTTTCCACGGTAAGCAGTCACCATTATACCACATGTTTGATTTACTGGCGCATATTAGGTACCGTTTGCTATATTTAAGACATTTTTTGAATTTAACATGCATTTCTTACATAATCAAATCCTTGCCAGAAGTGCATGTGCTGTCGAAAGAGATGAGGATTGTCATTCGATCTGGCAGCATCTAATGGTGCAGACGTACGATCCGTGGGGTTTGGGTTTTGGCCAATCATAACGCACAACTCAAATCGTGCATGTAGCAGGGTGGGGGCATCAGCCACGGTTTGGTAGGCACACGGCTTTCTTGAGTGAAGTGTGTGCTATTTGAAAACATTAACATGAACTAACATCATATTTTCGTTTGAATGAAAACATGAGTTAATCGTTTCGCCTCAAAAAAAATTCCATGGTAAGAAATCACCATTGTACCCTAAGGTTCGATTTTCTGGTGCATTTGGGATCTCTTTTGCTATATTTGAGTCATTTTTGCATCTACCATGCATATATATAACCATGTCGCAACTACACGTGGGTGTTAGCATGATCAATTGTGTGTCGCTTTGTGAGTTTTCAGTCATTGTCCAAGAAACGGGAAAAAATAAAACAATTCGATTGCGAGAGGTGTAGGCCTTGTTGGTATTTTAATTATAGGAAATACATATAGAGTCCTGAAATAACAAAAATCAGTGTGTCGCCGTGGCGTCCTCTCACGACCCCATGATTTTTTTGGTAAAGTTTGGCACAAGTTTTGATGCTCACACCTTCCAAACTAGAGCACCTCACAAGAAGAATCATAGTTTCCAAAAGGAGATGTGGCACTTCGGACTCCAATCGTCGGTAACTTCATCATTCCGCTTCGAAGTTTTTCCACCGTAAACAATCACGGATGTACCCTAGGTTTTATTTCTAGCCCATTTTAGGTCTCGTCTGCTATATTTAAGCCATTTTTTGCATTTACCTTGCATTTAGTGCATATAAAATCAATACCCTACTACAACTACATGTTGGTGTGATACGTCTCCGTCGTATCTATAATTTTGATTGTTCCATGCCAATATTCTACAACTTTTACATACTTTTAACAACTTTTTATACTATTTTTGGGACTAACATATTAATCTAGTGCCCAGTGCCAGTTCATGTTTGCAGCGTGTTTTTTATTTCGCTGAAAATCCATATCAAATGGAGTCCAAATGCGATAAAAACTTATAGATATTTTTTTGGAATATATGTGATTTATGGGAAAAATAATCAACGCGAGACAATGCCCGAGGCGGCGACAAGGCAGGGGGGTGCGCCTTGGGCCCTTGTGGCTACCCCGTAAGGCGGTTGGTGCCCTTTTTTTGGCTGCAAGAAAGATAATATCTGGATAAAAATTGTGTACAAATTTCAACCCAATCAAAGTTACGGATCTCCCGGAATTTAAGAAATGGTGAAAGGCCAGAATCTGGGAGCGCAGAAACAGAAGGAAACACAGAGAGAGAGAGATCCAATCTTGGAGGGGCTCTCGCCCCTCCGCCGCCATGGAGGCCATGGACCAGAGGGGAAACCCTTCTCCCATCTAGGGGGGAGGTCAAGGAAGAAGAAGAAGAAGGAGGGGGCTCTCTCCACCTCTCTCCCGGTGGCACCGGAATGCCGCCGGGGACATCATCGTGATGGCGGCCTACACCAACAACTTCGCCACCGTCATCACCAACTCTCTCCCCCTCTATGCAGCGGTGCAACCTCTCTTTTACCCGCTGTAATCTCTAATTAAACATGGTGCTCAAGGCTATATCTTATTTCCCAATGATGTATGGCTATCTTATGATGTTTGAGTAGATTCGTCCTATGGGTTGATTGATGATCGTGATTGGTTTGAGTTGCATCTTTTATTATTGGTTCTGTCCTATGGTGTTCTCCGTGCCGCGCAAGCATGAGGGGTCCCCGCTATAGGGAGTTGCAATATGTTCATGGTTTGCTTATTGTCTGCATTGCGTGAGTGATAGAAACACAAACATGGATAAGTGGGTTATGGCGTATAGGAATAAAGAAGACTTGATACTTTAATGATATGGTTGGGTTTTACCTTAATGACCTTTAGTAGTTACTGATGTTTGCTAGAGTTACAATCATAAGTGCATATGATCCAAGAAGAGAAAGTATGTTAGCTTATGCCTCCCCCTCATATAAAATTGCAATAATGATTCCCCGTCTAGTTATCGATTACCTAGGGACAAATAACTTTCTTGTGACAAAAAGCTCTCTACTAAAACTAATTTAGTTGCTTCTTGATCTAAATAGCACCTATCTTTTATTTACGTGCTCTTTATTATCTCGCAAACCTATCTTACAACACCTACAAAGTACTTCTAGTTTCATACTTGTTCTAGGTAAAGCGAACGCGAAGCGTGCGTAGAGTTGTATCGGAGGTCGATAGAACATCAGGGAATATTTGTTCTACCTTTAGCTCCTCATTGGGTTCAATACTCTTACTTATCGAAAGAGGCTACAATTGATCCCCTATACTTGTGGGTTATCAAGACCTTCTTCTGGCGCCGTTGCCGGGGAGCAATAGCATAGGGTGAACCATATCAAACGGAGTCCAAACACGATAAAAACTTATGGATATTTTTTGGAATATATGTGATTTTTGGGGAAAAAAATCAACACGAGACGATGACCGAGGCGGTGACAAGGTAGGGCGCGCCCGAGGTGGTAGGGCACGCCCTGGGAACTTGTGGCCACCCCGTACGGCAGTTGGTGCCCTTCTTCGGCCGCAAGAAAGCTAATATCCGGATAAAAATCATGTTAAAATTTCAGCCCAATCGGAGTTACGGATCTCCGGGAATTTAAGAAATGGTGAAAGGCCAGAATTAGGAGCGCAGAAACAGAAGGAAACAAAGAGAGACCCAATCTCGGAGGGGCTCTCGCCCCTCCACCACCATAGAGGCCATGGACCAGAGGGGAAACCCTTCTCCCATCTAGGGCGAAGGTCAAGGAAGAATAAGAAGGAGGGGGGCTCTCTCCCCCTCTCTCCCGGTGGCACCGAAACACCACCGAGGCCATCATCGTGACGACGATCTGCACCAACAACTTCGCCACCGTCATCACCAACTCTCTCCCCCTCTATGCAGTGGTGTAACCTCTCTTTTACCCGCTGTAATATCAACTTAAACATGGTGTTGAACACTATATATTATTTCCCAATGATGTATGGCTATCCTATGATGTTTGAGTAGATCCATTTTGTCTATGGGTTGAGATTATCGTGATTGGTTTGAGTTGAATGTTTTATTATTGGTGTTGTCCTATGGTGCCCTCAGTGTCGCGCAAGCATGAGAGATCCCCACTATAGGGTGTTGCAATATGTTCATGGTTTTTTTATTGTCTGTGTTGCGTGAGTGATAGAAACACAAACACGGATAAGTGGGTTATGACGTATGGGAACAAAGATGACTTGATACTTTAATTATATGGTTGGGTTTTACCTTAATGATATTCAGTAGTTATGGATGTTTGCTACAGTTCCAACCATAAGTGCATATGATCGAAGAAGAGAAAGTATGTTAACTTATGCCTCTCCCTCATATAAAATTGCAATAATGATTACTGGTCTAGTTATTGATTGCCTAGGGACAAATAACTTTCTTGTGACAAAAATCTCTCTACTAAAACTAATTTAGTTGCTTCTTTATCTAAACAACCCCTATCTTTTATCTACGTGCTCTTTACTATCTTGCAAACCTATCCTACAATACCTACGAAGTACTTCTAGTTTCATACTTGTTCTAGGTAAAGCGAACGGCAAGCGTGCGTAGAGTTGTAATTGTGGCCGATAGAACTTGAGTGAATATTTGTTCTACCTTTAGTTCCTTGTTGGGTTCGACACTCTTACTTATCGAAACAACCTACAATTGATCCCCTATAATTATGGGTTATCAGGGTGTTAGTTAGCAAAGAAGGTGTATGATACGTCTCCATCGTATCTACTTTTCCTAACACTTTTCCTCTTGCTTTAGACTCTAATTTGCATGATTTGAATGAAACGAGCCCAGACTAATATTGTTTTCAACAGAATTACCATGGTGTTCTTTTTGTGTGCAGAAATTAAAATTCTCCGATTGGAACGAAACTTTGCGAGGATTTTTTATTCAATAAAAGAAGATTACTGGGGCCAAGAACCACCGAAGGGGGGCACATCGGTGGGCACGCCCCCACCAGGGCACGCCCCCTCCTCGCACGCCCAGGTGGGTTGTCCCCACCTGGTGGGCCCACAGACTCCAACCCTGCCACTATAAAATCAAATTTCGGGGAAAAAAATCAGGGAGGAAGAATTATATCGTCTCGTGATACGGAGCCGCTGTCACCTCCTGTTATTCATCGGGAGGCTAGATCTGGAGTCTGTTTGGGGCTCCAGAGAGGGGAATCTTCGGTCTTCATCATCACCAACCCTCCCCCATCGCCAATTCCATGATGTTCTCCACCGGGAGTGAGTAATTCCTTCGTAGGCTCGCTGGTCGGTGAGGAGTTGGATGAGATTTATCATGTAGTCGAGTTAGTTTTGTTAGGGCTTGATCCCTAGTATCCACTATGTTCTAATATTGCTGTTGTTATGACTTTGCTATGCTTAATGCTTGACACTTCGGGCCTGGGTGCTATGATTTATGATCTGAACCGTTTATGTTATCACCATTATATCTATGTTCTAGATCCGATCTTACAAGTCATAGTCACCTATTACGTGTTATGATCCGTAAACCCTGTAGTGACAATATGCGGGACACTTTCTGGTGAAGACCGTAGTTTGAGGAGTTCATGTATTCACTATGTGCTAATGCTTTGTTCCGCTACTCTATTAAAAGGAGGCCTTAATATCCCTTAGTTTCCTTTGGACCCCGCTGCCATGGGAGGGTAGGACAAAAGATGTCATACAAGTTCTTCCCATAAGCATGTATGACTATTTACGAAATGCATGCCTACATTACATTTATGAACCGAAGCTAGTGCTGTATCGCCCTAGGTTATCACTGTTTCATGATGAATATCATCCAACAAATTGCCGATCCAATGCCTATGATTTCCCTACATATTGATCTTGCTAAGTTACTAATCTTGTTGTTACTATTGCTACTGCTACAAAACCACTGCTATCACTGTTACCGATACCATTGCTGCTACCCCTACAATCAAAACTATCATACTACTGTGCTACTGATCACTTTGCTGCAGATAATTAATCTCCAGGTGTGGTTGAATTGACAACTCAGTTGCTAACACATGAAAATATTCTTTGGCTCCCCTTGTGTCGAATCTATAAATTTGGGTTGAATACTCTACCCTCAAAAACTATTGCGATCCCCTATACTTGTGGGTTATCAATACCTTTTTCTGGCACCATTGCGAGGGAGCATAGCTATATTTGTTGAGTCACTTGGGATTATTATCTATTTATCACTATGAAGAATTTGAAGGACGAGAGAACTAAGATCTTTCCCTCGACTACGAGGGGAGGTAAGGAATTGTCATCACACTCTGCACCTGATTCTCCTTCAGTTGTAAGTAAGCTTGCTACATCGCACTCTGCTATTAATCCTGATATGTTGCAAGTTATTGATGATGTTACTTCTACTATGAATGACACTTAGGATGATGCTAGTACCTTGCTTGATAAGACTATGTCATTGGGTGAATTACTTGATGAACTGCTTGCTATAATTAATGATATTGAGAATGCCGCAATTGATGAGACTGTTGAAACTGATGAAGTGCTTGAAACTAAAAAAATTGAAATGCCTATTAGATCTAGCCATCATAGATATGAATTGCCAAAAGTACCTGAAGGTTATGTTATGGATGAGGAGACTACTAGAGACTTTCTTGCTTGCAATGATAGGGATGACCTTAAGAAATTACTATGCAAACTTAAAGAAAAATCTTTGAATGCTAGAATGAAATGTGATCTTAAGTTTGCTACCTCACCTATATTTGTTGATGATAAGGATTATGAGTTCTCTATCGACCCAGAGTTAATTACTTTGGTAGAATATGTCCCCTTCCATGGCTATGAAACTGAAACCGTAGTGGCACATCTTACTAAATTGAATGATATAGCCACCATATTTGCTCATGATGAGAAAATCCGCTACTATTATATTCTTAAGTTATTTCCGTTCTCATTAAAGGGTGATGCTAAAGCTTGGTACAATACTCTTACTCCTGGTTGTGTGCGTAGTCCCCAGGACATGATCTATTACTTTTCTGAGAAATAGCTCCCTGCCCATAAGAAACAAGCTGCCTTGCAGGAAATATTTAACTTTGTGCAAATTGAAGAAGAGAGTATCCCACAAGCTTGTGAGAGGCTTCTCCAATTGATAAATGCTTTGCCTGATCATCCACTCAATAAAAATGAAATATTTGATATCTTCTATAATGGACTAACCGATGCTTCTAGGGATTTCCTAGATAGTTGTGCTGGTTGTGTTTTCAGGGAAGGACTGTTGAACAAGCTGAGAAATTATTGAATAATATATTGAAAAATTATGATGATCTGACGCTTCCTGAACAGTCACCTAAACCAACTCTGAAGAAAAGAGGAATCTTATATCTTAGTCCCGAAGATATGCAGGAGGCAAAGAAAAGTATGAAGGAAAAAGGTATTAAAGCCGAGGATGTTAAGAATTTACCACCTATTGAAGAGATACATGGACTTAACATACCACTAACTAAGTTGGTTCAGGTAAATTCTTTGTTAAAGTTTGATGAAGGTGGTATCCCTTACAATAAGCATCCTAGTCAATGCCTTTATGACTTTGATAACTATATTATGAAACAAGATCACTTCAATGCCAATGTCATGAAACAATTGAAATATAACTATGATATGATTGTTTGCTTGAGTGCTTGTTATTTAGAATCTCTAATGATGTTAGCGGTGTGGGAAAACATGCTTCTATGATTCAAACTCAGTTAGAACAAGTTGCTTAATCTCAAAAAGTATTACTTGACGAAATGAATAATAATATGAATGATCATGCTATTACAGTAGTGACTAGGGGAGGTAGAATAACTCAGGAACCACTTTATCCTAAGGGAAACCCTAAGAGAATTGAACAAGATTCACAAAGACTTAACACTGATGCACCTTGTCCTTCTAGGAAGAAAAAGAGAAGGAAAATGATAGGACTTGGCACACCTCCAGTGAACTTGAAAAACCTCATGAAGTTAGTAATGAGGTCTCTATCTCTGATGCTGAAACTCAATCTGGTAATGAACATTCATCTACTGATAATGAAAAAGATAATGATGATGTTCATAAAGATACTCAACCAAACAATGATAAACAACCAGATAATGATGTTGAGATAGAACCTTCTGTTGGCCTTCATAACCCACAACCTAAAAATAAAAGCTATGATAAAATAGATTTCGTTCCTAGAAAATATGGAAAGGAAACAGAACCATGGGTACAAAAACCCATGCCCTTTCCACCTAAACCAACTAAGAAGAAAGATGATGAAGAATTAGAACGCTTTGCTGAAATACTTAGGCCAGTCTTTTTGCGTACCAGCTTGATGGATATACTAAAGATGGATCCTTATGCAAAGTATATGAAAGACATTATCACTAATAAAAGAAAAATACCGAAAGCTGAAATCTCCACCATGCTCGCTAATTACTCTTTTAAGGATGGAGTTCCTAAAAAACTTGGAGATCCGGGAATACCAACTATACCTTGTTCCATAAAAAGAAATTATATGAAAACTGCTTTGTGTGACTTGGGAGCTGGTGTTCATGGTATGCCTTTCTCTTTGTATAAAAGACTTGATCTGAACAAGCTCACACCTACTCAGATATCTTTGCAAATGCTGACAAATCAACTGCTATACCTATCGGTATTTGTGAGGATGTGCTCGTTGTTTTTGCCAATGTTACTATTTAATGACTTTGTTATACTTGAGATGCCCGAGGATGACAATATGTCCATTATTCTTGGTAGACCATTTTTAAATACTGCAGGGGCTTTTATTGATTGCAATAAAAGCAAGGTCACATTTCATATCAATGGTAATGAGCACATACTGGTACGCGTTGGTGCTATACAAACGGTTTGTAACCCCTTCCGCGACGGTGTTCGGAACCGTCGCCAAGTGAGTGACTGCAATAGGGGGATCCTTCCCACACGACCCAGAAACTGACGGGGATATGTCCTCCTGGCACCCATGCTCGGCAAAATGAGGTCATGTGCGACCAGCGAGCGCTCAAATATGGTTATACGTACAGTAGTGCTAAAAAAGTACAATTATACAAGAAAAATCATTTTTGGTCGTAAGTACATCCCACACAGTCAGTCCCCGCTAACGTTTCCGTTCGTATGTACATCCCACACAGTCGATCCAAGGAAAACGTTTCCCTTCGCAGGTACATCACACACAATTTTGCCTGTTAAATCATTTGTGATAACATTGCCATTGCACACGATATTAACAATTTTATCGTTTGCGTTATTGAACGCATCACACATGGTGCGTAGAAGAAACTGTGTGGCAAAGGCTGTCCATCACACATAGTTTTTATGTGGTAAAAGTTTGCACAATGTGGCCTAACACAAACAATTTTCAAGAGGATGTCGTGTGTGATTGTGTGTGCAGTGGAGTTTAATCGCACATGTAATGGATCCTAGAAACGTGTCTGATCTCCACGTCGATCGCGAACGTTTTATTTTCACAAACCGTGTGCAATGTAATCCCTAATTAATCCCTAATTTGAAAGTCACATGTTTTGAATTTGAAAGTAGGCAATCACTTATTTCATATCCAACCATGTTTATTACAAATATAGGTTCAACCACGAATGCATAATTCGATGCACAGGTACATATACTGAAGACTACAGAAGCACCAATAAAGAATGATGAACCACAGTTGTACTAAAGACTATAAAGAGAGAGGCGAAAGACATTCTGGTTGCTGGAGAAAGTGAAGCGGAATGCCCATATTGTTCCCTCCTCCATGCGCAATGCGTGCATGACTCTAGGCCAACCCCTTGTGATGGTTGCCCGTCCATCCTTCACTGTCTTCATTACGACTTCTCGATGCTCATTGTAGTCTAGATGTAATACTTTAACTTCCATTGTGTGTCCACCAATCATGTACTTTGCGAGGTAATCTTGAGTGAACTACTTCAGGAACCACTTCGAACGAAAAATATGCAGACATTGTCGTCTAACAACTCATGGGCAGTAAAAAGAGAAGGTTGTAGAGTTTGTAGTTACCATCCTACAGCTCACTTTTGTGTTGGATAGAGCATAAACAAATAATTTGCTTGCCACCTTGATGTCTACTACACAACTTTATTCTTGTAGAAACGTGTTGGGCCTCCAAGCGCAGAGTTTTGTAGGACAGTAGCAATTTTCCCTCAAGTGGATGACCTAAGGTTTATCAATCTATGCGAGGTGTAGGATGAAGATGGTCTCTCTCAAACAACCCTGCAACCAAATAATAAAAAGTCTCTTGTGTCCCCAACACACCAAATACAATGGGAAATTGTATAGGTGAACTAGTTCAGCAAAGAGATGGTGATACAAGTGTAATATGGATAGTAGATATTGATTTTCGTAATAGGAATGATAAAAAATAGCAAGGTGGAAATTGATAAAACAGAGCACGAATGGTATTGCAATGCTTGAGAATGAGGCCTAGGGTCTGTACTTTTGCTAGTGCAATCTCTCTACAATACTAATATAATTGGATCATATAACCATCCCTCAAAGTGTTATGAAGAATCACTCCAAAGTTCCTATCTAGCGGAGAACATAAGAAGGAATTGTTCATAGCTATTCTTTCCGATCGATCTATAAGGAGTTCATACTAACATACCATCAAGTTATCCTCCCCGACCGATCTATCAAGAGTTCGTACTAAGATAACACCAAAACATATTCAAATTCATAATACTCAATCCAACACAATGAACCTCAAAGAGTGACCCAAGATTTCTATCGAAGAAACAAAGACAAGAACGTGCATCAACCCCTATGCGTAGATTACCCCAATGTCACCACGGGAATCCGCAAGTTGAGTGCCAAAACACATATCAAGGGAATCAATATGATACCCCATTGTCACTGCGGGTATTCATAGCAAGACATGAATCAAGTGTTCTCAAATTCATAGAAGTATTCAATCCAAAGAAATCTCAAAGGGAAAACTCAATTCATCGCAAGAAGATAGAGAGGGGTAAACACCATATGATCTGACTATATTAACAAAGCACGTGATACATCAAGATTTTGCATCTCAAGAACACGAGAAAGAGAGATTAAACACATAGCTACTAGTACAAACCCTCAGCCCCGATGGTGGACTACTCCCTCCTCATCATGGTGGCCGCCGGGATGATGAAGATGGCCAGCGGTGATGATTCCCCCCTCCAGCAGAGTGCCGAAACGGGTCTAGATTGGTTTTTCGTGGACTACAGAGGCTTGCGGTGGCGGAACTTCTGATCTAGGGTTATTTCTGATGGTTTCTCTATTTATAGGATTTTTTGGCGTCGGTTTCACGCAAAGATGGGCCTCGAGGTGAGCGCAACCCACCGGGGCACGAACAAGGGCCCAGGCGCGCCCCGGTGTCTTGTGCACTCCTCGTGACTCTTCTGTCCCTCCCACAAAGCTTCGGGGGTCTCTTTTGTTCCAAGAAAAATCGTCAAAAAATTTCAGCCCATTCCGAGAACTTTTATTTCTGCAAAAAAAAAAACAGCACCACAGTAGTTCTGCTGAAAACACCGTCAGTCCGGGTTAGTTCCATGGAAATCATACCAAAACCATATAAAATTGTTATAAACATGTCATGAATACTTCATAAATTATAGATATGTTGGAGCAGCATCCCCAAGATTAATTCCTACTCATCCTTGAGTAGGTAAATGATAAAAGAAATAATTTATGAAGTGTGAATGCTAGCAAAGTGCATAAGTTTCATTAATGAAAATTTCAATCAATTTTCCTAGCATCATAACAACAACTCTTTCTCATAAAAATCATCATGATAAAGTAGCAAATGGAATTTTTGATGTGGAATGCTACCTATCATATTCATCATATACTCATTCTTTTGTAGCATGAACAATTGGACTTTTATATGGTTCAAAGGAATAGTCTAGTTTTGACATGAGGAATTCAATACTCAAACATATCAACAAACAACCATGCCTTTCAAAATATCAATACTAAAGCAAGTTATCCCTAGCCCATCATGCTCAATCGTTGATCCATTCATGAAACACACTCGCATATTAGCTACAACAAATGCTCAAGACGATCATAGTGCCCCTTAGTTGGTGCTTTATAAGAGAAGATGGAGACTCAAATAAAAATAAAATTGCATAAAGTAAATAGAATGGACCTTCGCAGAGGGAAGTAGGGATTTGTAGAGGTGCGAGAGCTCATATCTTAAATTGAGAGATAATGTTTTTAGAGGCATACTTTCCCCGTCAACGAAAACGAATTAGAGTTTCCAATACTTTCCATGCTAGATATATGATAGGCGGTTCCCAAACAGAAAATAAAGTTTATTCCTTTTCCACCATTGTTTCACAATCCATGGCTAACTGTATCCACGGGTGCCCTCCATACCAACACTTTCCAAGGAATTTATTATTTGACAACATAAAGTAAATTCATTTTTCATTTCGGGACTGGGCATCCCTAATACCTTTGCCGCACTCTCGTGCAATGACAAGTGAATAAACACTCATCTTGAGAATAACACATCTAGCATGGAAAAATATCGGCCACCCTTCACCGCCTCATGAGTGGTATGGGCACACAAAAGAGAAGTTTATTTTGAAAGTTAGAGATGGCACTTACAAATTTGCTTAGAACTGCAAGGGAATATCGCATATAGGTAGGTATAGTGGACTCATGTGGCTAGCAAATAGATTGAGAAGCGACCAACCAAGGACCACAAAATCACATAAGCGAGCGTTGAGCATAACTAACACCGAATAATGCACCACAAGTAGGATGTAATTTCATTGCATAACTATTAACTTTCGTGCTTGCATAGGGAATCACATACCTTAACACCAATATTATTACTAAAACATAATTACTCATTAACATGGCTCACATATCACTATCATCATATCTCAAAACTATTACAAAGAATCAAGTTTATTTTGTCCAATGATCTTCATGAAAGTTTTTATTATATCCCCCTTGGATATCTATCGTATTGGGACTAATTTTATGTGCTGATTTTGATAAGCTCAAACAAATATAAGTGAAGAACATGAGCATAATATTTTATTCTCTCAAATTAATCTAAGTGAAGCATGAGAGATTTTCTTCAAAATAATAAATCACACCGTGCTCAAAAAGATATAAGTGAAGTACTAGAGAAAATGACAAACTACTCCAAAAAGATAAAAGTGAAGATCAAGCGAGTAGTTATGTAAATAGGTAGCTATGTGAAGACTCTCTTTTATTTAGAACTTTCAGATCTAAGTATTTTCTTCTAACTGCAATACAAACAAAAATAAAATGACGTTTCAAGAATAGCACATCTCATGTGAAGAATCAAAAACTTAGGATCAACCGATACTAACCGATAATTGTTGATGAAGAAAGGCGGGATGCCTACCGTGGTATCCCCAAGCTTAGATGCTTGAGACTTCTTCAAATGTTAACTTGGGATGCTTTTGACATCCCCAAGCTTGAGCTCTTGTGTCTTTTTCATTCCTCTTATATCACGGTTTTCCTAAATCTTAAAAACTTCATCCACACAAAACTCAAAAAGAACTCGTGAGATAAGTTAGTACAAATCAATGCAATAACCTTATCATCCTCTACTGTAGAATATCACTAAAATTATAATTTAACATTGCATACTAAATGCCTCTGCATATTTAATATTCCTGTCATTAAATAGAATCATAAAACACGCAAACATATGCAAACAATGCAAACATAACAACAATCTGTGTAAACAGGACAGTCTGTAAAGAATGCAAGATCATCTATACTTCCCTAACTTAAAAGATTCTGAAATTTTAACATGTTGTAGTAAATTTATCATAGCTTGCTGTGTAAAAAGTTTCAACCTTTTATCACATTCTAACTTTTCTCGGGAAATTTTGCAACAGCGACAAACTTTCTGTTTTCAAACAGCAACATATAGACTTGCAAAATAAGCATGGTAAAGGCTATCCTTCACACTTTTATTGAAATAAAAGATACAAAACATTATTCTAAATACCATCAAGCAAATCCTAACAAAATAAAATGATGCTCCAAGCAAAACTCATATCATGTGATGAATAAAAATATAGCTTCAAGTGAGGTTACCGATAATTTTGGAGACGAAAGAGGGGATGCCTTTCGGGGCATCCCCAAGCTTAGTTTCTTGGTTGTTTCTTGAATATTACCTTGGGGTGCCTTGGGAATCCCCAAGCTTAGGGTCTTACCACTCCTTATTCTCCTCATATCGTCATCTCACCCAAAACTTAAAAACTTCAATCACACAAAACTTAACAAAACTTCGTGAGATGGGTTAGTATGATAAAACAAATCATTCACTTTGGGTACTGTCAAAGAGAAGATTATAATTGTTCTCACACAATTCCTACTGTAGAATATCATTTCTAAAATTTATATTGGTCAATATAAACCATAGGAACTAGAAAACAAGCAAACTATGCATTGAAAACAGAATCTATCAAAAAATAGAATAGTCTGTAATGATCTGGACAACCACCATACTTATTCAACTCTAAACATTCTGAAAAATTATGAAAACGTAGGAAATTTTCATATCAATCATGTGTCAAAATTTCAGCTAATTATCGCGTTCCAGTGATTTATTGAATTTTCTACACTGGACGCAAAACTTTCTGTTTTTGCACAGAATCATATCAACTATCATCCACACTATCCCAAAGGGTTTACTTGGCACTTTGTTGAAGCAAAACATGTAAAACATGATTACTACAGTAGCTTAACCATGTGAACACACAAAAACAGTAGGTATAAGTGTTGGGTTGTCTTCCAACAAGCACTTTTCTTTAATGCCTTTTAGCTAGGCATGATGATTTCAATGATGCTCACATAAAAGATATGAATTGAAACATGCAAGAGAGCATCATGAATCACATGGCATGCAGATTTAAGTCTAACCCACTTCCTATGCATAGGGATTTTGTGAGCAAATAATTTATGGGAGCAAGAATCAACTAGCATAGGAAGGCAAAACAAGCATGACTTCAAAATTTTCAACACATAGAGAGGAAACTTGATATTATTGCAATACCTACAAGCATATGTTCCTTTATCATAATTTTCAGTAGCATAGTGAATGAATTCAACAATATAGCCATCACATAAATCATTCTTTTCATGATGCAAAAGCATAGAAATTTTTCTACTCTCCACACAAGCAAACTTATTCTCATGAATAGTGGTGGGAGCAAACTCAACAAAATAACTATCATGAGACTAAATATTAAAGTCATGATGACAAGTTTCATGGTTATCATTATTCAACATAACATACATGTCATCACCATAATCATCATAGATAGCAACATTGTTATCATAGTCAATTGAAACATCCTCCAAAGTAGTGGATTCATCACTAAATAAAGTCATGACCTCTCCAAATCCAATTTTATCAATATAATCATCATAAATAGTAGGCATGCTACCATTATAACAAATTTCCACATCAAATCTTGGGGGGATAAAAATATCATCTTCATCAAACATACCCAAGCTTATGGCTTTGCATATCATTAGCATCATGGATATTTAAAGAATTCATACTAACAACATTGCAATCATGCTCATCATTTATGCCAAACATTTTATAGCATTCTTCTTCTAACAATTGATCCCAATTTTCATTTCCATCATTTTCACCAAAGACATTATAAAGATGAACAATATGATGCATCCTCAATGCCATTTTTAGTTTTGTTTTATAAACCAAACTAGTGATAAAACAAGAAAATAAAAGATTCGGTTGCAAGATCTAGAGATATAACTTCAACCACCTCCCCGGCAACGGCACCAGAAAAGAGCTTCGTTGACGGGGTGTGAGTGCCGCTTACCTAACCTCCCTGATAACGGCGCCAGAAAAGAGCTTGATGTCTACTACGCAACTTTATTCTTGTAGACACGTGTTGGGACTCCAAGCACAGAGTTTTGTAGAACAGTATCAATTTTCCCTCAAGTGGATGACCTAAGGTTTACCAGTCTGTGGGATGTGTAGGATGAAGATGGTCTCTCTCAAACAACCCTGCAACCAAATAATAAAAAGTCTCGTGTGTCCCCAACACACCAAATACAATGGGAAATTGTATAGGTGCACTAGTTCGGTGAAGAGATGGTGATGCAAGTGTAATATGGATAGTAGATATTGATTTTTGTAATAGGAACAATAAAAACAGCAAGGTAGAAATTGATAAAACGGAGCACGAACGGTATTGCAATGCTTGAGAATGAGGCCTAGGGTCTGTACTTTCGCTAGTGCAATCTCTCAACAATACTAATATAATTGGATCATATAACCATCCCTAAAAGTTCGATGAAGAATCACTCCAAAGTTCCTATCTAGCGGAGAACACAAGAAGGAATTGTTCATAGCTATTCTTTCCGATCGATCTACCAAGTGTTCCTACTAACATAACATCAAATTATCCTTCCCGGTCGATGTATCAAGAGTTCATACTAAGAGAAGACCAAAACATATTCAAATTCATAATACTCAATCCAACACAAAGAACCTCAAAGAGTTCCCCAAGATTTCTACCGGAGAAACAAAGACAGGAACGTGCATCAACCCCTATGCACAGATTACCCCAATGTCACCTCGGGAATCCACAAGTTGAGTGCTGAAACACATATCAAGTGAATCAATATGATACCCCATTGTCACCACGGGTATTCATAGCAAGACATAAATCAAGTGTTCTCAAATCCACAGAAGTCTTCAATCCAAAGAAATCTCAAAGGGAAAAACAATTCATCGCAACAATATTGAGAGGGGAAACACCATATGATCTGTCTATATTAACAAAGCCCACGATACATAAATATTGTGTATCTCAAGAACACGAGAAAGAGAGATTAAACACATAGCTACTGGTACAAACCCTCAACCCTGAGGGTGGACTACTCCCTCCTAATCAGGGTGGCTGCCGGGATGATGAAGATGGCCACCGGTGATGATTTCCCCCTCTGGCAGAGTGCCAGAATGGGTCTAGATATGTTTTTCGTGGACTACACAGGCTTTCGGTGGCGGAACTTCTGATCTAGGGTTATTTCTGATGGTTTCTCTATTTATAGGATTTTTTGGCGTCGGTTTCACGTGAAGATGGGCCTCGAGGTGAGCACAACCCACTGGGGCACGGACAAGGGCCTAGACGTGCCCCGGTATATTGTGCCCTCCTCGTTGCTCTTCTGGCCCTCCCACAAAGCTTCAGGGTCTCTTTTGTTCAAAAAAATGTCAAAAAGTTCCAGCCCATTCCGAGAACTTTTATTTCTGCACTAAAAACAACACCACGGCAGTTCTGCTAAAAACATCGTCTGTCCGGGTTAGTTCCATGCAAATCATACCAAAACCATATAAAATTGTTATAAACATGGCATGAATACTTCATAAATTATAGATATGTTGGAGATGTATCACACCGTTCGTATCCTTTTGTTAATAATCCTTATCAGTTTCCTCAACCGATGCTTGTTCATGAATACCTCATTGCCCCATACGCAAAAAGGGTCGATGTGTGGATCCTTGCCAAGGGCATATGTACCTACAAGCAACAAGTCAATATTAGAAGCTAACAAGTGACCAGGCCTGGATCTATATGCGCTACATTATGGAACGATGGGGGGAGTACAAGCCGAGGGATGTAGCTAACCACGGCGAAAAATGGTGGCTACTCCCTTTTTTGTCCTGCATAAGTAGTGGAAAGGCATGATAAGTACATCAACCTTAACATCAAACAAATATTGCAAAGGTAAACAACATCATCTCCAAATGTTAGCTTGACTGTGTTGGTTTCACCATGCTGTTAAAGCAGATATAAAATGGAAGGCAATGTTACCGACAGCAGGCTTAACAGCCATCATATATTGCAATTTAAACTGGTATTGTTGAAAATGAATAAAACGTAGGTAATGCTTAAACATCACACTGGATAAATGTGTAAAATTGAAATAAAGGGCATGTGTTAACTACACCAGGCAAGACTAGAACCAACTATAGCCGTTCAAACTGGTATTGATGCAGTTGAGCGGCACAGTTCTGACTTGCACATAATGAACAACACATTGTGAATGACTGAAATAAACAAGGCATAAATGATCAGTATAACAACCAAATATAGCCTTTGAAAACTGGATAGAGTCTCACTGCAAACAACCTAAGCAAATATAGATAAACATGGCATATGCTTAAAAACTGGACAAATGCTCACTGCAACCAAACTAATAAGCAAATACAGATAAACAAGGCATCTGCTTGAAAATTGGACAAATGCTAAAAAAACAACCTAACAACCAAGTACAGATAAACAAGGCATCTTCTTGATAACTAGACAAATGCTCACTGCAACCAAACTAAGAACCAAATACATATAAACAATGCATCTGCTTGATAACTAGAAAAATGCTCACTTCAACCAACCTAACAACCAAATACAGATAAACAAGGCATCTACTCACTATAAACAACCAAATATAGCCATACGTGAAACACAAGTGAACAATTCATACTTAAACATCACATTACCCTATTGAACAATACATTTTTGCACAAGTGAAATAATTAAACACGACACAGTTAAAGCACCACACGGCAAATGCTACTACAACAAAGGCTACAGGTTGGCTAGCTAGAAAAGGTAAGATTGGATGATAGGATCTTGCCTCACATTTCATGGACGGGATCCTTCCAGTTGGAAGAGCATAGACCCATGTTGCGCTCTCTGATGTCACAGATGGGTTGTTTCACCTTGGAAGAACCTTTGTGGGTGCCCTCCTCATGGTCGTGGTCGTGGTCGATGAGATCTGACTTGGCAATTGAGGATCCCAAGCCGCCACCGTAGAACGTATCCTTCAGAAATGACAAAATGGGCTCGATGGCGTATAAGGATTGCAAATCCTTAACCGCTTGGCGGAGGAGATCGGTGGTAGGTCCATCGAAGAGATCGTCGACAGTTGGACCAGAGGGGTTGGGGATGGACCACTTAACCTGTGACATGGCCCGCGTGAAGCCGTTGCTGTCGACGAGCTTGATGTCGTAGCCAGCTTTCCCGGGATACAGTAATACGCTAGCCCGCTGATATGAAGCCTTCGGCATGGCAACACAGTCAATGTCTTCGCCGGCTTCCGCGGCGACGTGTTGCTCTGGGATCGACAGGTCAGGGCGAACGGCAGCCACCTCAACAACGTCCACGAGAGAGGCCATGATAAACCTCTTCTTGGCCGAACGCTCATCAGGCTCCCCGAGATACGTGGTTGACCTTAGGCTGCGACATTCTGGAGCAGGGGATGTGGATCTGGCGGCACCGCAGGCTTGATCTAAAAACTCAGGGGAGTGGGGCGATGATACGTCTCCGTCGTATATATAATTATTGGTTGTTTCATGCCAATATTATACAACTTTCACATATTTTGGCAAATTTTTATATGATTTATGGGACTAACCTATTGATCTAGTGTGCCCAGTGCCAGTTCCTGTTTTTTTTGCGTGTTTTTTGTATCGCAGAAAATCCATATCAAACGAAGTCCAAATGCAATAAAATTTCATGGAGAATTATTTTGGAATATTTGTGATTTTTGAGAGTTGGAATCACCGCAAAACGGAGGCCTACACAGCCCACAAGACACCACAGCGCGTTAGAGGAGCCTGGCACGTGGTGGTGGGTTGTGCTCACCTCGTATGTCGGTTCGAGCTCTACTTCGGGCGCAAGGAAGCTTATATCCGAAAAAAATTGTGTTAAAATCTCACCGCAATCGGAGTTACGGATCTCTGGGAATTTAAGAAACGATGATGGGCCAGATCAGGGAGACGCGAAACAGAAGAGAATAGAGAGACAGATCCAATCTCAGAGGGGCACTCGCCCCTCCACTGCCATGGAGGCCATGTACCAGAGGGGGAACCCTCCTTTCACATAGGGAGGAAGCCAAGGAAGAAAAAGGAGGGGGGGCTCTCTCCCCCTCACTTTCGGTGGCACCGGAGTGCCACCGGAGCAACGATTGGGACGGCGATCTACATCAACAATCTTGCTACCGTCAACACCAACTTTCTCCCCCTAATATGTTTCACATAATCATGGTGCTCAACTCCATATATTATTTCCCAAATATCTATGGTTATCCTATGATGTTTGAGTAGATCTGTTTTGTCCTGTGGGTTCATCGTGATCTTGGTTGGTATGATTGTATATTTTGTTTATGGTGTTGTCCTATGGTGCCCTCCATTCTCG
>LR738715.1:269996197-270018662 GCA_902687465.1 Secale cereale
TTATGGTGGGTTGCAAGAGTGACAGAAGCTTGAACCCGAGTAAGTGGGGTATGACGTATGGGAGTAAAGAGGACTTGATACTTAATGCTATGGTTGGGTTTCATGACCTTAATGATCTTTAGTAGTTGCGGATGCTTGCTAGGGTTCCAATCATAAGTGCATATGATCCAAGTAGAGAAAGTATGTTAGCTCATGCCTCTCCCTCATATAAAATTGCAAGAATGATTACGGGTACTTGTTATCGATTACCTAGGGACAAATGTCCTTCTTTTTAACAAAAGCTATTCACTTTTATTATCTTGCAAAGTACTTCTAGTTTTATTCTTGCAAAGTTGTTCTAGCATCACACCTACAAAATAGTTTCATGTTTGTTTTCGGTAAAGCAAATGTAAAGTGTGCGTAGATTTGTATCGATGGTCGATAGAACTTGAGGGAATATTTGTTCTGCCTTTAGCTCCTCGTTGGGTTCGACACTCTTATTTATCGGAGAAAGCTACAAACGATCCCCTATACTTGTGGGTTATCAAGACCTTTTTCTGGTGCCGTTGCCGGGGACTTATAGCGTGGGGTGAATATTCTCGTGTGTGCTTGTTTGCTTTATCACGAAGTAGTTTTTATTTCCTTTTCTAAGTTGTTCTCTATCTTTAGTTATGTATATGGAACACGAAACACCAAAAAAAATAGTGGTACGTGATGCTCATGGAGACGGGGAACCTCCTAAAACCCTCGATGTTAGTTATGTGAAAGATATTATGCACTACTTGGGTAATCCTGTGAAAACCCCATTCAACTATATAATGGGAGTAACGCTGGATCAACGAGAATACTTTAGGGATTATCGCTTGACTCATAAAGGGAAATTGTTATGGGATCAAATTCATATGTTGCATTGGTATGCTTATAATTTATGCTTGAGATATGATTATACTTGTTGCTCTAGGATGAATGCCCCACATCTTCCCTTTTCATGTGAATTCAATGAAAATAAAACCTTGGCTTCTTATGCTAATGGTATATATGATTACTATGACGTGGAACGAATAGAAGAATTCGTTGCTTTTAAGGGTGCTTATGAAATTGAATCTTTGTTTATAAAGTATGATGATTTAGTTTATAGACCTGAAAATTTTGCTATCCTTAAATATTTCTATCATAATTATAAATACAATTACGATATTCATGTATTTATTGAGAGAATCTCCGCTATCCAAGAAGAGACCAACATTTTGTAGGAGACTATGGAAGAAGAAATTGATGACACTGTGAGTTCATTGGATGAAAAAGACGAGGAGGAGAGTGTAGAGCAAAAGGAGGAAGAACAGATTAGCTACATGTTCCCATCTTTTGATGAGAGTAACCCCTCAACTCATACATTGTATAATTTCCCTTCGTGCTTACCAAAGGATAAATGCTATGCTGATTTCTATGACCCCGTTGATTCCTTTGAAATATCCCTTTTTGATGATGCTTGCAATGCTTGTGGCCAAGATGCCAATATTAAATATGCTTATGGAGATGAACTTGATATTGTTCCTTATGTTAAGAATGAAATTGTTGCTATTTCACCCATGCATGATAGTCCTATTATCTTTATGAATTCTCCAAACTACACTAAATCAGAGAAGTTTGCACTTATTAAGGGTTACATTGATGGGTTGCCTTTTACCATTGCACATGATGATTTTATTAAATATAATATGCATGTGAGTGCTGCTCCTACTTGCAATTATTATGAGAGAGGAACTACATCTCCGCCTCTCTATGTTTCCAACACGATAAAATTGCAAGAAACTGATTATACTGTGCATTGGTCTTTACTTGATGTGCCTGAATTGTTATTTTATGACATGTCGATGCACAGGAAGAGAGTTAGACTTCGTCATTGCTTGATATATGTTGCTATGTGCTCACTACTAAATGCCATATCATTGCTAATTAAAATTGGCTTTGATACACCTTGGGATCCGGGTGGATTCATCACTTGAGCACTATATGCCTATCTTAATGGCTTTAAAGACAGCGCTGCCATGGAGATAACCCAGAAGTTTAAAAAAAGAGTCATTTATTTCTGTTGAGTGTTATATAGTTTAAAAACAAAAAAATTTAGAGGGGAACTTAATACTTCACAAAAATAAAAGTGAAAGTGAGATAGACGAGCACCATGGAAGCGGGAGCATGCCTTGAACTTTGTTCATGCCCATGGAAACTTTGTGAATCTTGAATTGTAGAAACTTTTCAACAAAAATATTTATCCCCTTTTACAATTCCATTTTATTATGAAAATAATGTGCCAAGAGTTTCCTTTTGGATGATTAAATTGCTTGTTGGTTTGTGCGGTGCAAAAACACAATCTTTGGCTATAGTGCACGATTTTTTTTATTAGAACGTCAAACGGTTCTGAAACTTTTTTCACATTCTTGCTATACAAAATGTTTATTTTTCATAATTTTGTTAGAATTGTTAGAGTTACAGAAGTATGGTGGATGTTCAAATCTTTACAGACTGTCCTGTTTTCACAGATTGCTGTTATAGTTTCATTATTTGCATAGGTTTGAATTCTTGTTGAAGCCTCCTTGACTTGGGGCCATAGAATTGTGATAGCATACAGTGGGTAATGTTATTTTATAATTATACAATAATGTTAGAGCAGTACATGATGAGATTTCATTGATCATATGCACTAACCCCGCCACTAAAAGTTTGGTTAAGTTTTGTGTGGATGAAGTGTTCGAAGATCGAGGAGGTCTCAATGTGAGGAGGAGGAGGAGAGGCGAGAGCTCAAGCTTGGGGATGCCCAAGGCACCCCAAGTAAATATTCAAGGAGACTCAAGCGTCTAAGCTTGGGGATGCCCCAGAAGGCATCCCATCTTTCATCAACAAGTATCGGTATGTTTTCGGATTCGTTTCATTCACATGATATGCGTAAATTCTTGGAGCATCGTGTGCTTTTTCTTTTTCTTTTAATAATGCACCATGCTGCCATGAGATAGTGCATGATTGATTTGTATAATGCTCTTTGAACTTCACTTATATCTTTTGGGCGTGGCTTTATAGAATGCTTCATGTGCTTCACTCATATCATTTGAAGTTTGGATTGCCTGTTTCTCTTCACATAAAAAACCGATGTTCGTAGAATGCTCTTTTGCTTCACTTATATTTGTTAGAGCATGGTCTTTTGTACAAATAATTAAAGTCTCATGCTTCACTTATATCTATTTAGAGAGTCAAACGGAATTGGTCAATTGCATGGTCAATCATAAAATCCTACATAAAACTTATGCATCACCGAATATGATATGTCTGATTCCTTGCAATAGGTTTGCGATATAGAGATGATAATATGTGGGAGGTGCTAGTAAATGATCATGTTTAGTAAGATATTGGTGTTAAGGTTTGTGATTCCTGAAACATGCACGTATAGTCTCTCGTTATGCCGGGAAGTTGGAGCACAATTTATCCTTGATTGTCTATCTTTGTGTGAAGGTCGGGGGCACGCGATGGTTAACTCCTACCAACCCCCCCCCTAGGAGCATGCGTAGTATTACTTTTCTTCGAGGGATAATAAACTTTTGCAATAAGTATATGAGTTCTTTATGACTAATGTGAGTTCCTGGATTATACGCACTCTCACCCTTTCATAATTACTAGCCTCTCTTGTGCCGCGCAACTTTCGCCGGTGCATAAACCTTATTATACCTTCCTCAAAACAGCCACCATACCTACCTATTATGGCATTTCCATAGCCATTCCAAGATATATTGCCATGCACTTCCATCATATAGTTGACTTGAGCATTCATTTTCATATTGCTTTGCATGGTTGTAAGACAGCTAGCACGATATTTTCATGGCTTGTCCATTTTTTGATATCTTTGCTATGCTAGATCATTGCACATCCTGGTACACTTCGAGAGGCATTCATTTAGAGTCATACTATGTCATAGATATCGAGTTGTAATTTTTATTTCTTTTGAGTTATAAGTAAATAGAAGTGTGATGATCATCATTATCCATTATTAGTGCATGTCCCAGTGAGGAAAGGATGATGGAAACTATGATTCCCCCACAAGTCGGGATGAGACTCCGGACAATGAGAGAGAGAAAATATAAAAGAAAAATAAAAAAATAAAAACGAAAAGAAAAAAATGAAAGAAGAAAGAAAAAGGAAATAAAGAGAGAAGGGGCAAGCAAATACCACACTTGTGCTCAAAGTAGCACCACATTTTTCATATAGAGAGTCTCCTATGTTGTCACTTTCATATACCAGTGGGAATTTTCTATAGTAGAGTTTGATACATACCCACTTATCTTCATGTTGAGCTTTCATACACTTATAGCTCTTAGTGCATCCGCTGCATGGCAATCCCTACTCCTCACATTGATATCGATTGATGGACATCTCCATCGTCCATTAGGTTGCCTAGTTGATGCGAGACTTTCTTCCCTTCTTTTGTCTACTACCACCGCATTCTATTCCACCTATATTGGTATATCCATGGCTTGCGCTCATGTATTGTGTGAGAGTTGAAAATTCTGAAGCGCGTTAAAAAGTATGAACCAATTGCTTGGCTGACATCGGGGTAGTACATGATTTATACTTTGAGCTGGGAAGATAGAGCATGACAAGACTATATGATTTTGTAGGGATAACGTTCTTTAGCATTTAATATTATGAAAGACATGATTGTTTGTTGGGATGACTAAGTATTGATGTCTTTATGTCAAATTATGAACTATTGCTTTGAATCACTCATGTCTTAATATTCATTCCATGACTAGATATATGATCAAGTTTAGGCTAGGTAGCATTCCACATCAAAAATTATCTTTTTTATCATTTAACTACTCGAGGATGAGCGGGAATTAAGCTTGGGGATGCTGATACGTCTTCGTCGTATCTATAATTTTTGATTGTTTCATGCCAATATTATACAACTTTCACATATTTTTGGCAACTTTTTATATGATTTATTGGACTAACCTATCGATCCAGTGCCCAGTGCCAGTTCCTATTTTGCAAGTTTTCTATATCGCAGAAAATCCATATAAAATGAAGTCCAAATGCAATAAAATTTCATGGATAATTATTTTGGAATATATGTGATTTTTGAGAGTTGGAATCACCGGAAACGGAGGCCCACACAGCCCACAAGATACCAGGGCGCGCCAGAGGAGCTAGGCGCGTGGTGGTGGGTTGTGCTCACCTCTTACATCAGTTGGAGCTCTACTTCGGGCGCAAGGAAGCTTATATCCGAAAAAACCGTGTTAAAATCACAGCGCAATCGGAGTTACGGATCTCCAGGAATTTATAAAACGGTGAAGGGGCAGATCTGGGAGACGCAAAACAGAAGAGGATAGAGAGGCAGATCCAATCTCGAAGGGGCTCTCGCCCCTCTGCCGCCATGGAGGCCGTGGACCAGAGGGGGAACCCTCCTCCCACATAGGGAGGAGGCCAAGGAAGAATAAGGAGGGGGCTCTCTCCCCCTCGCTTCTGGTGGTGCTGGAGTGCCGCCGGGGCAACAAGCGGGACGGTGATCTACATGAACAATCTTGCTACCGTCAACACCAACTTTCTCCCCCTAATTGCAGTGGTGTAACACCTCTCCCCCCCGCTGTAATCTCTACTTAAACATGGTGCTCAACTCCATATATTATTTCCCAATGATCTATGGTTATCCTATGATGTTTGGGTAGATCCATTTTGTCCTGTGGGTTAATCGTGATCTTGGTTGGTATGATTGTATATTTTATTTATGGTGTTGTCCTACGGGGCCCTCCGTTCTCACGCAAACATGAGGGCCCCTGTCGGTGTACTAAAGTAGGGGTACCTTAGTATCCCGAACTTGTGCACGGGCAGTCGCAGCGTCCCGTGGCAGGGCTTGCCGTGCGACCGCTGAGGCCCACTGTGGTTCCTTTGGGGCCATTCAAGAACAAAGTATCCAAGTTAAAGAAACAAGGCCCCGGCAAGAGGAGCTTGCCGGGAAGGCCACTCAAGGCTCAAGATCATCTCTTTGGCACAAGCCCCTGGCAAGAGGAGCTTGCCAGGAAGGCCAAACATGGCATTTCAAGAGACTTGCCGCGACGCGCCGCGCGTCCCGGCAAGGCCCGGAGAGCGACGAGCTCCCAAGCGCGACAAGATAGCGACCGCGACAAACTTCCACTAAGTGCCCGCGCTCCAGCTCATCCGCCCACGCGTCGCCCTGGGACCCTTCCAGGCACACGTGGCGGGAGGCTGTGCAGCCTGGGGGACACAGTGGTAAGCTGCGATGACAAGGCCGCTGTCGTGCCAGACGGTGGCGCCCTGACGGACGCTTTTTGCACTGTTTGGAGCGACGGCGACGGGCATTTAATGCCCTTGTCCCCTGCCATCAGAGTTAGGTATAGAGCACTATGCATACACTGTTCCAACTACCACCCATTTTACATTTTTACCCTCGACTGCGTTGCCACCTGTCGGTGACCCCTTTGACCTATAAAAGGAGGCCCATGCGCAACGTAGAAGGAGTTCCGATCCTCGATCACTCTCACGCTCGGTCCTGCTAGCGATCAGCACTGTAGCTCTCCCCGCTCCCGAGCCAAGAACGCAATACAAACCAAGGCAGGAGTAGGGTTTTACGCAATCGTGCGGCCCGAACCTGGGTAAACTGCTCGCGTGTTTGCCTCGATCTACTCTTTGTGCATCCTCCGCCCCCTTGCCGTACCAAAAAGGGGCTCCGGTCCCATAGGTGTTCGCGGACGATCAGTTTCCCCGACAGCCCCCCTCTGTAGGGTGTTGCAATATGTTCATGGTTCGCTTATGGTGGGTTGCGAGAGTGATACAAGCTTAAACCCGAGTAAGTGGGTTATGATGTATGGGAGTAAAGAGGACTTGATACTTAATGCTATTGTTGGGTTTCACGACCTTAATGATCTTTAGTAGTTGCGGATGCTTGCTAGGGGTCCAATCATAAGTGCATATTATCCAAGTAGAGAAAGTATGTTAGCTCATGCCTCTCCCTCATATAAAATTGCAAGAATGATTACCGGTACTTGTTATCGATTACCTAGGGACAAATGACCTTCTTGTTAACAAAAGCTATCCACTTTTATTATCTTGCAAAGTACTTCTAGTTTTATTATTGCAAAGTAGTTCTAGCATCACACCTGCAAAATAGTTTCATACTTGTTTTCGGTAAAGCAAACATCAAGTGTGCGTAGAGTTCTATCGGTGGTCGATAGAAATTGAGGGAATATTTGTTCTGCCTTTAGCTCCTCGTTGGGTTCAACACTCTTATTTATCGAAGAAGGCTACAAACGATCCCCTATACTTGTGGGTTATCAGGCGACGGTATGGGAATCGCTGGGTAACTTGAACTTTATTATCTAAGCTAGGAGGAACGGGCAGACCGGCAGGGGTTGGCGGAGGCGCCGACGGTGGCCGCAAACTTAGGTTTAAGGGGGGAGGGGGCCGGGTGGTGGGGGCTGTGCAGGGGGGTGGTGTTTGAGGATATGCCGCGGCTACTGAAAAATTTAGTAATGGTGGGTGGAGATGGTGGTGGACAAGGGAGGGCGACGGTTCAAATGCCTCGGCTACTGTAATTTATTACAAGGTCGGTGCTGGAGGAGTGTGAGCAACGGTTGAAGTATGGTTGCATATCTCTCAAACTTGCGCAGGTGGTGATTTTACAGTGCACTTGCATAGTCTACAAATTAGGAAAACAAAGATCCCAAGGTTTATATAATCGCCATGACACGGTCATTATAGAGATAAATGAAGCTTGAGAGATATGCAACTTCCCACTGGATCACCCATCGTCGGACAACTCCAGCCCGAGCATGCTTAATTTCTGCATTCTATTCGACTAGGCTAGCAGATGGGAAGCAACCCCTTGCTCATAGGAATTGCCTCCTTGCCTTTTAGGCGTTTCATGCTGGTCACCCTATGGGACCTACTCCCTCCTATCACGCACATTTGTGTTTTTAGAAACTTTGTGCGATATTTACATGGCCGGTGTATTGCCGCCTAGCGTTCAATGAGCACTAACACTGGTAGCGAGAAAATGATGGGAGAAGGGTGGGAAACTGATGAGAGGAGTGGCGGGAAACGGTAGCCTGTTTAGAAAACGTAGTAAAGGAGGAAGCGTGAGCTAGCACGACGCATGTGCATAGTGCTTACCCATGTACTGCATGTGCTGTCGAAAGGGCTCAGGGTTGCCGTTTGATCTGGGAGCATCCAACGGTGCAGACGTACGGTCTGTGGGGTCTGGGATCTGGCCAATCAGAACGCATGACTCAGATCACGCGCGCAACAGGGGGAGGGAGGCATCGGCCACGGTTTGGTAGGCACACGACTTTCTGAGTGAACTGTGTGCTATTTGAAAACATTTCATGAGAAGAATCTCAGTTTTGAAATCCCCGTGAATCCAAAACTCACCCGAAAATCGTGAAACTTAGCATAGTGTCACGACATGGCACATATATGTCTCGGAATTTTTTCGTCCATGTTGGTGCAAGGTTTATTACAAGCCTCTTACAAACCGGAGCTTCTCTCAAAGAAGTCTTGTGGTTCCGATAGGGAAACGTGTCCCCCTTGTGGGTGAAACATAATCACCGCCTCTTTTCGCCTTGAATTTTCTTCTACGGGCAACATGGAACGACAGGATATCTGTGCTGAAATTTAAACTTATTCAGGGTTCGTTTGGCCTTTTTATACACTAATTGAGTTTCCTAGGCATTTAATGTCCATAATTCATATATGAACTTCAAATACATGCTCCAGTTCACCAAAATGGCTAGAAAAATTATACATGTGTCCTTGGGGTGCATGTTTAGGTCCCATGCCAGGAATGGGAACGAATTACAACCATACTGGTGTCCTGGCTCATCCTCAAACATTTGGAATCTTGGTTTTTAAATCCCCGTAAATTCTTAACTCACCAGAAAGTCACCAAAGTTGGCATGGTGTCACGTCATGGCACATATATGTCATGGTAAAAACATTGTCCAATTTGGGCCAAGCTTTATTACAAACCTCTTACAAACCGGAGCTTCTCTCAAAGAAGCCTCGTGGTTCTGACAGGGAAACGTGTTCCCGTTGTGGGCGAAACGTAATCACTACCTCTTTTCGCCTTGTATTTCCTTCTAGGGCAACATGGAACGACATGATATCCGTGCTGAAATTTAAACTTATTCAGGGTTCATTTGGCCTTTTTATACACTAATTGAGTTCCCTAGGCATTTAATGTCCATGATTCAAATCTAAACTTCAAATACATGCTCTAGTTAACCAAAATGGCTAGAAAAATTATAAATGTGTCCTTGGGTGCATGTTTAGGTCCCATGCCAGGAATGGAACGAATTACAACCGTACCGGCGTCCTGGCTTGTCCTCATACATTTGGAATCTTGGTTTTTAAATCCCCGAACATCCAGAACTCACCAGTAAGTCAGCAAAGGTGGCATGGTGTCACGTCATGGCACATATATGTCGTGGTAAAAACTTTGTCCAATTTGGGCCAAGCTTTATTACAAACCTCTTACAAACTGGAGCTTCTCTCAAAGAAGCCTCATGGTTCTGATAGGGAAACGTGTTCCCCTTGTGGGTGAAACGTAATCACTGCCTCTTTTTGCCTTGTATTTTCTTCTATGGGCAACATGGAACGACTGGATATTCGTGCTGAAATTTAATGTCCATAATTGTGTTTCCTAGGCATTTAATGTCCATAATTCAAATCTCCACTACAAATACACGCTCCAGTTCACCAAAATGGCTAGAAAAAATTATGCATGTGTCCTTGGGTGCATGTTTAAGTCCCATGCCAGGAATGGGAATGAATTACAACCATATCGGCATCCTGGCTCGTCCTCATACATTTGGAATCTTGGTTTTTAAATCCCCATAAATCCAAAACTCACCAGAAAGTCATCAAAGGTGGCATCGTGTCACGTCATGGCACATATATGTCATGGTAAAAAGATTGCCAATTTGGGCCATGCTTTATTACAAACCTCTTGCAAACCGCAGCCTATCGCAAGAACCCTTGTGGTTTCGATAGGGAAACGTGTCCCCTTGTGGGCCAAAATATAATCGCACCCTCTTGTAGCCTCTTATTTTCTTATACACGCAACACAGAACAACAGGAGATTCGCGCTCAACTTTGAAATTATTCAGGGTACGTTTGACCTTTTTTATTCGTTAATTGAGTTTTCTAGGCATTTAATGTCCATAATTCAAATCGGAACAACAAATATATGCTCCAGTGCACCAAAATGGTTAGAAAAATGTTCATGTGTCCTTCGGGTGCATGTTTAGGTCCCATGGAACAAATGGGAATGAATTCAACCGTCTAGCCGTCCTGGCTTGGCCACGAACATTGTGAATCTCAGTTTTTAAATCTCTGTAAATCCAAAACTCACTAGGAAATCTGAAACTTGGCATGGTGTCACTACAAGGTACATATAATTGTCCAATTTCGACGAAGCTATATTACAAGCCTCTTACAAATTGAAGCTTCTCGCAACCCTCGTGGTTCCGGTAGGGAAACATGCCCCTCTTGTGGGAAAAACGATAATCGCTGCCTCTTCTCGCCTTGAACTTTGTTTTCTACAGGAAACATAGAATAACATGAATGTCGTGCTGAAATTTGAAACTTTTCAGGATTCGTTTGGCCATTGTGTATGTTAATTAAGTATTCTAGGCATTTAATGTAGTCCATAATTCAAATTTGAACTACAAGAACATGCTCTAGTGAAGCAAAATGGGTGGGAAATCGTACATGTGTCATTGGGTGCATGTTTAGGTCTGATTTAAGGAATGGGAATGAATTACAAACTTCTCGTCGTCCCAAAACATTGAGAATCTCGGTTTTTTAATCCTAGTAATCAAAAACTCACCCAAAAAACAAGAAACTTGGTATGGTTTAATGACATGGCACATATATGCCGTGGTAAAAAAATTGTCCAGTTTGAGACAAGGCGCACACATTAATAGCCAAAGAAGTCCTTTTTCAAATAAATAGCTGACACGTTAATATCACGAACGGTTGTATTATATGAACTGTGTCAAAATTTATCCATACTCGGTGGCGTGCGTGCAACTATTTGATTAGATGGGACGAGAGCGAGAAGTCCGCCGTGCAGGCTCGACGGGACGTGTGCAAGCAGTCCGCCGCGTAGGCTCGACGGGACACGTGCATCTTGTTCGCCTCGCAGGTTCGAAGGGACACGTGCGAGCAGCAAGGCCGCCCATGCTCACCGGGAAGCGAGCTCTTTGACCTCCATGCAATAGCAGCCTCCCGCCTCGCTCACAACTTCTCCATTGATGGGTTAATTAAAGCACATGGACGGAGGGTATTTGCTTGTGATCTGAAGGTAGCATTTGCTTTGTTCGTGTTTTCAACTCATATTCCGGCCTAATTTAAATTTTCCACATAGTGCAATGGATAATACGACAACAAATAAAATGGCAAGAATAATACGATGACAAATTTACAATGCCGCAGATAATAATTGTCTTACATATTTCGGATAATTTAAAATGCCACAGGCGGCAAAACCCGGAAGACACATGGGACAAGAGAAGAAGGACATCGCAGACAACGATCTAGGTCGCTACTGTCTCTACTCGTCGATGGATCACCGGGCGACGACATCCTCCGGCTCCTTCTTCAATTCCTCACAACTTTGCTTGAAAGCAGCCACAGATTCCTCCACCTCTTGCTCGCGCTCGATCCGGAGCTTCCTCAAGTCACCCATCAGTTCATTGACGACCGCTGTCAGCGTCATCCCCGAGGCACTGCTCTGCTCATGCAGCATCTTCCAGCCGGCAGCCTCCTCCTCCTTCTCGACGAGCGCCTTGAGGAGCTTCGCATTGTCACCCATGATTTCATCGACGAGGCCCGTCGCCTTGTCAACCGAGGCATCGCTGATCTCGAGAAGCTTCATCAAGCTGTCGACCAGCTCCTGCTGCTTAATGAGGCCAGTGAGAATGTCGTCGTCGCCGGCCAAGGACTTCAGCAACGCCATCTTGTTGCAATCGCCGACGCGGCAAGGGCGCTTGTGAGAGCCATCGCGTGCCCATGAGAGCTCGTTCGTGGGCTCCGCGGTGCACTGGGACATCTCTGCTGCGGTTGCTAATTTGTGGCGGGACCTCTCTAGTGCTTCCACAGCGTTGGTCTTTGCTACCTGGTTAAATGTCCACCCGAAACTCCTCCCGCTGGTCATGGTGGAACGACTTGATAGGAAAGACCGGTTTTGTGGGTGATAAGGAGAGGAACTGTGAAGTAATTTTCGAGTGGGTAGTTTTTATAGCCCGGTGCTAAGTGTGAACACATATCAGTTTCATAGGTGTGAACAGATATGCAATTACTTATTGCATTGTGATCTGCAATGTGATAAGAAACAAGGTCAAAATTTATTTAGGGTTTTGGGCCTACAAAGCCATGTCCGTTGTTCTGGCTCATCGCAAACAGTTCTTTTGGATCGACCGTATGCCACGCATCGGAATCACGAAACATGGGCCCGTGTTCTTTGATGTATGTGTACGTGCCTGTCCACTATCACACATGGTCAAGATATCACCATCGTGTCCTATGGATGCGCCGTTGCACCTCCCACAGGGTACCAGAAGGTTGACCACGTGGTTGCTCGCCGTTGAGGCGGCCGTGGCGTGCTCTTCTCCTCATTGAGTCGGCCGCGGCACGCTCTGCTCGCGTCTGTCCACGCATTTGCTTGCCATTGAGGTGGCCGCGGTGCGCTCCGCTCTGGCTTCCCTACGCGCGCTCTGTTCGCCGTTGACGCAAATTTACAATAGCAACGGTTAATAATTGTCTTACATATTCAGGATAATTTAAAATGCCACATGCGGCAAGGCCCAGAACACTCACGGCCTACATATGCATACAATTATAATAAAATATAGGCTAAAAGGCCGAGCTGGCGGCCTTCTGACGACGATCTTCTTGGACTCCATGATCAGCATAGCACCCTTGCAGCCGTTCACTCCAAGTGTCCCGACCCTCCTCTGCCTACGGAGCTGCTGGCGCTGGGAGGCTCTTGGGGCTGTTGGGCCTCTTCCAGAAGAACAACAACAAGAAGAAGAAGGACTAAATTAAGGAGACAGTATATATCTCGTTTTTGTTCACTCATATTAATTCGTTATCTGTGTTTCCCCTGTCAATCTCATCGCAGACGGTTAGTAATATGTATTCAACATAGATCTTTTACATTATCGCCCATAGGTTGGTTTCTTGAATTGTGTGCCCTGTCAAGCACACAATTCATAAAAAAAGTTTGTAAGGGCCGTATATAATGATCGCACACAATTCTGACATGTTTGTCGGGTATCACACACGTCGTGTTAAGCTGAATTGTTTTTGTTCAACTTGATCATCACAAATGGTTCATTGGAGCGAACTGTATGATGTATATCGCACACACCTTGATTTGGCTACCCATTTCTGATGTTCTAGATCATCGCAAACAACTTTTATGGATCAACCGTATGCCACACATCGCACATGTAACTAAAATCTGCATCGTGTTTGATGTCTCCGCCATTGCAAATGTTTCGCATATTTTTTGACGGTTTTATTACATCACCTTTTGCGATTAATGCATCGCACACAATTTTGTCGAAGGGTCTCTGATTGTAGTGTTGCGTTAGCAGCATCCAGTAGTAGTGATGGTATCGTGTTGGATGGAAACCAGTTCATCGATTGAGTGACTTCCACAAGTCCTTCCTCGTCGAAGGTCCTATCAGTAACAACTGGTCACACCCGTGATGATCAAGCACAACACAGCTATACCGGTGAGCAACATGATGACTGGATGAGTGGCTTGAGAGGGGAAATAAGCATCCTGCTGTCGTGATAATCCAAAGATGGTTTCCTGAATCTTCTTACCTGGTTCCCAAAAGAAGGAAATAGCTGGTGTACGATTCATTACAAATTGACAACGTCAATTTTCTCATGAGCAGGATGTAAACAATGAATTTCCTTGGAGCAAAATCCAGATACCATCCATGAACCAAGTCAATTTCCAACAACAAGCAAATGTCTAAACACATGAGGTGAAAGATATAAAAGAGATGATGATGAAATCAAGTTAATATCTGGATGTAAATGACGTTAGCAAGTAAGCTGACGCCTCAATGGAAAAATGTGCAGTGCTAAGTGAAGATTGAAAGCATGCTCTTCCCTATTGAAATACTCTACTCCAAGGTGTTCATATTAGATCAGTATAAACTAACAAGGTTCTAGGATATCAGGGTCCAAGAATCTTTTAGCATACCACTTAGAGGTGCAGAAATTAGTCAAGTGTTTGATTCACCTTCCAGATTACGAATTTAAGGAAAAACAGATGCAACAGAGCGCAAACCATTTTGCTTGTTTCAGGATGTATATGGATTGGTCGTTTTGTCCATGCAAATTCATCCCGTTTTTCACCCGGACATCACATAGTGAATAAAAAGATAGCAATGCCATCAGAAAAAGAAATAAGTACACAACCATTAGAAATCCTGGAATCATTTGAGTAGCCTTCATAACAAGTATTCCTGGATCGATTCATCACAACCACGCATGTACATGAGGAAGGGAGGACAGGTGAGTCATCGGCGCCACTCTGTGGAGGAGATGAGCGGGGATGGTCGGCGCTCAATGACTCCTCACCTGGAGAGGAGCCATTAGTGAAGTAGCATGTCCCAATTAAATTGGAGCTACAGACAAATAAGAAATAGTTGTCCATTAGTTGGAGTTGATCGAAGGCATACATACCACATGATCTAGCGGTGCGCTGGGATCGAGCCCCTTGGGCAAGGAGCAGATGAGGAATTTCCATCGGAGAGGAGGAAACCCGGCGTGAATTTGCGCCATATTGCCCTATCGTTCCTCTTCCTCTTGCCACACGACCATTGAATCAAGGCAACATGAAGGCAGGGAATGGCGCCTGCCGAGTTGAACATCGTCAAGGCGACCCGACACAAATAGAGGAGGAGGTGACGGCACGACTAGTGTTGGGGAACGTAGTATTTCAAAAAAATGCTATGATCACGCAAGATCTATCTACTAAATGCATAGCAACGAGAGGGGAGAGTGTGTCTACGTACCCTCATAGATCGAAAGCGGAAGCGTATAGTGACGCGATTGCACCTCCGCGTTCAGCACGCGTTCAGCGCGATGACGTCCCACAAGCTCTTGATCCAGTTGAGCTTCACATGAGAGTTTTGTCAGCACGACGGCATGGCGACGGAGATGATGAAGCTACCGACGCAGGGCTTCGCCTAAGCACTGCAACGATATGACCAAGGTGTGTTTCTGTAGAGGGGGCACGACACATGGCTAAAACAATGTTGCCTGTGTATCCTAGGGTGCCCACTGCCCCCGTATATAACAGAGCAAGGGGGAGGTCCGACCGGCCTTATAGGGCGCGCCAGGAGTAGGTTTCCTACTCCTAGTAGGAGTAGGAATCCCCCTTTCCTATTCCTACTAGGAGTAGGAAAACAAGAAGAAGAGGAGAAGGAAGGAGAGGGGCGCCTCCCCCCACTCGTAGTCCAACTAGGATTCCCTTGGGGGGGGTGCGGCAAGCCCTAGTGGGCTGCCTCTCACTTTCCCTCATGGCCCATTATGGCCCATACTCCCCCGGGGGGGTTCCGGTAACCCCTCCGGCACTCCGGTTTTATTCGATAACACCCGGAACACTTCCGGTGTCCGAATATATTCATTCAATATATCAATCTTTATGTCTCGGACATTCCGAGACTCCTCATCATGTCCGTGATCACATCCGGGACTCCGAACTACCTTCGATACATAAAAATTCATAAACTCATAATTCCGATCGTCATCGAACGTTAAGCGTGCGGACCCTACGGGTTTGACAACTATGTATACATGATCGAGACTCACCTCCAGTCAATAACCAATAGCGGAACCTGGTTGCTCATATTGGCTCCTACATATTCTACGAAGATCTTTATCGGACAAACCGCATAACAACATACGTCGTTCACTTTGTCATCGGTATGTTATTTGCCCGAGATTCGATCATTGGTATCACTATACCTACGATATGTTAATCTCGTTACCGGCAAGTATCTTTACTCGTTCCGTAATACATCATCTCATCACTAACTCATTAGTCATTTGCTTGCAAGGCTTATTATGATGTGTATCACCAAGAGGGCCCACAGATACCTCTCCAACACTCGGAGTAACAAATCATTTTCTTGATCTATGCCAACACCACAAACACCTTCGGAGACACATGTAGAGCATTATTATAATCACCCAGTTTCGTTGTGACGTTTGATAGCACACAAGGTGTTCCTCCGGTATTTGGGAGTTGCACAATCTCATAGTCATAGGAACATGTATAAGTTATGAAGAAAGCAATAGCAGTAAAACTAAACGATCAAGTTGCTAAGCTAACGGATGGGTCTAGTCCATCACATCATTCTCCTAATGATGTGATCCCGTTGATCAAATGACAACTCATGTCCATGGCTAGGAAACAAAACCATCTTTGATCAATGAGCTAGTGTAGTAGAGGCATACTAGGGACACTCTGTTTTGTCTATGTATTCACACATGTACTAAGTTTTCGGTTAATACAATTCTAGCATGAATAATAAACATTTATCATGATATAAGGAAATACAAATAACAACTTTATTATTGCCTCTAGGGCATATTTTCTTCAGTCTCCCACTTAAACTAGATTCAATAATCGAGATTACATAGTAATGATTCTAACACCCATGGAGTCTTGGTACGGATCATGTTTTTCTCATGGAAGAGGCTTAGTCAACGGGTCTGCGACATTTAGATCCGTATGTATCTTGCAACTTTCTATGTCTCCCTCCTTGACTTGATCACGGATGGAATTGAAGCGTCTCTTGATGTGCTTTGTTCTCTTGTGAAACCTGGATTCCTTCGCCAAGGCTATTGCTCCAATGTTGTCACAAAAGATTTTCATTGGACCCGACGCACTAGGTATAACACCTAGATCGGATATGAACTCCTTCATCCAGACTCCTTCATTTGCTGCTTCCGAAGCAGCTATATACTCCGCTTCACACGTAGATCCCGCCACGATGCTCTGCTTGGAACTGCACCAACTGACAGCTCCACCGTTCAATAAAAATACATATCCGGTTTGTGACTTAGAGTCATCCGGAACAGTGCCAAAGCTTGAATTGACGTAACCGTTTACGACAAGCTCTTTGTCACCTCCATAAACGAGAAACATATCCTTTGTCCTTTTCAAGTACTTCAGGATGTTCTTGACCTCTGTCCAGCGATCCACTCCTGGATTACTTTGGTACCTCCCTGCTAAACTTATAGCAAGGCACACATCAGGTCTGGTACACAACATTGCATACATTATAGATCCTATGGCTGAGGCACAGGGAATGACTTTCATTTTCTCTCTATCTTCCGCAGTGGTCGGGCATTGAGTCTTACTCAACTTCACACCTTGTAACACATGCAAGAACCCTTTCTTCGACTGATCCATTTTGAACTTCTTCAAAACTTTATCAAGGTATGTGCTTTGTGAAAGTCCAATTAAGTGTCTTGATCTATCTCTATATATCTTGATGCCTAATATATAAGCAGCTTCAACGGGGTCTTTCATTGAAAATTTTTTATTCAAGTATCCTTTTATGCCATCCAGAAATTCTATATTATTTCCAATCAACAATATGTCATCTACATATAATATCAGAAATGCTACAGAGCTCCCACTCACTTTCTTGTAAATACAGGCTTCTCCAAAAGTCTGTATAAAACCATATGCTTTGATCACCTCAATAAAGCGTATATTCCAACTCCGAGATGCTTGCACCAGTCCATAGATGGATCGCTGGAGCTTTTACACTTTGTTAGCACCTTTAGGATCGACAAAACCTTCTGGTTGCATCATATACAACTCCTCTTTGAGGTATCCATTTATGAATGCAGTTTTGACATCCATTTGCCAGATTTCATAATCATAAAATGCGGCAATTGCTAACATGATTCGGACAGACTTAAGCATTACTACGGGTGAGAAAGTCTCATCGTAGTCAACTCCTTGAACTTGTCGAAAACCTTTCGCAACAAGTCGAGCTTTGTAGACTGTAACATTACCGTCAGCGTCGGTCTTCCTCTTGAAGATCCATTTATTTTCAGTGGCTTGCCGATCATCGGGCAAGTCAACCAAAGTCCACACTTTGTTCTCATACATGGATCCCATCTCAGATTTCATGGCCTCAAGCCATTTTGCGGAATCTGGGCTCATCATCGCTTCCTCATAGTTCGTAGGTTCATCATGGTCTAGTAACATGACTTGCACAACTGGGTTCCCGTACCACTCTGGTGCGAAACGTATTATGGTTGACCTACGAAGTTTAGTAGTAACTTGATCCGAAGTTTCATGATCGTCATCATTAGCTTCCTCACTAATTGGTGTAGCAATCACTGGAACTAGTTTCTGTGATGTACTACTTTCCAATTCAGGAGAAGGTACAATTACCTCATCAAGTTCCACTTTCCTCCCGCTCACTTCTTTCGAGAGAAACTCCTTCTCTAGAAAGGATCCATTCTTAGCAACGAATATCTTGCCTTCAGATCTGTGATAGAAGGTGTACCCAACAGTCTCCTTTGGGTATCCTATGAAGACACATTTCTCCGACTTGGGTTCGAGCTTATCAGGTTGAAGCTTTTTCACATAAGCATCGCAGCCCCAAACTTTAAGAAACGACAACTTTGGTTTCTTGCCAAACCATAGTTCATAAGGCATCGTCTCAATGGATTTAGATGGTGCCCTATTTAACGTGAATGTAGCTGTCTCTAAAGCATAACCCCAGAATGATAGTGCTAAATCGGTAAGAGACATCATAGATCGCACCATATCTAATAAAGTATGGTTACGACGTTCGGATACACCATTACGTTGTGGTGTTCCGGGTGGCGTGAGTTGTGAAACTATTCCACATTTTTTCAAATGAAGACCAAACTCGTAACTCAAATATTCACCTCCATGATCATATCATAGAAACTTTATTTTCTTGTTACAATGATTCTCTACTTCACTCTGAAATTCTTTGAACTTTTCAAATGTTTCAGACTTGTGTTTCATTAAGTAGATATACCCATATATGCTCAAATCATCAGTGAAGGTCAGAAAATAACGATACCCGCCATGAGCCTCAACACTCATTGGTCCACATACATAAGTATGCATGATTTCCAACAAATCAGTTGCTCGCTCCATTGTTCCGGAGAACGGAGTTTTACTCATCTTGCACATGAGGCATGGTTCGCAAGCACCAAGTGATTCATAATCAAGTGATTCCAAAAGTCCATCAGTATGGAGTTTCTTCATGCGCTTTACACCAATATGACCTAAACGGCAGTGCCACAAATAAGTTGCACTATCAGTATCAACCTTGCATCTTTTGGCTTCAATATTATGAATATGTGTATCACTACAATCGAGATCCAACAAGAATACACCACTCTTCAAGGGTGCATGACCATAAAAGATATTACTCATATAAATAGAACAACCATTATTCTCAGATTTAAATGAATAACCGTCTCGCAATAAACAAGATCCAGATATAATGTTCATGCTTAACGCTGGCACCAAATAACAATTATTCAGGTCTAAAACTAACCCCGAAGGTAGATGTAGAGGTAGCATGCTGACTGCGATCACATCGACTTTGGAACCATTTCCCACGCGATCATCACCTTGTCCTTAGCTAATCTTCATTTAATCTGTAGCCCCTGTTTTGAGTTACAAATATTAGCAACCGAACCAGTATCAAATACCCAGGTGCTACTACGAGCATTAGTAAGGTACACATCAGTAACATGTATATCTAATATACCTTTCTTCACTTTGCCATCCTTCTTATTCGCGAAATACTTGGGGCAGTTCTGCTTCAAGTGTCCAGTCCCTTTGCAGTAGAAGCACTCAGTTTCAGGCTTGGCTCCAGACTTGGGTTTCTTCGTGGGAGTAGCAACTGTCTTGCTATTCTTCTTGAAGTTCCCCTTCTTTCCCTTGTCCTTTTTCTTGAAACTTGTGGTATTGTTAACCATCAACACTTGATGCTTCTTTTTGATTTCTACCTCCGCAGCTTTGAGCATAGCGAAGAGCTCGGGAATTGTTTTATGCATCCCTTGCATGTTATAGTTCATCACGAAGCCTTTATAGCTTGGTGGCAGTGATTGACGAACTCTATCAATAACACTATCTTCGTCAACTTTGCAACCAAGTTGAGTCATATGATTGTAGTACCCAGACACTCTGAGCGAGTGTTCACTGATAGAACTGTTCTGCTCCATCTTGCAGCTGTAGAACTTATTGGAGACTTCATATCTCTCAATCCGGGCATTTGCCTGAAATATTAACTTCAACTCCTGGAACATCTCATATGCTCCATGACATTCGAAACGTCGTTGAACTCCCGGTTCTAAGCCGTAAAGCATGGCACACCGAACTATTGAGTAGTCATCAGACCGGGTCTGCCAAATGTTCAAAGCGTCTACATTAGCGGGAGGGGGCTTGTCACCTAGCGGTGCTTCAAGGACATAATTCTTCTGTGCAGCAATGAGGATAATCCTCAAGTTACGGACCCAATTCATGTAATTGCTACCATCATCTTTCAAGTTAGCTTTCTCTAGGAACGCATTAAAATTCAAGGGAACTGTAGCACGGGCCATTGATCTACAACAACATAGATATGCAAAGACTATCAGGACTACGTTCATGATAAATTAAAGTTCAGTTAATCATATTACTAAAGAATTCCCACTTAGATAGACATCCCTCTAGTCATCTAAATGATCACGTGATCCAAATCAACTAAACCATGTCAGATCATCACGTGAGATGGAGTAGTTTTCAATGGTGAACATCTTATGTTGATCATATCTACTATATGATTCACGCTCGACCTTTCGATCTCCAGTGTTCTGAGGCCATGTCTGTACATGCTAGGCTCGTGAAGTTTAACCCGAGTATTCTACATGTGCAAAATTGTCTTACACCCGTTATATTTGAACGTAGAGCTTATCACACCCGATCATCACGTGGTGCCTCGGCACGATGAACTTTTGCAACGGTGCATACTGAGGGAGAACACTTGTACCTTGAAATTTTTGTAAGGGATCATCTTATAATGTTACCATCGTACTAAGCAAAATAAGAAGCATAATAAGATAAACATCACATGCAATCAAAATATGTGACATGATATGGCCATCATCATCTTGTGCTTCTGATCTCCATCGTCACAGGCTAGACACCATGATCTTCGTCGCAGCGTCCTGGTCGCCTCGCCAACTATTGCTACTACTACTATCGCTAACTCATAGTGATAAAGTAAAGCAATTACATGGCCTTCGCAAGTCATACAATAAAGAGACAACCATAACGCTCCTGCCGGTTGCCGATAACTTTACAAAACATGATCATCTCATACAATAACATATAACTCATCATGTCTTGACCATATCACATCACAACATGCCCTACAAAAACAAGTTAGACATCCTCTAGTTTGTTGTTGCAAGTTTTACGTGGCTGTCGTGGGCTTAGCAAGAACCGTTCTTACCTACGCATACAAAAACAACAATGATTTTTCGTCAAGTATGTGATATTTTAACCTTCACAAGGATCGGGCATAGCCACACTCGATTCAACTAAAGTGAGAGGGACAGACACCTGCCAGTCACCTTTAAGCAACAAGTGCTCGCAACGGTGAAACCAGTCTAGCGTAAGCGTACACGTAATGTCGGTCCGGGCTGCTTCATCTCACAATACCGCTGAATCAAAGTATGACATGCTGGTAAGTAGTATGACTATTATCACCCACAACTCATTGTGTTCTACTCGTGCATATTATCTACGCATAGACCTGGCTCTGATACCACTGTTGGGGAACGTAGTATTTCAAAAAAATTCCTACAATCACGCAAGATCTATCTACTAGATGCATAGCAATGAGAGGGGAGAGTGTGTCTACGCACCCTCATAGACCGAAAGCGGAAGCATCTAGTGACACGGTTGATGTAGTCGAACCTCTTCGCGATCCAAGCACCGAACGTATGGCACCTCCGCGTTCAGCACACGTTCAGCTCGATGACGTCCCACGAGCTCTTGATCCAGTTGAGCTTCACATGAGAGTTTTGTCAGCACGACGGTGTGGTGACAGAGATGATGAGGCTACCGACGCAGGGCTTCTCCTAAGCACTGCAACGATATGACCGAGGTGTGTTTCTGTGGAGGGGGGCACCGCACCCGGCTAAAACAATGTTGCGTGTGTGTCCTTGGGTGCCCCCATGCCCCAGTATATAAAGGAGCAAGGGGGAGGGTCGGCCGGCCCTATAGGGTGCACCAGGAGTAGGTTTCCTACTCCTCGTAGGAGTAGGAATCCCCCTTTCCTATTCCTACTAGGAGTAGGAAAGGAAGAAGAAGAGGAGAAGGAAGGATAGGGGC
>LR738715.1:270018954-270081658 GCA_902687465.1 Secale cereale
GGTTCTAGTAACCCATCTCGCACTCCGGTATTATCCGATAACACCCGAAACACTTCCGGTGTCCGAATATAGTCATCCAATATATCGATCTTTATGTCTCGGACATTCCGAGACTCCTCGTCATGTTTGTGATCACATCCGGGACTCCGAACTACCTTCGGTACATCAAAACTCATAAACTCATAATACTGATCGTCATTCAACGTTAAGCGTGCAGACCCTACGGGTTCGAGAACTATGTAGACATGACCGAGACTCATCTCTGGTCAATAACCAATAGCAGAACCTGGATGCTCATATTGGCTCCTACATATTCTACGAAGATCTTTATCGGTCAAACCGCATAACAACATATGATATTCCCTTTGTCATCAGTATGTTACTTGCCCGAGATTCGATCGTCGGTATCACTATACCTAGTTAATCTCGTTACCGGCAAGTCTCTTTACTCATTCCGTAATACATCATCTCATGACTAACTCATTAGTCATTTGCTTGCAAGGCTTATTATGATGTGTATCATCGAGAGGGCCCAAAGATACCTCTCCGACACTCGGAGTGACAAATCCTATTCTTGATCTATGCAAACACCACAAACACCTTCAGAGACACCTGTAGAGCATCTTTATAATCTCCCAGTTATGCTGTGACGTTTGATAGCACACAAGGTGTTCCTCCGGTATTCGGGAGTTGCACAATCTCATAGTCATAGGAACATGCACAAGTTATGAAGAAAGCAATAGCAGTAAAACTAAAGGATCAAGTTGCTAAGCTAACGGATGGGTCTAGTCTATCACATCATTCTCCTAATGATGTGATCATGTTGATCAAATGAAAACTCATGTCTATGGCTAGGAAACATAACCATCTTTGATAAATGAGCTAGTCTAGTAGAGGCATACTAGGGACACTCTGTTTTGTCTATGTATTCACACATGTACTAAGCTTCCGGTTAATACAATTCTAGCGTGAATAATAAACATTTATCATGATATAAGGAAATACAAATAACAACTTTATTATTGCTTCTAGGGCATATTTCCTTCAGCTAGGGCACGAAATGGCAGCGGCAACGAGGAAAGGGGGGATAAGAGTTTCGGCATCAGGACACGTCGAGAGGATCGCACATCCAGGATCATCAGGACGGCAGGCGATGGGCGGATTGCGTGAACATAGGCATTAACGGGCCAGCCAAATGCTGTGACGTGATGATATGAAAGGTGGGCGAAAGATATGAGTGGTCAAATGAGATGGGAGTGAGGAGAGACTACCAACTGAGACATTAGGAGTGGAGATTATCCCCCTTTTGCCACAAGTACCAAAAGTTTGAATAGGTATAGAGCTATGTGTATCTTTAGGCATGATCCACGAGAGCTCATGGCGTTGAAGATCTTTGGCTGACAGCTCCGGTGTGTGTGGACGGCGTTGAGAGAAGTGCATCTGCAAAAGCTTCGGCTGATGTCAGCTGGGCTCGTGGAGTAGAGATTGGTGGTGGAATTGATGAAGCAGCATATGGGGCAGAAATTGTAGTCCTCATGTCCACAATAGGTACAAAAGC
Source organism: Secale cereale (assembly GCA_902687465.1). Lineage (NCBI taxonomy): Eukaryota > Viridiplantae > Streptophyta > Magnoliopsida > Poales > Poaceae > Secale > Secale cereale. The sequence goes on from LR738715.1 coordinate 270,020,513, forward strand.
ATATCTTGATGCCCTAGGCACTGTCTGGAATCTATCAGTACTGGGTCTGTCATCTCTACCGTCCTCTGCATCATCTCTAGCTCTAGCGGCGTCATCAATATCATCCTTCAGATTCTCCACTATGGTCTAGACCTCTATGATATTCACATCAAGATCAAGAGTCTTTGTCTTGACTACCCGCTCTAAGCTCTCCTGTTTCTTGGTGAGGTTGGTCAGACTTTGTTCAATCCTCAGGGTTTCTTATAACAGATAAGTCATTTGATCATTCTTCGACTTGAGGTTAGCAATTGGAGCATTAGGACTAGATGCTTCCTTGGCAGAAGTAGGGTGAGAAGGATCCATCACCACTACGTTATCCTTAAATTCTGGCAACAATGGGATATGCTCGCAATCAAGAAGATATGTGCTTGTTCCAACCTTGGAATTGATGAGCAACTGAATGTGTGGAGCAAAACCACATGATCTCTTCTGGTCTGCAGTTGCCCTCTTGATAGTTTCAACAATCAAGCTCATCACCTTGAATTTCCAGGGTGTGTCAAAGAGGTGCAACATGTTCATGGAATGGCCACGAATCATCTTATCATATCCAGAATTGGGCAACAAGGTGTGCCTCAAAAAAGTGTTTGTAGTGGCCAAATCAGGAAGTAAATGCTTCACAGACCCTAACTTGTGAGTCTCAAGATGTTTCTCAGAAATAGCTTTGTACATATGTTTCATAGAATTGTGATCCATCTTGGACTTGGCATACACGTCAATGTCTCTCTCTTCTTCTTCAGGAGCACCAAGAAGAGCAGCCCACTAAAAGAGTGTTGACTGGTATCTCACTCTCTCAATCATCCACACAATCCGTCCATCTGGATAGGAATGAGAAGTATAATAGAATTGCATAATCATATCACAATTTCATGAGGTAGGCTTCTTCCCAACAAAAGCATCAACACCAGTGATACATCTCCATCATATCTACTTTTCTAAACTCTCTTGACCTTGTGTTGGACTCTAATTTGCATGATTTGAACGGACTAACACGGACTGACACTGATTTCAGTAGAATTACCTTGGTGTTATTTTTATGCAGAAATAAAAGTTCTCAGAATGACCTGAAAATCCACGGAGAATATTTTTGGAAAATATAAAAAATATTGGCAAAAGAATCTATCAGAGGGCACCCAACGGCTGTCCACAAGAGTGGGGGCGCACCCTACCCCCTGGGCGCGCCCCCTGCCTTGTGGGTCCCCCGAAGCTCCACCGACCTCAACTCCAACTCCATATATTCACGTTCGGGGAGAAAAAAATCAAAGAGAAGGATTCATTGCGTTTTACGATACTAAGCCGCCGTCACCCCCTGTTCTTCCTCGGGAGACCAGATCTGGAGTCCGTTCGGGGTTCCGAAGAGTGGAATCCATCGCCATCGTCATCATCAACCTTCCTACATCACCAATTTCATTATGCTCACCGTCGTGTGTGAGTAATTCCATCGTAGGCTTGCTGGAAGGTGATGGGTTGGATGAGATTTATCATGTAATCGAGTTAGTTTTGTTAGGGTTTGATCCCTAGTATCCACTATGTTCTGAGATTGATGTTGCTATGACTTTGCTATGCTTAATGCTTGTCACTAGGGCCTGAGTGCCATGATTTCAGATCTGAACCTATTATGTTTTCATGATTATATACGTGTTCTTGATCCGATCTTGCAAGTTGTAGACACCTATTACGAGTTATGATCCGCATACCCCAAGGTGACAATAATTGGCATTCTTTCCAGTGATTACTGTAGTTTGAGGAGTTCATGTATTCACTAAGTGCTAATGCTTTGTTCTGGTTCTCTATTAAAAGGAGGCCTTAATATCCCTTAGTTTCTACTAGGACCCCGCTGCCACGGGTGGTAGGACAAAACATGTCATGCAAGTTCTTTTCCATAAGCATGTATGACTATATACGGAGTACATGCCTACATTATATTGATGAATTGGAGCTAGTTCTGTGTCACCCTAGGTTATAACTGCTACATGATGAATATCATCCAGCACCTATCATTACCGATCCATTACATACGAGTTCGTTTCATATTGATCCTTGCTTTGTTACTTTCGTTACTTCTGTTGTCACCATCACTACAAGACTCCTACTGTTACTTTTGCCACTGTTACCGCTACTATCATATTACTTTGCTACTAAATACTTTGTTGCAGATACTAAGTCTTTTCAGGTGTTGTTGAATTGAAAACTCAGCTTCTAATACTTGAGAATATTCTTTGGCTCCCCTTGTGTCAAATCAATAAATTTGGGTTGAATACTCTACCCTCAAAAACTATTGCGATCCCCTATACTCGTGGGTTATCAACCAGCACGTGTGAAACTCTCATGAGCATGCTGGAAGTTGTCTTCATTCTCATCAATGTATTCCCAATCCACCCATTTCATGTCACTGACTATAGGCTTTTTATCTAGTAGCACTGTTTCATAGAAATCTTATTGCTCTCTGGTGTGGAAATGATAATCATGAGTAGTTCTCCTCCTGATAGAATAGGGATAATATAATCTCCACTGACACAAACCTTTGTCCTTTCTCAACAACATGTTCTCAGCAACATGATGAGCATTATCATGATTTGGAATCTTGGGTCTCAATTTCCTTAGTACTACTAGCTCATCATCAACAGCTGCTTTAGGCACCGAGGCCTTATTCTTCTCACTTGCAGAAACATTTCTTGTAGTACTCTTAGGCTTGGTGGCAGTGGCCTTGGACTTGGAAGGAGAAAAAGTTCTCATAGCATCTCCCATAAGTTTCTGAGACTTGGCAGGAGGTGAATTAGCTGCTGGTTCCTCTTCTTCCTCCTCCTCATCTGGATCAGCAATCATGGAGGGTTTTCTGCCAACTACATGAACTATCCTCTTCCTTTGTTTCCTCTTCTTGACTCTAGCTTCTGCCTCTGAGCCACTTGGCTACTCAAGTGTGGGAGTCATGCCTTTCTTGGAGACAGTAACTTTCTTTACTGTAGTCTTCTCCTTGGAGCTAGTAGTAGGTCTAGAACTTATAGCTGTCCCATATTCCTTTGCAAGGACCACCTTATTCTTCTTTGAGGTCACTTCCTCGGGTTGGAAGTCCTCATATTCTATGTCTGAGCCCTTGTTCTTCCTTATCCTCTTGGCAGCCTTAGGTAAGTTGCTAGGAGTGCTCCTCCTGCCTTCATCAAAACTTTCAACTGGACATGACCCTACACTTAGGTAAACATTTGCTTCTAAGGAATTCTACCACTGGCATCTGACATCCTACAAGCTGACATTTGGAATAGTTGGGTATGGGCAGAGTAGATGAGTCATCACAAAAAGCAGATTGTTTTTGAAGAAATTGAGTTCAAATATTATTTTCCAGTTTTCACAGAAGGCATTTCGGATTAGTCGAGTTGCTCGTCCCGGTGACACTAAAGCACTTAACAGAAACATAGCACACAGTTTCAGTCAGACCGATATGTGGCTCGGTGTCTCCGATATGCTAGGGTTTCACTGACTTTACTTTTGGTCTCGGCGGTTAGTACAACTCGGTCACACCGAGACGTACTAGTGCAATGGCCAGGGCCAAATCGGTGACTCTGAAAATTTTGAATCTTTCTGTCCGAGATGAATTTTGTGGAAACTTAAACCTATATCTTTGCTCGAATATAATCTAGGAATTTATATGAGGAACGAGTAGTGCAATCTGTGGCAAGAATATTAGCGCAAACCCTAGTGCATTGAATAAGAACTTGAAGCATGAGGGGATCGGTTTTTACCCTAACTTGGCTCAAATACTCTACAGCGGCAACGGAGAGGAAGATTCTCCTTGATGGCGAAGGAATCCAACGGTGAGGGAGAGTTGGACGCAAAGACAATTGTCCGGAGACTTGGCAACGGGAGCTATGGGGCGTGAGGTCGAAGAGGGTCGAGAAATTTCAACAGCACGGTCTCACTGGATATATATACCCACGAGTTGTCAGTGGCTCCGAATGAAACAACTTGGTGGCACCTATATGCGTAATTGCTAGAAGTCTAGCACATAGGTGACTTCGAAATGGTTCAACTCAGTGACACCAAAAGGAAAATCATATGAATCTAAATGATTTCGGTTTAACCAAGTGTGACTGAATTGGTCCAACCGAAAACATGTAGAAGGTTTTGGAGCTCAGTCCTTTTGAGATCGGTGACTCCGAGTGCACCTCACCCGGAGGGTCAGAAAATGACTTGTTCAATTTTTGTGATGTAGCAAGAATAAAATTTGAGAGAAGAAAGAATAGATAGCTAACGGAGGTGGTTAGGCATTCTTGTACATCCACTTGGCTAGAAAAACCAAGACAAACAAAACAACAAATGGATGTCCTCGAATGAAGAAACCATGCATACCAACATGCTCACACAATAAGATAGCAAATGAAATATGTGTCAAACATGCACAACCTATTCTAGCATATATCAAGCAATTGGCGATGACTAGGTCATCTCTATATGAGTATATTGACTTAGGAGTCAAATGAGAACATTTGATCATAGGTCGTACCTATCATTTAAGCATAAGTGGGATTACCACTTTTACATAAATGTGTTCACACCATTTGAGTTGCTTTAGCTCAGTTTTTAGAGCAATGCTCCCCTGGATGTGATATCCCCCCCCCCCAAGAGGGATGAACTAACCTTTGGTTTGGTCAATAATGACTTCATGTAGACAGTGAAGATGTGTATGATCAATATTAATGTAGTCCATCAAGAGTTGGGAGCAATCCTTTGAAACTTTGCACTTTCAATACCAACATGGATTAGGCCATGTTTGTTTCAGCTTCACTTGGATTTTAATCACCTATGGATTCGCTTCAGTGGCAAAGCAGATTCTGCGAATCAACTTCAACGCCGAAGTACACTTTGAGGTGCTTCAGGAAATTGCACTAAAAATGGTCCAAATCTAGATTCATCTTCACTCGCAAAGCTAATTTCAAATAGCTATTTGTTTCAGATTACAGATCCAGCTTAGCTAAATCTGGCCCCAGAATCCGAAACAAACAGGGCCTTAGTCCCACAAGGAACGTACAAGGATATCCATAGACATAGAGTGAAGTAAACATATGATGATGTCCATGATTGCATTGAGTTACCTTGTCCCTTGACTTACCAACAAGAGGGTTTGTGATTCCATGAACTAGTGCAAGATGTTGAAGTTGGTTGCGCGGTATGAGTGAAATATGTTGGCAAAGTCACCCTCAAGAACTCTCTAGTGCTCTTCTTTGGGAACTACATCAACTTGATGGGAATCAACGGAGTTGTAGTTGAACTTTGATGAAGTAGAGCTTGATGAAGTCTTGGGAACCCACTTGACCAAGGCTTGAGGGGCTTCTTCAAAGGAGTCAATCTCTTCTTGAAGTTTGCCCTTGCCTTTTAGCTTGTGGTCTTGTGGTGGAAGATCATCTTGGGCCTGTGCTCCCTCAAAAGAAGTGGGATCATACTTCTCTTGTTGAGGAAGACACTTCGTCTTGGGGTATTGGTCTTCTTTCCATTCAACTCCATTGGCATTGAACTTCCATTCAAAAATAACACATTGATTCTTCCGGTGTCTTCCTTGCTTGCGTACAATTGCCTAGAATTGCGTACTCCCGACAGGACTCTTGTAAACACCTTTCTCTATAATTCCTCTCAATAAGTTAATTTTCTTCCTCAAGTGTAAATTGGCTAAGAGAATCATTAGTGGAATCAAGAGAATTACTAGAAGCAACAATATGTATTTAGTATTGTTATTGTTACTACCAGACGAAGAACCTTTCTTACTCTTGTTACTAGATTTAACTTTTGGCATGTAAGTAGACAAGAGGAGACGTTTGGCAATGTAAGATGAATTTTTCTTTCGAATATCATCATTGATCTCTTTCTGAAACTCATGCGCTTGCTCTAAATTTAGCTTCTCGATGCGTAGCTTCTCATGAATTCTTGGGAACTCTTTATGATTTTCTTGAGTTGTTTCATAAGCTAACTTAAGATTGTTTAGTGCTTTAGTTAGACGCTCAATCTCCTTAGCATTGTCATTCATTTCATCTTGATTATCATGATTACAAGCAAGTTCATTGTCATTAGTTTCAATTTGAAAAACATGACAAACTTTTGAAATTCCAAATATTTGTTGAACTTTTTATTCGATGAACAAGTTTTAAATATACATTGAAAAAATTTAATTTACTCTAAACAATTTTAAAAATAAACACTGAACAATTTTGTGATATAGGCTGAACAATATTTATGTACACATTGAATACTTTTGTGATATACGATGACTATATATTTAAATACGCAATGCACATTTTTGTGATATATGCTGGACAATTTTCAAATACACAATGAACGTTTAATAAAATGTTAAATATTTTTGCAATATAGGGTGAACACTCCTTAAATATAAGATGAACATTTTTGTGTATATAAACACAGAATGAACTTTGCATAATGCACAGAAAAGGAAATAACAGAAAAAAGGATAAAGAAAAGGAGAAGAAGCAGGAACTGAAACAAGAAAAGAAAAAGGAAAAAAATATAAAAGAAGAAACAAGAAAGAAACGAAACAGACTCGCACCTTGGGCCGGTCCATACTGAGCTCTTGGGCCGCGTCCTTTTGATGCTAGCCCATTTTGAGCCGGCCCAATACCCGCTGTCGGGAGCCCCCCATTTTATTGTTACGTTTTTATTTTTTATTTTTCAAATAATTCAGGATTTCGAAAACATTCCAAAATTGAAAAACTATGCCAATTTAAAAAATGTTCATGGGGCCAAAAATTGTACTGAATTCGAATAATATTCACCACAATTTGAACTTGATGAATATATTTTTTCAATTTATGAAGAAATTCTCATCAAGAAAATTTTCTGTAAAAAATCGATGGAATTTCCGAAAATGGATGAATACTTTGCGAAATTGATGAAAATTTGTAAAAATTACGGAGATTTTTTTTGAATATGATGAAATTTTTTAAATTAGATGCATTTTTTTTAATTAGATGAACATTTCTCATATTTCGAACTTGATGAAAATTCTCAATTCAAGAACCTTTTTTTTTTGAATCAGATGAATATTTTGAAAACTGGATGAAAGATTTTTTGTATTGGATGAACAATTGTTTAACTTATGATGAACAAAGTTTGAATTTGATGAATAAATTTGATTTTCATGAACACTTTATGAATTAGATGAACATTTTTTGAATTCAGTGAACAAAATAATGTACAAGGTTTTGAAAAAATGTTCACAAAAACAAGGAAAAAAACAAAGAAGAAATTATTAATAAAAAAGAAAAAGAAAACTAAGAAAAGAAAACTTACCATCAACCGGCAGATTGCACCGGCCACATCCGCCACCTTCTCTGAATGACACGCGTCCAAGTGAGGGCATGCATACTTTGCAACATGGGCTATGCTTCTGAAACATATGCGGTGTTGCAATTAGATGTGTCTATGTTTACAACAAAATCTCTCTTGCAAAAAGAAGACGTGAGTTGCAACAAAAATGCTACAAAACCTCAGTTACATTTTTTTAAGACAAAACATCTGTTGCAAAAAATTCCGCAACAAGAAGTTTGTTGCAGAAATAATTCTGCAAGAAAACATGTGATGCAGAAATAATTCTGCAACAAGACGTGTGTTGCAGAAATAATTCCGCAACAAGACGTGTGTTGCAATAACGTAGGCGCGCTCGGCTGATGGATGTGTCGGATCTGAGGGCTAGCGACCCGGCTGATCTTAAAAAGATCAGCCGGCGGACGTGTAGCAGCCCCCTAAAAGAAAGGGGAAACTCTTGCCTTCACCCGACGGATCGCATGTGAGCGATCCACCGCCTCCTCTACGTAACGCGTGTACACGTATCCTTCGCGTCTCTCTTTCTGCAACATCACGTGTGTGGCAAAATTGTGTTCCACAACAACACGCATGTTGCGAAAAAATGAAGACGAAAAATGGCAAGTATTTCTGCAACATTTTCGGTGTTTCAATTTGATTTCCGCAACAACACCCATATTTCAAAAATAGTGATGAAAAAAAATCTGCAACATCAACTATGTCAAAAAAGATTTCTGCAACATATGTTTTGTTGGAAAGTTTTTCTGCAACACTGTCCTTGTTGCAATAATAAGAACGAAATTGGATGACGGATAGCTATACAACAGACAGTTGACAAGGCGGCGCATCTTTTAGAAAGATCCACCGGCCGACGCGTAGCGCGACCTAGTGAAGAAAAAACTGGGGGACCTCGCGTCCCACATGGGCCGGTCCAGAAGGCGCGCATGGGGAGGTTGGAATGCACGCTTCAGCGCACGGTGGCGCCCTACGCCCCATTTAGGATCCGCCGTGCGTCTCCTCTCAGCGCGTAGTGCCCGGTATCGGAGGTCCGAGACGAAGGAAGCACTCGCGCTAAGTGAGATATAGTCGCTATAGTTTTTTCCGAAATGGAGGCATAAGATTTGCCTCATCAATTAAATAAGGAGATAATAGAGTTTAGAGTTTTACAGCACCCACAAGTACGGCATGGCAATTACTCGCCCACAAAATTTGAAGGAAAATGCCATAGAGGCAATAATAAAGATGTTATTTTATATTTTCTTATATCATGATAAATGTATATTATTCATGTTAGAATTGTATTAATCGGAAACTTGATACATGTGTGAATACATAAACAAAACATTGTGTCCCTAGTAAGCCCCTACTAGACTAGATCGTTAATCAAAGATGGTTAAGTTTCCTAACCATAGACATGTGTTATCATTTGATCAACGTGATCACATCATTAGGAGAATGATGTGATGGACAAGACCCACCCGTTTGCTTAGCATAATGATCGTTCAGTTTTACTGTTATTGCTTTCTTCATGTCAAATACATATTCCGCTGACTATGAGATTATGCAACTCCCGGATGCCAGAGGAATGCCTTGTGTGCTATCAAACATCACAATGTAACTGGGTGATTATAAAGATGCTCTACATGTATATCCGAAGGTGTTTGTTGGGTTGGCATAGATCGAGATTAGGATTTGTCACTTCGAGTATCGGAGAGGTATCTCTGGGCCCTCTCGGTAATACACATCATAAGAAGCCTTGCAAGCAAAGTGACTAATGAGTTAGTTACGCGATGATGTATTACGGAACGAGTAAAGAGACTTAGCGATAACAAGATTGAACTAGGTATGAAGATACCGACGATCCAATCTTGGGCAAGAAACATGCCGATGACAAAGGGAATAACGTATGTTGACATAACGGTTCGACCAATAAACATCTTCGTAGAATATTTAGGAGCCAATATGAGCATCGAGGTTCCGCTATTGGTTATTGACCAGAGAGGTGTCTCTGTCATGTCTACATAGTTCTCGAACCCGTAGGGTCCAAACGCTTAACATTCGATGACGATATTGTATTATATGAGTTATGTGATTTGGTGACCGAATGTTGTTCAGAGTCCCGGATGAGATCACGGACATGACGAGAAGTCTCGAAATGGTCGAGAGGTAAAGATTGATATATAGGACGATGGTATTCAGACACCGTAAGTGTTTCGGGATGCACCGAGTACTTATCGGGTCACCTGAAGGGGTTTCGGGCACCCCCAGCAAAAGATATGGGCCTTATGGGCGAAGAGGGGAAACGCACCAGCCACAAAGGGGCTGGTGCGCCCCCCCCATATGGGCTAGCCAAATTGGAGAAGGAAAGGGGAAGGAGGAAAGGAAAAAGGGAATATGATCCCCTCTTCCCTTCCTACTTCGAATAGGAATATGAGAGGGGGTTTGGCAAGATTGGAGAGGACCCAAAGTAGGATTCCTCCTACTTGGGGCTCCCCCTTGGCTGCCTCTCCTCCCCTCCAACCTATATATACATGGGGAGGGGGCGCCTAGAACACACACCAACAATTGTTAGCCGTGTGCGGCGCCCCCCTCACAGTTTAAACCTCCGGTCATATTCCCGTAGTGCTTAGGCAAAACATTGTGCGGATTACTTCACCATCACCGTCACCACGCCGTCGTGCTGACGGAACTCTTCTACTTCCTCGACACTTTGCTGGATCAAGAGTTCGAGGGACATCATCGAGCTGAACGTGTGCAGAACTCGAAGATGTTGTACATTCAGTGCTTGATCAGCTAGAACGAGAAGAAGTTTGACTACATCAACCGTGTTGTCAAACGCTTCCGCTTTTGGTCTACGAGGGTACGTAGACACACTCTCCCTGTCTCGTTGCTCTGCTTCTCCTAGATAGATCTTGCGTGATCGTAAGATTTTTTTTGAAATTGCATGATACGTTTCCAACAAAAATATCTCCTAATTTCTTTGCACAGCGATCACCCAAAGCTTGGCCTCGCCGAAAATGGGGGTGAGAAGGATGGTCGTTGGCGCACTCTTATCACGGAACACCTGTGCATTTCTTTCATTCCAGATGGTCCAGGAGACAAGCATGGTGAGACAGGCCAAAGCTTGTTGGTTGGGGTTCCGATAGTCGGTTCTCTTGTCCCACCATTCGTAGACGGATTCGTCCATGTGCCACTCGAATGTATCCATGTGCGCGAGGCCAAGCCTCTCATTGAGAGACTTCCATATCTGAATCGTAGAGCGGCACTTGAAGAAAATGTGGGCACCAATTTATTTCTCCCTATTGCAAAGTTTGTAGAGGCCACAATTTGGCCAACCTCGTCACTCTAAACGATTAGCGGTCTAAATCCTATCTTGCATTGCCAACCATGCAAAGAATTTAATCTTTGGAGGTGCCCATGCCTTCCACACCATACGGTACAAGGGGGAAAGAGTCAAGCCTCGGAATTGAGACTTGTACGAAGTGGCCGCCGTGTATATCCGATCATTCGCGTGCTTCCAGACGATGGTATCTTCGATTTGCTCATGAAGGTGGACATCAATTAGGAGCATCCAAAGAGAGAGAAAATCTCGAATGTGGGCGGCGGTGATAACCGTGATTTGGTTGATCTTGAGTATCCAAGCGTTCCCCTTGAGGGCCTCACGGACCTTCCAATTTTTTTCTTTTCGAGGCCTCAAAGATGAGCGGTGCAATATCCTTAGATTCGCGACCCAGAACCACGCGGAGTCACAAAAAGGCATTTTGGCACCATCTCCCACCGTGATAGTCGTAGAAGCATATAAAAACTCGAAATCCTCGTCGTGCATGGGGTTCCCAGGCCAACCCATAATTTGCGGGGTTCGTTCCATTCATACCACAACCACCGAAGCCGCAAAGCACGCCCAAATTTGTCCAGTTGACCTTGCATTTGGCTCCCGTTGTCTTGTCCGCACCAGACCAAAGGAAATCCCTCTCGATTTTGTTAAGTTATTCGAGGGAGCCCTGAGGCACGATGAGGGGCGTGATGGAGAACACCGCTTGGGATGAGATGACCGACCTAACAAGAGTCGTAGGACCGATGGTAGTGGTGTTTTGGCCCTCCCAGGAAACCAATTTTATGGTCTCCTTATCCTCAAAGTATTGGAAATCCACCATGTTAAGTTTCCAAACTGAAAGTGGTAGGCCTAGGTATTTTATCGGAAAAGTGGTCCGTGTTGTCGGCATGCTCTGAAGGATTTGCTCAAGGTCAAGGTGGTTGAAACGAATAGGCACAACCGAGCTTTTTTGGTAGTTGGAGTAAAGGCCCGTCACGTCCCCAAAGCCTCTTAGGATAGAGGCGAGATTGTTGATGTCCCGTTTGATGGGAGCCACAAAGACCGCCGCGTCGTCCGCATAAAGGGAGGTATGCACCATGGACCCCCAACCACTGACCTTGTGGAGGAGCCCTTTCCTCGTCGCCAAGTCAAGGATCTTATGCAAGGGGTCAATCGCAAGGATGAAGAGGAGGGGGAAATGGGGTCCCCATGGCGGAATCCGCGACCGTGCTTGACTGGTGGGCCGGGCAACCCATTTAACTTAATTCAGGATGAAGAAGATGATAACTGTGCGACAATCCAAGCCCGAAATTTTGGGGGAATCCCAACCGTTGGAGAAGCTCAAGGCAGTATCCCAACTTGATTGAGTAAAATGCCTTCTTTATATCAAGCTTGAAGAGGAGAGCGGGCATTTTACATTTGTGTAGCCGTCTGGTGAAATTTCGAACATACATGTAGTTGTCGTGGATACTTCTCCTTTTGATAAATGCACTCTAGGTGTTGAAACAAGGTCATCCATGTGGGGGGCAAGTCGATGTGAGAGAATCTTGGCAATGATTTTAGCAACGGCGTGGATGAGACTAATGGGTCTATAATCAGAGATGTCTTTCACGCCATCCTTTTTCGGTGGTAGAACCACGTTGGCAGAATTTAGCCACTGAAGGTTGGAGGTATGTAATGAATCAAAGCGTTGAATGACCCCCATGATCGAATGCTTGATGATTCCCCAACACTTCTTGAAGAACATCCACGTGAATCCATTCGGATCTGGCGCCTTACCGTTTGGCATATCCTTTATAGCCTCCCAAACCTCCTCCTAAGTGATGGCGGAGTTGAGGTCTTGCAAAGCATGGCTCTCAATGCCTAGTTCCTCCCAGTTGAAGTCGTTGTTGCTCTTGCTTGCCCGACCCATGACCTCGGAGAAGTGGTCATGGATGATGTTCTCCTTACTTGTGCTCGTTCACCCAATCATGTGCATGCTTTAAACGTTGAATGTGTTTTTTTTCCTACGGGCATTGATGCGACAGTGGAAGAATTTGGTGTTGGCATCACCCTCCCTCAGATTTGTCAACATAGCACATGATGTAAATATGCCCTAGAGGCAATAATAAAATGGTTATTATTATATTTTCTTAATCATGATAAAATTTTATTATTCATGCTAGAATTTTATTGACTAGAAACCTAAATACAAGTGTGAATACATAAACAAATACCATGTCCCTAGTAAGCCTCTACTAGACTAGCTCGTTAATCAAAGATGGTTAAGGTTTCATAACCATGGACATGAGTTGTCATTTGATAACGGTATCACATCATTATGAGAATGATGTGATGGACAAGACTCATCCGTTAACTTAGCATTTGATCATACAGTTTATTGCTACTCCTTTCGTGTATTTCAAATACATATTCCTTTGACTAGGAGATCATGCAACTCCCAGATACCAGAGGAATACCTTGTGTGCTATCAAACACCACAACATAACAGGGTGATCATAAATAAGCTCTACAGTTATCTCCGAAGGTGTTTTGTTGGGTTGGCGTGAATCGAGATTATGATTAGTCACTCCGAGTATCGGAGAGGTATCTCTGGGCCCTCTCGGTAAGACACATCATAATAAGCCTTGAAAGCAAATGACCAATGAGTTAGTCACGGGATGATGTATTATAAAACGAGTAAAGAGACTTGCCAGTAAGGAGATTGAACTAGGTATAGAGATATCGACGATAGAATCTCGGGCAAGTATCATACCGGCGGACAAAGGGAATGGTGTATGTTGTTATAACGGTTCGACCGATAAAGATCTTAGTAGAATATGTAGAATCAAATATGGGCATCTAGGTTCCGCTATTGTTTATTTCCCGGAGAGGTGTCTCGGTCATGTCTACATAGTTCTCGAACTCGTAGGGTCTGCACGCTTGACGTTCGTTAACGATATAGTGTTATATGAGTTATATGTTTTGGTGACCAAATGTTGCTTGGAGTCCCGGATGAGATCACGGACATGACGAGGAGTCTTTGAATGGTTGAGAGGTAAATATTGGTATATAGGACGATGGTATTTGGACACGGAAGTGTTTTGGGACGTACCGGGAAGGAATCGGGTCACCGGAAGGGGTTCCGGGCACCCCGTGATACGTCTCCAACGTATCTATAATTTTTGATTATTCCATGCTATTATATATGATGTTTTGGATGTTTAATGGGTTTTATTATACACTTTTATATTATTTTTGGGACTAACCTATTAACCCAAAGGCCCAGTCCAGATTGCTGTTTTTTGCCTATTTCAGGGTTTTACAGAAAAGGAATATCCAACGGAGTCCAAACGGAATGAAACCTTCGGGAGAGATATTTTTGGAGCGATACCTTCATTGGAGACTTGAGAAACACGGAATAGGGCACACGTGGCATCCGCGAGGGTGGGGGGCACGCCCCCTCCCCCTAGGCGCGCCCCCCTGCCTCGTGGGCCCCACGTTGCTCCCCCGGTGCCCTCCTTCCTCCTATATATACCCATGTACCCTCAAAACATCGAGGCAATAGAGAAAACCCTAATTCCACCGCCGCAACCTTCTGTTCCTGTGAGATCCCATCTTGGGGCCTGTTCCGGAGCTTCGCCAGAGGGGGGATCTTCCACGGAGTGCTTCTACATCAACTCTGTTGCCTCACCATGAGTTGTGAGTAGTTTACCACAGACCTTCGAGTCCATAGTTAGTACCTAGATGGCTTCTTCTCTCTCTTTGGATCTCAATACCAAGTTCTCCTCGGTCTTCGAGGAGATCTATTCGATGTAATCTTTTTGCGGCGTGTTTGTCGAGATCCGAGGAATTGTGGGTTTATGATCAAGATTATCTATGAGAAATATATGATTATAATATGCTTACAAGTCTCTTCGAATTATTGGTTTGGTGTGGCCTACTAGACCTATAGTTCTTGCAATGGGAGAAGTGCTTGGCTTTGGGTTCAATCTTGCGGTGTCCTTTCCCAGTGACAGTAGGGGCAGCAAGGCATGTATTGTATTGTTGCCATCAAGGATAAAAAGATGGGGTTTATATCATATTGCTTGAGTTTATCCCTCTACATCATGTCATCTTGCTTAAAGCGTTACTCTGTTCTTTTGAACTTAATATCTAGATGCATGCTGGATAGCGGTCGATGTGTGGAGTAATAGTAGTAGATGCAGAATCGTTTCGGTCTACTTGTCTCGGACGTGATGCCAATAATAATGATCATGCCTAGATAGTCTTATAATTATTCGCTTTTCTATCAATTGCTCGACAGTAATTCGTTCACCCACTGTAGAAATATGCTATCATGAGAGAAGCCACTAGTGAAACCTATGGCCCCCGGGTCTATTCTCAACATATCAATCTGCAATCTACTTTACTTTGCTGTTTTTACTTTCTGTTCTTATATCCAAACATACCAAACTATCCTATCTATCAGATCTCACTTTCGTAAGTGACCGTAAAGGGATTGACAACCCGTTATCGCGTTGGCTGCGAAGTTCTTATTTGTTTGTGCAGGTGCAAGGGACTCGCACGTGGTCTCCTACTGGATTGATACCTTGGTTCTCAAAAACTGAGTGAAATACTTATGCTACTATGCTGCATCTCCCTTTCCTCTTTGAGGGAACACAACACAAGCTCGAGAAGTAGCAAGAAGAATTTCTGGCGCCCTTGTCGGGGAGGCTTACGCAAAAGTCATATACCAAGTACCTATCACAAACCCTTATCCTTGGAAATACATTTTATTTGCCTCTCGTTTTCCTCTCCCCCATTTCATCCTTGCCGTTTTATTTGGCCTTCTTTTTGCCGTGTGTTTATTGTTCGCTTTCCCTCATGTCTGAGATGGGGGAAGATTTAATCGAGAAGGGTAGTAATGTTGAGGGCAACGTCCATGTTGACCCTCCGGATGAAACTACCACTTTACATATTAAGACGTTCTAGGTTGGCAGTGGTAATATTATTGGAAAAGGAGTTCTTCAAGACTTCTTCACTCGTGCTGGTGCTTTGCCTACTATGGGTGGTTCTATTCTTCATAGAACTAGTAGCCTTGCGGACGCCATATCTATGCTTGTAGTTGAAATCGAAAGGCAATTTATCCATATGCATCCTTGTATTCAAAGAATATTTCTGTAATTTTCCAATATTGAGCATTCTTCTGTTAAGCGTGCAACTACTATCTTTTTGGCTCATGAATTCAGATTTATCATGAAAGAAGCCAAATAAATCTTTGCTCATTATGGGGTAGATGTTGGTCGACCTCCCATAGAGGCTATCTTATTTAATCAAGAAGACATAATGCGGTCGCGATCTCCTGACCATGTTGCTTTTAATGAAAACCTTAGAAAAAAGGTTCCTAACGATGTCTTGGTTGATAGAATTTCTGAATTGAATAATAATTTTGCTATTCAAAACAATGGGTTAGGGTTTTCCCTCGAGTGAAGGCTCATGACCTTCTACCAAAAGAATGCCTATAATGATGAATTGGTTGTACAATATAAAGGGCCAAAGGAGGAACCTATACCTCCTGAGCTTGATATGGAGGACTTTTGTCCCATTAAATTTAGCCCTTTTTATTACTTTTGCTTGCCACAAAGAAAACTTGCTGCTGAACATAGGGAATATGAGATGAGTTTTCACGATATATCTCATCATTATGGCAATACCTAGATCTATTCTTGTATCGTGCCTAGCTAGCGGCGTTAAACGATAGCGCTTGTTGGGAGGCAACCCAATTTTATTTTCTTTGTTTTGCTTCTGTTTAGGAATAAATATTGCATCTAGCTACTGCTTAGATGTGGTTTTGTGTTTTATTTAGTGTTTGAGCCAAGTAGAACCTTTGGGAAGACTTGTGTGAAGTTTATATGATCTTGCTGTAAAAAACAGAAACGTTAGCGCTCACTAGAATAGTCACCAGATTTTACTGGAGAGTGTTATTTAGTTGATTCTTTTTGCAGATGATTAATAGACAAATTCTTCATGTTTAAAAATTTATTTCAATTTCTTTGGAGTTACAGAAGTACGCGAAAGTTACAGATTACTATAGACTGTTCTGTTTTTGACAGATTCTATTTTTCGTGTGTTGTTTGCTTATTTTGATGAATCTGTGAGTAGTATTGGAGGATATGAATCATAGGGAAGTTGCAATACAGTAGGTTTAACACCAATATAAACAAAGAATGAGTTCATTACAGTACCTTTGAGTGGTGGTTTGTTTTCTTATACTAACGGAGCTCACGAGATTTTTGTCTAAGTTTTGTGTTGTGAAGTTTTCAAGTTTTGAGTATTGCTTTGATGGACTATGGAACAAAGAGTGGCAAGAGCCTAAGCTTGGGGATGCCCAAGGCACCCCAAGGTAAAATTCAAGGACAGCCAAAAGCCTAAGCTTGAGGATGCCCCGGGAAGGTATCCCCTCTTTCGTCTTCATCTATCGGTAACTATACTCGGGACTATATTTTTATACACCACATGATATGTGTTTTACTTGGAGCGTCATGTATAATTTGAGTCTTTGCTTGTTAGTTTGCCTCAATCATCCTTGCTGGACACACCTTTTTGAGAGAGATAAATATGTCTTAGAATTTGTTAGAACACTCTATGTGCTCCACTTATATCTTTTGAGCTAAATAGTTATGCTCTAGTGCTTCACTTATATCTTTTAGAGCACGGTGGTGATTTTATTTTGTAGAAATTGTTGATATCTCATGCTTCACTTATATCCTTCTGAGAGTCTATTAGAACAGCATGGTAATGTGTTTTGGTTATAAAACTAGTCCTAATATGATAGGCATCCAAGATGAATGTAGTAAAAACATTCATACCAAGTGCATTGAATATGACGAGAAGTTTGATACTTGATGATTGTTTTGAGATATGAGGATAGTGATATTAGAGTCATGCTAGTGGAGTTATTATGAATTTGAGAAATACTTGTGTTAAAGTTTGTGATTCCCGTAGCATGCACGTATGGTGAACCGCTATGTGATGAAGTTAGAGCATGAGGTATTTGTACAGTGTCATCCTTTGTGTGGAGGCCGAGGGCGCGCGATGGTTAACTCCTACCAACCTCCCCCCTAGGAGCATGCGTTGATTGCTTTGTTTTGATGACTTGTAAATTTTTGCAATAAGTATATGAGTTCTTTATGACTAATGATGAGTCCATGGATTATACGCACTCTCACCCTTCCACCATTGCTAGCCTCTCTTGTACCGCGCAAATTTCGGCGGTACCGTACACCCACCATATACCTTCCTCAAAACAGCCACCATATCTACCTATCATGGCATTTCCATAGCCATTCCGAGATATATTGCCACGCAACTTTCCATCGTTCCGTTCATATGACACGCTTCATATTGTCATATTGCCATGCATGATCATGTAGTTGACATCGTATTTGTGGCAAAGCTACCACGCATAATTTTTCATACATGTCACTCTTGATTCATTGCACATCCCGGTACACCGCCGGAGGCATTCATACAGAGTCATACTTTGTTCTAGTATCGAGTAGTAATATCGAGTTATAAATCAATATACGTGTGATGATCATCATTATTAGAGCATTGTCCCAAAGAAAAAGAAGAAGGAAAGGCCAAGAAAAAGAAAGGCCCAAAAAAAAGGACAATGCTACTATCTTTTTCCACACTTGTGCTTCAAAGTAGCACCATGTTCTTCATGATAGAGAGTCTCATGTTTAGTCACTTTCATATACTAGTGGGAATTTTCATTATAGAACTTGGCTTGTATATTCCAACGATGGGCTTCCTCAAATGCCCTAGATCTTCGTGAGCAAGCAAGTTGGATGCACACCCACTTAGTTTCTTTTGTTGAGCTTTCATACATTTTTAGCTCTAGTGCATCCGTTGCATGGCAATCCCTACTCACTCACATTGATATCTATTGATGGGCATCTCCATAGTCCGTTGATACGCCTAGTCGATGTGAGACTATCTTCCTCCTTTTTGTCTTCTCCACAACCACCATTCTATTCCACCTATAGTGCTATATCCATGGCTCACGCTCATGTATTGCGTGAAAGTTGAAACGTTTGAAAAATTGAGTATGAAAACAATTGCTTGGCTGAAACCGGGGTTGTGCATGATATGAATATTTTGTGTGATGAAGAGGGAGCATAGCCAGACTATATGATTTTGTAGGGATAACTTTCTTTAGCCATGTTATTTTGAGAAGACATGATTGCTTTGTTAGTATGCTTGAAGTATTATTATTTCTTATGTCAATATAGACTTTGGTCTTGAATCTTTTGGATCTGAACATTCATGCCACAATAAAGAGAATTACATTGAAAATTATGGTGTTTAGCATTCCACATCAAAAATTCTGTTTTTATCATTTACCTACTCGAGGACGAGCATGAATAAAGCTTGGGGATGCTTGATACGTCTCCAACGTATCTATAATTTTTTATTGTTCCATGCTATTATATATGATGTTTTGGATGTTTAATGGGTTTTTATACACTTTTATATTATTTTTGGGACTAACCTATTAACCCAAAGGCCCAGTCCAGATTGCTGTTTTTGCCTATTTCAGGGTTTTAGAGAAAAGGAATATCAAACGGAGTCCAAACGGAATGAAACCTTCGGGAGAGATATTTTTGGAGCGACACCTTCATGGGAAACTTGAGAACCACAGAATAGGGCACACGTGGCGTCCACGAGGGTGGGGGGCACGCCCCCTCCCCCTGGGCACGCCCCCTGCCTCGTGGGCCCCATGTTGCTCCCCCGGTGCCCTCTTTCCTCCTATATATACCCATGTACCCTGAAACATCGATGCAACAGAGAAAACCTTAATTCCACCGCCGCAACCTTCTGTTCCCGTGAGATCCCATCTTGGGGCCTGTTCTGGAGCTCCGTCGGAGGGGGGAATTTCCACGGAGTGCTTGTACATCAACACCGTCGCCTCACCATGAGTTGTGAGTAGTTTACCACAGACCTTCAGGTCCATAGCTAGTATCTAGATGGCTTCTTCTCTCTCTTTGGATCTCAATACCAAGTTCTCCTCGGTCTTTGAGGAGATCTATTCGATGAAATCTTTTTGCGGTGTGTTTGTCGAGTTTCGATGAATTGTGGGTTTATGATCAAGATTATCTATGAGAAATATTTGGTTCTTTTCTGAATTCTTTTATGTATGATTATAATATCCTTGCAAGTCTCTTCGAATTATCGGTTTGGTGTGGCCTACTAGATCTATAGTTCTTGCAATAGGAGAAGTGCTTGGCTTTGGGTTCAATCTTGCGGTGTCCTTTCTCGGTGACAGTAGGGACAACAAGGCACGTATTGTATTGTTGCCATCGAGGATAAAAAGATGGGGTTTATATCATATTGCTTGAGTTTATCCCTCTACATCATGTCATCTTGCTTAAAGCGTTACTCTGTTCTTTTGAACTTAATACTCTAGATACATGCTGGATAGTGGTCGATGTGTGGAGTAATAGTAGTACATGCAGATTTGTTTCGGTCTACTTGCCTCGGACGTGATGCCTATATATAATGATCATGCCTAGATAGTCTCATAATTATTCGCTTTTCTATCAATTGCTCCATAGTAATTCGTTCACCCACCGTAGAAATCTGTTATTGATACGTCTCCAACGTATCTATAATTTTTTATTGTTCCATGCTATTATATATGAAGTCTTGGATGTTTAATGGGCTTTATCATTCACTTTTATATCATTTTTGGGACTAACCTACTAACCCAAAGGCCCAGTCCAGATTGCTGTTTTTTGCCTATTTCAGGGTTTTGCACAAAAGAATATCAAACGGAGTCCAAACGGAATGAAACCTTCGCAAGAGATATTTTTGGAGAAAATCACGCACGGGGAACTTCAGGACCAAGTCAGGGGACACAAGGGCTGCCCTCGAGGGTGGGGGCGCACCCCCTTCCCAGGGCGCGCCCCCTGCCTCGAGGCTGGCCCGTGTGGCCCCCGGTGCCCTCCTTCTTCCTATATATACCTAAGTACCCTAGAAACTCCATACACAGAGAGAAAATCCTAATTCCACCGCCGTAGCTTCTGTTCCCGTGGAGATCCCTTCTTGGGGCCTGTTCCGGGTGGGGGATCCATCATGGAGGCCTTCATCATCATCATCATCGCCCTCACCATGAGTTGTGAGTAGTTTACCACAGACCTTCGGGTCCATAGCTAGTATTTAGATGGCTTCTTCTCTGTCTGGATCTAGATACAAAGTTCTCCTCGGTCTTCGAGGAGATCTATTCGACGTAATCTCTTTTTGCGGTGTGTTTGTCGAGATCCGATGAATTGTGAATTTATGATCAAGGTTATCTATTAAAGATATTTGGTTCTTCTCTGAACTTTTTATGTGTGCTCATAATATCCTTGCAAGTCTCTTCGAATTATTGTTTTGGTTTGGCCTACTAGATCTATAGTTCTTGCAATGGGAGAAGTGCTTGGCTTTGGGTTCAATCTTGCGGTATCCTTTCCCAGTGACACTAGGGGCAGCAAGGCACGTATTGTATTGTTGCCATCGAGGATAAAAAGATGGGGTTTATATCATATTGCTTGAGTTTATCCCTCTACATCACGTCATCTTGCTTAAGGCATTACTCTGTTCTTATGAACTCAATACACTAGATGCATGCTGGATAGCGGTCGATGTGTGGAGTAATAGTAGTAGATGCAGAATCGTTTCGGTCTACTTGTCTCGGACGTGATGCCTATATATAATGATCATGCCTAGATAGTCTCATAATTATTCGCTTTTCTATCAATTGCTTGACAATAATTTGTTTACCTGCCGTAGAATATCACTATCATGAGAGAAGCCACTAGAGAACACTATGGCCCCGGGTCTATTCTCAACATATCAGTCTACAATCTACTTTACTTTCCCGCTTTTACTTTCTGTTCTTATAACCAAAAATACCAAAAATATCAAACTATCATTCTATCATATCTCACTTTCGTAAGTGACCGTAAAGGGATTGGTAACCCCTTATCGCGTTGACTACGAAGTTCTTATTTGTTTGTGCAGGTTTGAGGGACTCGCGCGTGGTCTCCTACTGGATTGATACCTTGGTTCTCAAAAACTGAGGGAAATACTTACGCTACTATGCTGCATTTCCCTTTCCTCTTCGAGGGCATACAACGCAAGCTCAAGAGGTAGCAAGAAGAATTTCTGGCGCCATTGCCGGGGAGGCTTACGCAAAAGTCATATACCAAGTACCTATCACAAACCCTTATCCTTCGCATTACATTTATTTGCATCTCGTTTTCCTCTCCCCCACTTCACCCTTGCCGTTTTATTTGCCCTTCTTCTACCGTGTGTTTATCGTTCGCTTGCTTCTCGTTTGCTTGTGTGCTATGTGCCCTCAATTAGCTTGCATCTTCGCTTGCTAAACGTATGGATCCTCATCCACTTGCTAATCTCTTTAAGAGATCCAATTATGTTGAACCTATTGCTAGTGAGTTGACTGCACTAGATTATCTTTATGGGGTTTTGCTTGAAATTTGTGAATCTGAAAATTGTGACGAAGTATTGAAAGAAAAACATAAATTGATTCACGATAGCTCCTTGAGTAAAAAGCATGATTGCAATGATGTTATTATAAATTCTATGAGTGACAATTGTGTTAATGATATGCAAAACCCTAAGCTTGGGGATGCTTATTTTGCTATGCCCACTACTTGTTGCAATGATCATGATTGGGGTGATTCTTCTTATGATCTTGAAAATTTATTTAAGCCCCATGATATATATGAGATTGATAATGTTTGCAATAGTATTAAAAGTGGGTTTGGAGAGGTCATAACTATAGTTAATGTTGATCCCACTATTTTGGAAGAGTGTCAACATCGTATGCATGTGGATCGTGTTGAGAATATATTTTGTGATAGCTATATTGTTGAATTTTCTTATGATCCTACATGCAATTATTATGAGAGGGGGAAATACGGTTGTAGAAATCTTCATGTTACTAAATTACCCCTCGTTATGTTGAGATTGCTATTGTTTCTTCCTTCTTCCTTGCACATGCTAGATCTTGCTTGTCTTGCCAATTTGTTTTCCTATAAGATGCCTATGCATAGGAAGTATGTTAGACTTAGATGTGATTTTCACATTCTTTATGATGCTCTTTGTGTGTTTCAATTCTTATCTTTCATGTGAGCATCATTGAAATATTAATGCCTAGCTAGGGGCGTAAAACGATAGCGCTTGTTGGGAGGCAACCCAATTTTATATTTTTTGTTTTTGTTGCTGTTAGGGAATAAATATTGCATCTAGTATCTGATTAGATGTGGTTTCATGTTTTGTTTAGTGTTTGTGCCAAGTAGAACCTTTGGGAAGACTTGTGTGCAGTTTATATGATCTTGCTGTGAAAAACAGAATCGTTAGCGCTAGCTAAAGTAGTCATGGGATTTTACTGGAGCGTGATTTTTAGTTGATTCCTTTTGCTGCTGATTGGTAGACAAATTGCGCAAATTTACCAATTTAGTTTGAAGTTTTTGGAGTTCCATAAGTTGGCGAACCCTGCAGATTACTACAGACTGTTCTGTCTTTGACATATTCTGTTTTTCGTGTGTTGTTTGCTTATTCCGATGCATCTATGAGTAATATTGGAAGATATGAACCATAGAGAAGTTGGATTACAGTAGGCCTAGCACCAATATAAACAAATAATGAATTCATTGCTGAACCTTTGAGTAGTAGTTTGCTTTCTCATACTAACGGAGCTCACGAGAATTTTCGTCTAAGTTTTGTGTTGTGAAGTTTTCAAGTTTTGAGTATTGCTTTGATGGACTATGGAACAAGGAGTAGCAAAGGCCTAAGCTTGGGGATGCCCATGGCACCCCAAGTAAATTCAATATAATCAAAAGCCTAAGCTTGGGGATGCCCCGTGAAGGCATCCCCTCTTTCGTCTTCATCCATCGGTAACTATACTTGGAGCTATATTTTTATTCGCAACATGATATGTGTTTTGCTTGGAGCGTCTTGTATAATTTGAGTCTTTGCTTTAGTTTGCCACAATCATCCTTGTTGTACACACCTATTTGAGAGAGTTAAATATGCCCTATAAATTATTAGAACACTCTATGTGCTTCACATATATCTTTTGAGTTGAATAGTTTTTGCTCTAGTGCTTCACTTATATCTTTTAGAGCATGGTGGTGGTAATATTTTGTAGAAATTGTTAAAATCTCATGCCTCACTTAGATCTATTTGAGAGTCTATTAGAACAGCATGGTAATGTGTTTAGGCTAAAGAAACTAGTCTTCACATGATAAACATCCAATGTCAATGTAGTAAAAAAATTCACATCAAGTGCATTGAATAGAATGAGATGTTGGATACTTGAAAATTGTTTTGAGACATGATGATAGTGATATTAGAGTCATGATAGTGGAGTTATTACGAAATTGAGAAATACTTGTGTTAAGGTTAATGATTCCCGTATCATGCACTTATGGTGAACCGCTATGTGACGAAGTTAGAGCATGAGGTATTTGTAAAGTGTCAACCTTTGTGTGGAGGTCGGGGGTGCGCGATGGTTAACTCCTACCAACCTCCCCCCCTAGGAGCATGCGTTGATTGCTTTGTTTTGATGACTCGTAGATTTTTGCAATAAGTATATGAGTTCTTATGACTAATGTTGAGTCCATGGATTATACGCACTCTCACCCTTCCACCATTGCTAGCCTCTCTTGTACCGCGCACTTTCGCCGGTACCATAAACCCACCATATATCCTTCCTCAAAACAGCCACCATATTGTTTCTCAAAACAGCCACCATCTTGTTCCTCAAACAGCCACCATACCTACCTATCATGGCATTTCCATAGCCATTCCGAGATATATTGCCATGCAACTTTCCACCGTTCCGCTTATATGACACGCATCATATTGTCATAGTGCCATGCATGATCATGTAGTTGACATCGTAGTTGTGGCAAAGCCACCATGCATAATTTTTCATATATGTCGCTCTTGATTCATTGCTCATGCCGGTACACCACTGGAGGCATTCATGTAGACTCATACTTGTTGTAGTATCGAGTTGTAATTTCGAGTTGTAACAAAAAGTGTGATGATCATCATTATTAGAGCATTGTCCCATGTGAGGAAAGGCCAATAAAAAAAAGAGAAGGCCCAAAAAAATAGAGTGGGGCTAATAAAAAAATAAGAAAGCCCCTCCAAAAGAAAGAGAAAAGAGAGAAGGGACAATGCTACTATCCTTTTCCACACTTGTGCTTCAAAGTAGCACCATGTTCTTCATTGTAGAGAGTCTCATGCTTAGTCACTTTCATATACTAGTGGGAATTTTCATTATAGAACTTGGCTTGTATATTCGAACAATGGGCTTCCTCAAATGCCCTAGGTCTTCATGAGCAAGCAAGTTGGATGCACACCCACTAGTTTCTTTTGTTGAGCTTTCATTCATATTTAGCTCTAGTGCATCTGTTGCATGGCAATCCCTACTCACTCACATTGATATCTATTGATGGGCATCTCCATAGCCCGTTGATATGCCTAGTCGATGCGAGACTATCTCCCTCCTTTTTGTCTTCTCCATAACCACCTCTATTCCACCCATAGTGCTATATCCATGGTTCACGCTCATGTATTGCGTGAAAGTTGAAATGTTTGAAAAGATATAGTATGAAAACAAATGCTTGGCTGAAATCGGGGTTGTGCATGATATGAATATTTTGTGTGATGAAGAGGGAGCATAGCCATACTATATGATTTTGTAGGGATAACTTTCTTTAGCCATAGCATTTTGAGAAGACATGATTGCTTTGTTAGTATTGCTTGAAGTATTGTTATTTCTTATGTCAATATAGACTTTTATCTTGAATCTTTCAGATCTGAACATTCATGCCACAATTAAGAGAATTACATTGAAAAACTATATTGGTTAGCATTCCACATCAAAAATTCTTTCTTTATCATTTACCTACTTGAGGACGAGCAGGAATTAAGCTGGGGGATGTTTGATACGTCTCCAACGTATCTATAATTTTTTATTGTTCCATGCTATTATTTATG
The DNA here is from genome assembly GCA_902687465.1 of Secale cereale. NCBI lineage: Eukaryota > Viridiplantae > Streptophyta > Magnoliopsida > Poales > Poaceae > Secale > Secale cereale. The sequence goes on from LR738715.1 coordinate 270,046,209, forward strand.
AAGTCTTGGATGTTTAATGGGCTTTATCATTCACTTTTATATCATTTTTGGGACTAACCTACTAACCCAAAGGCCCAGTCCAGATTGCTGTTTTTTGCCTATTCCAGGGTTTTGCAAAAAAAGTAATATCAAACGGAGTCCAAACGGAATGAAACCTTCGTGAGAGATATTTTTGGAGAAAATCACGCACGGGAAACTTCAAGACCAAGTCAGGGGACAGAAGGGCTGCCCTCGAGGGTGGGGGGTGCGCCCCCCTTCCCAGGGCGCGCGCCCTGCCTCAAGGCTGGCCCGTGTGGCCCCCGATGCCCTCCTTTTTCCTATATATACCTACGTACCCCAGAAACTCCATACGCAGAGAGAAAACCCTAATTCCACCGCCGTAGCTTCTGTTCCCATGGAGATCTCATCTTAAAGCCTGTTCCGGGAGGGGGATCCATCACGGAGGCCTTCATCATCATCATCATCGCCCTCACCATGAGTTGTGAGTAGTTTACCACAGACCTTCGGGTCCATAGCTAGTATCTAGATGGCTTCTTCTCTCTCTGGATCTCAATACAAAGTTCTCCTCGGTCTTCGAGGAGATCTATTAGATGTAATCTGTTTTTGCGGTGTGTTTGTCGAGATCCGATGAATTGTGAGTTTATGATCAAGGTTATCTATGAAAGATATTTGGTTCTTCTCTGAAAATTTTATGTGTGCTCATAATATCCTTGCAAGTCTCTTCGAATTATTGGTTTGGTTTGGCCTACTAGATCTATAGTTCTTGCAATGGGAGAAGTGCTTGGCTTTGGGTTCAATCTTGCGGTGTCCTTTCCCAGTGACAGTAGGAGCAGCAAGGCATGTATTGTATTGTTGCCATCGAGGATAAAAAGATGGGGTTTACATCATATTGCTTGAGTTTATTCCTCTACATCATGTCATCTTGCTTAAGGCGTTACTCTGTTCGTATGAACTCAATACACTAGATGCATGCTGGATAGCGGTCGATGTGTGGAGTAATAGTAGTAGATGCAGGCAAGAGTCGGTCTACTTGTCTCGGACGTGATGCCTTTATACAATGATTATGCCTAGATAGTCTCATAATTATTCGCTTTTCTATCAATTGCTCGACAGTAATTTGTTTACCCGCCGTACAATATCGCTATCCTGAGAGAAGCCACTAGAGAAAAGTATGGCCCCCGGGTCTATTCTCAACATATCAATCTACATCTACTTTACCTTTCTTGCTTTTATTAGCTGTTTTATTAAACAAAAAATACAAAAAATATAATTATCATCTCTATCAGATCTCACTCTCGTAAGTGACCGTAAAGGGATTGACAACCCCTTATCGCGTTGGCTGCGAAGTTCTTATTTGTTTGTGCAGGTGCGAGGGACTTGCGCGTGGTCTCCTACTGGATTGATACCTTGGTTCTCAAAAACTGAGGGAAATACTTACGCTACGCGTGGTCTCCTACTGGATTGATACCTTGGTTCTCAAAAATTGAGGGAAATACTTACGCTACTATGCTGCATCTCCCTTTCCTCTTCGAGGGAATACAACGCAAGCTCAAGAGGTAGCAGCTATCATGAGAGAAGCCACTAGTGAAACCTATGGCCCCGGGGTCTATTCTCAACATATCAATCTACAATCTACTTTACTTTGTTGTTATTACTTTTTGTTCTTATATCCAAAAATACCAAACTATACTATCTATCAGATCTCACTTTCGTAAGTGACCGTAAAGGGATTGACAACCCCTTATCGCGTTGGCTGCAAAGTTCTTATTTGTTTGTGAAGGTGCAAAGGACTCGCGCGTGGTCTCCTACTGGATTGATACCTTGGTTCTCAAAAACTGAGGGAAATACTTACGCTACTGTGCTGCATCTCCCTTTCCTCTTCGAGGGAATACAACGCAAGCTCGAGAAGTAGCACCCCCCGACAAGATATGGACCTTATGGGCCAAAGGAGGGGACAGACCAGCCCACAAGGGGGCTGGTGCACCCCCTCCCTTATTTGGCCAGAACTAAGGAAGGAAAAGGGGGGCTAGCCCCTCCTGCCTTTCCCTCTCATGGGAGAAAGAAAAGAGGGGGGCGCCACTCTACCCTGCCTTTCCCTACACTCCAAATAAGGAAAAGGGGGGCACGGCTTGGGAGGGACCCCAAGTAGGATTCCTCCTACTTGGGCACCTCCTTTGGCTGCTCCTTCCTCCCTCCCACCTATATATATGTTCTCGAGTGTACAATGGCTCGGTGTGTGTGGGCTTTGGTAGATCACGATCTTCTAGAACATATGATTGCAACACAGGAACCATCGGCGAAAACATGGCTATTCTCTATGATGGAAGTATTGCGTCATGAACAGCTGATCCAAATGTGTGTAACCATATGGGCTATCTGGCATGCTCGCAGGAAACTCATACATGAGGGAATTAATCAAAGCCCATATGATACAGACTCTTTTGTCACAAGATTCAGGTCGGAGCTTGATCAGCTAGACACACTACCGAATCCATATGCAATATCAGCACCAGTACAAGCTCAATCTAGGCGCTAAATTCCTCTGCGACTAGGCAGTGTTAAAATAAATGCCGATGCAGGCGCCCCGGTGGATCGTAATGTGGGCATTATGGCTGCAAACTGTCGTGATGCAGATGGTTCATATCTGGGTTCTTCTGTTCTGGTTATATACGGACTCATCGACCCTCCTACGCTTGAAGCTTTGGCATGTAGGGAACCTCTTTCCTTGGCACAAGACCTAGCTATGCAACATATTGAGGTGGCTTCCGATTGCAAGCGGGTTGTCAAGCACATTCATCAATAGTCTGGACGGAATTATGGGGGTATTATCAAAGAGATTGTAGAGACTGCAAGTGTTTTTACCTTGTGCAATTTTGTGTTTGAACCTCAAGCTTCAAATTTCGAAGCTCATAATATAGCTACATATGGTGTTCTTCTTCCTCATGGAAGGCATTTGTGGTTGTGATCACCTTATGACCCAACAATTACCCCTGTAAACATTATTCTTGATCAATAAAGACTAGGTATGTTTTGCTAAAAAAACCTATATATATGTGGGGAGGGGGCACCACAACAACACACAACATTGTCTTAGCAGTGTGCGGTGCCCCCGTCCACCGTTTACTCCCCCGGTCATATTTTCATAGTGCTTAGGCAAAGCCCCGCGGAGATCACTTCACCATCACCGTCACCACACCGTCGTACTGACGAAACTCATCTACTACCTCGATGTCTTGCTGGATAAAGAAGGCGAGGGACGTCACCGAGCTGAATGTGTGCAAAACACGGAGGTGCCATGCGTTTGGTATTTGATCGCTTGAGGCGCAAAGAAGTTCGACTACATCAACCGCGTTGTGAAACGCTTCCACTGACGGTCTACGAGGGTACGTAGACACACTCTCCCCCTCGTTGCTATGCATCTCCATGGATAGATCATTGTGTGTGCATAGATTTATTTTTCCATGCAACGTTTCCCAACAGTGGCATCCTGAGCCAGGTCTATGCGTAGATAATATGCACGAGTAGAACACAAAGAGTTGTGGGCGGTGATCGTCATACTGCTTACCACCAACGTCTTACTTTCATTCGGCGGCATTGTAAGATGAAGTGGCCTGGACCAACCTTACATGTCCACGTACATGAGACCGGTTCCACCGACAGACATGAAACTTGTCTTGCATAAAGGTGGCTGGCGGGTGTCTGTTTCTCCTACTTTAGTTGAATGAATTTGACTGCGGTCGGTCCTTGTTGAAGGTTAATACAACAAACTTGATAAATCACCATTGTGGTTTTGTGCTGTCGGTAAGAACGGTACTTGCTAGAAGCCCGTAGCATCCACGTAAAACTTGCAAGAACAAACTAGAGGACGTCTAACTTGTTTTTGCAGGGCATGTTTGTGGCACGCCGGCTCAGAGAAAATTGGAATGCCCGTATTCCAGCCCAGAGATCGAGGAGAAGTCTTCTGGAATATGACACTGCTTAGCATAGAACAAATCAGCTCTTTATTACAATCTATATGGGTACAAGGGGATTACATTGGCACGACGAAACTACAACTTCCACGGTTGCTCCATGCAAGCAGGAGAACAACACGAAGCAGCGGAACAGTGACGACGGTGATGAACTCCACTACACATGGACTCTGGCTGGAACGCTTATCCTAGCTCGCAAACAAGGGATCCACGGCAAACAAGCAATCAATCCAGCATGACCTGCAAACTGGCATGACACGTCAGGTCAGTAAATTGAATGAACTTGCAAGCTCACATCAACCAAAGCAATCAAGACAAACAACAAAATGGCAATTACAGATTACTTAGCAATGATGAACAAAATCCTATAAGAACAACATGGCATGTACACCAGGATACATCTAGAACAATACGAGCATGGCATGGACATATGAACATGATGATACTAGCATGCAACATGATGACGCTATCATGCACCAACTTAGTCTGCTTGGGTTACCTCGTAACCAACACATGCACAAGCTTACCATCATAGACATCACATGAGCGTCTCAGGATCCAATCAAGCTTGGTATTGCCATACTTTAGTAATCATTACATAACCACAAGGAGCTTGACCTTTACCCTTGACTCTCACATAACACCACAAATATCCAACAACTCGGTATCCACGATACCACCGTGATCCTCTCACGATCACATACCAACTTCCTTCTCATCATCGAACCGAGGTTATTATTAATCAAGTTATTATTATTACTGTTGACCCATAGTGTGACCAACTACGAACTGGGCCCATATCTGAGGGTGCGGTTATCAATAGGTTTAACACACACTCTGCAGAGGTTAGTACAATGTACCCACACCACGGAACCCATTGCCTCGCACTCCCATTCGGGTGGACCAATGGCATTCTGACAAAACCGTTCTACTACCATGACACTCTCCTGGCCACTCCGACCAACTCCCCTTTGGGCTAAGTTATGGGTGGCCCCATGTCTCCCAAAGACACACAACGGCCAGCGTCGTGGCAAAACATAAACGGTCCCAAACGGGGACATGAGCTCAAAACCAAACATGGGCACACAAGGCTTATGCCGTCCTACCAGGCCAAGGTAGCGCCCATGCATAACCTTCCCTCGTTGGAGGCACCGGCGAGAGGCATGACAATAGACCCAGTTAGAACCTTTCCCATAGAAGGCAAATGTGGTTGCACTGGTCAGCTCGATTTGCTGGCACCATGACTCAGCCAGCAGTTGTTCAAGTTCATTATTATCCTCCTAAACTTGAATGCAATGAGCTGAGCCATAATAAAATAACATGATGCAACTATAAAGCATGAACATGATATCATCATAAGCATGGAGGTGCAACACAATCAACGAGTATAACAACAACATTAACCATTTATCCAGATGAGCATGGCATACTGACGAGCATGAATATCACAAGTATAACACTACTCATAGCATAACATGACCACTAGCATCAACAGTAAATACTAAGCAGGAACATATCAAGAATACTACCAAGTAAGCATATAACCAGCTAGATGCAAAGGAACATGCATATTCACGGTACTCGGTAGCAGACGATAGTCATGCACCGAAGACCATTACTAACAATAATATGTACTACTACCAAGCATGACATACTATAGAAATACTAGCAACTAGTACATGATAACCAGGTGCATAAAAACATAGCAGTAAAGTGAACTCAAATCCTTAAGCATCACCGAAACAACAATAACCGTATCAACACAAGCAGACATGTATTAAATATTCAAGTTTAAAACCATGGCTATTTCATGGCCATCATGCAAGTGAGGGGTGTGGCTTTCCTGGGGTTGAAGAAAACACCGGGAAGAAGTGAAGTGAAGTCGCGGAAAGAATCACCGGAAATAGTTCTCTCTGAGAGGGGGTTGTTTACAGGCAAGGGCAAAGTGGTCATTTTCACTATAGGGAAAATATTGTGAAAATGATAGCAACAGAACAGGCTCGACGAAACAAAGATGTGAGACTTGGATTTACCTCAATCGTAGTCTCGGTTAAAAAGATACGGATGGAAGAAGATCAGGGACTGGTGTGCAAAAGAACCACTACAAATAGGTCCCTGGGCTGAAAACAAAAAAACGCATTCTCAAAAAATACGCCTCCAGAGCAGTGAAAACGTATTTCTATCCGTAGTTAACTAAAAATACACCTTCTCATAACGAAAACGTATTCCTGGAAAGACATTTTCACTTAACTGATGTGGCGAGGCGGGGTTAACGCCCGTGCGGCTGACCGGTGGGAACGGGGGCGACGCGGGGCCCGCCTAGCCAGTTGGACGGATCGTCATCCTCTTCCTCGCTCTCGCCCGTGAGGTAGAGGCAGAGGAGCGATGCCGGCGACTGCCCTGGCCCGCTCCGGGCACCTTCGGCGAGGCCCCGGCTACCGAACTGCACAGGGCGAAGAGGCGCATCCATCCAGGGGCTTCACGCACGCCGGGGAAGACCAGAGCGATGGAGGGCCTCAAGCATGGAGGACGGCGGCGATGGACGAAGAGGGACATGACGCTACGGCCGCGGAGACGGGGTGCTGGAGAGGTGGGGAGCTTTGCCGGAGCCTGGGTGATCTAGTGGTGGTGTCTAGAGGGGAAGAAGAGCTTGGCTTCGAGCTAATTTAGGGGTAAGACCGAGGCGGCCATCTCGGCATAGGGCGGCGAGGAGAGGGGCAGGAGCTCTGGTGAGAGGACGGGGAGGCTGCTGGTGAGGTTCTGGAGAGGATGGGGTGCTCGGGAGCCGCGGGGAGGGGCTTAAATAGTCGGGGCAAGGGCGGCGGAGCCGGTTACCACCGTGCACGTCCGGCCAAGGCCCTGGCGACAGACAGCGATCATGGGGAGGCGCGGGAACACGACGAAGGAGGGAGCAGACGAGCTGCGGCGGTCACGGAGCAGAAGAGGCCGAGGGGCGCATAGGAAAAGAAGTCGAACGCCTTAAATGCCTTGTCGGCCACAGTGCGCCCGTGGGCGCGGAGCGTCGAGCACCAACGGAGAAGTTGCCGGAGGGGGAGATAGGTCCAGGGAGAAGGTGATGGCACAGGGAACCTGTTGGACATGGCTGGGTGCGCGAAGACGATGAAAGGGGGAGGTGTCGGAGCTAGGCGACGTTCTGGACGCGGCCATTGCACGCCAAAGCGGTGGTCACCGCTCAGGCTGGCATGAGGAGGAGACAAATAAGTGCCAAAGGTTGTCTAGGGTGGAGTCCATCCAGGGGAGGTTGCAACTGAGGTGGTGATACGTCCATTTTGCATCATGTTTTCTTGCTGTTATTTATGTTGTTCGTATGCATAATAATGCTTTTTGGAGTAATTCTAATGCCTTTTCTCTCATAATTTGCAAGGAATGCACCAAGGGGGAGAATTCCGGTAGCTGGAAATCTGGACGTGAAAAAGCTACGTCAGGCCACCTATTTTGCACAACTCCAAACAAGCTAAAACATCACGGAGAACTTTTATGAATTATTTGAAGAATATTGGAGTGAAGAAGTACCATAGGGGGCCCACCAGGTGGGCACAACCCACCTGGGCGCGCTAGGGAGCCCAGGCGTGCCCTGGTGGGTTGTGCTCACCCAGGCCCACCTCCGATGCCCATCTTCTGGTATATAAGCCCTTCTGACCTAGAAAAGAAAAATAAGGAGAAGACTTTTGGGATGGAGCGTCGCCATCTCGAGGCGGAACTTGGGCAGGAGCACTTTTGCCCTCCGGCGGAGCTATTCCGTCGGGGGAACTTCCCTCCCGGAGGGGGAAATCATCATTGTCATCATCACCAACAACTCTCCCATCTTGGGGAGGGCTATCTTCATCAACATCTTCAACAGCACCATCTCATCTCAAACCCTAGTTAATATCTTGTGTACAATCTTGTTACCGGGACTATAGATTGGTGCTTGTGGGTGACTAGTAGTGTTGATTACTGATGTCACTTAAAGCTACGTCGGTGTTTCCCCAAAGAGGAAGGGATGATGCAGCACAGCGGCAGTAGGTATTTCCCTTAGATGTGAAACCAAGGTTATCGAACTAGTAGGAGAACCAAGCAACACAACATAAACATCACATGCACACAAATAATAACTTCTCGCAACCCGACGTGTTAAAGGGGTTGTCAATCCCTTTCTGGGTACGGTGCCTCAAGATAGGCAAAACGGGCGTGAGAAATTTGTAGTAGATTGATAGATTGAACGCCAAATAAAACAAATAAGAATAAATTGTAGCAAGGTATTTTTGGGTTTTTGCTTTAGTAGATCTGAAAATAAAAGCAAAGGCAAATAGATTGCAAAGGCAAAGATATGAGAAAGAAGACTCGGGGGCTGTAGGTTTCACTAGTGGCTTCTCTCGAGAAAAATACCAAATGGTGGGTGAACAAATTACTGTTGAGCAATTGATAGAACTTCAAATAATCATGACGATATCCAGGCAATGATCATTACATAGGCATCACGTCCAAGATTAGTAGACCGACTCCTGCCTACATGTACAACTATTACTCCACACATGGACCGCTATCCAGCACACATCTAGTGTATTAAGTTCATAGAAAAACAGAGTAATGCATTAAGAATGATGACATGATGTAGACAAAATCCTTTTATCTATGGCGTTAGATATGGATCTCGTCGTTTTATCCTTAGTGGCAACAATACATACGTGTCGGTTCCCCTTCTGTCACTGGGATCAAGCACTGTAAGATCGAACCCACTACCGGGCACCTCTTCCCATTGCAAGATAAAGAGATCAAGTTGGCCAAACAAAACCCAATATTGGAGAAGAAATACGAGGCTATAAGCAATCATGCATAAAAGATATCAAAGAAACTCAAATACTTTCATGGATATAAAAAGATAGATCTGATCATAAACTCAAAGTTCATCAGATCCCAACAAATACACCGCAAAAAGAGTTACATCATATGGATCTCAAAGAGACCATTGTATTGAGAATCAAAACAGGGAGAGGAAGCCATCTAGCTACTAACTACAGACCCGTAGGTCTACAAAGAACTACTCACACATCATTGGAGAGGCACCAATGGAAGTGGTGAACCCCTCCGTGATGGTGTCTAGATTGGATCTGGTGTTTCTGGACTCTGCGGCGGCTGGATGAATATTTCGTCAACTCCCCTAGGGTTTCTGGAATATTGTGGTATTTATAGAGGAAAGATGCAGTGCGGGAGGCCACCGAGGTGGGCACAACCCACCTGGGCGCGCCAGGGGGGCCTGGCGCGCCCTGGTGGGTTGTGCCCCCCTCGGGGCACTCCCCGGGTGCTGCCTTGGCCCATCAGGTGTCTTCTGGCCCAAAAAAATCTCCAAAAAGTTTCGCGGTGTTTGGGCTCCGTTTGATATTGATTTCCTGCGATGTAAAAAACATGCAGAAAACAGCAACTGGCACTTGGCACTCTGTCAATAGGTTAGTACCAAAAATGATATAAAATGATTATGAAATGATTGTAAAACATCCAAGAATGATAATATAACAACATGGAACAATCAAAAATTATAGATACGTTGCAGACGTATCAGCATCCCCAAGCTTAACTCCTGCTCGTCCTCGAGTGGGTAAGTGATAAAAACAGAATTTTTGATGTGGAATGCTGCCTATCATGTCATATCATATTATTTTCTTTATAGCGACATTTGGACTTTTATATGGTTCAAAGAAATAGTCTAGTTTCGACATAATAATTTAGATACTCAAGCATATCAACAAGCAACCATGTCTCTCAAAATACCGATGCTAAAATAAGTTATCCCTAGCCCATCATGCTCAACCATTGATCCATTCATGAAACACACTCGTATATTAGTTACACCCAATGCTCAAGTACGATCATAGTGTTTCCTAGTTGGTGCTTGTAAGAGAAGATGGAGACTCAAATTCAAAACTAAAAATTGCATAAGTAAAAGCAAGGCCCTTCGCAGAGGGAAGTAGGGATTTGTAGAGGTGCTAGAGCTCAAAGCTTAAATTGAGAGAGAGAAAATTGGGAGGTATACTTTTCCCACCAACGAGAACGACTTGAGGTTCCTAACACTTTGCATTTTAGATATATCAATGGCGGCTCCCAAACAGAAAATAAAGTTTATTCCTTTTTCACCAAACTTTCACAAGCCATGGCTAGCCGAATCCACGGTTGCCTTCCATACCAACACTTTCCAAGGAATTTATTATTTTACAACATAAAATAAATTTGCTTTTTTTTTCATTTCGGGACTGGGCATCCCTAATACCTTTGCCTTACTCTCGTCCAATGACAAGTGAATAAAGACTCATCGTGAGAATAACACATATAGCATGGAAAATATTGGCCACCCCTCACCACCTCGCGAGCGGTACACGCACACAAAAGGAAAATTTATTTTGAAAATAAGAGATGGCACATACAAATTTGCTTAGAACGACAAGGAAATACCGCATATAGGTAGGTATGGTGGACTCATGTGGCAAAACCGGGATAAAGGATTTTGGATGCACAAGTAGAGATCATACTTAGTGCAAAATGAAGGCTAGCAAAAGACTGGGAAGCGACCAACCATGAAACAAATAATCTCGTAAGCGAACATTGAGCATAAATAACACCGAATATTGCACCACAAGTAGGATATAATTTTATTGCATAATTATTGACTTTCGTGCTTGCATAGGGAATCACAAACTTTAACACTAATATTCTTACTAAAGCATAATTACTCATTAACATGACTCACATATCATATCATCATGTCTCAAAACTATTACAAGGAATCAAGTTTATTTTGTCCAGTGATCTTCATGAAAGTTTTTATTATATCCTTCTTGGATATCTATCACTTTGGGACTAATTTTCATGTGTTGCTTTTGATAAGCTCAAACAAATATAAGTGAAGCAAGAGAGAATTTCTTTAAAATTTTACTAACTCTGAAATAAAACTAAGTGAAGCAAGAGAGTATTTCTTCAAAAATACTAAGCACACCATGCTAAACAAGATATAAGTGAAGCACTAGAGCAAGTCCTAGCTCATATAAATTTAAGTGAAGCATAGAGAGCTATTCTAACAAGTCATGGCATAATTTTGGCTCTCTCAAATAGGTGTGTACAGCAAGGATTGATGACTTAAAAAGCAAAATAAAACAAGCAAGGACACATATCATACAAGACGCTCCAAGCAAATTGTCGGTGTACTAAAGTAGGGGTACCTTAGTATCCCGAACTTGTGCACGGGCAGTCGCAGCGTCCCGTGGCAGGGCTTGCCGTGCGACCGCCAAGGTCCACTGTGGTTCCTTTGGAGCCATTCAAGAACAAAGTATTCAAGTTAAAGAAACAAGGCCCCGACGAGAGGAGCTTGCCGGGAAGACCACTCAAGGCTCAAGACCACTTCTCTGGCACAAGACCCTGGCAAGGGGAGCTTGCCGGGAAGGCCAAACATGGCATTTCAAGAGACTTGCCGCGACGCACCCCGCGTCCCGGCAAAGCCCGGAGAGCGACAAGCTTCCGGGCGCGACAAGATAGCAGCCGCGGCAAGGCGCTTGCCGCGGAAAACTTCCACTAAGTACCCGCGCTCCAGCTCATCCACCCACGCGTCGCCCTGGGACCCTTTCAAGGGCACGTGGCGGAAGGCTGTGCAGCCTGGGGTACACGGCGGCAAACTACGATGACGAGGCCACCGTCGTGGCGGACGGTGGCGCCCTGACGGACGCTTTTTGCACTGTTTGGGGCGACGGCGACGGGCATTTAATGCCCTTGTCCCCTGCCGTCAGAGTTAGGTATAGAGCACTATGCATACACTGTTCCAACTACCACCCATTTTACATTTTTACCCTCGACTGCGTTGCCACCTGTCGGTGACCCCTTTGACCTATAAAAGGAGGCCCATGCGCAACGTAGAGGGGGTTCCGATCTTCGATCACTCTCATGCTAGGTCTTGTTAGCGATCAGCACTGTAGTTCTTCTCGCTCCCGAGCCAAGAACGCAATACAAACCAAGGCAGGAGTAGGGTTTTACGCATCCGTGCGGCCCGAACCTTGGTAAACTGCTCGCGTGTTCGTCTCAATCCGCTCTTTGTGTATCCTCCGCCTCCTTGCCGTACCGAAAAGGGGCTCCGGTCCCATAGGTGTTCGTGGGCGATCAATTTCCCCGACATCTTTGGCGCGCGGGACGTTCCGCATTTCCCCATTAAAGAAACAGACCACGATCTCTCCCACGACGCCGCGATCGACGTGTGCCGTTAGGGAGGGGCGCGGTGGATACGGAGTGGGATATGGCGTGCCGCAGGCCGCGCGTGCCCGTGCACTGTTTTGGGCCTGGCCCAACAGCGCTCGGCACCGTGTATGGCCCAGGCCCGGGGGCTCCTGTCGGTGTACTAAAGTAGGGGTACCTTAGTATCCCGAACTTGTGCACGGGCACTCGCAGCGTCCCGTGGCAGGGCTTGTCGTGCGACCGCCAAGGTCCACTGTGGTTCCTTTGGAGCCATTCAAGAACAAAGTATTCAAGTTAAAGAAACAAGGCCCCGACGAGAGGAGCTTGCCGGGAAGACCACTCAAGGCTCAAGACCACTTCTCTGGCACAAGACCCTGGCAAGGGGAGCTTGCCGGGAAGGCCAAACATGGCATTTCAAGAGACTTGCCGCGACGCACCCCGCGTCCCGGCAAGGCCCGGAGAGCGACAAGCTTCCGGGCGCGACAAGATAGCAGCCGCGGCAAGGCGCTTGCCGCGGCAAACTTCCACTAAGTACCCGCGCTCCAGCTCATCCACCGACGCGTCGCCCTGGGACCCTTCCAGGGGCACGTGGCGGAAGGCTGTGCAGCCTGGGGTACACGGTGGCAAACTACGATGACGAGGCCACCATCGTGGCGGACGGTGGCGCCCTGACGGACGCTTTTTGCACTATTTGGGGCGACGGCGATGGGCATTTAATGCCCTTGTCCCCTGCTGTCAGAGTTAGGTATAGAGCACTATGCATACACTGTTCCAACTACCACCCATTTTACATTTTTACCCTCGACTGCGTTGCCACCTATCGGTGACCCCTTTGACCTATAAAAGGAGGCCCATGCGCAACATAGAGGGGGTTCCAATCTTCGATCACTCTCACGCTAGGTCTTGTTAGCGATCAGCACTGTAGTTCTTCTCGCTCCCGAGCCAAGAACGCAATACAAACCAAGGCAGGAGTAGGGTTTTACGCATCCGTGCGGCCCGAACCTGGGTAAACTGCTCGCATGTTCGTCTCGATCCGCTCTTTGTGCATCCTCCGCCTCCTTGCCGTACCAAAAAGGGGCTCCGGTCCCATAGGTGTTCGTGGGCGATCAGTTTCCCCGACACAAATCACATATCATGTGACGAATAAAAATATAGTCTCGAGTGAAATACCGATAGTTGTTGGAAGAAAGCAGGGATGCCACTCGGGGGCATCCCCAAGTTTAGTTGGTTGCTCATTTTTGGATAATATCTTGGGATGCCGGGGCATCCCCAAGTTTAGGCTCTTCCATCCTTCCTTCATCCATCGTAACATAACCCAAAACTTGAAAACTTCAATCACATAAAACTCCAACAAAACTTTTGTGAGATCCATTAGTATAAGAAAACAAAATCACTACTATAAGTACTATAGTAAACCAATTCATATTTTGTATTTTTATTATATCTACTGTATTCCAAATTTTCTATGGCAAAAACTCATCAAAGAAAACCATAGAGCCATCACAATAAGCACACAACACAAAGAAAACAGAATCTGTCAAAAATAAAACAGTCTGTAGTAATCTGAAAGTTGCGAATAATTCGGGAACTCTAAAAATCTTGAAACAAATGGGGCCACGTGGGAAATTTGCATATTGATCATCTTCAAAAAGAATCAACTAAAAAGCATATTTCTGTTAAAAATGAGAATTTTTCTCGTGAGCGCAAAGTTTCTGTCTTTATCAGCAAGATCAAACAACTATCACCCAAGAAGATCCTATCGGTTCTACTTGGCACAAATACTAACTAAAACACAGAAACACAATCATACCAGTAGCATAATTTAGAAACACCCAAGAGCAGAAAGCAAAAAGCAAAAATAAATTTTATTCATTGGGTTGCCTCCCAACAAACGTTATCGTTTTACGCCCTTAACTAGGCATAATTCCAAGATTTTAAGTATTGTCATCCGTGTTGGATGTTCCATAAGTTGACCTAATTATATATTCATGAGGCAATTCAATCTTGGTTCTATGTAAGTGTTCCATCCCCTTTCTCAAGGGAAATTGTAATTTAATATTCCCTTCTTTCATATCAATCACCGCACCAATAGTGCGCAAAAATGGTCTACCAAGTATAATAGGGCGAGACGGATTGCATTCGATATAAAAATCAATAAATTCTATGGGTACATAGTTCCTATTTGCAAGAAGAACATCATTGATCCTTCCCAAAGGTTTTTTAATAGTGGAATCCGTCAAATGCAAATTAAGAGAGCAATCTTTAATATTGGTAAGACCAAGAACATCGCAAAGAGATTTCGAGATAGTGGAAACACTAGCACCCAAATCACACAAAGCAAAACACTCATAATTTATAATTTTGATTTTGATGGTAGGTTCCCATTCATCATGCAATTTCCTAGGGAAACTTCTATTTCCAATTTTTCTTCAAAAGCTTTCATCATAGCATCAACAATATGTTTAGTGAAAGCTTTATTTTGTTCATAAGCATGGGGTGAATTAATCATGGATTGCAATAAAGAAATACAATCCATCAAGGAGCAACTATCATAATTAAAGTCTTTGTAATCCAAAATAGTGGGTGCATCACTAGTTAAAGTCTTGACCTCTCCAAACCCACTTTTATCGTTATTCTCAATAAGATTTCACCCTCCGAAATATTGGGACGCCTTCTACCTAAATTTGACTCTTCTCCAGTCCCTTTATCTTCAAGTTGAACTTTACTAAACAAAGAGTCAATGGAAGAAACACCAATCATTTTAATGTCTTCATCATTTTTATGAAAGCAATCACTAGAAAACGCCTTTTCTAAAAAATCTCGTTTAGATCTAAGCATGGCGGTTCTTTTCTTACTTTCATCCATAGAAACATAATGAGCTTTAATTGATTCTTCAACTTTAGGCACAAAAATTTTCAACTTGAGATTTTCTACATCATGAGAAATCCTATCGATACTCCCAGACATATCAATCTTCTTCAATTTTTCTTCTATGGAAGCATTGAAAACTTTTTGAGTATTGATAAATTCTTTAATATTATTCTCTAGATCATAGGTATTACTATTATTATTGTAAGATTCATTCACATAGGAATTACCATAATTATTAGCGGAATTACTAGGAAAAGCCCTAGGATTAAAATTACCTCTATAAGCATTGTTGTTAAAATTATTTCTAGAGATAAAGTTCACAGCAATAGCATCACTTGTTTGCTCAATCAAAGTAGACAAAGGCATATCATTAGGATCAATAGGATCACTTTTATTAGCAACCATTTTCATAAGAGCATCAACTTTTTCATTCAAAGAATCAATCTCAACCGCATTAATCTTTTTGCTTGTCGGCGCCCTTTCGGTATGCCATTTCGAATAATTCGCCATAATATTATCAAGCAATTTGGTGGCGTCACCCAAAGTGATTTCCATAAAAGTGCCACCAGCGGCGGAATCCAAAAGATTTCGAGAAATAAAATTCAATTCCGCATAAAAAATTGTACGATCATCCCAAGATTTAACCCATGAGTTGGGCAATTCCTTAGCATCATTTTCATCCTTTCCCAAGATTGTGCAACATGCTCATGTTCAAGTTGCTTGCAATTCATGATTTGGGTTCTAAGGGATATATTTTTTGCGGGCGGAAACTATTTAGTGATAAAAGCATCTTTGCATTTGTTCCAAGAATCAATGCTATTGCGAGGTAAATAAGAAAACCAAATTTTTGCATGATCTCGCAAAGAAAACGGAAACAATTTCAATTTCACAATATCATTGTCCACATCTCTTTTCTTTTGCATATCTCATAATTCCACGAAGGTTTTGAGATGGGACGCGACATCCTCATTAGGAGTGCCGGAAAATTGATCTTTCATGACAAGAATCAACAAAGCAGTATTAATATCACAAGTCTCCGCACTAGTGGCGGGAGGAGCAATCAGAGTGCCAAAAAATATCATTTTTTTGGTATTGGAAAAATCACACAACTTAGTGTTCTCTTGTGTCATTTTTGAGCAAGTGTAAACAAGAACACAAGTGGCGGTAGATCCGACCAGAAAACGGCAAATGGAAAAGATGGCGAATAAAAATGGCAAATGTTTGTGAAGTGGGGGAGAGGAAAATGACAGGCAAATGGCAAATAATGTAATTGTGAGGAGATGAGATTTTTGATTAGGAACCTGGTTATGTTGAAGGTGCTCCCCGGCAACGGCGCTAGAAATTCCTTTTTGATGTCACTTAAAGCTATGTCGGTATTTCCCCAAAGAGGAAGGGATGATGCAACACAGCGGCGGTAGGTATTTCCCTCAGATGTGAAACCAAGGTTATCGAACCAGTAGGAGAACCAAGCAACACAACGCAAACAACACCTGCACACAAATAACAACTTCTTGCAACCCGACGTGTTAAAGGGGTTGTCAATCCCTTTTGGGGTACGACGCCTCAAGATAGGCAAAACGGGCGTGAGAAATTTGTAGTAGATTGATAGATCAAACGCCAAATAAAACAAATAAGAATAAATTGCAGCAAGGTATTTTGGGGTTTTTGGTTTAGTAGATCTGGAAATAAAAGAAAAGGCAAATAGATCGCAAAGGCAAATATATGAGAAAGAAGACCCGAGGGCCGTAGGTTTCACTAGTGGCTTCTCTCGAGAAAAATAGCAAACGGCGGGTGAACAAATTACTGTAGAGCAGAGTAATGCATTAAGAATGATGACATGATGTGGAAACGATATGTTTATCTATGGCGTTAGATATGAATCTCGTCGTTTTATCCTTAGTGGCAATGATAGATACGTGTCGGTTCTCCTTTTGTCACTGGGATCAAGCACCGTAAGATCGAACCCACTACAAGGCACCTCTTCCCATTACAATATAAAGAGATCAAGTTGGCCAAACAAAACCCAATATCAGAGAAGAAATACGAGGCTATAAGTAATCATGCATAAAAGAGATCAAAGAAACTCAAATACTTTCAGGGATATAAAAAGATAGATCTAATCATAAACTCAAAGTTCATCGGATCCCAACAAACACACCGCAAAAAGAGTTACACCATATGGATCTCCAAGAGACCATTGTATTGAGAATCAAAAGAGAGAGAGGAAGCCATCTAGCTAATAACTACGGACCTGTAGGTCTACAAGGAACTACTCATGCATCATCGGAGAGGCACCAATGGAAGTGGTGAACCCCTCCGTGATGGTGTCTAGATTGGATCTGGTGTTTCTGGACTCTGCGGTGGCTGGATGAATATTTCGTTGACTCCCCTAGGGTTTCTGGAATATTGTGGTATTTATAGAGCAAGGAGGCGGTGCGGGAGGCCACCGAGGTGGGCACAACCCACCTGGGCGCGCCAGGTGATGTTCAAAGGTATTCTGGACAAAGGTGTTTCTGGAATATTGTGGTGTTTATAGAGTAAATGTGCCGGTGATGATTTGGACAAAAACTTTGGAAATTAGCTAAAAAATATTTAGTAGGCAAATGAGTATTAAATGTTGCATGAGGAAAAGGTATGGACAGGAAAATGTGTCCAAAAAGTTTGGGGTCAATTGGGCAAAGGTAAATAACACTTGCTTCTCAAAGTGCCATTTAGGGCAGAATAGGAAAAGGAATATTGGTGAATTATTTTTGAACATGACAATGAAAAGTTTTTCCATATTTGATGAAGATAGGACCCAAACAATTTATGAGAATTATTTGGGAATTTTAGGAGTGATGGAGATATAGGTTGCTTCCCAACCTACGACAGACATGGTTATTCCTTGAATAGAAAAATGAATATTCCCTAGAAAAATAATATTGGGGTTGGGCCAAGATGAAAATGGCAAGGTCTTGGGAAGGATATGAGGATGACAAGCCACTCTGGAAAGAAAGAAGGGGTCATCTTCTTCAGTTTCCAGACCACATAGTCACGGAAAAAAGAAAAATCAAGCAAAATACTCAGAAAATCAAAAGAAAAAGAAAGGGCCAAAAATGAGGTTGTGACAATGTTGAGATGTGATATGGTCAATACGTGATGAGTTATACGTTATTGTATGAGATGATCATGTTTTGTAAATTATCGGCAACCGGCAGGAGCCTTATGGTTGTCTCTTTATTGTATGAAATGCAAGCGACATGTAATTGCTTTACTTTATTGTTTGAGTTAGAAATAGTCGTAGAAGCAATAGTTGGCGAGACGACCACGATGCTATTATGGAGATCAAGGTGTCAAGCCGGTGACGATGGAGATCAAAACTACGCTTTGAAGATGGAGATCAAAAGCACAAGATGATGATGGCCTTATCAAGTCACATATTTTGCATCTTATTTTGCATGTGATGTTTATCTTTTATGCATCTTATTTTTCTTAGTACGGTGGTAGCATTATAATATGACCCCTTCACTAAATTTCAAGATAATAGTGTTCTCCCTGAGTATGCACCGTTGCTACAGTTCGTCGTTTTGAGACACCACGTGATGATCGGGTGTGATAGACTCTACGTTCACATACAACGGGTGTAAGACAGATTTACACATGCGGAATACTTGGGTTATACTTGACGAGCCTAGCATCTACAGCACTGTTCAAGAAATCTTCCGATTGAGCGATTTATCGTCCGATTTATCGCTACTCTTGGGGTGACCGATAAGATTATGCCTTATCTTCATCATTTATCGTTTGAGCCGATTTATCGCTATGACAAGCGATTTATCGGGAATCTACCGATAAATCGGGCCTATTCGTAGTACTATGTTTGCAAGAACTATGTTTATTTGTGTTTTGTGGACCTTGTTACGCAATATGTAATGTTTTTTCTATTTTGTTTGTCATTATATCGGGATTCAAAGGCTAGGATTCAAGGTAACACTTCTATCCAATATTGTTTTGGTGTTGAATATAGCGTATTTTAGTGCTGGGAACCTGGGATTTGAAAAAAATGGCCGATTAATAGTCGACCGATAAAATCGATTAATCAGCCGATTACCGGTTAATCTCTAATCCCCAGCTGACCGAGACGATAACGATAAGCGATATCCTCAAGATTGATGTACAGACATGGCCTCGGAATATTGGAGACCGAAAGGTCAAACATGAGTCATATAGTAGATATGATCAACATAGAGATGTTCACCATTGATGACTACTCCATCTCACGGGATGATCGGACATGGTTTAGTTGATTTGGATCATGTATCACTTAGATAACCTGAGGGATGTTAATTTATGTGGGATTTCATTAGTAATTTGATTAATTGAACTTAATTTATCATGAACTTAGTCCTGATAGTATTTTTATATCTATGTTGTAGATCAATAGCTCGTGATTTAGCTCCCCTGTTTTTGATATGTTCCTAGAGAAAACTAAGTTGAAAGATGCTAGTAGCAATGATGCGGACTGGGTCCGTGATCTGAGAATTATCCTCATTGATGCACAGAAGAATTATGTTCTTGATGCACCGCTAGGTGACGCACCTGCTGCAGGAGCTGAATCAGATGTTATGAACTTTTGGGAAGCTCGATCTGATGACTACTCTATAGTTCAGTGTGCCATGCTATATGGCTTAGAACCGGGACTTCAAAGACGTTTTGAACGTCATGGAGCATATGAGATGTTCCAGGAGCTGAAGTTTATATTTCAAGCTAATGCCCGGGTTGAGAGATATGAAGTCTCCAACAAGTTCAATAGCTGCAAGATGGAGGAGAATAGTTATGTCAATGATTACATACTCAAAATGTATGGGTATCATAACCACTTGACTCGGTTGGGCATTTCCCTTCCACCTGAGAGTGTTATTGATACTTCTTCAATCACCGCCACCAAGCTACAAAGGCTTCGTGATGAACTATAATATGCAAGGGATGGATAAGACAATTCCCGAGCTCTTCGCGATGCTGAAATCGGCGGAGGTAGAAATCAAGAAAAGAGCATCAAATGTTGATGGTTAAGAAGGCCACTAGTTTAAAGAAAAAGGGCAAGGGAAAGAAAGGCAACTTCAAGAAGAATGGCAAGCTAGTTGTCACTCCCGTGAAGAAGCCCGTCGGTGTCAAAACCGGCATATCTCGGGTAGGGGGTCCCGAACTATGTGTCTGAGGATTGATGGTAATAGGAGGCTGGGGACACGATGTTTACCCAGGTTCAGGCCCTCTCGATCGAGGTAATACCCTACTTCTAGCAATATTAATATAGATGAATATGATTACAAGAGTTGATCTACCTCGAGATCATAACAGCTAAACCCTAGAGTCTAGCCTATGAGGATTTTGTGATTCTCTATTAGCCTCTACGGACTAAACCGTCTAGTTTATATATGCACTAGAGGGGCCTAGCATTTGTACATAGCCATCTTGCAGAGGAAGAAAATATTACACCCGGACCTAAAACTTGCCATTATACGAATACAAGAGTCCAATCTGGATACGAGAGACTATCTTAAACAATGATCTTCATGGCCCACCAGTCCGGCCCACCACGAGTTATCCGGCCACATGAGGACCCCTCAATCCAGGACTCCCTCGGTAGCCCCTGAACCTGTCTTCAATGATGATGAGTTCGGCTTCCGTATAGTCTTCGGCATTGCACGGCGGGTTCCTTTTTCTGAATATATCTTCTGCAAAAAGGGTGTATTGTGTTCGGCTCTGCATGGTTAGTACAACCCTTAGCATCAAAGGCAAGGCCTTGAAAGAAAAATGAATATTGTGTCTTTACAGAAAACTTTTCAGTGAAGCGTCGCGTCCATCCCATTAACATATCGAACCATTTTACTTGGTCCTAGTTTCGCGTTTCGAGGCAAAACCCCATTGACACGTCTTATCAGAGTAGAGATCGTGTCCGCTTATTGTGGGATCCTTATCAACGTGACGTGAGCATCCAAACCGCGCATTACACACGACCACTTTGGGAACCGGCGAGGTTTATGGCTAAAGTGGGGGGACGTTCTGTATACACAGCATTATAAAAGGATACCAATCCCTTTTATCAGCCCCACGCTTTCCTCAAGCTCGAGCTCTCCAATCTCCCTAGCCCCAGTATCCTCATCTCTTGCGCCCACCGCCCTTCATTTCTCAACCACTAGTTCCTTCTCCAGCAATGGCTGGATCAGGTGCCAGGGGCAAGTGGGAGGCCTCCACGGTCACCGAGAAAACCGCGGAGGATCTCCGGAGCACGGGCTATCTCATCGCCGACATCGCGCACCGAGTCCCCGCCAAGGGCCAAGTGATTCCCGTCCCAGAGGCGAGCGAGAGAGTTGTGTTCCTTTCGCACTTTGTTAGGGGGCTAGGATTCTCGCTCCACCCCTTTGTTCGGGATTTGCTATTTTTCTATGGGCTAGATTTCCATGATCTAGCCCCGAAGTTAATCCTTCACATCTCCGTTTTTATAGTGGTGTGTGAAGCTTTCCTCCGCATCTCTCCACACTTTGTCCTATGGCTTAAAACCTTCAACGTGAAGCCGAAGGTGGTGGACGGGCAGCACGCGGAGTGCGGGGGCGCTATGATAAGAAAGCTCCCGAATGCGACTTGGCCAAAATGGTCATTCGTAGAGACGAACAAGGTCTGGCAGCAGGAGTGGTTCTATATCACTGAACCCCGTGACGCTAAATGGGCGGCGGAACCTGCTTTTAGATCTGGACCCCTAGAGAGGTTGACCTCCTGGACTGAGAAAAGTCCAAACTGGGGGTCTCAAGTTGAGGTGACGACACACCAGAGCCGTGTGCCCGGCATGATTTCCAAGGGCTATCAGCTCTCGACCGTGGTCCAGGTAATGCTGGCCCGGCTTGTCCTTCCTTGCCAAAGCCGGGACTCCTCCCTATGGGAGTTCAATCCGGTAGGAGATCGGCCTATGAAGCATCTCTTTGCCTTTATGCACAAAGAGATCTGGAAGCATCTCTTCAAGAGCTAGAAGGAGTGGCCGAAGGAAACTGAGGACGCGGGCTATAGTACCGCGTTCTCCGCCCCAGAGGTAATAGAAAACTCCGCCGAACATATATCCACTTTCTTATTTAATGATAACAGGAATTGGAGTTTTTGCGTGATATACAGGCTGGACGAAGAAGGCAATCCGGATGAAGTGTCCGGCGCCTTTGCCCCAAGACCCAGAATCGCCTCGACTGACGGCGATGCTGGTCCCGGTGCTGTACAAGGTGCCGGTCAAGAAGCGCAAGAAGAAGGGCAAGGAGGCCGAAGACGGCCCCCGCCCCACGGACGAGAAATCTGAGAAGATCAACATCCTCTCCTCCGAAGAGGACGAGGATGACGAGGAAGAAGAAGAAGAAGAGGAGCCCCCTGTTCAAAGCAGGGGGACGAAGAGGGGGGCCGCCACTGACGCGGGTATGGCCGCACCCCAGAGGAGGCTGAACCTCTCTACCCATTCGGATTCATCATCCGAACAAAGCTTTGTGGTGCAGCCCAGGGAGAATCCCTCGACCGAAACGCAAGTTGTTCGGATATGTCAATTGCTACACCTTATTTGTTCAGCATACTAATGCCCTTTAAGTATTTTTCACTTGCTGACCTACAACCCTCCCCGAGCATGCCCTGACGCCTCCTTATCAGAGGGGAACTATTTGCGGTATGGAGAGACGGAGAGTGACCCGCCAGTCCGAGCTCCATCGTCCGTGGCCCGCAGGGATGCCGAAGTGTCCTCATGGCGTGCGCCTTCCGCTCAAGGAGATGGGGGCGGGGCAAGTGATGGGGTGACCGAGGGTAACACCTCGGCTGCCGCTGACCATGGGGAAACAATCCCCATGGAGGTCGAAGACGGGGGGCCCAAACAATCCAGGGCCCTACCGAATACTGATCCGTAGCCTAGCACAGCCCCGGGGTCTGAAGACCAGACCTCCCACGCGGGGGTGGATACAACGGCACCCAGAGTTAATTCGGAGGCGCCGGACGCTATGGAGGGTGCACTGCAAAGTGCTTCCATCATGGAGGAGCACTGCACTGTAATGGGTGCGGTGATGAAGAAGATTCAGTTCGTCAAAGGCGGACTGAATGAAGCTTTCAACAGCTTGTTAACAGGCTTCCAGGTAAGCAATGTAATGTTCTTTACAGAACTTTATTTGTTTTAAATACATATATATAACCAGTAGCCCCTGATGCTTTGTGTGATTCTGAACAGAATCGAACGAAGTATCCATAGTATAGCATATTCTAGAGCTGAATTGTATGCTTTTTGTATTTGAGCACGCTTCACTAGTTGCGGCAACTGCACGAGATGCAGAAGGTGCCGAACTAAATCTGAAGCTCTTGTTGGCCAACGCGGACCTCGACCGCGTCAACCAGCGTTTAGATGAAACACAAAGTATGCGGATTAAAGGAATTCAAGATGTCAAGAAGACTAAGAACATAAATTGAGTATGAGCATGAACTCTTTTATGATATTATGTATTACACAGTTGGCGCCACTGAGCTTGAGGCCCTTAAGGGCGAGCTTGCGAAGGACAAGGAGGAGGACGAGGCGAGCAAGGCAATAGCTGATAAGGCGGTTGCCGAACTAGAGGCCGAAAATGCCGAGTGCGAGAAGCATTAGGCTCGGGTGTCCGAAGTCGAGGTTGAGCTCAAAGATGCCATTCTCAAATGTGAGGCATTGGAAGAGAAGACTTCGGAACAGGCGTCCGAGCTTACTGCGGCAGTTAAGGCTGCCCAGGATGCGCGAGGCGAGGCACACAATGCCTTTGAAGAAATCAAGCAGGCACGACAGATAGCATCTGGTAAGACCTTTCTCTTACAGAGCATCTTCGGAGGGCAGACGTATCTTAGGCTGACACGGTTATAGAGTTCTCCAGGCGTGTTTGCTGATCTTCCAAGGAGCAGTGCTGACGCCGCCTAGTACTTCTGAGCCGAGGAGGGGAACGACACGGAGAAGCTGTTTTGATCACAGTTCTATGCGCCAAAACATCCGGTGCCCCTCAACGACCAGATGAAGTAGCTGGTCGAGCTGCACAATATGGCGGGTTCGGCCATGAAGTACTTGATAGTCCGCTATGACCCGCTGATCCGATCCCAAGTAGCTACTTCGAATTGGTGAAGCGGCTCGGCGAGGCGAGTCCGCGGGTCGACGCGTTGAATCGTTCGGCCTGCATAGAAGCTGCTTGGAGGGCCTTCGCCCGTGTAAAAGTACATTGGGCGAAGATGAGGGTGCATGATATAGCTACTGCTGGCCCACCCGCATGCAAGGAGCGTCGCAAGCCGTAGAAATACTCCGAGCACGTGCTACCTCTTGAGCTTGCGCTGTATTCCCTTGAAGAGGAAAGGGAGATGCAGCACGGTAGCGTAAGTATTTCCCTCAGTTTTTGAGAACCAAGGTATCAATCTAGTAGGACACCACGCACGAGTCCCTCGCACCTGCACAAACAAATAAGAACTTCGCAGACAACGCGATAAGGGGTTGTCAATCCCATTACGGTCACTTACGAGAGTGAGATCTGATAGAGATGATAGTTTATATTTTTGGTATTTTTGGTATAATAAAACAGCAAATAAAAGCGGTACAAGTAAAGTAGATGTAGATTGATATGTTGAGAATAGACCCGGGGGCCATAGTTTTCTCTAGTGGCTTCTCTCATGATAGCGATATTCTACGGCGGGTAAACAAATTATTGTCGAGCAATTGATAGAAAAGCGAATAATTATGAGACTATCTAGGCATGATCATTGTATATAGGCATCACGTCCGAGACAAGTAGACCGACTCCTGCCTGCATCTACTACTATTACTCCACACATCGACCGCTATCCAGCATGCATCTAGTGTATTGAGTTCATAAGAACAGAGTAACGCCTTAAGCAAGATGACATGATGTAGAGGGACAAACTCAAGCAATATGATGTAAACCCCATCTTTTTATCCTTGATGGCAACAATACAATACGTGCCTTGCTGCCCCTACTGTCACTGGGAAAGAACACCGCAAGATTGAACCCAAAGCCAAGCACTTCTCCCATTGCAAGAACTATAGATCTAGTAGGCCAAACCAAACCAATAATTCGAAGAGACTTGCAAGGATATTATGAGCACACATAAAAAGTTTAGACAAGAACCAAATATCTTTCATAGATAACCTTGATCATAAACTCACAATTCATTGGATCTCGACAAACACACCGCAAAAAGAGATTACATCGAATAGATCTCCTCGAAGACCGAGGATAACTTTGTATTGAGATCCAGAGAGAGAGAGAGAAGAAGCCATCTAGATACTAGCTATGGACCCGAAGGTCTGTGGTAAAATGCTCACAACTCATGGTGAGGGCGATGATGATGATGATGAAGGCCTCCGTGATGGATCCCCCTTCGGTGGAGCTCCGGAACAGGCTCCAAGATGGGATCTCCACGGGAACAGAAGCTACGGCAGTGGAATTAGGGTTTTTTCTCCGTTCACGGAGTTTCTGGGGTACGTGGACTTATATAGGAAGAAGGAGGGCACCGGGGGACGCTCGAGTGGGCCTCGAGGCTGGGGGCGCGCCCTGGGAAGGGGGCATGCCCCCCACCCTCGAGGGCCACTCGATGCTCCCCTGACGTGGTTCTCAAGTTCCTCTGGCGTGATTATCTCCAAAAATATCTCTCGCAAAGGTTTCATTCCGTTTGGACTCCGTTTCATATTCTTTTTCCGCAAAACCCTGAAATAGGCAAAAAAACAGCAATCTGGACTGGGCCTTTGGGTTAGTAGGTTAGTCTCAAGAATGATATAAAAGTGAATGATAAAGCCCATTAAACATCCAAGACTTCATAAATAATAGCATGGAACAATAAAAAATTATAGATATGTTGGTGACGTATCAGCCATCCCCAAGCTTAATTCCTGCTCGTCCTCGAGTAGGTAAATGATAAAGAAAGAATTTTTGATGTGGAATGCTAACCAGTATAGTTTTTCCATGTAATTCTCTTAATTGTGGCATGAATGTTCATATCTGGAAGATTCAAGATAAAAGTCTATATTGACATAAGAAATAACAATACTTCAAGCAATACTAACAAAGCAATCATGTCTTCTCAAAATACTATGGCTAAAGAAAGTTATCCCTACAAAATCATATGGTCTGGCTATGCTCCCTCTTCATCACACAAAATATTCATATTATGCACAACCCCGATTTCAGCCAAGCATTTGTTTTCATACTCTATCTTTTCAAACCATTCAACTTTCACGCAATAAATGAGCGTGAGCCATGGATATAGCACTATGGGTGTAATAGAGCTGGTTGTGGAGAAGACAAAAAGGAGGGAAATAGTCTCACATCGACTAGGCGTATCAACAGGCTATGGAGATGCCCATCAATAGATATCAATGTGAGTGAGTAGGGATTGCCATGCAACAGATGCACTAGAGCTAAATATGAATGAAAGCTCAACAAAATAAACTAGTGGGTGTGCATCCAACTTGCTTGCTCACAAAGACCTAGGGCATTTGAGGAAGCCCATCATTGGAATATACAAGCCAAGTTCTATAATGAAAGTTCCCACTAGTATATGAAAGTGACTAAGCATGGTGCTACTTTGAAGAACATGGTGCTACTTTGAAGCACAAGTGTGGAAAATATAGTAGCAATTGTCCCTTCTCTCTTTTCTCTCATTTTTTGGAGGGGCTTTCTCATTTTTTTTTATTAGCCCCTCTCTATTTTTTTGGGCCATCTCTTTTTTTATTGGCCTTTCCTCACATGGGACAATGCTCTAATAATGATGATCATCACACTTTTTATTACAACTCGAAATTACAACTCGATACTACAACAAGTATGACTCTACATGAATGCCTCCGGCGGTGTACCGGGATATGCAATGAATCAAGAGCGACATATATGAAAAGTTATGCATGGTGGCTTTGCCACTACTACGATGTCAACTACATGATCATGCATGGCAATATGACAATATGATGCGTGTCATATAAACGGAACGGTGGAAAGTTGCATGGCAATATATCTCGGAATGGCTATGGAAATGCCATGATAGGTAGGTATGGTGCCTGTTTTGAGGAACAATATGGTGGCTGTTTTGAGGAAGGATATATAGTGGGTTTATGGCACCGATGAAAGTTGCGCGGTACAAGAGAGGCTAGCAATGGTGGAAGGGTGAGAGTGCGTATAATCCATGGACTCAGCATTAGTCATAAGAACTCATATACTTATTGCAAAAATCTACGAGTCATCAAAACAAAGCAATCAACGCATGCTCCTAGGGGGGAGGTTGGTTGGAGTTAACCATCGCGCGCCCCCGGCCTCCACACAAAGGTTGGCACTCTACAAATACCTCATGCTCTAACTTCGTCACATAGCGGTTCACCATACGTGCATGATACGGGAATCACTAACCTTAACACAAGTATTTCTCAATTTCATAATAACTCCACTATCATGACTCTAATATCACTATCCTCATATCTCAAAACAATTATCAAGCATCCAACATCTCATTCTATTCAATGCACTTGGTGTGAAATTTTTACTACATTGACATTGGATGTCTATCATGTGAAGACTAGTTTCTTTAGCCTAAACATATTACCATGCTGTTTTAATAGACTCTCAAATAGATATAAGTGAAGAATGAGAGTTCATCAATTTCTACAAAATATTACCACCACCGTGCTCTAAAAGATATAAATGAAGCACTAGAGCAAAATCTATTCGACTCAAAAGATATAAGTGAAGCACATAGAGTGTTCTAATAATTTCTAGGCCATATTTAACTCTCTCAAATAGGTGTGTCCAGCAAGGATGATTGTGGCAAACTAACAATCAAAGACTCAAATTATACAAGACGCTCCAAGCAAAACACGTAACATGTTGCGAATAAAAATATAGCTCCAAGTATAGTTACCGATGGATGAAGACGAAAGAGGGGATGCCTTCCGGGGGCATCCCCAAGCTTAGGCTTTTGATTATCTTGAATTCCTTGGGTTGCCATGGGCATCCCCAATCTTAGGCCTTTGGTACTCCTTGTTCCATAGTCCATCAAAGCAATACTCAAAACTTGAAAACTTCACAACACAAAACTTAGACAAAAATTCTCGTGAGCTCCGTTAGTAAAAGAAAGCAAACCACTACTCAAAGGTACAACAATGAATTCATTATTTGTTTATATTGGTGTTAAACCTACTATACTCCAACTTCTCTATGGTTCATATCCTCCAATACTACTCATAGATGCATCAGAATAAGCAAACAACACACGAAAAACAGAATTTGTCGAAGAGAGAACAGTCTGTAGTAATCTGCAAGGTTCGCCTAATTCGGGAACTCCAAAAACTTCAAACTAAATTGATAAATTTGCGGAATTTGTCTACCAATCATTTGCAAAAAGAATCAGTTAAAAAGCACGTTCTGGTAAAATCCCACGACTACTTTAGTGAGCGCTAACGATTCTGTTTTTCACAGCAAGATCACATAAACTTCACACAAGTCTTCCCAAAGGTTCTACTTGGCACAAACACTAAACAAAACATGAAACCACATCTAATCAGAGGCTAGATGCAATATTTATTCCCTAATAGAAAAAAACAAAAAACAAAAAATTGGGTTGCCTCCCAACAAGCGCTATCGTTTTACGCCCCTAGCTAGGCACGATACAAGATAGATCTAGGGATAGCCATAGTGGTACGATATGTCGCGAAAGCTCATCTCCTATTCCCTATGTTCAGCAGCAAGCTTCTTTTGTGGCAACCAAATGTAATCAAAACGGCTAAATTTAATGGGACAAAAGTCCCCTACATCAATCTCAGGAGGAACGGGTTCCTCCTTTGGTCCTTTGTAGTGGATGACCAATTCATCATTATAGGTATTCTTTTGGCAGAAGGCCATAAGCCTTCGTTCAAGGGAGAAGCCTAACCCATTATTTTGAACAGCAAAGTCATCGTTTATCTCAGAAATTCTGTCAATCAAGATCTCAACAGGAACCTTTTTTTCTAAGGTTTTCATTAAAAGCAACATGATTAGGAGATCGCAACCGCATAAGGTCTTCTTGATTGAACAAGATAGCCTCTATAGGAGGTCGACCAGCATCTACTCCGTAATGAGCAAAGATTTCTCTGGCCTCTTTCATGATATATTTAAATTCATGAGCCAAAAAGATAGTAGCTGCACGCTTAACGGAAGAATGCTCAATATTAGAGAACTCCAAAAATACTCTCTGAATACAGGGATGCATATGGATAAATTGCCTTTCAATTTCTACTATGAGCGTAGATACAGCATCCGCAAGGCTACTAGTTCTGTGAAGAATAGAGCCACCCATAGTGAGCAAAGCACCGGCACAAGTAAAGTCTTAAAGAACCCCTTTTCCAATAATATTACCACTACCAACTCGGAACTTCTTAATATGTGAAGTGGTAGCTTCATCCGGGGGGGTCAACATGAACGTTGCCCTCGGCATTGCTAACCTTCTCGATAAAATCGTCCCCCATCTCAGACATGAGGGCAAGCAAGCAAGCAACACACAAGCAAACAAGAAGCAAGCGAAAGGAAAACACATGACGGAAGAAGGGCAAATAAAACGGCAAGGGTGAAGTGGGGGAGAGGAAAACGAGAGGCAAAAAAATGTAATGTGAAGGATAAGGGTTTGTGATAGGTACTTGGTATATGACTTTTGCATAAGCCTCCCCGGCAATGGCGCCAGAAAGTCTTCCTGCTACCTCTTGAGCTTGCGTTGTATTCCCTCGAAGAGGAAAGGGAGATGCAGCACAGTAGCGTAAGTATTTCCCTCAGTTTTTGAGAACCAAGGTATCAATCCAGTAGGAGACACGCGTGAGTCCCTCGCACATGCACAACCAAATAAGAACTTTGCAGCCAACGCGATAAGGGGTTGTCAATCCCTTTACGGTCACTTAAGAGAGTGAGATCTGATAGAGATGATAGTTTATATTTTTGGTATTTTTGGTTTAATAAAACAGCAAATAAAAGCGGTAAAAGTAAAATAGATGTAAATTGTTATGTTGAGAATAGACCCGGGGGCCATATTTTTCTCTAGTGGCTTCTCTCATGATAGCGTTATTCTACGGCGGGTAAACAAATTATTGTCGAGCAATTGATAGAAAAGCGAATAATTATGAGACTATCTAGGCATGATCATTGTATATAGGCATCATGTCCGAGACAAGTAGACCGACTCCTGCCTACATCTACTACTATTACTCCACACATCGACCGCTATTCAGCATGCATCTAGTGTATTGAGTTCATAAGAACAGAGTAACGCCTTAAGCAAGATGACATGATGTAGAGGGACAAACTCAAGCAATATGATGTAAACCCCATCTTTTTATCCTCGATGGCAACAATACAATACGTGCCTTGCTACCCCTACTGTCACTGGGAAAGGACACCGCAAGATTGAACCCAAAGCCAAGCACTTCTCCCATTGCAAGAACTATAGATCTAGTAGGCCAAACCAAACCAATAATTCGAAGAGACTTGCAAGGATATTATGAGCACACATAAAAAGTTCAGAGAAGAACCAAATATCTTTCATAGATAACCTTGATCATAAACTCGCAATTCATTGGATCTCGACAAACTCACCGCAAAAAGAGATTACATCGAATAGATCTCCTCGAAGACCGAGGAGAACTTTGTATTGAGATCCAGAGAGAGAGAAGAAGCCATCTAGATACTAGCTATGGACCCGAAGGTCTGTGGTAAACTACTCACAACTCATGGTGAGCGCGATAATGATGATGATGAAGGCCTCTGTGATGGATCACCCTCCGATGGAGCTCCGGAACAGGCTCCAAGATGGGATCTCCACGAGAACAGAAGCTACGGTAGTGGAATTAGGGTTTTTTCTCTATTCCCGGAGTTTCTACGGTACATGGACTTATATAGGAAGAAGGAGGGCACTGGGGGATGCTCGAGTGGGCCTCGAGGCAGGGGGCGCGCCCTGGGAAGGGGGGCGCGCCCCCCACCCTCGAGGGCCACTCGATGCTCCCCTGACGTGGTTCTCAAGTTCCTCTGGCGTGATTTTCTCCAAAAATATCTCTCGCGAAGGTTTCATTCCGTTTGGACTCCGTTTGATATTCTTTTTCTGCAAAACCCTGAAATAGGCAAAAACAGCAATCTGGACTGGGCCTTTGGGTTAGTATGTTAGTCCCGAAAATGATATAAAAGTGAATGATAAAGCCCATTAAACATCCAAGACTTCATAAATAATAGCATGGAACAATCAAAAATTATAGATACGTTGGAGATGTATCAGGACGTCATAGAAGGCGCCCGCGTTGTAGAAGGCCAGTGCTCGAAGGATATTATCTTCGAGTAATTGTATCCGGATGTAAAAGACTTTAGCTTATGACCCGATGTATATAACTTTTGCGCTATTATAATATGAGCAACTTTTATCTCCTGTGTGGTTGTTTATATAATTCTGAAAGTTTCCAGTCGTCGGCATCCGCCCCCACGTACATAGTACTGGGGTGTTCGATCATATGCAAATACACTCTTTGTCCAACGTCTTGGTCCGTGTAGGAGGTGTATGTAGAGCGTACCAGGCAATTAGACTATGCGGCGTTATTGCTTTCACTTAGCCAGAGGAATTTGACAAATGAGGCTAGGTACTAGCCCCTGGTGTGGATACGATATTCCCTATTATAAGGTATCCAATTGCACCAGGCTGAGCGAAAAAACCAACCCTTCGTATAACATGGGGTAGATCTCTATCGATCGTAGTATAAAACTAAGCCACTGGATTGCAAACCAGGTTCGCGCCTATCATGACCGTCAGTTTTCGGCTTTCTCTATTGAGGTACTTGATCGGACGAGCCAGAAGTACAATTGCAGTAGTTCTCCCTTTACAACCTAGCCGAACAATCAGGAACGTAGGGGTAAGAACAGGAGCCGGGCAACCCAACTATTGACCCAAGACATGATTTGGAACTGATGCATATAAGGCAAATATCTAGGACGCCGAACACTCCTTTGAGGTGTTCAGACTTTTTGACATATACCGGGCTGAATACAGCCCCTGTTAATAGACCCTGTTGACAAGGCACATGTGGCAATCTGACATGGGGAGAGAACATTTATGGTGAGTAAATAAAACTCAGAACATAATGTAAATCAAGTTGCTCTATTAATATCCCTTTATAGTACGGCGAGTCGTAAGCTTACAAATAATGCCGATGACTTTCTTGGACATTTTACATGCCAGAAAGGTATAAGACAAGAAAGAGAAAAAAGTTTTACACATGGTCTTAATCTAAAAATAAACCTTAGTGCGGGTCCCTGCTGCACGTCTGCACCGTTTCCTCCTCTGTAATGTGTCCTTGAAAGGGGGGAGTGTGATGACCATCCGTAAAAGAAAAAGAAACCAGGAAAAGAAAAAGAGATCCAGTGTGGCCATAAACAAGACTGGTTTGTTTAGTGAACCTTAAAAGATAATTTTAGAGTCCGAACAGGGTCGAGCTGAACTATGGACTATATGCAGTGTGCCCCCAGCGTCGCCCAAGGGATTTTTAGGGCATAATTATGTACCGAGGCACATATGCTATCACCTTATGGGGCAGTCGATGGGGGCATAGCTGCTAATCTAGCTCAGGTTCATCTGAGCTGCCGCACTGAGGCGTGTGCCGGACACGTTTAGCTATGTCCGCGACCGATAGGTTATTCGGCATGAATAGGCCGTTTTGGACTTCGGCTGTTAAGGCCGCAGTGTCCTCCTCCGTGCGGAGAGAGCGCTCCATATTTCCATTGACCGTGATGACGCCACGTGGTCCATGCATTTTAAGCTTTAGATAAGCATAATGCGGGACTGCATTAAAGCGGGCGAAGGTCGTTCTTCTGAGTAGTGCATGATAGCCACTTCAGAATGGAGCTATGTCAAAGATTAACTCTTCGCTTCGAAAGTTACCAGGAGAGCTGAATACGACCTCCAATGTTAAAGAGCCTGTGCAGCGGGCTTCTACGCCCGGTATCACTCCTTTAAAGGTCGTGCTGCTTGGCTTTATTCTTGATGGGTCAATCCCCATCTTGCGGACAGTGTCCTGATATATCAGATTGAGACTCCTACTGCCGTCCATAAGGACTCGGGTAAGATGGTATCCATCGATTATTGGATCGAGCACTAGGGCAGCCGAACCCCCATGACGGATACTAGTTGGGTGATCCCTGCGATCGAAAGTGATCAGACAGGCCGACCACGGGTTGAATTTGGGGGCGACAGGCTCGACGGCATAGACATCTCGGTGTGCGCGCTTGCGCTCCCTCTTTGGGATATGAGTGGCATATATCATGTTCATTGTTTTGATCTCCGGTGGAAATTTCTTCTGTCCCCCTGTATTCGGCTGGCGAGGTTCATCCTCGTCTTCGCTTTGAGGTCCCTTCCCCTTGCGTTCGGCATTGAGCTTGCCGGCCTGCTTGAAAACCCAACAATTACAGTTGGTATGGTTTGCAGGCTTTTCTGGGGTGACATGGATTTGGCAGGGCCTATCTAATATTTTGTCCAGGCTAGATGAACATTCTTTGTTGCCTTTAAATGGCTTCTTCCGTTGACCGGGTCTGGAGCCGCTGAATCCGGCGTTTACCGCCGTGTCATCTGGGCTTCCAACATTATTTCGACATTTGTTTTTGTTACGTCATGGCTTTCCATTGCCGTCCCTGACTTCAGATGTTCCAGGGTCGCTGGTGCCGCTATGAGCTAACCAGCTATCCTCGCTCGCGCAAAAGCGGGTCATGAGTGTAGTTAGGGCTGCCATTGTCCTTGGCTTTTCCTGTCCGAGGTGTCTGGCTAGCCATTCGTCCCTGACACTGTGCTTGAAGGCCGCTAAGGCTTCGGCGTCTGGACAGTCGACGATTTGGTTCTTCTTAGTGAGAAACCAATTCTAAAGCTTGCGGGCTGACTCCCCGGGTTGTTGGATGATGTGACTTAGATCGTCAACATCCGGGGGCCGAACATAGGTCCCTTGAAAATTGGCCTGAAAAGCGTCCTCATGTTCTTCCCAACTCCTAATGGAGTTCTCTGGGAGGCTGTTTAGCCAATGCCGAGCTAGTCCTTTTAGCTTGAGGGGTAGGTATTTAATGGCATGGAGATCATCTCCGCGAGCCATGTGGATGTGAAGGATGAAGTCTTCTATCCAGACGGCAGGATCCGTCGTTCCATCATACGCCTCGATGTTCATAGGTTTAAACCCTTCTAGAAAATCATGATCTAGCACCTCATCGGTGAAGCACAGAGGGTGTGCGGCGCCTCTGTATTTTGCTATATCATGGCGTATGTCCGATGGTTGTGATGTTCGGTATTGCCCCCGAACTAGTATCTGACCGGCGTGATTGGCTTGGTAGCTGTCGTCCCGTGTGGGAGCATGGTCCCTAGATCCGTAGATGGATCTGGTCTTGCCGGCCTTGTTGTTCAGGTCCTCACGCAAATCGTGTTTCCAGACTTGAGCCGCATCCTCCTTTCCTTTACGGGGTGGGGGTGCGGGCTTGTTTACAACGTTGCTAGCTACTATGCTCCGTCCGCGAGGTGGTCGGTCTGGCTTATCGGCGGTATGGGCGTAGTGGCCTCATCATCGAATTCGGGCAGCAGTTTACGCTTAGGATAGCCTTTGGTTTGGCGATTGTAGCGATGTTTTTGCTCAGCCTCTAGCACTTCATTCCATCTATCATTGAGCGTGTCATGTGCGGCTCGAAGCCATCTTTGCTGCTTTTTCAGGCTGCTTGCGATGACAATAAGCCTCCGATGGAAGCGCTTTTGTTCTAAGGGTTCTTCTGGGACGATGTATTCGTCATCGCCCAGGCTAACATCCTCTTCGGAGACAGGTTCATAATTACTATCTTCGGCATCGCTGTCATCAGACAGTGGTTTTGGACTGTGTTCGCCGTCCTCTCGCTCGTCCTGCTCCATCGCTGGGTCAGCGGGGTCTTAGGCTTGCTCCGGATTGTCACCATCGTTGGTGACAATGTTGCTATCTTTTCCTTTACGGGATTTAGTTCGGCACTTTGGACACCGACGTTTGGGAGGTTCTTCGACAGGCTTGTCCTTTAAGGGATCGTTTTCGCCGTCGCCCTCCTTCTCCTTACGTGTATCCACCATATACACGTCGTATGAAGTTGTAGCTGTCCACCGCCCGGTTACGGGCCGGTTTTGATCTAGATCTACTTCGGCTTCGAGGTCCATCCCTTCAAAGTCTTCGGAAGCGTAATCAAGTAGATCAGTTAGATCTTCGACCGTGGCTACCAAGTGGGTGGTGGGCGGGGAGCAAAATTCTCCATTAGCCTCCAGTTCGAACTGGATATAATTCGGCTGTGTGTCCCCAGCTAAGGAGAGGGATTTTAACGATTTTAACATGTCGCCAAAGGGTGAGTGCTG
>LR738715.1:270087055-270101165 GCA_902687465.1 Secale cereale
TTGGGTTGGGGCACTTGTTAGCATAATGACCCTTCTGAGTGCACTTGTTGCAAACCACTTCTGAGAGAGGACGGCGATAAGGAGCACTTGACTTGGAAGCTTGAAAATGGTTCTTTGACTGGTTGCTTGGGTTGGGTGGGTGGGAGAAAGCACGGCCACCAGAGTTATTGTTGTTGTTGTAGGGAGCTCGGATCACTAGAGGAGGTGGAAGCCAAAACTTATGTTGCTTTGCGACCACTTGAGAAGAAGAGGAGGAGTGAACAGCGTCTCTGATCCTCTTTTTGGAAGCTTCCATCTTGAGCTGGGCTACCTCTTGCTTAAGCGCCATGTTATAGAATTTATCAAACTCATCAGGCTCGAACAAGGTGAGGGCAAGTTGGAGTTCATCCTTCAGACCACCATGAAACTGATAGATCTTGCTCTTGGCATCTGGGATGTCTTGCTTTGCATAGCGGGCAAGGTTTTGGAACTTGACATTATATTGGTAGACAGACATAGTGCCTTGCTTCAGGTTGCGGAATTGCTCACGCATACCCTCGATGATACTTGTTGGAATGTGGTGAGAACGAAAGTCCTTGCAGAAGTCATCCCAGGAGATTACACGCCCTGCTCTGGAGTCTTTGTACTGCTGCCACCAATCAGCTGCTTAGTCCTTGAGTTGGAAGGCTGCAAACTTCACATAGTCCTCGGGCCTTACGTTGCTGCACTCGAAATGCTTCTTGATATCTGTTATCCAGTCTTCAGCATCTAGAGGGTCCACACATTAACTGAATGCCTTTGGTTGATTTGCCAGGAACTGGTTGAGCGTAGCAAAGTGCGGTTGGTTGAACAAATTGCCTTGGTTCCCATGAGCACCCTGATTTGCTTGATTTGCTTGAATATTCTGCATCATTTGCATAAGCATCTGGGTGTTCTGGTTCGTAGCTTGCATAATTGCTCTCCAGGCCTCAGACGAAGGAGGAGGTGAAGGAGGACGATCAGGAACCTCTTCACCCTCTGGGTTAGCATTGGGAACCCTTTTAGGAGCCATCCTGAAAGAGATGACCACTATTAGCCATTTGATTGAAAGAAGATATAAGGTTAATCAACGGCTAGAATTGCAACATAGTCTTCACAAGAATCATTCGAACAAGAGGAACGAATGAAATTCTCAGTTTAATAGTAACAACATTCTTCACGAGAAGCCACTTGGGAGACAAAAGGTAAATAAAAAACAACAAGGAACAGATAGAACAAATACAAGATGGAAGCTTCGTTCGACATATTCGTGTTGAAAGCTTATGGAACGTGTTACAAAAGGGTTTTGCAATCCCCGGATCAGCATAGCCAAGGACCCTTTAAGATGCAACTCCCGATCGGAACAACGGCCATAAAACTACTTCACTCAATGTAGAACCCCGAACTCCATATCATGCACTCGTTGGAAGAATGCCTATGATCTACTAGATGAACCCACCTATTAATTTCCGAAAGTTTCCAGTTATGCAATCAGGTGTTGGGGATACAGGGGAAGCATCACGCACTCAACTCTAATCCTACATCCAGCTGTATCCATCCTTCAACACATAACCAGTTATTTCCGGAAACCGTCTACCTCGGACCTTCGAAACGCATCTACTATACAAGCTATGGCAATACTCCCGAACTACCTCCCCAGTACTGGGTGATGTCGGGGTTATCTTGCCACTAACCGCATAGGAGAGTTTTTGATGTCGGCCGTCTTAAGTATTCTAGAACTGATGCGATATATTTGTGACGACAACACCTCGGAGCTCAACTCCCCGGGACACTGCCACAACCCCTAAATGACAGGAGGCATCGAGAACAATGTTCTCGTCACAAAGACATCAAAACAATCCAAACAATACTCGCGAGATTCCTAAAAAAAATTGGTGAATTTTGAGAGTAGAAGAGACAAGAGTAATCGTCAGGAGTCCTCACTAGAGTGAAAAGAGATGAGGAGCAAAAGAATTCCTACTCTCCGATATATATATAGGACTCAAAACATTTTAAGTGTGTGCCTAGACTCAACCGTCAATGATTCGATCAATCAGTGGGGGCTTCTAGGTCGGAGAAGGCTCTGAATACCAACTTGTAATGCCCAGGATGGGACTATACCTCCTACGTGTCGAGGCACGACTTAAAGGTATAAGCCCATTCTGGAATGATCTCAAGTTTGGTATGTTTGCACATCTCATGTAAAAATGGGGATGTAAAAAACAAAAGAGATAGTTGGCTTACACTTGCCACGTCACACAATTCATTACATAGCAAATCATCATTCAAATAACATCACAACCCGTCTACGGGTGAAGATCCAAATGAAAGATACCAAACATACATAAAGCCACAGGTCGAATCACCCCTAGTAGAAACCACTACTGATCATCGGGATAGTGCACATAGTAACGGCTACATTCCTCATCGTACTCCCAGTATAGCTCTGTGCCGTCTCCTGAGTAGTTCACCATAGTACATGCATCTGGTGTGGTGTAGAATCTGTCAGCCACAGAGGACTCAGCAATCCCGTTCCCGGGTAGCAGAACTATCTAAGCCTTGGGTGTGGAACAAGGCTAAAGAAAGAATAAACGTCTGCAGCTGCACTAGCACTAGCTTACGTGATAAGAGCGAGAAGAGAAGTGCCACGAGCGACAAGATGATCACGAAGTGATCCTAACTAAGCACGTCAATCATAACCCCACCGTGTTCACTTCCCGAACCCCTTTCGAAAAATGACCGTCACGGTACTCATGCTGGTAGTGTGTTCTGAACATGGTGTCAAGTTTTCTACAACCGGATATTAACAAATTCCCATCTGCCACATAACCGCGGGCACGGCTTTCGAAAGTTCAAAACCCTGCAGGGGTGTTCCAACTTGTCCCATTACAAGCCCACGATCCGCGGAGTCGCAACTCCAAGGTGGGAAGGCCCGAGTATCCTCGGAATCCCGTGCTCAAGATACTCCGACTAAGGTAAGGCTAATCCAGGAAATCCTCCCAGCGTGCCGACACCCTGATAGTAGTCGCGCGTATCTCGTCTCAGGCCACGACCGGATGGTGATCCCACAGGTTTTTACCAGCCCTCGGGTTCCCCCAAGGTGGCCCCGCGTAACCCCCAGTTTGGACCAACACTCATGTGGAGCACTGGCCCGGGTTGTTGATTAAGAAGAGGGTTAATTACTCCCTATGCAAGTTTTTAGTTGTTTAGGCAAATAGTACCAATGTTGGGACTTGCTGGAAAAGACTTAGCGCTAAGTGGTTTATCGAGGGGGTCCCATAACCCCAACCGTGTGAGGAACGCAAAATCAAGGAACATAACACCGGTTTATACGGTTCCTAGGGCGGCATGAGTGGAACAAAACACCGAGCAAGAGGCTCAGCCTTCCACCCATTACCAATATATAGATGATTTCATTAAAGATTTTATATAGTGTGATATCCCAACAAGCTTCAGCATGAAGCAAGAATCTTCAAATCTTCTCCTGCAACTAGCAATGCTATAAGAGGGGCTGAGCGAAGCCTACGTAGCCAAACAAAGGTTTGCATAGGTTGGGTGGTTAGACAGATTCATGGTTACAATAGGAGGCTGACATACAAACATGGGCATCGAGGCAATAAACTAAAGAGCGAGACTTCTAGCAATAGGCAAAGATAGTAATGATATCTGGGTCAGGTCATCTTGCCTGTCGAGTCGTCGATGGGATCGTAAGAGGGCTCCTCGTTCTCAACCTCGGTAGTAACCTCGTTCTCGTACTCAGTCTCGGCTTCCGGCTCTACTCAACACAAGAACACACGAGGCACGAAATCAAACAAGATGCAATGCGCAAACTACAGGATGCATGGCTGATGCACTAAGGAAACACTGCAGATGCACTTAGGATGCGCAGCAAGCCAACATAGGAAGCACAGAGAAACAGCACAAGAAAGATGACAACACACTCAAGCAATTAGGATGCAAGACAAGTCCATTTAGGATGCAAAACATGGCAAGGTAGGAAGCACAGAGAAACAACACAAGAAACAGCAGGTTTAAATGAGGCCGGAAACTACTTAAGACAAATTCCATAAGTCCTCATATGCATAGTTTGAAATTAGTCCAGATCTGAACAAACCTTAAGTTAAAGTTGTTAAACAGCAAGTTAACATGCACCATGACAATCTACATGAAATTCTAGTCAAGTTTCATATAAAGTTTGTTTAAAACGGAGCTACGGTCTAGAAGATATGATCAAGATAAGATAAGCATGGAAACGGTGCAAGATGCACCCAAACATCAAGCAAATATACTCCAAACATGTAAACAAGATGATATTATGATTCTACATGCAAAATCACACAAGTTTCATGTAGGCACGCTCAAAACGGAGCAACGGACTAAAAGGTACACCCGAAAAAAGAAACAATGCAAAGCTGAAATTAACAGCCACATAGCAACTTTGGGGCAAGAAATATATACTCTACAGCACTCAAACATGGTGACAAGAAGTATGGACATGAAGTATACATATCCTACAGCAAACAACTCCATTGGAGCATCTCCATAGGAGGCATGGATCAATAGCAACAAGCTACAACATTTTGAACATGACAATAAAAACCTGACAGCAGTATTTTATAGCAACTTGGGAGCAAGAATTAAATATGCTACAGCAACCCAAATGAGCATGTGAGGACATGGATGGATAGCCAACAACATATACAACAAGGAATGATCAATGGCCACCCCAAAACTAACATGGATTTGCCTAGGACAACAAGCAAACATAGCATCAGGATATTACAGATTCCAGACTTGGTGAAATTTCACTAAGTGTTAAAACAGCAATATTATCATGGCATGTTTGTGAGAATGTTTAAGTCACCTCAAAGCATATCATGGCAATTGGTTTGCACCACAGCAAAGAACACATGATGGGGTATCCAAAACATATGAGCATGTGGCATGGGGACAAACACAACAATAGCAACGAGCTCCTCAACTAGGCATCTCGTAACAAGTTACAAAACATAACAGCCACATACACTTTTGCAACAGGGATAAACATGGCAAAATGAACTCTAACAAGCATGCTATAGCAACCAACATGTAGAGCATCTCATGATGAACATTTGGACATATCATTTGCTTGATTTGGATAAACATGCACCAAGTTATCACATTTCAAACATGGCATGAAAACAACTAATAGCAGCAGTTTATATCAAGTAGCACTCTTGTCATGATGATTAAGACATCTAGATGGACTCAAACATGCATGACACAATGGAACAAAACATAGTACACATCACCACGATCATTTTGACATATTATATGCACAAATCGGACAAGCACAGTAAAAGTTATTGCTATCACAATAATGCATCAGACAACAGTTTAACAGGGACTAAACTATAATTATGCAATTATTCGAGAAAAAGAAAAAAAAAACGCCGACGGGGAAAAAAACACAAGGGCTAGATCTGGGCAGTGGGCCT
This sequence comes from Secale cereale, assembly GCA_902687465.1. Classification (NCBI taxonomy): domain Eukaryota; kingdom Viridiplantae; phylum Streptophyta; class Magnoliopsida; order Poales; family Poaceae; genus Secale; species Secale cereale. The sequence continues at coordinate 270,092,530 of LR738715.1, forward strand.
CACCTCGCGGGCTCGGCCCGAGGTGGCTGGGCCGGCCGATGCGGGCTGCGGGGAAGGCCCACGCGGAGGAGTCTGGCACGACGCGGCCGAGGCGTCGTCCCTGCCGATCCCGCCTGGATCGGGCAAGGGCGCGGGCGGAGGTTGCCGGCGAGATCCGGCGGCGGGGTGACGGGATCCGGTCCGCCGCGCCGGATCCGAGCGGCAGCGAGGCCGGGCTCGCCTCGGAGGGCGGAGGGGAGCACGGGCGGCGAGGTCCAGGCCGGAGGCGCTGGTTGCCGGAGGGATCCGCCGGCGCGCGCGGCGGCGGAGGGCGGCCGGCGGCCGGAGGGGTCGAGGCGAGGCGGCGGAGAGGCGCAACGGCGGCGGGGAAGAAGGTCGCGGGGCGCGCGGCGGCGGTTCGGGCTGGGAGGGCCCCTCGCGGGCCTCTCGGGCCTGGCCGGCGGGGATGTGGGCGTCGCGGCGCTGACGAACGGGAAGCTGCCACGTGGCACGGCGGGGCAAGTCGGACACGTCCGGCGGCGTACGGATGTGTCCGGCGCGGCGGGGAGGAGTCTAGCTAGGGTTTTTTGGACGAAAATGGAGGGGTGGACGTTTTTATAGGCACAAGGAGCTAGGAGACTCCAAAAGGGGAGCGGCTTTCGGCCACGCGATCACAATTCAATGGTTGAGATGTTGGGAAGGGTTGTGCTGGGTTGTTGGGCTGTTGTGGAGGGGGTCTTGGGCCTCAAAGAGGAGGTACTTTTAGCCCACGAGGTTACCCGTTGGAGTACCAAACGAACTCCAAACGCGACGAAACTTGACAGGCGGGTTACACGTATCAAAACAACATCGCACGACAAGTCTCACACCATTCCGGAAATGTTACACGGCCAAACACGAAAGAAGGACTCGGGGATGCCACGGGCACGTGTGAGAGCGTCGGAACTCGAAACGGACAACGGAAGAAACGAGTGGGACCGGATGCAAATGACAACACAAATGCAATGCAATGCACATGACAACATGACATGGATGAATGCACACACGCACACGACAAAATGACGAAAACCCAAAAAGACGAAGAACCCGGAACGGAACTGATGAAGCCAAAGTTTATATATTGCCATATAGGGAAAGTGTTACATCCGGGGCATTACAGGGGAGAGGGGAGTTAGGGTTGACGACAAGAGGGGAGAGCCGGGGCGCGCCTTATCCTCGCCGAGGAGCGGTGGATGGCCGACACGGTGACGCCCTGGCCGGTGGATGGTCGCCACCTCCCCAGCTTCTCTGTAGCTAGGAAGAAGACAACAGGGGAGGCAAGCTGGGCCGCGTGGGCCGCTACTGTGCACTCGGCCCAGTGCAACAGTGGGCCTCTTTTCTTTCTTTTTCTTTTAAGTTTTCCTTTACTATTTTTTTATTTGCTCTGCTTTGCAATTTCTTTTACTACCAATTGAGTTTTGTTTTGAACAAAACTTGGCACATAATTCTAGCACAATATCTTGAGATGGAACAAAAAGTTTGGAGTCAAAAGGAGTTGTCTAATTATTTTTACAAATTGAAAAGGCCAATTGAATTGTTGTTGGAGTACTAAATTAATACCTAGGGGGATTTTGGGAATACAAATGAGGTTGGTTTCAACATGAACATGGTCAGGGGAAATTTATAGGACAATGTGAACATTTTTGTTTTACTTCTTGAAGAAATAAATATTTGACTTGCATTTTAAATTTGAATTTGAGTTTTGTTTGAAACACAGTGAGGATTAGCAACTTCATTATGATGACATGGCATCATCAGGCATGAGATTACTGTAGCATGGTACTCGGGGTGTTATAGTTATCCTCAATGGCAACAATACAATAACGATTGAGCACCGCAATCTTACATTTGTCACTGGGATTGAGCACCGCAAGATTGAACCCAAAGCAAAGCACTTCTCCCATTGCAAGAAAAACCAATCTAGTTGGCCAAACCAAACCGATAGTTTGAAGAGAATTACTAAGATATCAAATCATGCATATAAGAATTCAGAAAAGATTAGAATAATATTCATAGATAAGCTGATCATGAATCCATAATTCATTGGATCTTGGCAAACACACCGCAAAAGAAGATTACATCGGATAGATCTCCAAGAACATCGAGGAGAACATGGTATTGATAATCAAAGAGAGAGAGAGAGAAGAAGCCATATAGCTAGTAGCTATGGACCCGTAGGTCTGTGGTAAACTACTCACGCTTCATCGGAAGGGCAATGGCGTTGATGTCGATGCCCTCCATGGTCGAATCCCTCTCCGGCAGAGTACCGGAAAAGGCCTCCAGATGGGATCTCGTGGATACAGAAAGTTACGGCGGTGGAAAAGTGGTTTAGATGCCCCCTCTAGGGTTTCTGGAATATATGTGAATATATAGACGAAAGAAATAGGTCGGTGGAGTCACGAGGGACCCATAATGGTGGGGGCGCGCTCTACCCCCCTGGATGCTCCCTCCGTCCTTGTGGCCGCCTCGTGGCTCCGCTGACGTGCACTCCAAGTCCTCTGGATGTCTTCTGGTCCAAGAAAAATCCTAGTAAAGTTTCGTTCCGTTTGGACTCCGTTTGATATTCCTTTTCTGCAAAACTCAAAAACAAGGAAAAAAACATAAACTGACACTGGGCTCTAGGTTAATAGGTTAGTCCCAAAAAAATAGATACGTTGGAGACGTATCAAGCATCCCCAAGCTTAATTCATGCTCATCCTCGAGTAGGTAAGTGATAAAAATAGAATTTTTGATGTGGAATGCTACCTAACATATTTATCAATGCAATCTCTTTATTGTAGCATGAATATTCAGATCTGTATGTTTCAAACAAAATTTTATATTGACATGAAAACAATAATACTTAAAGCATACTAGACAGTAAATCATTAAGCTTCAAAAATAACATGGCTAAAGAAAGTTATCCCTACAAAATCATAGTCTTATTATGCTCCCTCTTCTCAACACAAGGTAAAACCATGCCCACCCAAGTGTCAGCTAAGCAATCGTCTCATACTTTTTAACGCGCTTCAGCCTTTTCAACTTTTCATGCAATACATGAGCGTGAGCCATGGATATAGCACTATGGATGGAATAGAAGGTGGTAATAGAAAAAAGTGGGGAGAAAGTCTCACATCAACTAGGCAAATCAATGGACTATGGAGATGTCCATCAATTGATATCAATTTGAGTGAGTAGGGATTGCCATCTAACGAATGCACTAGAGCTATAAGTTTATGAAATCTCAAAAGAAAACTAGTGGGTGTGCATCAACTTGCTTGCTCATGAAGACCTAGGGCATTTCAGGAAGCCCATCGTTGGAATATACAAGCCAAGTTCTATAATGAAAATTCCCACTAGTATATGAAACTGACAACATAGGAGACTCTCTATCATGAAGGACATGGTGCTGCTTTGAAGCACAAGTGTGGAGAAAGATAGTAACATTGTCCCTGATACGTCTCCAACGTATCTATAATTTTTTATTGTTCCATGCTATTATATATTCTGTTTTGGATGTTTAATGGGCTTTATTATACACTTTTGTATTATTTTTGGGACTAACCTATTAACCCAAGGCCCAGTGCAGATTGCTGGTTTTTTGCCTATTTCAGGGTTTCGCGGAAAAGGAATATCAAACGGAGTCCAAACGGAATGAAACCTTCGCGAGAGTTGTTTTTGGAACCGTATCTACCCAGAAGACTTGGAGTACATGCGAGGGAACGAAGGAGGCGGCCACGGGGGTCCAGGGCACGCCCCCTACTACAGGGAGTGCCCCCCACTCTTGTGGGCCCCCTGTGGCTCCCCCGATGGCCTCCTTCCTCCTATATATACCCATATACCCTGAAAACATCAAGGCAACAGAGAAAACCGTAATTCCATCGCCGCAACCTTCTGTTCCCGTGAAATCCCATCTTGGGGCCTATTCCGGAGCTCCGCTGGAGGGGGGATCTACCACAGAGTGCTTCTACATCAACGCCATAGCCTCACCAATGAGTTGTGAGTAGTTTACCACAGACCTTCGGATCCATAGTTATTAGCTAGATGGCTTCTTCTCTCTTTTTGGATCTCAATACAAAGTTCTCCTCGATCTTCGAGGAGATCTATTCGATGTAATATTTTTGCGGTGTGTTTGTCGAGATCCGATGAATTGTGGGTTTATGATAAAGATTATCTACGAGAAATATTTGATTCTTTTTTGAAATCTTTTATGTATGATTATAATATCCTTGCAAGTCTCTTCGAATTATTGGTTTGGTTTGGCCTACTAGATCTATAGTTCATGCAATGGGAAAAGTGCTTGGCTTTGGGTTCAATCTTGCGGTGTCCTTTCCCAGTGGCAGCAGGGGAAGCAAGGCACGTATTGTATTGTTGCCATCGAGGATAAAAATATGGGGTTTATATCATATTGCTTGAGTTTATCCCTCTACATCATGTCATCTTGCTTAAAGCATTACTCCATTCTTATGAACTTAATACTCTAGATGCATTCTGGATAGCGGTCGATGTGTGGAGTAACTGTAGTAGATGCAGAATTGTTTCGGTCTACTTGTTACGAACGTGATGCCTATATATAATGATCATGCCTAGATATTCTCATAACTATGCTCTTTTATATCAGTTGCTCGACAGTAATTTGTTCACCCACCGTAGAATTCTGCTATCATGAGAGAAGCCACTAGTGAAACCTATGGCCCCCGGGTCTATTCTCAACATATTAATCTTCCAATCTACTTTACTTTGCTTTATTTACTTTCTGTTCTTATATCCAAAAATACCAAAAATATCATACTATCCTATCTATCAGATCTCACGTTCGTAAGTGACCGTAAAGGGATTGACAACCCCTTATCGCGTTGGCTGCGAAGTTCTTATTTGTTTGTGCAGGTGCGAGGGACTCGCGTGTGGTCTCCTACTGGATTGATACCTTGGTTCTCAAAAACTAAGGGAAATACTTAAGCTACTGTGATGCATCACCCTTTCCTCTTCGAGGGAACACAACGCAAGCTCGAGAAGTTGCAAGAAGAATTTTTTGCGCCGTTGTCGGGGAGGCTTACGCAAAATTCATATACCAAGTACCTATCACAAACCCTTATCCTTCGCATTACATTTTTTGCCTCTCGTTTTCCTCTCCCACTTCACCCTCACCATTTTATTTGCCCTTCTTTTGCCGTGTGTTTATCGTTCGCTTTGCCTTTCCGTCATGGCTAGTCCCTGATCCGCTCATTTGTCTCCCGAGTTTGAAGTTCCTCACTTCAAGCAAAAGCAAGGAGAAAACTTAAAAAGATGCATGGTTTAGGATGATGGAATCTTATCGTAATTGCACCTTAGAGGTGAATTTTAGAATCTTGCTTCGCAATTTTTATGTTGGACTAAATATGTCCCATAGACAACTCTTGGATTGTGTTGCCAAAGGGAATTTTATCAAAGTTGATCCTAGTATTGGGCATGAAATTATAGAGGGAATAGTGGGAACACTACCTCAACAAAAAGGGTTACATCAAGCCCAGGAAGAGACACAAGTTTTTGAGAAAATTTGCGAAGTAACAAAAATATTAACAAAGTCTCTTGAACCTCTTAAGAGTGTTAGTGGAAATCTCCACCGCATGAATATGTTGATTACCCTTTGCAATAAGCGGTTGGATTCATTAAGATCTAAAGATTTCCGAATATGAAGGGAAACGTAAAGAACCTCCTAGATTCGAACTTGACACCGCCAAAAGGGTAAAGACAAAAGATGGCAATACCTAGATCTATCCTTGTATCGTGCCTAGCTAGGGGCGTTAAACGACAGCGCTTGTTGGGAGGCAACCCAATTTTATTTTATTTTTTTTGCTTATGTTTAGGAATAAATATTGCATCTAGCTTCTGTTTAGATGTGGTTTTGTGTTCTAATTAGTGTTTGTGCCAAGTAGAACCTTTGGGAAGACTTGTGTGAAGTTTATATGATCATGCTGTGAAAAACAGAAACTGTAGCGCTCACGAGATTAGCTACCAGATTTTAATGGAGAGTGCTATTTAGTCAATTCTTTTTGAACATGATTAATAGACAAATTCCTCACGTTTACCAATTTATTTCAATTTTTTGGAGTTACATAAGTATTCGAAAGTTACAGATTACTACAGACTGTTCTGTTTTTGACAGATTCTATTTTTCGTGTGTTGTTTGCTTATTTTGATGAATCTATGAGTAGTATTTGGGAGTATGAATCATAGAAAAGTTGGAATACAGTAGGTTTAACACCAATATAAATAAGGAATGAGTTCATTACAGTACCTTTGAGTGGTGGTTTGTTTTCTTATACTAACGGAGCTCACTAGATTTTTGGCTAAGTTTTGTGTTGTGAAGTTTTCAAGTTTTGAGTATGGCTTTGATGCACTATGGAACAAAGAGTGGCAAGAGCCTAATATTGGGGATTCCAAAGGCACCCAAGGTAAAATTCAAGGAAAACCAAAAGCCTAAGCTTGGGGATGCCCCGGGAAGGCATCCCCTCTTTCGTCTTCATCTATCGGTAACTATGCTCGGGACTATATTTTTATTCACCACATGATATGTGTTTTGCTTGGAGCGTCATGTATAATGTGAGTCTTTTCTTTTTAGTTTTCCACAATCATCCTTGCTGTACACACCTTTTGAGAGAGATAAATATGATTTAGAATTTATTAGAATACTATATGTGCTTCACTTATATCTTTTGAGCTAGATAGTTTTGCTCTAGTGCTTCACTTATATCTTTTAGAGCACGGTGTGGTTTTATTTTGTAGAAATTGTTGATCTCTCATGCTTCACTTAAATCTATTTGAGATTCTTTTATAACAGCATGGTAATGTGCTTTGGTTATAAAACTAGTCCTAATATGATAATCATCCAAGATGAGTATATTAAAAACTTTCATATAAAGTGCATTGAGTACTAAGAGAAGTTTGATACTTGATGATTGTTTTGAGATATGAGGATAGTGATATTAGATTCATGCTAGTAGAGTAATTGTGAATTTGAGAAATACTTGTGTTGAGGTTTGCGAGTCTCGTAGCATGCACATATGGTAACCGTTGTGTGACAAATTTGAGGCATGAGGTATTTCATTGAGTGGCATCCTTTGTGTGGAGGTCGGGGGCGTTCGATGGTTAACTCCTACCAACATCCCCCCTAGGAGCATGCGTGTAGTACTTTGTTTTGATGACTTGTAGATTTTTGCAATAAGCATGTGAGTTCTTTATGACTAATGTTGAGTCCATGGATTATACGTACTCTCACCCTTCCACCATTGCTAGCCTCTCTCGTACCACGCAAATTTCGCCGGTACCATACACCCACCATATACCTTCCTCAAAACAGCCACCATACCTACCTATTATGGCATTTCCATAGCCATTCCGAGATATATTTCCATACAACTTTCCACCGTTCCGTTTGCTATGACACACTTCATCATTGTCATATTGCCATGCATGATCATGTAGTTGACATCGTATTTGTGGCTAGGCCACCATGCATAATTTTTCATACATGTCACTCTTGATTCATTGCACATCCTGGTACACCGCCGGAGGCATTCATATAGAGTCATACTTTGTTCTAGTATCGAGTTGTAAATCAATATAAGTGTGATGATCATGATTTGTAACATCCCAAAATTCTAAATTTTGGAATGTTATAATAAATAGATAGATTTGATTGCTGTTTGATGTGGTGAGTGAAATTGAGTGAGTTTGAAACTTTTTGAAAGTTAAATGAGAGGGAATAAAATGACTTTCCCAAAACTTTCACCTTGCTTTTGATCTCCGAGGGAATTCAAATTCTTTTCAACACAAAACCCTAGAGTGAAGATAATATGACTTCTTCCATTTATTCTAAATGATAAAGGGCTTTGAAAGGATTTTGAATTTCATCCTCGAAACATTTTTTTTCAATTCAGAAACTTTAAGCAACTCAATGATTTTCCCGAGAGAAGATAAAATGACTTCTTCAAAATATAGGAAATATGAGTTGGAGGTTTTCTGAAATTTTCTGCAACTCAATTTCGAATATTGAGTTATTTGGTTTTTATTCAAATTATTTTTCTCCAAAACAAATTACATGGAAAATAGGGTAACATGATTCCCTACAGCAGAAAATTGGAGATAAATGAATTTGAATTCTTTTGGTATTTTAAAAATGATTTTTCTGGATTTTTATTGCATTAGTAGGACCTTTTGATTTATTAGATTTTGTGGGCATTTTATTTGGCAGTAGAAAAACGTTCATGTTGTAGGGCTTATTTTTCTGCAAATTTTGATATATAATATGCCTATAGGATATTTTATTTATTTTGCTTTTATTCGTTTTTCAATCTGTTAGAAAAAAATGTTTTAAAAAAATGCTCCCTCCGCCGAACTGGGCCGGCCCAGCTGCCCGCCAGGCCGCGGCCCAGCCAGCCCAGTCGCTCGTCCCCGAGCTCACGACGGGGACTCCATCGCCAGTACGCCACCGCGCCGCCGCCTCGACGGGCGTGCCATGCCCGGACTCTCCTCGCCCCTTCCGCAAGAAGATCCCCCCCTATAAGAGCTGCCGCCGCCGCCCCGTTTTCTCCTCCCCTTCGCCCCTCGCCACGCCGCCGCTGCTTTTGCTCCGCGCCGCCGCCGCTGTAGGTAGCTGC
>LR738715.1:270112140-270131172 GCA_902687465.1 Secale cereale
CGCTGCTGCTGCCCCGATCGACTACGGTGTTGACGACCCCACTTTGGCTGCCGAGCTTCCAGGCAAGCCCCCCCTTTGATCACCAGATATCGCCTACTCTTCTCTCTACTGCTTGCATTAGAGTAGTGTAGCATGTTACTGCTTTCGATAATCCTATTCTGCTGCATAGCCTGTCTTTGTTGCTATCACTGTTGATACTTTACCTGCAGTCCTAAATGCTTAGTATAGGATGCTAGTGTTCCATCAGTGGCCCTTCACCCTTGTCCGTCTGCCCTGCTATTCTATCGGGCCGTGATCACTTGGGGGTGATCACGGGTATATATATTACATACACATATACATGATACTTGATGTGACTAAAGTCGGGTCGGCTCGTTGAGTACCCGCGGTTGATTCACGGATTGGGGGCTGAAAGGACATACTTTCCCGACGGCCCTCTGTGTGGATCTTTGTGGCGGAGCGACAGGGCAGGTTGAGACACCTAGGAGACAGTTGGCCTGGCCCTGGTCGTTGTCCGCGGTTATTTCATAATAACACGCTTAACGAGTTTGGATATTTGATCTGAGTCTGGCCATTTGGTCTATACGCACTAACCAGCTACGTGGGAATAGTTATGGGTACTCGACGTCGTGGTATCAGCCGAAGCCTTTTTGACGTCAGCGGTATAGCGGCGCGCGCCGGGTTGGACCGCGTAACGCAACTTCCTTAGTAATGGAGGTTGCTAGGTCTGCTCACCGGCCGCCCTCGCAACGTGCAGGTGTGCATTGGGCGATGGGCCCAGACCCCTGTGTGCTTAGGACTTAGACCGACGTGCTGACCTCTCTGCTGTGCTTAGGTAGGGCTGCGACGTGTTGATCTTCCGAGGCCGGGCATGACCCTGGAAAGTGTGTCCGGCCAAATGGGATCAAGCGTGCTGGGTTATGTGGTGCACCCCTGCAGGGAAGTTAATCTATTCGAATAGTCGTGTCCCTCGGTAAAAGGACGACCCGGAGTTGTATTCCGACCTCATGATAACTAGAACCGGACACTTGATAAAACACACCCAGATGAGTTCCAGATATAACTCGGTGGTTGCTCTCTCACAGGGTGATGTGCGGGAGGATCGCCGAGTAGGATTATGCTATTCGATGTTACTTGGTGAACTTACCATCTATTCTCTTCTACTGCTGCAAGATGGAGGCTGCCTGAAGCGTAGTCTTCGTTCGGATTAGCTATTCCCCTCTTATTCCCGCTTGCTGCAGTTCAGTCCACCGATATTACCCATATCATTGTTACCATTGCATATGTAGTATAGATCCTTGCTTGCGAGTACTTTGGATGAGTACTCACGGTTGCTTTGCTCCCCCTTTTCCCCTTCTGTACCTTCTTCTCGGATGATGCAACCAGATGGTGGAGCCCAGGAGCCAGACGCCACCTACGACGACTCCTACTACACCGGAGGTGCCTACTACTACGTTCAGCCTGCCGACGACGACCAGGAGTAGTTAGGAGGATCCCAGGCAGGAGGCCTGCTCCTCTTTCGATCTGTATCCCAGTTTGTGCTAGCCATCTTATGGCACCTTGTTTAACTTTATGTCTGTACTCAGATATTTGTTGCTTCCGCTGCCTCGTCTATGATCGAGCACTTGTATTCGAGCCCTCGAGGCCCCTGGCTTGTAATATGAAGCTTGTATGACTTATTTTACTTTTAGAGTTGTGTTGTGATATCTACCAGTGAGTCCCTGATCTTGGCCGTACACATTTGCGTGCATGATTAGTGTACGGACAAATCGGGGGCGTCACAATAAGAAGGCTCAAGAAGCAACCTTGCAAAAGAAGTTACCAGCACCCACTCAGAAAAACTTTGTACTTTCTAGTACCGCTCTACATGAGGTGTTGCAAGAGAAGGAAGCAACCATTTTGCAAAAGAAGAAGGCAACAGGGCTCACACAACAAAGTAAGGATGTGGCAATCACACAAAAAAATTAGCAGGTTAGATTGTACTTTGTTTATATTTTGTTGCTTTTCACTGTTTAGGATGACAAAGACAATTCCGCTTATCTGAGTTCTTTTTCATGCTTACTCAGAAAGGAAAGGATGTGATCCTGTATAATGTTTATCGAGATCATAGTATCCCAGTGGCAAAAGCAACCATTCTATCAATTGATCAGAGAAAGGTGGTAGGTGGTCAGGAGCTTGGCTCTGAATATTGTGAGGTTGCAGTGAACTATGTAATAAAAAGGGATGCTATACTACCTCGTGGTGTTGGGAACATGACCACCATGGGGCAAGCTCAAGGGCGATGTATCGCATGGCCATACAAACATGTGAGCTTTTGTTCTTATGCTGCTATGATTAAACTTACCAATTACTATGAGGGTTGATTGCTTAAAAAGCTTTGCTTCTATGTATGCAGTTGGAAGTGGACAAGTCCATGGAAAAAGCAGGAATGCGACCACAAGTAGGTTGAGGAGGTAATATACATGTTTCTCTTGATTAGTTTGACAAAGTTCTTGATTTGTTCTTAAATGCTAGTACAACTCTAAATTTGTTGTTGAAAATTTACTATTTCTGAATTGAATGTACACTATTGTATGGTTTAGGATTTAACGTCTTCCACTATTATCTCTATATACTTGTTGTCCTGTTCGTTTAGTACCAAAGGTACAGAAACGACAAGCGGAAGTGGTTTCTATTTTTCCAAAAGATAGTCCAGTTATGGATCTGCCATTGAGCTTTTTCTATTTATCCCATTTTTTATTTACCCTTTCTAACAGTTGCATGTTAAGTCACAGAGTTCCATTTTGTATTTATCCCATTTTGCATTTACCATATTGTCTCTGTATGGTGTATTCTTTTGTACATGTGTCATTATTCCTTGAGATGCAAAGAATGACTACTCTCCAGGTCACTGTACATGTTCCTTGAGTTAATCTGTAGCATGCCAACTTCAATGCTACTTTAAATTCTGAAATGAGAGCTCCCTTTTGTGTATCCTATCTGTTGCAGGTTTCCCAAAGGTACACAAGTCCATGGAGGTTTGGAAGATTTTCAAGCTCCTGAAGATTTGGAAGACCTGCAAAAAATTCATGGAGTGATTTATGTAATATGCTTGTTTAATTTGTGAAACTTGGACAGTTGCTCCGCTCATTTTGCTGGTTGTTAAGCCACTCTACTCATTTTGGTCATGTGGCACGCCCAGAACACATGTACTTCTCCATTGTGGCACTACCTCATTTTGCTGGTTAAGCATATATGTACTGTACATTTTGTGGCTGCACAACCTCCTTATATATATGTGTATGGCCGTTATATATGTTTATCGAATGAAGTTTTAAGGTACTGGATGAGGCCTGATGTTATTTTGATTGAAGTGTATGGATGAAGCATATATGTGACTTTGATTGAAGTATGTATAAATTGTACGTCTGATATGTCCTGATTGCTTGAGCATATTAAATGGATATTAGATATATATATAGGGGGCGCCTAGACCAATTAGGTAGTGAAATCTACATCCTGGCAAAAAAACTGCCGGGTCAAATGTCTTCTGCCGGCAGTTTGACTGCCAGTAACTGATGTACCACGTGTCCTGCCCAATCTGCCAGGAGAAAAGAAACTGCCGGCAAATAGATGCGCTAGGGCAGTGTAACTGCCGGGAATATTTTATCTGCCGGGAGAAGTAATCCCCGACAGCCGTTCTCGTGGCGGTTCTATCTGCCGGGAGAAATACTGTCCCGGCAGACAGCCTGCCGCCTAAAGTGCTTTCTCGCGGCAGTTTAGATGCCATTGCATCAGTGTTGTGGTGTAGTGCAACCATCCATCTCCCTAGCCTACAGTGTTTTAAATCCTGCTGGTTACTAGTTGTTACTTTTGCTGTTTACCTTTGCTGTTTACTTTTACTGTCACCACCATCACTATCATATCACCGTTACCACTTATATTTTGTTGCAAGTAAGTATATTTCAGGTGCGGTTGAATTGACAACTCAATTGTCAAAGCTTATAAATAATCTTTGGCTCCCCGTGTGTCGAATCTATAAATTGGGTTATTCTTACCCGCGAAGACTATCTCGATCCCTTACGGTTGAGGGTTATCAAGTACCGTTTTCTGGCGCCGTTGCCGGGGAGCATAGCAATATTTACAAGTCAACTTGAAGTATCCTACCTGCTGCACTTCATCCGCTATGGGTAAGAAAGGAGACCCCAAGGTTCCGATCTTACTATCCACTACAAGAAGAGGTACTGTTCTGAACACTAGTGCTACACTTGATTCACCTTCTGTTATGAGTAAGTTTGCCTCACCGCCACCACATGATGCTTCTACTGAATTTGTTACTATGTCCGATACTTTTGATGATGCCTCTACTACTCTTGATGATATTGGTTCACTTGGTTATGCTCTTGAGAAACAGATCGCTGCTGCTGCAAAAAAATCTGGAATTGAAATTCCTGTTACTCGCTACCCTATTGGTGGAACTTATGATTATCCTGATTTGAGTAAACTCAAGGAGAGACTCCTTGATGATGATTACATTATGCTTGATGATGATTTATGCAGGGAACTGACAGAGTTTTCCGGCTCTGACCCTGAAGCTATTAAGAAGCTGCTTGAAAAACACTCCTTGAAGAACAAGACTGTTCCTGATCCTGAATTTGCTACATCTCCTATATGCATCAATGATCCTGATTATGATTTCTCTGTTGATCTTTCACTTATACCTATGGTTGAAGCTGACCCCTTTTTATGGCAGAGAAAATGATGATGCTATTGCACACCTGACCAAACTCACTGAGTTGGGTGGCTTGTTTACCACGGATGAAAAGATACGAAACTTTTATGTGACTAAGCTTCTTCCTTTCTCTTTCAAGGAAGGTGCTAAAACATGGTATGATTCACTACCATGTGGTTCCATTAAGAATCCTCAAGACTTAGCTCACTCTTTTGTTGATAAATACTTTCCTGCTCATATGCAACATGCTGCTTTACAAAGAATTTATAACTTTAAACAGTTGCAGGATGAACACCTCCCTAAAGCTTGGGGGAGGTACTATAGTCTGATCCGGGCTAGACCAGGACATGGAGTCCCTAAGAATGAATTAATCGATATATTTTATGCTGGTCTAACTGATGAATCCAGGTCCTATTTGGATAGTTGTGCTGGTTGTGTTTTCAGGAAAAGAACACCGGGCGATGCAGAGGATTTGATGGGCAGGATTGCCAAAAACCATGAAGATTGGTCCGTCCCTGAACCACCTCCACCACCAAAGAAGAGGGGCATGTTTGTTCTAAGCCCCGAAGGTATGCGAGAAGCAAAGAAGTCTATTAAAGAGAAAGGTATTAAAACTGAAGACGTGAAGAATCTACCCCCTATTGAGAAGTTGTGTGAGCCTACCACTCACCCTCCTATGGTAGAGGTACACTCTCTTTTAGATTTCAACGCAAGTGACATCCCTCATGGTAAGCCTCCTGATCAATGTTTAGATGAGTTTGATAATTTTATTATGAAACAAAATCATTTTAATGAGAGGATACAAAGTCAATTGCATGATAATTCCCTTGCTATCAAAAGTTTGCTTGATGTTCTAGGTAGAACAGTTAATGATGTTAAATGTCTTGTGAAGCATTTTCATATGGTTCAAACTCAGCTTGAACAAATTTCTAATGTGCAAAAAGATTTGCTCGCTAACAATGCCAAACAAGATGATTTGCAGGCCTTCGGGATTAAGACCCGAGGAGGAACTAGCACTCAAGATCCTCTCTATCCAGAAGGGCATCCGAGGAGAATCGAGCAAGATTCTCAAATGCAGGAAGAAGAAATTGTTGGCTCTCCAAAGAAGAAGAAGAAGAAACACAAGGAGGCTGACGATTCCAATGATCCTATTACAAGTGAAGAGCCAGCTGTTGATCCCAACAGTGTATCTATCTCCGATGCTGAGACTGAAGACGGTGCCGAACCTGAAGGTAAGGATAATGAGAAGAATGATCCGCCTGAAGTTCGAGAAGAAGAAGCACCTGACAAACGCAAGAAGTACACTAGAGAAGACTTCATCGCAAGAAGACGTGGCAAGGTAAGAGAACCATGGATACAGAAACCCATGCCCTTTCCAGGTAAGTCTATCAAATCTAAAGAAGAAGAGCATTACAATAAGTTTTGTGAGTGGATGAAACCTCTTTTTCTTCAAATCCCTTTGACTGATGCTATTAAGTTACCTCCCTATTCAAAATATATGAAAGATATTGTCACTAATAAAAGAAAAATTCCTAATGAAGCAATATCTACTATGCTTGCTAACTACTCTTTCAGTGGCAACATTCCTGAGAAGCTTGGTGATCCAGGTATACCCACCATTCCTTGCTCCATAAAGAATAATTATGTCAAAACTGCTTTATGTGATCTTGGAGCAGGAGTGCGTGTTATGCCTCTCTCTCTTTACAAGAGGCTTTGTTTAGAAAAACTAATTCCTACAGATATCTCTCTTCAGATGGCTGACAAGTCAACCGCCGTCCCGATAGGTATTTGTGAGGATGTTCCCGTAGAAGTTGCTAATTGTTTGATCCTTACTGATTTTGTTGTGCTTGAGATGCCCGAGGATGGGAGCATGTCCATTATTCTTGGTAGACCTTTTCTTAACACCGCAGGTGCTATTATTGATTGCAATAAAGGAAAGGTTACCTTCAATGTGAATGATAAAGAACACACGGTGTATTTTCCAAAGAAGACCGACAAGAGGCATGGCCTCAACTCTATAGAAAATATCGAGACCGTGAAGATTGGAGAATGGGACTGTCCACTACAAGTGCACCACGAATACAAAACTATTATGGTAGGGACAATGTCCATTAAAGTAAAGGTGCAATGATCACTTCTTAAGAGGTGAGACTTTTTGCTCTATATATCGCCTGTTTGTTGGTAAGACTTGATCAACCTTACTAGTAAGCATGTTTCATATAGGTAAAAAGTTTAGCTTGTTATGTTTTCATTTGTTTTAGCTTTTGTTCTCCTTGCTGTACCAAGTGTTTATGTTTTTGAAGCTTCACAATACTAATCACTGCTTTAAGTTTTCAGAAAGACTTGCAGCTTTTTGAACTTCGAAAAAATTTCAACAGTGAAGTTTTCAAAAAAATTCCAGAAAAATAAAAATAAAAATTTCCATGCCGGGAGTGACCCAGAGGCACCTGGGGCTGACCAGGGGGGGCCACCAGTGGCCCAGGCGGCCAGCTGGCGCGGCCTGCCCCCTGGCCGCGCCCATAGGGCGCCTGGGGCCCACAAGACCCACCTCCAGGTGAGTCTTCTTCCTCTCTCTCTCTCTCTCTCTCTCTCTCTCTCTCTCTCTCTCTCTCTCTCTCTTTCTCTCCAAAAACACGAGTTCTGCACTTGTTCTTGCATTCTTGCTGCTCTTGGAGGCGATTTTCGATCTCTCTCTACAGCCTATCATTCGAGCTGTGATTTTGAACAAATACTCCCTGGTATGTAACTCCTCCACCCCTCCAATTAGATTTTTGGTTGGTGGCTTCATTTGTGAGTATTTAGTAGTTCTTGGTGCTGTATAGATGAGCTTGCATGCATGTGTAGAAATTTATTTTCCAAGTTTTGATGCAAGTTTATGCTTTAGGTAAGTGAGTTGAGTAGTTTGCCTTAACCCACTTTGTTTAAATCCTTGTTTTTGTAATTTGCCAAAAATTTCAGAAATGAGTTTGTTAGGAAGGGCAAAGGGGTGGCTTGAGAAGAAGAGGCCCGCACACTCCGATCGAGTTACTAGAGCCGCAGCCTCACCCTCGACTACTAGGGTGAGCTACAATGAAGATCATGTGCCCCTAGAGTTGTTGGAAGACACAAGTCCAGCACGTGTTATGATGTTCCCATGTGATGAATTCCTTGAAGCTGCGGGAATTAAGTATGAGTTTTATAACCTTTGTGCTAATGCAGGTCTGACACGGCTCGTCACGTGCCGTGTTACTCAGTATCAAAAACTCACCTCCGGTTTCATTAACAGTTTTAGATATAACCCTGATACTGGTGCTATTGAGTTTAAAATTTACAATGATCTTATCACCATGTCCTTGGGAAAGTTTTGTGAAATAATAGGTGTGCCAAACGTTGGGCGGACGGCTAAGATGACCTCTCAGCCCTCCGAGCTGAAAACCGTCTTCAACTCTCTCTGCAGCATGGGTACGAGGGATATTCATCGGTTAAAAATCTCCAGCATCTTATTCCCTCACCTCAGGTATTTTGCGTATTATGTTGCTAGAGGGGTATTAGCTCGTGACAACACAAGCAACACTTCTACGCCGGATATTGCTATCCTGGCAACCGCCCTCTCAGGGAGGTTTGATTATAATTTGGGTGCCTGAATTGCTCAACGCCTTGCTATGAACGGTAACAGGGGAGATTTATTTGGTGGCGTTTATGCCACACTTATCTTAGAATATCTTAAAGGCACCCCACACCCTGATGATGAGCCTTTTACTTATTTAAGTTTTGATCTTGCTGCTATGAAAAGGCATAAGTTTGTTACCATGACTTCTGAGCTTGGTAATCTTGTTTATATCTTGCGTTTCGGAACTACCGCGGAACGCAAGATCCGTCTACCTGCACCTCTTTTGTTTGATTTTTCTCGCAGGAACGGATGGTCCTTTGATGTTATCCAGTTCGATGAGTTCATGGTCCAGCATCAGTTTCATAACCCCATGGAGGGGGTTGTGCCCGACGAGGAGGAGCACGGTGAGTTACCACCTTTTCAGGGGGAGACCGTCACCCAGTTTGGTGAAGGGTCTTCCTCTGCTTGGAGTACGGACCCTTCTTCGTGGGAGGATCCGAGGAGTTCGTTGTACGCGTCGGAATCCTTCTACGACCCTTGGACTCACCAGCATTCCCCCGGAGCAGGAGGCTCCTGGGGGCAGTAGCTACTACCAACTTAGGCCAAAAGCCTAAGCTTGGGGGAGTACGTGCCCTTCTCACTTTTCCATTGTATTAACCATTTTATTTCTGTTCGCTTTAATCTTTCCGAAGTTTTTGCCCGTTCTTCTTTATTTCTTTTCTTTGCAAAAACAACAAAAAGATTTTCTCTTTCTTTTGCTTTCGTTCAAACCTTTGAAATAATCCAAAAAGATTTCCTTTCTCTCTTTAGTTTGCTTTGTTTTCAGAGTTCAACTCGAGTCCGTGATGGCACTTAATTATATTTCCTACGTTCGATCGTGCAAGTGACGAGGCAGTAATGACGAAGATCGACTGAAGGGAAGCAACAAGAAAAACCGGTATGAACTCTTCTTGTTTCTACTTTTGTACATATGCCTGTACTTATGATCTAGAGACCAGCTTGTAGCGACATAGTGCTATGTTTACAATGCTTTCCCAGTGGTTCATGCTTTCCTTGTGGCTAGTCTCAAATAGCTAGAGTATATAATGTGTTATTGAAATGATTTACATGCATTGCACTGTTCATAGTCTGGTATACTAAGGTGGTATTTCCCTTTGGAGAATTCCTGGATTGACTTGGCACATGTTTACACATGGTTTAGACTAAAAAGTCTGCTTTGCCTTGATGATCTTTGAGTTTCAGAATAGTTATATCACTTTCATGCCCGATTCAATGTTGCTTTGTCGCTCTGCATGATTATGACCGTTATTGCTCTTTAGTTGGTCGCTTCCCAGTCTCTTGCTAGCCTTCGGTCGTACTAAGCGGAATTATGCTTGTGCATCCAAATCCTTTCAAACCAGTTATTCCATATGAGTCCACCATACCTTCCTACGTGGTATTTACCTGCCATCCTAACGAAGACTTTCTTGTACCATCTCGAAATTATTCAAATTTACTCATGTTTTGTGCCTCTGTTTTAGCTCATGAGGAAGTAGTAGTTAATTCATGATCTTTTTAAGTTGGACAAGTTTTATCCCGGGATTGCATGTCTAATCTGCAAACCCCTAATACGAGAAGGAACTGGCATGAGTGCGCCCGGCTCATAAAAGATAATACAACAAAAAAACCCTCCTTCACGCTTTGTTCATGAGAAATCAGAAAACTTTTGGCAGTGATAAACAAAGGAGATTAAGGGGATGTGATCGTCCCCGTGCGGGAGCCGTTCCTCGAAACTTGTCCAGCTCGAGAAGTAATTGGGTTGTCTACTAAACAATCGTTGACGAAATATGCATCTCTCAAAATCATTTTTACTCTCTTTCCAAAACCAAGAGCTCTAGTACATGTTTAGTCTTTGCTTCCAACCATGGGTTTTCAACCTCGCCATCAAATTCCACGGTTCGAGAGTCTCCACCTTCTTTCTTCAAAGCACCAACTAGGAGAGCATGATTGTCATTCTGAGTGTAATGTGCATTGTCCCAAAGTATTACATTGTCTTCTGCATGCTCGTGATATTATTTATTCAGAAATTCTTAGTTCTAGTCTCCTTTAAAACTCTGGAGGAGTTTCTGCATTTATGTTTTGCTTCACTCATGGAGGCTAGCGAGATACCACTCTAGTATGTTCAAGCTATGCGCAATGTAATCTTGTCTTGATTTTCAGTAGTATATTATTTACTTTTGGTTATTTGTGATTGGTCACTTGAAAGAAGGATTGCTTCGCGCATTGTCCTCATAGCATTGTTTCAATACTTGCTAGTCTCTTTTCGTAGTACATGCTTATATACATCTAATAAAGCAAAAGAGTTTGTCAAAGTTTTCTATGTCGGTCCAGTTCGTTGAACTGAATTGCTTGAGGACAAGCAATATGCTAAGCTTGGGGGAGTTGATACGTCTCAAACGTATCTACTTTTCCAAACACTTTTGCTATTGTTTTGACCTCATTCTTGCATGATTTGAACTAAACTAACCCGGACTGACGCTGTTTTCAGCAGAGCTACCTGTATGGTTTTATTGTGTGCAGGAAAAAGGATTTTTAGGTATCTCAGAAAATTCCAAGAAAAATCACACAAAATCCACGCACCCGAAGGAACCTTGTGCCAGAAGATGGACCAGAGGGCAGCCAGGGGGGCCCAGGTGCCCTGGTGGCGCGGCCCCACCCCTGGCCGTGCCGGGAGGCCGCCTGGGCTGCTCCCACCTCCTCTGGTGCCCTACTTTGACCCGTATTTATCCTCGTGACGAGAAAACCCCAGAACATAAGTCGTTTTCCCAGTTTCCGTCGTGGAGCCGCCGCCACCCTCTGTTCTTCTTCGGGAGGGCTAATCTGGAGGCTGATTTGGCCTCCGGAGAGGGGAGATCGTCGCCATCGTCATCATCATCACCACTCCGTCCTCCCTCCATGACTTCTCCTTCCATGTGTGAGTAATTCCCTGCTGTAGGCAAAGGGGATGGTAGGGATTGGATGAGTTAGATCATGTAATAGTTTATCAGATTGTTGGGGCATGTTGCCTATCATCTACTATGGTGTTTATCATCTTTGCTTCAACTTGTTGCTCTTAATGCTTGTCACTTAGGGCCCGAGTGCCATGATTTCAGATCTGAACCATATGTGTTTGCATGAATATATTTGTGTTCTTGATCCTATCTATGAGTTGTTTGCACCTATTACGGTCCGGAACCGGCGATCCCAAAAGTGACAGCTTGGGACACCAAAGGGGATGGTCCATAGTTTGAGGATTACATGTATCCATTGAGTTTATTGCTTTGTTCCGGTGCTCTTTGACAGGGGCACCTTAATCTCCATAAGTTCCTTTTGGCCCCGTTCGTAGCGGGATGGTAGGACAAAAGATGTTGTGCAAGTTCTTATTGCAAGCACGTACAACTACCTGTGGGATACATGCCTAATGTTTGATACTTGCCTAGATGATCATTACTTTTCTGTGTGCCTTGCCCCAAGTTAGATTCATGATGTATCTCATCCATGCAGCGCCCAACCATCCATCTCCCCAGCCTACAGTGTTTTAAATCCTGCTGGTTACTAGTTGTTAATTTTGCTGTTTACCTTTGCTGTTTACTTTTACTGTCACCACCATCACTATCATATCACCGTTACCACTTATCTTTTGTTGCAAGTAATTATATTTCAGGCGCGGTTGAATTGACAACTCAACTGTCAAAGCTTATAAATACTCTTTGGCTCCCCGTGTGTCGAATCTATAAATTGGGTTATTCTTACCCGCGAAGACTATCTCGATCCCTTACGGTTGAGGGTTATCAACGTTCACTGGTTAGGCCCTAATAGCGAGCGTTCGCTCTTTAGCTTTTTCTTTTTCTTATAATTTCGGCCAGGGACTTGTCTGTAATTATTAATTTTACAGATTACCCCTAATCTTCTTTCGGCCATAACTTTTTACCTGTTGGTCCAAATTCAACGAAGCCAATGCCCACGTCTTCGTTACGAAGCCCTCTTTCCAGTAATACAACTCAAACATGTTTTTGAAAAGTTTAAAATTTGAATTTAACTAGTTTTAGATTCAAACTTGTTCTGATCATAACTTGAGTTTCGTAACTCCGTTTGAGTTGATTCCTTTTGCAAATCGAAGCTCTTGACCTAAACTTTCCGATAAGGCCAAATTCACATAATTTTGGTACTGTTGGAAATTTTTTTGTGTTTCAAGATTCATTCGTGTGTTTTCGATGTTTTTCGAGTGTTCATTCGTTATGTCCGATCTTTTTGAGTGATTGCTTATGTGTGGTTACTATTGCTTGCTTACGATAGATTGACTGGAGTGTGACGAGTAGATCTATCCAGAGTTTTGAGTGTGAATCATCTTCATCAACATTGCAGGCAAGTTCACACTTTGATCATATTTTCCAAATACCCAGTTTTCATTGCATTAGTTATATCCTCAAACACATTGCATCAGTAGGATCAATTAATTTGTGGGATTGGGAAGTAGTTGAGGTAGTACCTATTACCTGCATTACATTCAAACCCTTGGGAGTTACTTCTATGTTTGCTGTTAGGACATGCTATGCTCGTAGACGTGGTTTGGGTTTGAGTGAAATTCCATGACACTTGTGAGTTGTTAATTATTGGTTCAACTTAAGGTGGCTACTTGAATACACATCTGGGTGGATTGGTTTGGGGCACCCTGGGAGTGAACCAGTGGATTGCCTGGACACCTGGGGTTACCAGTGTTGTCCTAGGAAATCCCGGGGTTACCGTGTGATTGTCCTATTGGAATGCCACCCAGGCTCAAAGGGATCATATAATATTTCATGCCTAGAAACTTCCATGTGCAGCCACATGCCAATATGGGCTCTGGCATAGTTGAGTAAGTTGTGGGAAACCTTTCCATGATGGGCTAGCAGATGTAGGGGGATTGTAGGTGGTACCGGCCTATCTATCTGGTTAAGGGGACCTCTTCGGAAAGACTGTGTCTCGGTCATCCGTTTCTCAAACACCATGAAGTGCGAGAAACCAAATGGAGGCGATCGGGTCTTGTGGGGAAAGTGCACAAACCTCTGCAGAGTGTACAAACTATTCATGAGTAGCCGTGTCCCCGGTTATGGACATCTTTGAGTATCTAGAAGTGGATTATTTGCTGATCTCATCACTCTCTAATTTAATATTGTTGGGTTTAATGATGATTTTTAATTGGGGTTAAGAGGATGTCTATCTTCTCAACGATGTTTCAACTACCATGATAGTTAATTAAAATCTATTCCTTTGAAGTAGGGAAAAATTGGCTTTACGCAAAAACTTTACCCTTACAGCCTCCACCAGCCAAATATGCATGTAGTTGTAGGTTTATTCATCATTATCATTACAGTGTGAATTTGCCAGCATATTACATGTGCTGACCCGTTTTCGGGCTGCAACGTTTTATGTTGCAGGATTATCTTACGACGAGTAAGTGATACGTTAGGGGTTACGATTTCTACACTCAACTTTGCCGTTGGTGTTGATGGGAATCCACAACCATTGTTGCTTCCGCTATGATCGATTGAGATAATAGTATTTGCGTTACTTAATACATGTGATTTACCTCTGTTATAAATCATGTTTGTACTGTGTGTGTCAGCATACCGATCCAGGGATGACACGGAACACAGAGACTTCGGTCCATTCGGATCGTGGTCGCTACAAGATGGTATCAGAGCACATGTTGACTGTAGGACGTGACCCTAGAAACTGGCCAGACCATAGGAAAAGTTTTCTCTAAAAACTATCTTTCTCAAAAAGAGATTCTTATCTCTCATCTTTTCTGAGATTTGTCAAATCTTCCCTTTGACCTTTAATAATTCGACAATACTCCTTTTCCCATTTGGACCACTTCGGAGTAAAGAGGAATTTACCATGCATTGGAAGTGTTGAAGCTACAACAATGGATACTCTGAATGTTTGAAGAGTTGACAACTTTGAAGAGATGATGACCTTTAGAAGACCAAACCCCTGCTTTGTACTTACGTTAGTTGCGACGATTGTGAGCTGTCAATTGTTTGATGTTTTTCCGACAGCCACAACATAAAACCGTCTTTTCAAAAACTTTTGTTTGTATTGAGTGTATCTCTCCCCACCTTCCTAATCTCATCCCAAAACCTTTGGACCCAATAGAGGATGACTGAAGATAGACTTGAAGTCTCTGGACCAATGACCCAGCCGGAGGCAGAGTTATGGATACAAAACATGGAGGATCACTTCAGAGAGAATTTAGTTGAAAGGAAGTATGAAGTTCAATACGTTCTTCAGTACTTTACAAAAAGTGCTGCAACATGGTGGAAGATGCATCAAGCCATACAAGGATGTAATGGAGCAGAAAGTTGGGTGGAATTCAAGAAGACTCTGTTGAGATCCCGTCTCATCCGAGAGTGTGGTGACAACCCGAAGAAGAAGCCTTGTGCCTGTAGGATTTGTGGAGAAATAGGACACACCCAGGAGGAGCACAAGGATGAATGCCCTAATTGTGAAGGAAGTCACCTAGCTGAAGAATGCCCAACTAGGCAGATTACTTGTTTCTTGTGTGAAGGGACTACCCACTACCCTGCCCAGTGTCACATTTATCCCATGGTGCAACGAGCTATCCAGCAAAAGAAAGAAGCAATGAAAGAAGTCCTTGAGGAAACCTTAAGGGAATCCACGATGGAGGAAGATATTGATGACCCTGATGGAGAAGGACTAGACAGATATTACTCACGTGCTTGCTACTCATGTGGAGAGAAAGGACATCTCTCACAGCAATGCACAAAGGAAAGCCATGAGTATCTGGGAGACTTCCCGACAGAAGAAGTGGAGTTTGATCCACAAAAGATAGAAGAATTGATAGGAACGAAGAAGTCAAGTAAGAGGAAGAACATGTGTCCCCAAAAGAACCCAATTTCTGCGGAAAAGGACCTGAGTGACATCACATGTTATCGGTGCAAGGATTTAGGTCATTATGCTAGCAACTGCCCAACCAGGAAGCGGAAAATCTAGAGAACCAGGACAGCCACTATGAAGTTCCTAGATTGTCTTACGACATTAGTTTACACTACAAGGAAGTAGAGCTTTTTGCCAAGAGAAGGTCTAGACCGGAGTAAGATTGATCTGAGTAGTTGAGATCTTCATATTGGAATGAAGCATGTAGATTAATATGGAATACACCCTTTTACAATGTTGAGTTGAGTATGGAAAATAACATTGTAATAGTTCGTGAAGCAATAGAAGTTGATATTTTGGAATCCAAAAAGGAAGTGTTATGAGTTGTTGGATGATTGTGAGTGCCCCTCTTGCTATCTCACCCAGACCAAAACCTAGAACCCATAGAGGAGTTGACCCCAAACCTTTCTCGGACAAAAGACCCCGTTTTACCCAAGGATGTCCGTATGTTGTCCTGAGAACCCTTTTGTCTATTACCCACAGATGACAACCCTTTATGAGTCTTTTCTCAAAGGCCCGGAAACCATCATGACCCTGACTAGCGATCAGGACTATCCAAAGATCCTGAAGGACATGATGAAGCATATTCAACTGGAAGGAGATGCAGTTTATAAGGGTTATCCCTTCATGGAGAATGGAGTTGAATTTTGGTATGTGGAGGTACACCTCCACCATGTGAAAGGAGTTTGCCCAAAGACTATGGGTCAATACTTTTTCATCTCCCGAGTACCGCGAACAACATTCTTTGATTCTGTTCGTGAAGCTGCTATGGAGGCCATACGTCAGATTGGAGAAATACTCGAAGCAAGACTTCATTATACCCAGGGATGCATGAGTATGATGCAAGCAGAGATGGTGGAGATGAAGCACACAACCAATAGGACGAAGCAAAAGATTGATGATTTTAAGAATCACATTGCACAGTTCCGGTGGGACTGAAGCGTCCTTAGCTAGGACGTATGGATATAGATGGAAGAAATTCTTGACCATACCAGACTATCTGGATAGTAGAAATTGTGGTGATGCACCCTTGTAAATTGGAGTATTGAATACTGGTTCAAGAAGTAATAAAAGATTTGATATGAGGAGAATATGGATTATGGATGAACCAGTGTATTTGGTTTAGTTGAACCTTACTGAGTGAACCCTGGACCAATAAGAAAGGAAAGTGTTGCTCCAAGGAGGAGAGTTTGCACAGTTAGTTGGAGTTTATGTTTGATATGAAGTTTACCTCAAGGTTATGAAGGAAAGAAGTATGATTGGATTTTACGAGGGTGTAAAGCTGGAGTATGGAACTATAGTGACCCCAAGGATTGAGTTATGGATACACAAGTTCTGACGTGGACCCTTTAGCCGAGGACCTAAGGAGGCTACGTAATCATAAGGAAACCACGAGACTTGTCAGTAGTAATATGTTATGCTGAAGTGAAGCAGTGCACTTTGCTAGTGATTGTACCAAGAAGAAGGAGTTTTGTGCTAAGTATTGGAGTTGAAGCATGCAATGGAAGTGTAGTAGATCGTAGTAAGTTGAGAATCGGTGAAGTTAGTAGCTTGGTATTGATTTTGGATCTTATGAGTTGTTTCTCTATAGTGATGAGTGAGGACAAGATGCATGGAAGGAGATTTTGAAAGAAAACTAGTATTATTCATTTTAAGTGTGGTAGAATCCACCACCATTACCCGAATACACTAACTAGTGGTTGGTTACATCAGACTTGGAGTGGATTGCCTAAGGATGAGTGTGAGTAATTACATCATAGTTTTACCCATAGAGAAGTAAGGTATAATTGGATGGATTTAAGAAAAGCCAAGGAAGTTGGATGTTGGAAGAATGATCAGTTGCAACCCGATGATGAGACCAAGTGTTGCTAGTGATGAGATGGGCCATAACCCACAGGCCCCAGGACCTGTCAAGAAAGCAAGCACACTCTTGCTGAAGGAAAATCCCTGGTAGAAGTTACGACCTTTGTCAATAGACGATCTTATAGGTGGTTACGTTAAACCCGAGGGTTGTGAAACGCTAGATGTTTTGTTTGGCTTGTAGAATCAATGGATATATCCCAACTCAGTTCGTCGACAAAGATGAAATTCTGCAATGCTTGTGAGGATGACCTAGTGTTAGAATGCGAGATTCACTAAACCATATACTCCCTCCGTTCGGAATTACTTGTCGCAGAAATGAATGTATCTAGACGTATTTTAGTTCTAGATACATCTATTTCTGAGACAAGTAATTCCGAACGGAGGGAGTACAAGGTAATGATTTGGGTGCGGGATGGATTGATCACCATACCAACTTACTCTTATTATTCGCCTCTGTTATACGGGATAGTAAATCTGAGTGACTTTCCTATAGTAGAGAGACGACGATGTCAAAACCTTGTTTAAACCTTAGAATGGTATAGAAATTTTCCCTTGTACATGGCATGCTGTTGCCAATCGTAGGATATACGGTGAGGATGAAGCCCAGACCCGTTTTCTGCACGGACCCTGTTAATTTGGTTAATGACCACCATGAGATATCGATAGTTGTTCAGTATTGGCGCTAGACCTGTCAGCTAAGAAGAGACAGACACGAAAGGACTGTACCAAGATGAAAGGATATAAGGAATTGATGACAACAATTTTGCCACTACCGAAAGAGCCCCAGGGAAGGAGTTACCCTGAAGATTTGAGAAGACCGACGCCGTCAACCCAAAGGATGGAGTACCTGAGTTTTGATGGAACCGTATCCATGTTTCTAAGTGTGGTAGCACACTAGGCCACCCCGATCAGTGGATTTGTTAGGAGACCCACAAACCCTAACCTATTTCTTGCTAGCCTCTCCGAATCTCGAGGACGAGAATCATTTTAAGTGTGGTAGGCTTGTAACATCCCAAAATTCTAAATTTTGGAATGTTATAATAAATAGATAGATTTGATTGATGTTTGATGTGGTGAGTGAAATTGAGTGAATTTGAAACTTTTTGAAAGTTAAATGAGAGGGAATAAAATGACTTTCCCAAAACTTTCACCTTGCTTTTGATCTCCGAGGGAATTCAAATTCTTTTCAACACAAAACCCTAGAGTGAAGATAATATGACTTCTTCCATTTATTCTAAATGATAAAGGGCTTTGGAAGGATTTTGAATTTCATCCTCGAAACATTTTTTTTCAATTCAGAAACTTTAAGCAACTCAATGATTTTCCCGAGAGAAGATAAAATGACTTCTTCAAAATATAGGAAATATGAGTTGGAGGTTTTCTGAAATTTTCTGCAACTCAATTTCGAATATTGAGTTATTTGGTTTTTATTCAAATTATTTTTCTCCAAAAGAAATTACATGGAAAATAGGGTAACATGATTCCCTACGGCAGAAAATTGGAGATAAATGAATTTGAATTCTTTTTGGTATTTTAAAAATGATTTTTCTGGATTTTTATTGCATTAGTAGGACCTTTTGATTTATTAGATTTTGTGGGCATTTTATTTGGAAGTAGAAAAATGTTCATGTTGTAGGGCTTATTTTTCTGTAAATTTTGATATATAATATGCCTATAGGATATTTTATTTATTTTGCTTTTATTCGTTTTCCAGTCTGTTAGAAAAAAATGTTTAAAAAAAATGCTCCCTCCGCCGAACTGGGCCGGCCCAGCTGCCCGCCAGGCCGCGGCCCAGCCAACCCAGTCGCTCGTCCCCGAGCTCCCGACGGGGACTCCGTCGCCAGTACGCCACCGCGCCGTCGCCTCGACGGGCGTGCCATGCCCGGACTCTCCTCGCCCCTTCCGCAAGAAG
>LR738715.1:270131265-270153144 GCA_902687465.1 Secale cereale
CGCTGCTTTTGCTCCGCGCCGCCGCTGCTGTAGGCTGCTGCTGCTGCTCCGCCAGCGCCGCGCCTCCCCGCCCCTCGTGCCGCCCCACCCGCTCCTCGCCGCCCCGAGCCACCGCCTCGCCACGCCCTCGCAGTGCCCGGAGTCGCCGCCGTCCAACCTCCCCTCGCCGGAGTCCAAAGGAACTCGCCAGAGATTCCGATCCGGTCCGTGCCCGAACCGGCGATTTTCGTCAGAAAACCACCTAGGTAAAGAAACCCTGGTTTCTGTTTAAATAGGTTTTAATTTTAGTTCGGTTTTTCTTTTAGACAGATCTATACAGTGAATGTTCACTGGTTAGGCCCTAATAGCGAGCGTTCGCTCTTTAGCTTTTTCTTTTTCTTTTAATTTCGGCCAGGGACTTGTTTGTAATTATTAATTTTACAGATTAGCCCCTAATCTTTTTTCGGCCATAACTTTTTACCTGTTGGTCCAAATTCAACGAAACCAATGCCCACGTCTTCGTTACGAAGCCCTCTTTCCAGTAATACAACTCAAACATGTTTTTGAAAAGTTTAAAATTTGAATTTAACTAGTTTTAGATTCAAACTTGTTTTGATCATAACTTGACTTTCGTAACTCCGTTTGAGTTGATTCCTTTTGCAAATCGAAGCTCTTGACCTAAACTTTCCGATAAGGCCAAATTCACATAATTTTGGTACTGTTGGAAATTGTTTTGTGTTTCAAGATTCATTCATGTTTTTTCGAAGTTTTCCAAGTGTTCATTCGTTCTGTCCGATCTTTTTGAGTGATTGCTTATGTGTGGTTACTATTGCTTGCTTACGATAGATTGACCGGAGTGTGACGAGTAGATCTATCCAGAGTTTTGAGTGCGAATCATCTTCATCAACATTGCAGGCAAGTTCACACTTTGATCATATTTTCCAAATACCCAGTTTTCATTGCATTAGTTATATCCTCAAACACATTGCATCAGTAGGATCAATTAATTTGTGGGATTGGGAAGTAGTTGAGGTAGTACCTATTACCTGCATTACATTCAAACCCTTGGGAGTTACTTCTACGTTTGCTGTTAGGACATGCTATGCTCGTAGACGTGGTTTGGGTTTGAGTGAAATTCCATGACATTTGTGAGTTGTTAATTAATGGTTCAACTTAAGGTGGCTACTTGAATACACATCTGGGTGGATTGGTTTGGGGCACCCTGGGAGTGAACCAGTGGATTGCCCGGACACCTGGGGTTACCAGTGTTGTCCTAGGAAATCCCGGGGTTACCGTGTGATTGTCCTATTGGAATGCCACCCAGGCTCAAAGGGATCATATAATATTTCATGCCTAGAAACTTCCATGTGCAGCCACATGCCAATATGGGCTCTGGCATAGTTGAGTAAGTTGTGGGAAACCTTTCCATGATGGGCTAGCAGATGTAGGGGGATTGTAGGTGGTACCGGCCTATCTATCTGGTTAAGGGGACCTCTTCGGAAAGACTGTGTCTCGGTCATCCGTTTCTCAAATACCATGCAGTGCGAGAAACCAAACGGAGGCGATCGAGTCTTGTGGGGAAAGTGCACAAACCTCTGCAGAGTGTACAAACTATTCATGAGTAGCCGTGTCCCCGGTTATGGACATCTTTGAGTATCTAGAAGTGGATTATTTGCTGATCTCATCACTCTCTAATTTAATATTGTTGGGTTTAATGATGATTTTTAATTGGGGTTGAGAGGATGTCTATCTTCTCAACGATGTTTCAACTACCATGATAGTTAATTAAAATATATTCCTTTGAAGTAGGGAAAAATTGGCTTTACACAAAAACTTTACCCTTACAGCCTCCACCAGCCAAATATGCATGTAGTTGTAGGTTTATTCATCATTATCATTACAGTGTGAATTTGCCAGCATATTCCATGTGCTGACCCGTTTTCGGGCTGCAACGTTTTATGTTGCAGGATTATCTTATGACGAGTAAGTGATACGTTAGGGGTTACGATTTCTACACTCAACTTTGCCGTTGGTGTTGATGGGAATCCACAACCTTTGTTGCTTCCGCTATGATCGATTGAGGTAATAGTATTTACGTTACTTAATACATGTGATTTACCTCTGTTATAAATCATGTTTGTACTGTGTGTGTCAGCATACCGATCCAGGGATGACACAGAACACAGAGACTTCGGTCCATTCGGATCGTGGTCGCTACATCATTATTAGAGCATTGTCCCAAAAAAAGAAAAAGAAAAAGAAAAAGAAGGAAAGGCCAAAGAAAAAAAGAAAGGCCCAAAAAAGGGGGGAAAAGAAAAAAAAGGAAAAGAAAAGAAAAGGGACAATGCTACTATCTTTTTCCACACTTGTGCTTCAAAGTAGCACAATGATCTTCATGATAGAGAGTCTCTTGCTTAGTCACTTTCATATACTAGTGGGAATTTTCATTATAGAACTTGGCTTGTATATTCCAACGATGGGCTTCCTCAAATGCCCTAGGTCTTCGTGAGCAAGCAAGTTGGATGCACACCCACTTAGTTTCTTTTGTTGAGCTTTCATACATTTATAGCTCTAGTGCATCCGTTGCATGGCAATCCCTACTCACTCACATTGATATCTATTGATGGGCATCTCCATAGCCCATTGATACGCCTAGTTGATGTGAGACCATCTTCCTCTTTTTGTCTTCCCCACAACCACCACTCTATTCCACCCATAGTGCTATGTCCATGGCTCACGCTCATATATTGCGTGAAAGTTGAAACAGTTTGAAAAAATTAAAGTATGAAACAAGTGCTTGGCTGAAATTGGGGTTGTGCATGATTGGAGTATTTTGTGTGACGAAGATGGAGCATAGCCTAACTATATGATTTTGTAGGGATGAACTTTCTTTGGCCATGTTATTTTGAGAAGACATGATTGCTTTGTTAGTATGCTTGAAGTATTATTATTCTTATGTCAATATGAACTTTTATCTCGAATCTTTCTGATCTGAACATTCATGCCACAACAAAGAGAATTACATCGAGAATTATGTTGGTTAGCATTCCACATCAAAAATTCTGTTTTTATGTACTCGAGGACGAGCAGGAATTAAGCTTGGGGATGCTTGATACGTCTCCAACGTATCTATAATTTTTTATTGTTCCATGCTATTATATATTCTGTTTTGGATGTTTAATGGGCTTTATTGTACACTTTTATACTATTTCTGGGACTAACCTATTAACCCAAGGCCCAGTGCAGATTGCTGTTTTTTTTGCCTATTTCAGGGTTTCACAGAAAAGGAATATCAAATGGAGTCCAAACGGAATGAAACCTTCGCGAGAGTTGTTTTTGGAACCGTATCTACCCAGAAGACTTGGAGTACATGTGAGGGAACGAAGGAGGCGGCCACGAGGGTCCAGGGCACACCCCCTCCTACAGGGCGTGCCCCCCACCCTCGTGGCCCCCCTCTGGCTCCCCCGATGCCCTCCTTCCTCCTATATATACCCATATACCCTGAAAACATCGAGGCAACAAAGAAAACCCTAATTCCACCGCCGCAACCTTCTGTTCCCATGAGATCCCATCTTGGGGCCTGTTCCGAAGCTCCGCTGGAGGGGGGATCTACCATGGAGTGCTTCTACATCAACGCCATAGCCTCACCAATGAGTTGTGAGTAGTTTACCATAGACCTTCGGGTCCATAGTTATTAGCTAGATGGCTTCTTCTCTCTTTTTGGATCTCAATACAAAGTTATCCTCGATCTTCGAGGAGATCTATTCGATGTAATCTTTTTGCGGTGTGTTTGTCAAGATCCGATGAATTGTGGGTTTATGATCAAGATTATCTATGAGAAATATTTGATTCTTTTCTGAAATCTTTTATGTATGATTATAATATCCCTGCAGGTCTCTTCGAATTATCGGTTTGGTTTGGCCTACTAGATCTATAGTTCTTGCAATGGGAGAAGTGCTTGGCTTTGGGTTCAATCTTGTGGTGTCTTTTCCCAGTGACAGTAGGGGCAGCAAGGCACGTATTGTATTGTTGTCATCGAGGATAAAAAGATGGGGTCTATATCATATTGCCTGAGTTTATCCCTCTACATCATGTCATCTTGCTTAAAGCATTACTCTATTCTTATGAACTTAATACTCTAGATGCATGCTGGATAGCGTTCGATGTGTGGAGTAATAGTAGTAGATGCAGAATCGTTTCGGTCTACTTGTCACGGACGTGATGCATGTATATAATGTTCATGCCTAGATATTCTCATAACTATGTACTTTTCTATCAATTGCTCGACAGTAATTTGTTCACCCACCGTAGAATTCTGCTATCATGAGAGAAGCCACTAGTGAACCCTATGGCCCCCGGGTCTATTCTCAACATATTAATCTTCCAATCTACTTTACTTTGCTTTATTTACTTTCTGTTCTTATATCCAAAAATACCAAAAATATCATACTACACTATCTATCAGATCTCACGTTCGTAAGTGACCGTAAAGGGATTGACAACCCCTTATCGCGTTGGTTGCGAAGTTCCTATTTGTTTGTGCAGGTGCGAGGGACTCGCGCGTGGTCTCCTACTGGATTGATACCTTGGTTCTCAAAAACTGAGGGAAATACTTACGCTACTGTGCTGCATCACCCCTTCCTCTTTGAGGGAACACAACGCAAGCTCGAGAAGTAGCAGTCCCTTCTCTCTTTCTCTCTCTTTTTTACTTTATTTATTTTATTTTTTGGTGGGCTTCTTTGGCCTCTTTTTATTTGGGCTTCTTTGGTCTCTTTTATTTTCATTTGGGCTTCGTTGGCCTCTTTTATTTTTGATAACCTCCCATGGGACAATGTTCTAATAATGATGATCATCACACTTTTATTTACTTACAACTCGATATTACAACTCGATACTAGAACAAAGATATTACTCTATATGAATGCCTCCCGCGGTGTACCGAGATGTGCAATGATCAAGAGTGACATGTATAAAAAAATGAATGGTGGCTTCGCCAAAAATACTATGTCAACTATATGATCATGCAAAGCAGCATGACAATGATGATGCGTATCATAATAAACGGAACGGTCAATTTACATGGCAATATGTCTCGGAATGGCTACGGAAATGCCATAATATGTAGGTATGGTGGCTATTTTGAGGAAGGGTATACGATGGTTTGATGAACCAGCGAAAGTTGCGCGGCACTAGAGTGGCTAGCAAGGTGGAAGGGTGAGAGTGTGTATAATCCATGGACTCAACATTTTTCATAAAGAACTCACATATTTATTGTAAAAAGGTTTATTAGCCCTCGAAGCAAAGTACTACTATGCATGCTCCTAGGGGAGAGGTTGGTAGGAGTTAACCATCGCGCGCTCCCGACCTTCACATAAAGGTAAACAATCAACACATATTGCACTTCAATTCGGTTACACAGTTAGGAGACCATACGTGCATGCTACGGGAATCACGAACCTTAACACAATTATTTCCTCAACCCCACAATTTACTAGTAGCATGATTCTAATATTACCATCCTCATATCTCAAAACAATCATAAGGAATCAATATTTATCATACTATTAAATGCTCTATATATGAAAGTTTTTGTTATATCTTGCTTGGATGCCCATCATATAAGGACTAAATTCGTAACCTAAGAAAATTACCATACTGTTTAGAGACTCTCAAAATAATATAAGTGAAGCAAGAGATTTCAACAATTTCTATAAAATAAAACCACCGCCGTGCTCTAAAAAGATATAAGTGAAGCACTAGAGCAAAATTGCCCGGCTCAAAAGATATAAGTGAAGCACATAGAAACTTGAAAACTTGAAAACTTATTCCATAGTCCATCAAATCCTTACCCAAAACCTGAAAACCTCAAAACACAAAACTCAACAGAAACCTCATGAGCTCCGTTAGTAAAACAAACAAATAGCCACTCAAGGTACTGTTGTGATCTGATACGTCTCCAACGTATCTACTTTTCCAAACACTTTTGCCCTTGTTTTGGACTCTAACTTGCATGATTTGAATGGAACTAACCCGGACTGACGCTATTTTCAGCAGAACTGCCATGGTGTTATTTTTGTGCAGAAACAAAAGTTCTCGGAATGACTTGAAATTCAACGGATATTTATTTTGGAATATATAAAAACTATTTGCGGAAAGAAACAGACCAGGGGGCCCACACCCTGTCCACGAGGGTGGGGGGCGCGCCCCCTGCCTTGTGGGCCCCCTGTTGCTCCACCGACATCTTCCCTGACTCCATATATTCACTTTCAGGGAGAAAATAATCAGAGAGAAGGAATTATCATGTTTTACAATACGGAGCCGCCGCCAAGCCCTAATCTCTCTCGGGAGGGCTGATCTGGAGTCCGTTCGGGGCTCCGGAGAGGGAAAATCGTCGTCGTCGTCAACATCAACCTTCCTCCATACCCAATTCCATGATGCTCACCGCCGTGCGTGAGTAATCCCATCGTAGGCTTGCTGGACGGTGATGGGTTGGATGAGATTTACCATGTAATCGAGTTAGTTTTGTTAGGGATTGATCCCTAGTATCCACTATGTTATAAGATTGATGTTGCTATGACTTTGCTATGCTTAATGCTTGTCACTAGGGCCCGAGTGCCATGATTTCAGATCTGGACCTATTATGTTTTCATGAATATATGTGTGTGTTCTTGATCCTATCTTGCAAGTCAATAGTCACCTACTATCTGTTATGATCCGGCAACCCCGAAGTGACAATAGTCGGGACCACTCCCGATGATGACCGTAGTTTGAGGAGTTCATGTATTCACTATGTGTTAATGCTTTGGTCTGATACTCTATTAAAAGGAGGACTTAATATCCCTTAGTTTCTACTAGGACCCCACTGCCACGGGAGGGTAGGACAAAAGATGTCATGCAAGTTCTTTTCCATAAGCACGTATGACTATATTCGGAATACATGCCTACATTACATTGATGAACTGGAGCTAGTTCTGTGTCATCGTATGTTATAACTATTACATGAGGAATCGCATCCGACATAATTATCCTTCATCGATCCAATGCCTATGAGATTTTCACATATTGCTTGTTGCTTATTTACTTTTCCGTTGCTACTGTTACAATCACTACAAAACTACTATCGCTACTTTTGCCACCATTACTGTTACTTCCATATTACCTTGCTACTAAATTACCTTGCTGCAGATACTAAGTTTTCCAGGTGCGGTTGAATTGACAACTCAACTGTTAATACTTGAGAGTATTCTTTGGCTCCCCTTGTGTCGAATTAATAAATTTGGGTTGAATACTTTACCCTCGAAAACTGTTGCGATCCCCTACACTTGTGGGTTATCAAGTCTATTTTCTGGCGCCGTTGCAGGGGAGCATAGCTATATTCTTTAAGTCACTTGGGATTTATATCTGTTGATCACTATGAAGAACTTGAAAGACTCAAAAACCAAGATTTATACCTCAACTACGAGGGGATGTAAGGAACTGCCATCTAGCTCTGCACTTGATTCACCCTCTGTTATGAGTAAACTTGCGACAACTACTCTTGCTATTGAATCTGATATGTCGCATGTTCTTGATGATGCCACTTCTGCTATGTATGATGAAACTACCTCTATGCTTGATAATACTGTGCCACTAGGTGAATTTTTAGATGAACAAATTACTAAGGTTAGGGAGAATGCAAATATTGAAACTAATAATATTGATGAAAGTGATGATGAAGATTCTCCTCCTAGATATGAACTACATGTAATTCCTAAGGGTTATGTTATGGATGAAGAAACTGCTAGAGACTTTCTTGCTTGCAATGATAGATATGATCTTAATAAATTATTAGTTAAGCTGAAAGAGAAGTCTTTGAATGCTAGAATGAAATATATGACCCTGCTTTAGCTACTTCACCTATCTTTGTTACTGATAAGGATTATGATTTTTCTGTTGATCCTGAGTTAATTACTTTGGTTGAATGTGATCCTTTCCATGGCTATGAATCTGAAACTGTTGTGGCACATCTTACTAAGTTGAATGATATAGCCACCCTGTTTACCAACGAGGAAAAGATTCGTTATTATTATATCCTTAAGTTATTTCCGTTCTCGTTAAAGGGTGATGCTAAGACATGGTTTAATTCTCTTGATCCTGGTTGTGTGCGTAGTCCCCGGGATATGATTTATTACTTTTCTGCTAAAATTTTCCCGCTCATAAGAAACAAGCTTCCTTACAGGAAATATAATTTTGTGCAAATTGAAGAAGAGAGTCTCCCATAAGCTTGGGGGAGGCTTCTCCAATTACTTAATGCTTTGCCTGATCATCCTCTTCAGAGGAATGAAATTCTTGATGTCTTTTATAATGGACTAACCGATGCTTCGAGAGACCACCTAGATGGTTGTGCTGGTTGTGTTTTCAGGGAAAGAACAGTTGATCAAGCTGAATTACTATTGAATAATATGTTGACCAATGAAAACAATTGGACACTTCCTGAACCAGCCCCTAAGCCAACTCTGAAGAAAAGGGGTGTTATGTTTCTCAGTCCTGAAGATATGCAAGAGGCAAAGAAATCTATGAAAGAGAAAGGTATTAAAGCTGAAGATGTTAAGAATTTATCACCTATTGAAGAAATACATGGTCTTGATAACCCGACACAGGTAGTAAAGGTAAATTCTCTTTATAGATTTGATGAAGGTGATATTCCTCGTTATAAGTCTCCTAGCCAATGTTTAGATGAGATTGACAATTTTATTGTGAAACAAGAAAATTTCAATGCTTAAGTTGGTAGACAATTGCAACATAATGCTTATATGATTGAACGCTTGAGTGATTATATGTCTAGAGTTAAAGGTGAATTGAAACTCATCAGTAAACATGCTTCTATGGTTACCACTCAAGTAGAACAAGTACTTAAAGCACAAAATGATTTGCTTAATGAATTAAATAGTAAGAAAAATGATAATGTTGTTAGAGTTATGACTAGAGGTGGTAAAATGACTCAGGAACCTCTGTATCCTGAAGGCCACCCTAAGAGAATTGAGCAATATTCTCAAAGAGCTAATTTAGATGCACCTAGTTCTTCTAAGAAGAAGAAGAAGAAAAAGGGAAATGATAGGACTTTGCATGCTTCTAGTGAACCTATAGCTGACACACCTGAGAATCCCAATGATATCTCTGTCTCTGATGCTGAGACATAATCTGGTAATGAACATGAACCTAGTGATAATGTTAATGATTATGTTCATGATGATGCTCAACCTAGCAATCATAATGATGTAGAGATTGAACCTAATGTTGATCTTGATAACTCACAATCAAAGAATCAACATTATGATAAGAGAGACTTTGTTGCTAGGAAGCACGGCAAGGAAAGAGAACCAATGGGTTCAGAAACCCATGCCTTTTCCTCCTAAACCATCCAAGAAAAAGGATGATGAGGATTTTGAGCGCTTTGCTGAAATGATTAGACCTATCTTTTTGCGTATGCGTTTGACTGATATGCTTAAAACAAATCCTTATGCTAAGTATATGAAAGATATTATTACCAATAAAAGAAAGATACCTGAAGTTGAAATTTCCACCATGCTTGCCAATTACACTTTTAAGGGTAGAATACCAAAGAAACTAGGAGATCCAGGAGTACCTACTATACCTTGCTCCATTAAAAGAAACTATGTTAAAACTGCTTTGTGTGATCTTGGGGCCGGTGTTAGTGTTATGCCTCTCTCTTTATATCGTAGACTTGATTTGAATAAGTTGACACCTACTGAAATATCTTTGCAAATGGCCGATAAATCAACTACTATACATGTCGGTATTTGTGGATGTACCTGTTGTGGTTGCAAATGTTACTATTTTAACGGACTTTGTTATCCTTGATATTTCCGAGGACGATAGTATGTCTATTATCCTTGGTAGACCCTTTTTGAATACTGCAGGGGATGTTATTCACTGCAACAAAGACAATGTCACTTTTCATGTCAATGGCAATGAGCATACGGTACACTTTCCGAGGAAACAACCTCAGGTCCACAGTATCAATTCTATTGGAAAAAAATTCAACGATTACTATTGGAGGTTTTGCATTTCCTCTTACTTCTGTTAAGAAGAAATATGATATTCTTATTCTTGGGGACCTGCATATCCCCATTGAGGTAACCTAGTGTTATTCAAAAATTCTCCGGTTTCATGTTATTCGGAAAGAGTTTATTAACAAGACTTGATCAACCTTGTTAATGGATTCCTTTTGATGAGCATGAGATGGGTGAATCTAGATAGCACAACTTTCTGTACCCTCCTTTTACTTTCTGTTAATTAGATTAAATAAAGCAAAAATAGTATTTTCTGTCTGTTTTCAGAGTTATCCGTGCAATAAAAAAATACCCCGAGAATAAAAGTTCTCCAAATGCCCCGAAAATTAAATATGATTTTTTTCCAGAATATTTGAGAATATTTGGCACTGAGAACACAGTAGGGGGAGCCAGCATCTGGCCACGAGGGTGCAGGGCGCGCCCACCCCCCTGGGCATGCCCCCATGCCTCATGGGCCCCATGTGCCCCCCTCCACTTACTCTAGCACACACACACTCCTTCCTCCCAAAAAAACCACTGTCCAGCTCAAGCATGAGTTCTAGCTCATCTTGCTGTCATTTTTTATCTCCTTGCTCAAAGCTCCATTCACAAAACTGTTTGGGGAGATTGTTCCTTGGTTTGTGACTCCTCCATTGGTCCAATTAGTTTTCGTTCTAGTGCTTTGTTTATTGCAAATTTTTGCTGCTTAGGTGACCATGTTCTTGAGCTTGCATGTCAAATATATGTGGTTCCAAGTAGTTCTAATGCGTGATATAGTCTCTAGGCACTTGTAGGAGTAGTTGCTATCAATCTTGTTGAGTTTGGTTCAATTTTATTTTGAGTCACTAAAAATTTCAGAAATATTCCAGAAAAAATGCATAGGAAAATCTTTCAAGGTGGTTCCTCAAGGAAGCAAGGACCAAGGCTAGCGATACGCGAGCCAGGCGATGAGTTACCAAGGGAAGCTCAAGTGCGGCCCTGCAAATGGCCGTCAGAAGAATTTATGATTCGGGCAGGTATCAATGAAGAATTTTACACATATGTGCGTAATGCAGATATTGAGAACTTTGAGTCAGATAAGTGCCCCCAATACCAGTACCTAACTGATACCTTTGTTAGAAGGTTTAAATTTACATCTTCACGTAACTCTCCCACTGTCTTGTTTGATCTCTATGATAAATCTTATACTATGGACTTAGAAGATTTTAATGATGCTTGTAAACTCCCACAGTGGGGTAATGTTGGTGAACCTCGCAAATCTGAGTATAAGGACTTTCTAGCTAGTATCATTGTGGGGGAATCCAGAGAAGTCACCCAAGCTACCATAGGGAGCATTCATTTTCCTGCTATACATTATTTTGCTCTCTTCCTTGGTAGATGCATTAACGGTAAAGATGAAGCTTGCCACATGTGTGTACCAGATCTTAGTATCCTCAAAAGTGCGGTATAAGGTGATAGACAATACAATTTGGGGGCCATTGTTGCACGTAGGTTACCTCATAATGGTTTAAATGGCGATCTGTTTGGTGGAATTTATGCAACTCGCTTGGCTAATTATCTTCATGTGCCCATACACGAGAATGATGCGGAGTTGCCTCATGATTTTCTTGATTATAATGCCATGATTCGCCATCAATTCGTTGAGAGGGATGAACAGTCCCTCCAGTATCGACTAATCTTTGACAGGCGTCGCACTGTCCATATTGCTCTCCCTGCTCCTACCTTCTTTGACTTTCAGGCAAAAGGGAGATATAATATAACCAGGGAGGAGGAAAATGAGTATCAAGAGACGAGGAGGGTAGCTCGTCTTCAGGATGCAGCTCATTAGGCGGTAGCCGCTGCATCTCAGTACAACACCAACTACGACTTTGGATATCCATCAGGCCAATATTGGCCATAGACCCACTTAGGCTAAAAGCCTAAGCTTGGGGGAGTATGTGTTTCTCACCGACATTACATTCATGTTCACACACTTATTCCAGTAGTCGGTGCTCACACTTTTTCATTGTACTATCCATGCTAGTTTCATTTCTTTTCTTAGTCTTTTTCTTGTGTGTTAGAAAAACCTTAAGAAAAACAAAAAAATAGTTGTAGCCTTTTAGCTAGTTTACTTTCCATGCCTGTAGTGGTAGTAATTAAAAGAAAACCCAAAAATATTTATCGTTCTTCTTTTGCTTGTTGGGAGCTTTCCCGTGTAAATTGTTTATTTTCTTTTCTTTGGGGGTCAAGAGGAGAAGACCATGATGGAAAGTTTTAGTGGCTCTTATATGCAATACTGAAGATTTAATCTTGAGCCATATTACTTTGTCTTCTCTCTTGTATTAAATGCTTGCAGATTCCAGCTTAGTCCAATGCACGTGCACTATTATTATTATCCACACCGTTTGGTCGTGCGAGTGAAAGGCAATAATGACGATATATGATGAATTGATTGAGATGAGAAAAGCGGGTACGAACTCGACCTCTCTTGTTTTGTAAATATGATGGTTCATCGTTCCTGATTCAGCTTGTTATGAATGAAACATGCTTGCAATGATAATTAGAGATCATGGCTGCTCATGACATGCTTAATTAGCTAAGAGTTTATAATGGTCTATCTTGCGTGCCAACATGATATTAAAATGGTTGTGATGTGGTATGATAGGGTGGTATCCTCCTTTGAATGATTCAAGTGGTTTGACTTGGCACATGCTCAAGCATGTAGTTGAAACAAAATCAACATAGCCTCCACGATATTTATGTCCAGGGTGATTTATATTCTACTCATGCTTGCACTCATTGTTGATTAATTTTAATGCATGTTCATGACTGTTGTCACTCTCTAGCTGGTCGCTTCCAAGTCTCTTTCTAGCCTTCACCTATACTAAGCGGGAATACTGCTTGTGCATCCACTTCCATAAACCCCAAATTTATTCCATATGAGTCCACCATACCTTCCTATATGCGGTATCTACCTGCCGTTCCAAGTAAATTTGTATGTGCCAAACTCTAAACCTTCAAATGAAATTCTGTTTTGTATGCTCGAACAGCTCATGTATCAACTAGGGTTGTCTATATCCTCCATGCTAGGTGGGTTATTCTCACGATGAGTGGACTCCGCTCATCATTCATGAGAAAATGGCTGGTAACCGGGATGCGTAGTCCCATGCTCAAATCATAATAATTAAACAAAACTCCCCCAGGGTTGTTGCTTGTTTGGACGGTACCCGGTGGATTCGGATGGCCGTGGAGTGTGCTTGTTGGTGGTTGGGGGAGTATAAAATTTCCCATTCTGTTTGGGAACCACCTATAATGTGTGTAGCATGGAAGATATCGAGATTCTTGGTTGCTATGTTGACAACGAAAGTATACCGCTCAAGATATTATCCATCTCTATTTCAAAATCGAGCTCTGGCACCTCTACAAATCCATGCTTCCCTCTGCGAAGGGCCTATCTATTTACTTTTATGTTGAGTCTTCATCCTCTTATTAAAAGAGCACCAGTTGGAGAGCACCGCTGTCATTTTCATGTATTGCTATTAATTTGCATTGAGTATGATTGTGACTGGATCTCTTTTACCATGAATTACAATGTCTAGTCAGTCCTTGATCTTGAAAGGTGCTCTGCATTTATGTTTTGCGGTCTCAGAAAGGGCTAGCGAGATACCATCTTGTTATATCATATTATGATTGTTTTGAGAAAGTGTTTTCATCCGAGATTTATTATTATTACTCGCTAGTTGATTATGCCATTGATATGAGTCGACTTGAGACCTAAAAGTTATTGTGAATGTGGTTAGTTCATGATCTTTACTGAAAACTTGAATGCTCGCTTTACATGTTTACAACAACAAGAACAAACAGAGTTTGTCAAAGTTTTTCTTCATCACTTTCAGTTTATCAACTGAATTGCTTGAGGACAAGCAAAGGTTTAAGCTTGGGGGAGTTGATACGTCTCCAAGGTATCTACTTTTCCAAACACTTATGCCCTTGTTTTGGACTCTAACTTGCATTATTTGAATGGAACTAACCCGGACTGACAATGTTTTCAGCAGAACTGCCATGGTGTTATTTTTGTGCAAAAACAAAAGTTCTCGGAATAACCTGAAATTCAAAGAAGATTTATTTTGGAATATATAAAAAATATCTGCGGAAAGAACAAGACCAGGGGGCCCACACCCTGTCCACGAGCGTGGGGGGCGCGCCCCCTGCCTCGTGGGCCCCCTGTTGCACCACCGACGTCTTCCCCAACTCGATATATTCACTTTCGGGGAGAAACAAATCAGAGAGATGGAATTATCGCGTTTACGATATGGAGCCGCCGCCAAGCCCTAATCTCTCTCGGGAGGGCTGATCTGGAGTCCGTTCGGGGCTCCGGAGAGGGGAGATCGTCACTGTCGTCATCATCAACCTTCCTCCATCACCATTTCCATGATGCTCACTGCCGTGCGTGAGTAATCCCATCGTAGGCTTGCTAGACGGTGATGGGTTGGATGAGATTTACCATGTAATCAAGTTAGTTTTGTTAGGGCTTGATCCCTAGTATCCACTATGTTCTAGGATTGATGCTGCTATGACTTTGCTATGCTTAATGCTTGTCACTAGGGCCCGAGTGCCATGATTTCAGATCTGAACCTATTATGTTTTCATGAATATATGTGTGTTCTTGATCCTGTCTTGCAAGTCAATAGTCACCTACTATGTGTTATGATCCGGCAACCCCGAAGTGACAATAGTCGGGACCACTCCCGGTGATGACCGTAGTTTGAGGAGTTCATGTATTCACTATGTGTTAATGCTTTGGTCCGGTACTCTATTGAAAGGAGGCCTTAATATCCCTTAGTTTCCACTAGGACCCCACTGCCACGGGAGGGTAGGACAAAAGATGTCATGCAAGTTCTTTTCCATAAGCATGTATGACTATATTCGGAATACATGCCTACATTATATTGATGAACTGGAGCTAGTTCTGTGTCACCCTATGTTATAACTATTACATGAGGAATCGCATCCGACATAATTATCCATCACCGATCCAATGCCTACGAGCTTTTCACATATTGCTTGTTGCTTATTTACTTTTCTGTTGCTGCTGTTACAATCACTACAAAACTACTATCGCTACTTTTGCCACCGTTACCGTTACTTCCATATTACCTTGCTACTAAATTACCTTGCTGCAGATACTAAGTTTTCCAGGTGCGGTTGAATTGACAACTCAGCTGCTAATACTTGAGAGTATTCTTTGGCTCCCCTTGTGTCGAATCAATAAATTTGGGTTGAATACTTTACCCTCGAAAACGGTTGCGATCCCCTACACTTGTGGGTTATCATGATCTTATTCTTATTTTATATTGGTGCAATATCTACTGTATTCCAACTTTTCCATGGTTCATACCCCCGAATACTAGCTATAGATTCATCAAAATAAGCAAACAACACATAGAAAATAGAATCTGTCAAAAACAGAATAGTCTGTAGCAATCTGAAAACTTTGCAAACTTCTGGAACTCTAAAAATTCTGAAAAAATAGGACGACATGGGGAATTTGTGTATCAAATTTTTGTAAAAAAATCAGAAGGTTTTCACGTCTAGAGAATTATTTAATTTTCTGCACTGGGCGCAAAAGTTTATGTTTTTCAGCAAAATCAAATCAACGATCACTGTAAGCCATCCCAAAGGTCTTACTTGGCACAAACACTAATAAAAACTTTAAAAACTTCTATAACCAGAGGCTAAATGAAAAAATTCTAAGCAAAACAGGAACAAAAAAGCAAGAACAAAAATAAAATTGGGTTGCCTCCCAACAAGCGCTATTGTTTAACGCCCTTAGCTAGGCATAAAACATGAATAGATCTAGGTATTGTCATCTTTGGTATGCAATCCATAAGTAGCTCTCATAATAGATTCATAAGGCAATTTAATTTTCTTTCTAGGAAATTTTTCCATGCCCTTCCTTAACGGAAATTGAAATCTAATGTTTCCTTCTTTCATATTAATAATTGCACCAATCGTTCTAAGGAAAGGTCTACCAAGAATAATAGGACATGTAGGATTGCAATCTCTATCAAGAACAATGTAATCTACAGGCACATAATTCCTATTTACAACAATAAGAACATCATTAATCATTCCCATAGGTTTCTTAATAGTGGAATCCGCAAGATGTCAATTTAAAGAATACTCGTCAAATTCACGGAAACCTAACACATCACATAAAGTTTTCGGAATCGTAGAAACACTAGCACCCAAATCACACAAAGCATGGCACGCATAATCTTTAATTTTGATCTTAATAGTAAGTTCCCACTCATCATAAAGTTTTCTAGGAATAGAAACTTCAAATTCAAGCTTTTCTTCAAAAGATTGCATCATAGCATCAACGATATGTTTAGTAAAAGCTTTATTTAAATTATAAGCATGAGGAGAATTCAACATGGATTGCAACAAGGAAATACAATCTATTAAAAAATAATTATCATAATTAAATTCCTTGAAATCTGAAATAGTGGGTTCATTGCTACTCAAAGTTTTGACCTCGTCAATCCCACTTTTATCAATTTTTGCACCAAAATCTAAAAACTCCAAATTATTGGGACGCCTTTTAACTAAAGTTGACTCATCTCAAGTCCCATCTTTATCAAGATTTATATTGTAAAACAAAGATTCAATTGGAGTCACATCAATCACTTAAGATCTTCATCATTATTTTCACGGAAACTAGAAGAACATGTTTTTATAAACCAATCCTTTTTGGCACGCATCTTAGAGGTTCTTTCTTTGCACTCATCAATGGAAATTCTCATAGCTTTGAGAGACTCATTGATATCATGCTTGGGTGGAATAGATCTAAGTTTCAAAGAATCAACATCAAGAGAAATTCTATCCACGTTCTTAGCCAAATC
This sequence comes from Secale cereale, assembly GCA_902687465.1. Lineage (NCBI taxonomy): Eukaryota > Viridiplantae > Streptophyta > Magnoliopsida > Poales > Poaceae > Secale > Secale cereale. The sequence goes on from LR738715.1 coordinate 270,148,181, forward strand.
ATCAATCTTAAGCAATTTTTCTTTAATCAAAGCATTAAAATTCTTTTGCGCACTCATAAATTATTTAACACTATTATCAAAACCAGAGGGCATATTATTATAATTTCCATAAGAATTTTTGTAGGAATTATCATAATTATTAGAGGAATTACTAGGGGACGACCTAGGATCAAAATTTCCTCTATACACGTTGTTACCAAAATTATTCGTACCAACAAAATTCACATCCATAGATTCATTATTATTCTCAATCAAAGTAGACAAGGTCATCTGAAAGATCGTGGATGTCGCCTAGAGGGGGGTGAATAGGCGCTTTAAAATAATTACGGTTTAGGCTCGAACAAATGCGGAATAAACCTAGCGGTTAATTTGTCAAGCACAAAACCTACAACAACAAGGCTCACCTATGTGCACCAACAACTTATGCTAAGCAAGATAAACAATTAGGTGATAGCAAGATATATGACAAGAAACAATATGGCTATCACAAAGTATAGTGCATAAGTAAAGGGCTCGGGTAAGAGATAACCGAGGCACGCAGAGACGACGATGTATCCCGAAGTTCACACCCTTGCGGATGCTAATCTCCGTTTGGAGCGGTGTGGAGGCACAATGCTCCCCATGAAGCCAGTAGGGCCACCGTAATCTCCTCACGCCCTCGCACAATGCAAGATGCCGTGATTCCACTAAGGGACCCTTGAGGGCGGTCACCGAACCCGTACAAATGGCAACCCTTGGGGGCGGTCACCGAACCCGTACACTTTGGCAACCTTTCGGGCGGTCACTGGTACCCGTAAAATTGCTCGGGGCAATCTCCACAACCTAATTGGAGACCCCGACGCTTGCCCGAAGCTTTACACGACAATGATTGAGCTCTGAACAACACCAACCGTCTAGGGCGCCAAGGCACCCAAGAGGAACAAGCTCTAGGGTGCCCAAACACCCAAGAGTAATAAGCTTCTCAAACTTCACTTCCACGTATCATCGTGGAGAACTCAAACCGATGCACCAAATGCAATGGCAAGGGCACACGGAGTGCCCAAGTCCTTCTCTCTCAAATCCCACCAAAGCAACTAATGCTAGGGAGGGAAAAGAGAGGAAGAACAAGAAGGATAACACCAAGAACTCCAAGAACTAGATCCAAAGGGTTCCCCTCACAAAGAGGAGAAAGTGATTGGTGGAAGTGTGGATCTAGATCTCCTCTCTCTTTTCCCCCAAAAACTAGCAAGAATCCATGGAGGGATTGAGAGATAGCAAGCTCGAAGAAGGTCAACAATGGGGGGAGAACACGAGCTCAAAGGATAAGCTTCATTGGGGAAGAAGATCCCCTTTTATAGGTGGGAAAAAATCCAACCGTTATGCTCACAGCCCGCACAGAGCGGTACTACCGCTCCAGGAGCGGTACTACAGCTAGGGCAGTAGTACCCCTTTGAAAAACAACAGCGAGAAGGCAAAAAGGCCAGATGAACCGTCGGAGCGGTAGTACCGCTTGACCTCGCGGTACTACCGCTAGGGGTAGCGGTACTACTGCTAAGGGTAGCGGTACTACTGCTTGCGAGCGGTACTAAAAAATACATTCGTGCCTACCACCGTTGGACTTGTGACGAGTTTTTGGTCCCGAGCGTAAGTAGCCACGGAAGTAGCCGCGGTAGTACTGCTCCAAGCGGTAGTACCGCTCCCAAAAGCGGTAGTAAAAAATTACTTCCGGTCCTACCCGCGGTAGTACCGCTGCAGCCTTTTCAGAACACCAAAACGACCACAACTTCTGCAAACGGACTCCGAATTCGACGAAACCAAGTTTGTTGGAAAGCTAGAGACAAGGGCTAACACAATCTTGATAGAAATACCAATAATAAGCAAATTAGAAAAGTCCCATAAGAAAATGGTGAGAACCCTTCCTCGGATAAGACCGGTAAAACCTCCAACACCGAAAACATCATAGAAGACGCATGTGAACTCCGTTTTCGATGAACTCAAGCTTGTCATCAAGATGACCATAAGCTCTAAGACTCACAAAGAGAACCAAACAAGAACCAAGAAACATGATGCAAGGATGCAATGGTTTGAGCTCTCTACTAACGATACGATCAAAACCCCCAATTTGAGAGCCCCCCTTGATAGTATGGCAAACGATCCTATAACCCGGTCTCCCAACTACCACCACGAGACCGGTAAAATAGAAAACCTATCAAGGGCAAACCTTTGCTTTGCACAAAGTCCACTTGAGCTAGATGTAGACGATCTTGACTTTCTCAAGTTGGACCACCTTTCTTGATTGCGTTGTCTCGGTGAAGACTAGTAGATTGCTCCCCCATACTCCACTATGGTGAGCCACTCTTCGGCGTATCTTCACAAGTCCATTGTCACCACAATGGAAGGCAAGCTTCAAGCACTTGATCTCTTCGTGATGCTCCACCTGAACTTGCACACCGCAACCTAACCCCACAAAGAACTCTCACGAAGACCATGGGTTAGTACACAAAGCGTGATTGACAATGCTTACCATACCAGAGGATTGCTTCAACCCTCTCGGTACATCTTCTACACTTTGTGTGTTGATCAACTTGATTCATTCTTTGACTTAGTTTTGATCAACCTTGAATCTTTCCAACTCTCTTCATTTGGATGATGTCTTGAAGGTAAACATGAATGATCACAAACTCTTCTTCTTCAAGACATGCTTGCAATAAGCTCAACACTCACAACACCAATCTTTGGATAATTCCTTAATAGCACCTTGGTCATCACAAACTCTCCTTGAAACCAACACATGGACTCCAAGAAAAGCCTATGGACAAACCCTTCAAATATAACTCAAGACAACCCTTAGTCCATAGAGATTGTCATCAATTACCAAAACCAAACATGGGGGCACCGCATGTTCTTTCAGCATCTCATTAGGATCAATATGAGTACCATTTCTAGAAAATAATTTCATAAGCTCATCCATCTTTCCACTCAAAACATTAATCTCTTCAATTGCTAGCACTTTTTTACTAGTGGAAGATCTTTTAGTATGCCATTGAGAATAATTAACCATTATATTATCTAGGAGTTTAGTAGATTATCCTAAAGTGATTTCCATAAAAGTACCTCCCGCGGCCGAATCTAAAAGGTTTCTAGAAGCAAAGTTCAATCCGGCATAAAAAAGTTGTATAATCATCCATCAATTCAAACCATGCGTAGGGTGGTTTCTTATCATAAGTTTCATCCTCTCCCAAGATTGTGTGACATGCTCATGATCAAGTTGTTTAAAATTCATAATATTGTTCCTAAGGGAGATGATCTTAGTGGGAGGAAAATACTTGGCAATAAAAGAATCTTTACACTTATTCCATGAATCAATATTATTTTTAGGCAAAGATGAAAACCAAGATTTAGCCCATCTCGTAGTGAGAACGGAAATAGCTTCAATTTAACAAGATCATTATCCACATCTCTTTTCTTTTGCATATCACACAAATCAACGAAATTGTTTAGATAGGACGCGACATCTTCACTAGGAAGGCTAGAAAATTGATCTTTCATAACTAGATTCAATAAAGCAGCATTGATTTCACAAGATTTCGCATTAGTAGCAGGAGCGATCGGAGTACTGATAAAATCATTATTATTGGTGTTGGAAAAGTCACATAATTTGGTATTTTCTTGAGCCATCGTAACAAAGCAAGCAATCCAACACACGAGCACACAAAAAGCAAGCGAGGATGACGAATGGAAAAAGGGCGAAGAAAAGGAAAATCTTTTTGAAAATCGTTTTAGAAGTGGGGGAGAGGAAAACGAGAGGCAAATGGCAAATAATGTAAATGCAAGAGATGAGAGTTTTATGAAGGGTACTTGGTATGTCTTGACTTTACGTAGATCTCAACGGCACCAGAGATTGGTGAGTTGACAGAAGACAAATCTTGACTCTTGACTTGGCGTAGATCTCCTCGGCAACGGCGCCATAAATTCTTCCTACTACCTCTTGAGCTTGCGCTGGTTTTTTCCTTGAAGAGGAAAGGGTGATGCAGCAAAGGAGGGTAAGTATTTCCCTCAGTTTGATAACCAAGGTATCAATCCAGTAGGAGACAACGTGCAAATCGCCAAATACATGCACAAACAATCAAACAACTTGCACCCAACGCTATAAAGGGGTTGTCAATCCCTTCACGGTCATTTGCAAAAGTGAGATCTGACATAGATAGATAAAATGTAAAGTAAATATTTTTGGTATTTTTGGTTTATAGAACGGAAAGTAAAATATTGCAAAACAGTAGATCGGAAAGTAATAAGATGGAAAATAGACTCGGGGGCCATAGGTTTCACTAGAGACTTCTCTCAAGATAGCAAATATTACGGTGGGTAAACAAATTATTTCCAAGCAATTGATAGAAGAGCGCATAATTATGACGATATCTAAGGCAATGATCATGAATATAGCCATCACGTCCGTGTCAAGTAGACCGACTCCTGCCTGCATCTACTACTATTACCCCACACATCGACGGAAACGATTCTGCATCTAGAGTATTAAGTCCATAAAGAACAGAGTAACGCATTAAGTAAGATGACATGATGTAGCAGAATTAACTCAAGCAATATGATGAAAACCCCATCTTGTTATCCTCGACGGCAACAATACAATACGTGTCATGTCCATTGCACTCAAATATGTGGCATCCAAATTATCACACACATCTGAATATACGAGGAAAAGAGTAATCATGAGTGATGTTAAGGAGGCGTGTGAGTGGTGGCATGTTTTGGAGACTTCGGCTAGGCATGCGGTTGATCAAATAACACACGGCGAGAAAAGCTTCATCCCAATAACGTAGAGGATGATTGGAGTGAGCGAGGAGGGCAAGTCCGATTTCAACCAAGTGGTCGTGCTTTCGTTCGGCAATACCGTTTTGTTGGGATGTGTGTGGACATGATATGCGATGAGAAATACCAACATGTTGAAAAAATGCATGCAAGCGATG
>LR738715.1:270161461-270177653 GCA_902687465.1 Secale cereale
ATGGCCGTCATGGGAGACATGAGTTTTGCGTCTCTCATGGGAGGCATTGGTGCGCCTCCCGCCGCCATGGGCGGAATGTCTTCCGGGGTGCCTCACACATCTTCCCGTGAAGATGCCGTTGAAGATCTTGCCAACACCGCCGAGCTTCATATGATGCGGTGCGCGACAATCATGATGAGGAGGAAGAATCATCTTCGGAGGAGCAAGAATCGTCTTCGGAAGATGAGGACGAAGACGAGGACGAGGCTTGATGTGTCTTTCGTTTGTGTCATGAACTTGGTTTGCATTTTGAACTTGGTTGGATGAACTTGTGGGCATGATTTTGAACTTGTGGGCATGAACTTTTATTCATCAACTTGTTTGTGTGAAACTTATATGCCATGTTCATTGCATTTTGAATGTTTGAAATCTATTTTGTGTTCAAAATGCAACATATGGCATGCGCCGGCGAGTCGCGCGCGCTGCATTTTTGCGCGTTGCTGGAGCGGCGCGCGCTGTATTTTTGCGCGTTGCTGGAGCGGCGCGCGCTGCATTTTAGCGCGGCTGCTGGAGCCAGCGCTGCCCGCCACACCAAACCAGGCGATAGACGCGCGGCATAGTTTTTTGCGCGCGGCGCGTTCGGCGGCTGTTGGAGATGCTCTTAGATAATTATATTGATTTTCTCCATATTAGCTTACAATATACATTTCTAATCAGTAGAGAATTCGGTTCACTACAAAGTGCTATTTAACCATGGAGCATTCAGTTCACTACAGACCAGCTCCAGAACAAAAGAAACTATACCCAAAATACTATTTAAGCATGGAGCATCCAGTTCACTATAGATCAACTCTTCGTTTCTTTACACCCTTAAAGTGCACAAGAACATCTTCATAGCTGTACTTCTCCACAATTTCACTCTCTATGTTTACTAGCAAGCTATTGGCTAGATAATCATCTTCCATAGTACTCCCTCCGTCCCGAAAAACATGTCGCGGGCGTAGTTCACTGGTATTTTTGCAAAAAAAACCTGATGGTTTCAAAAGCGCTTCAAACGAATCCCTCCGCCCCATCTTCTTCCTCCGGCCCGTCTTCTTCCTTCGCCCCTCGCCTGCCCGTCGCCAGGGGCCGGGGCCGGCGCCGCCCAGCTGCGTGATTCGCCAGGGGCCGGCGATCCCAGCTGAGCTCCTCCGCCGTAGCCAAGTACCCGCTCTCGCCGTCGTCGCCAATTACCTCTTCCGCCGCCGCGGTCCCCTCCCGCCGCTTGTGGGCTTCGCCGGAATCTCCTGCCGTGCGCGTCCCTCCTGGAACCCCCGTGCATCCTCCTCAAGATCGCGTGCGTCCTCCATCGTGGTCCCGCGCATCCTGCTGGAGCTCCCACGCGTGCGCCGCCGCGATCCCCTACCGGCGTCGCCGGAGCCTGCCTCCATGATCCGGTGGACCGGGAGCTCGCACGTGTGATCCTCAATCTCCCGTGCGTCTTCCTCAATCTCCCGCGCAAGCCCGTGTTGCTCCTTCTCCCCTGCCCGCGCGCCCGTGCGACTGCTTGTCCCCTGCCACCGGTGGAGCTCCTACCCGTACTGCTGCTGCTCGTCTGCCCGTACTGCTGCTGCTCGTCTGCATCCAATTCTGTCGCCAGAGCTACATTCATCAGGAAGAAGGTACTGTAAGGATTTGCTCCATGAGTTAACTGAAAAAATCAGTAGATATTCAGTCAGTCAATGTTAACTGAAGAAATCAGTAGATATTCAGTCAGTCAATTCTTTTCTCCATGAGTTTCCCTAGCCATCAATCTTTCTGCTCTCTATACTATGGTGAACACCTCCCCTTTTCCTAGCATTTAAAAAGAAAATGATCACCTAGTTTGCACGAGCAGGATTACTATCACTCAAGCATACTTATGGATAGTGTAACCTATATGATCATCTGAAGTGTCTCTGGTTGCATATAAGGTATCTTGTGAGTGGAAACACAGGACCAGCAACAGAGGCCAGCCGGCCAAAGTTTTGAACCTCACCTCTTGCAATGATTCCACAGAATGATCTGATCCCAAGGCCTTGGATTTGATGCTCTGCCACTTGCGAACAATATCCTCTGCCAGCTTCGCATCCATTCTAGGAATCTGTATTGGCTCATCTACTGCATCATCTTCAACAAATAAACATGTCAGGATTTTATTAGGTATGATGCATATACAGAAACAAATTTATATACAGATCAAACATTCGGTACACAGCTTTGTTGAAAACGTCAAACCAATGCTGCTATCTTGAAAATGCAGTGTCATTAGACATCAATCATGCACAGTAGTGAACACATGAGCAGAGTTTTCTTTATACTAGTTGGAAATTAAAAGAGAGTCTAGTTACCATCAACTGAGTCAACAACATTAGCAACCTGTGTTTCCACTCACAAGATACCTTATATGCAACCAGAGACACTTCAGATGGTCATATAGGTTACACTGTCCATAAGGATCTTTACTCTATAGCCAGGTGATGGGAATAGGATCCTGGCTTTGTTGTTACATATCCATATGGATCTTTACTCTGTAGCCAGGTGATAGGAATAGGATCCTTGAAACCTGCAGTTTATATAACACAACCAAGTATCATCCAGAGGCACAATCAAAATTCAGATCAGGCTCAATCAAGAAAATGTATCACAAGCTGTATGTCAGGCTCAATCAAAACTCAGATCCTCCAGAGGCACGGCCAAGAATTGTTTACATATTAGGAACATTTCAGAACCATGAACAGTTTTAAAACGAGTGAACATTTTTGCTGAATGCTACCTATATTTTGTTAATGTCATGAGGACTTTTTAACATCTTGTCATTTTGGCTAGCATCTAGACAGCACACACACACATACAGTACATTAGATGCACTGTATATTCAACTCAAAATTATTTGATTTATTTGGATTTATTAAAATTATTGGAATTTAAATGACAGGACTGGCATAATTTTGTTTACTGAATTATGCTTTCAAAATTGCCGCTGATCTTGGTCATAGTCATTTGCAATCTTCAAAATTTGGCTTGAACATGATACTTTTTGTTTAATCTGGACATGTGTATGGTTTGTATGGTGGCTCCAGTAATAACTTTGTGTGTGCGTATTCTTGTTTGACTAGTGCAAATGCATTTCTTGTTTGACTAGTGCAAATGCATTTCTTTTTTGACTTGCATACTCATTTTGTGTGTGTATATTCTTGTTATGGTACCATGGTGTACTCATCTTTTGTCATTGATGGCAGGAAACATAGCTATGGATTTGAACTTGATGCCTCAAGAGGAAGAACATGAAACGATTGATTTGAACTTGATGCCTCAAGAGGAAGACGATGATGGTATTAATTTGAATTGGATCCCTGAAGAGGAGGAACCTCAAGTGGCAGATAATGGAGCTATGGATTTGAACTTGATGCCTCAAGAGGAAGACGATGAAGCTATGAATTGGATGCCTGAAGAAGATGAAGGGAAAGAGGATGAAGCTCAAGAGGAAGACGATGAAGTTATGAATTGGATACTTCAAGAGAAGAGAAGAGAATTGTCAGATAAGGAGAGGCATGGTGTCTACTTCGCCTTGCTGGTAATCGAGCTTAGAGATGGGTCTGTTCAACCAGACGACAAGCTGCTAGTCTCAAACCTGTTGGACATAAGTGTACGATCTGTTGAAAGAATCTGGGAAGAAGCCAAAAAGCAAATTGCCGATGGAAAAGAAGTAGATGTCTCAAGCAAGAAGCCAGGAAGATCTGGCCGAAAGAGAAAGGAGCTGGATCTAGCGAGGACCTCAGCAATCCCATTGAATAAAAGAAGGACAATTCGATCTCTGGCACGGTCTCTAGGTGTGGCTCGATCGACCCTACATAAGAGGTTCCAGTTGAATGAGCTCAACCGCATCACAAGCACTGTGAAGCCTCATCTCAAGCCAGAGAACAAGCTTGCGAGACTGAAATTCTGTATGTCCATGCTTGATGACAATTCGATCTCAACTTCTCGGGCTATGTTCAAACCAATGACCAACATGGTTCACATTGATGAAAAGTGGTTTGACATGACGAGAGTGAAGAATAGTTACTACGTACTTCCAGGAGAGCCTGAACCCCAGCGCACCCTCTCAAACACTCACAGCATTGGGAAGGTGATGTTCCTAACAGCCGTGGCCAGGCCCCGATATGACAATGAGGGGGAGCTAACCTTTGATGGGAAGATCGGCACTTGGGCATTCATCGAAGAGACTGAGGCGGTGCGGACAAGTCAGAACAGAGCAAAGGGAGCAAAAGTGTTGACATCAGTGAAAGTAACCAGGCCCGTGTGCAGAGATTATCTCATCAATAAGGTTATCCCGGCAATTCAGGATAAGTGGCCTGACGATGATGAGGGAGCAACAATATTCATCCAACAAGATAACGCAAGGCCTCATGTTCTTCCCAATGATGTAGCTTTTCGAGAAGCTGTGGGTCAAACTGATCTTGACATCCGATTGCTACAACAGCCCCCAAATAGCCCCGAGTTCAATTGTTTAGACCTCTGCTTCCATTGCTCTCTCCAGTCTCTAACTGACTGCAGGTCTCCTACAAACATCCAGGAACTGGTACAGGGTGTGGAAGAGGAATTCGAGAACTATGACCCCCACAAGTTGCACAAAAGCTTTATTACATTAGAAGCAGTTATGTTTGAAGTTATGAAAGACAAAGGAGGAAATCAGTTTAAGTTGCCACACTTGCACAAGGATCGTATTCAGAATGCTGGAAGGGAAATAATAAGAGTATTTTGCGACAGTCAGGTAGTTGTTGATACCAGGGCCATTATAGAAGAAATGGAAATTGCAATAGGAAAAGAAAATGAAAGGAAAGAATTAGCTATAAAAGAGAAAAGAAAGAAAAGTAAAGGGAAGGGAAGAATTAGCAACGGAAGGAAAAAGAAAGAGAAGGTAAGTGAAGAAGTGGCCGATGAAGAAGTAGTCAGGTAGTTGTTGATACCAAGTGCTCCTTGTGTATGTCTTGTGTAATCTTGTGTCAAGAGGGGACAAAGATGCCCTTATGTCATGTCCTTGTGTATGCCTTGTCTAATCCTTGTATATCAACTCCTTGTTGGAATTTATTGGAATTATCTGGGTTATTTAGATTAATTGAATTATTATCTGAGTTATTTAGATTAACTTGAGTATGAGATTATCTTCTACTGCAATTGCAATCTAGCTTTAGTAAAAAAAGCAAGAGTCCCTTGTATGGAGTGAACTGAAGACTGAACATGTTCTAAAGTGTTGAGTAAGCTGGAGCAGTACTGAATTTGGTTTTCTTGTTAATGTTAAATCAGCAAAGCTATTATCATGGAACAAATCTAGCATATCACATGGGATGGATCAGCTAAAATAAGAAAGGCCATCTCAAGAATAGTCACAAAACAATTTGCAAGAAATACTACTGTATATTCTAATTTACTGAAATTATTTGCATAACAAAACCAAATATGCAGTGGACATGTTTGGTACAGTAAATAAATATGCAGCCATATCATGGATATACTCCATCTCAAGGTCCTGGCTAATTAGCTATCATTATATACTGATTAATTACAGTAGCTATCAGTATATAAGTACAGCCTTATACATCTCTCCTTCATGATCTACAGCCTTGGGTAGTTTAATTTCTCAGCAACTATGGTCTACTGATTAATTACCTGGTGGTATAGTGAAGAGGAGTACTAGCTGAAAGGTTAATTAAGCTACTGAAGTCTGTTGGAATGCAGCTTTGTTTTGGAGTACACTGTACAGATATATTGTTGGAATGCAGTTTGTATAGTGAAGAGGAGTATACTGTTGGAGTTTAGTGTGGCATATACAGAGATTGAATAATTTCAGTGACATTTGAGAACACATTTTCTTCAGTCCCTCACTGATTTTTCATCTACAGGACATCTTTTGACAGAATTTTGTTTATAGAATTTTGCTTTCAGTGCTACTCCTCTGTAGTTCAGCAGTGCAAGAGGACATCTTTCAGGTTCAGTGCAAGAGGACATCTTTTAGTTCAGGTTAAGTGCAAGAGGACATTCAACTTTTACTCACATTCACAAAAATTCAATAAACAGAGAAGAAGTGGTTCATGAGAAAGAGAGGTTCAGACCCACGCTGTAGATGATTAGAACTGGAGGACTTGGAGATGATCCACTGGACAATAGTGGAGAAAATTTGTAGCCGCCGCCTCGATGATCCATGCCACGTAACTGAAGAAACAACACACATCAGTTACTGCACATCATTCCACGGATGAAGATAGAACAGAGAACAGAGACAAGGGTCAGAACCATGGTGAGATCATTGAGCACCAGCACTTATCTAAAGAAGCAACACCAGCACTTATGTGAAGAAGCATGGTGAGAATCATCATTCCTGAAGAAGCAACACCAACACCAGCCACTTATCTGAAGAAGCAACACCAACACCAGCCACTTATCTGAAGAAGCACAAGAACAGAGACAGCACAAGGAACAGAGACAAAGAACAGATACAAGGGTCGGCAAGCAAGCAAGCACACACCTCTCCTGCATCCATCCCAATGCAGTGGGTGTCAATGGCGCCCGCGAGCTACATCCCCCTCGCCCTGCTCCTGAATGGTCGCACCGACGATGACCACCTGAACCAATTCGCGCTAGGGGAGCAGCAGGGCATTCCAACGCAAGCAGCTAGCCAGTGACCCCCTTAATCAACTTGTGCTGGTGTCGTCTCCACTGCTCGCAAATCCACGGCCTTTAGCTTGCCGTCGCCGTCGCGCTCGTCGACGTTTAGCTTGCTGCATCTCCTGTCGTCGTCGGGCTCGTCGGCCTCGTCAGCCTTTAGGTGGTTGGTGGTGCTCTGGATCCAGCGCCTCCGGGCTCGCCGACGCCGGTTCCGACGCAGCCGGAGCAGAGCACGGCGGTAGCTGGGCAAATCGACGTTTTTTTAGGAAGGGGGGAGCTTGGGGAGGCAGGCGAGCGGCTGCTGCGGTGGCGGAGCAGGAAGCTGCGACGGCGGGGGAGCGGGAAAGTAGGGAGCTGTGTTGGCGGGGAGCGGGGCAGCTGCGGGGAGCGGCGCAGCTGCGGTGACGGGACGAGCGCACCTGCGGCTTCTGCGGCGGGGAGCGGAGGAGGACGACGAGGGAGCGCGGGTTTGGTCGGGAGAAACCAGAGGGGTTTTTTGCAAAATGACCCTCGCGACATGTTTTTCGGGACGGAGGGAGTATTATGTAGCCTTGTGTTTATGATCTTCAAAGTAGAGAATGCTCACTTGGCACTTGCTGTAGAAACTGTAAGAGTTAGAAGCAATCGCAACAATCGATCAACCAAATTGTAGATAGAATGCCTCCCTGTCTCAAAGAGATATCGACAAAGATTTGTTAAGGTTGAAACATTTTTCAACTCTTTATCATTGGAGGCGTCCACAACAAAGTGTTTTAGTTGTTGCTCCAATCCATAGATTTCCTGTTAGGTGAAATCTGCTGGATAATATTTCTTCACCAACTCGCAAATATCATCAGCTTTGAAAGATCTGAATTTATTTTGGGGATCAGAGTAGCACTTGTGGTCAAAAGATCCAGTACCTTGTCATTGAACCTGAATTTTAAATCATGTAGCTGAGTATCAAGTGTTGTAAATAATGTTCCTTAGTAAAACGATCTGGTTGGCGACGAGCACGACCACCACGCATAATGTAAGTTTCCCCCAGATCTGGAATATCAATGGAATGATTTACACAGAACTCAACAACCCTATCAAAAAAGGCTTCCCAACCATCATCTGATCTCATTTCATCAAGACGAACCTTTGTTGTAAACACTAGACGCATGGCATTTACTATGTCCTGTGATTTCTTTTGCAAAGCTTGACCAAGATCTTCAGTTATCTCCAATATTTCTTCCAACAGACATAAGATAAATATGAACTCAAAAGAGGACAAGTAGCTAAAAGCAGTGTCTCCATCTGCACGAATTGAGCCAGCTGACCCATCGGATGCTATATTTTGAAGTACTGAATTTACTGCATTAAACATTTTCTTTAGGCTTGATATAGAACCTAAGTGAGACACCCATCTAGTGTCTCCAGGTCGTTTTAATGTGCAGATTTGATTTTCCCCTTTTCCAGTTTCAATGTCATCAATAGCTAGTAACCGAGCTAGTTCCTCCAACTGGGCATCATGAAGCTCATCATGGTGCTTTGCGGAGAAGTCAATGGTGTTTACAATAAAAAGAAGTTTCTGGAAGAACTGAGAAACAAAGACCACTTCCTTTGATGCAGCCACTAGCGCAAGTTGCAAACGATGAGCATAGCAGTGGACATAGTACGCATATGGGCATTCTCTAAGAAAAAGAGCTTGCAAGCCATTGAACTCCCCCCTCGCTTGTTTTTATTGTTGTTGAACAAGAAACAATAGAAGCAATATGCACAATGACTGTCCTCCGAGTACTCCAACCATGACGGGAAATCCTTGAACCAGTCGTATTTAAAGCGTCGTTTCCGACCTTCTGGACCGTAAGCTTTGTCATTATTCAAGCGAGGCTGCATAACACCAAGCTTCAAATATGATCGCCGCACATCAACTCTTTGACTAGGTGGATATTGCCAAATCTGTGGACGTAGTGTTGGATCCCGCTGCAAGAATTCAATCCCTCGAAATTGTACTTCATTTGTTTCAGTTTGATGGCCTTGTTTTTGAGAGGCATCGAAGGATGTGGTCCATGTTGCTCAAATTCGAGCAACAACAGAGGAGGTGGAACAGGAATTGCTTCTGTTGCTATTGGTTCATCAGCTTCACATTCAGTTGAATCACCTCTCTTTCTTTTGAAAAATGCATCAATTGTTTTCCCCTTAAGCATCACTGCCTTCCTTGTTCCCTCTTAATCTGTATAAAGGACATTTATCTATTTCAATACAAAATCCAATTGACAAAATCTAACTGACATAATCAATGACCAGATGACCTAATTATAATCTTCCTCCACTAAGGTAACAAAACTACAGAATCACAAATTCACAATATTCCAACTTTCCACAATTTCCATAGGGGAGAGATTGAGAGAGATACATCCATACAGGGAGGGGAGTCTGCTCACCGAAGCACTGGGCGGGGTCGACGGGGCCTGATGCTGTAGTGGACAGCCACAACCTGAGCAGTGAGTAGAGGAGGAAGGAGCCGACCAATCCCTATCCGGCCACCTGCCAGCCGGCCAGGCCAGCGGTCGCCCCACGCCGGCAGGCCACAATGGCCAGCCTCCCAGTCCCAAACGCCGGTGGCCCACGCCCACGCTCAGCCGTCCGCGATCGCAAGTCAAAGGGGAAACGGATTCTGGATCTGGAGCGTGGAGTTGGTGGCAAATTTGACAATTTTGACCTGTTGGCGTAATCAATTCACGGAATGAACTGCCCGTGAAACTATTTCACACCCATGATCTTTTCGTGTAGCGCCTGCCACGACGGCGTTGCACCCTACTGTGCAGCACCTAGCTCAGGGGCGTTGCACGCCTGTCCACCGTGGCAGCCCCTGGGCCCGCACCAGGCCGTGCAGCGCCTCCGAGCTAGGCGCCACACATGGTAATGTGCAGCGCCTCCGAGCTAGGCGCTGCACATTAACTTATCCAGCAGCCGCGCGCAGGCCCAATCCTCACCCATTGCAGTTACAGAACAGAGAAGAGAGGAGGTTGTGGCGGCTGCTGGATCCTCTCCTCTCCCTCTCTCAATCTCATCTCCAAAAAACTTCAGATCTGAGGATTTGGTCCGTGGAGTTCTTCACCCTTCCATCCTACAAGGTACCCTCCTCCGATCCCCTTCTTTCTATCCATAAATTTTCTCTTTTTTTTGAAGATTTGTGTAATCCTTTTTTGATTAGATTAGAATCTTGCATATGTGGGATTTATGATTTGTAAGTTATCTGTAACCTTAGTTTAGTTTGTATATATTGAAAAAATATGCTTCTATGTTGGAAACCTACATTATGTTAGATTGTATTAGATGTTATTTTAGATGAGTTAGATGAATTGAATATTAGTTATATGGAAAAGATATTTCAATTGAAGTAGGCTTAGTTTAGTTATTTTGTATTCATAGGATGATGTTATTTATATGGTTTGACAAGAAAGCATTTTTTCAAATTTTGCATCTAGTAGCCATAGTTTTGTTTTTGTGTATTCAAAAGATAATCGTGTTGACAACAAAGCTTTTTTTCAAAATGTTAGGATGGATTGGCTTCTCGATGATCACTGGGACAAACAACACCGGTCGTACGCTATGTCGGTGGATCAGCGGGTAATAATGAATGTTGCCGGTGTTAATTATTTCGTTTTTTTAAACACATACCCCCAGATGTAATGATTTGTTTGTTTGCTTGTAGGAGCTTGCACCTCTGAAGCTTCGGGCTCACACAGTCAACCTTGGGTGGATGCGCTATGATGAGCGCTACACACCGTATGTTAGGGAGATAGGACTTCTCCCTTTCATTCGGTTGGCCAGCCGATCGATGCCACCCAACAATGCTCCAGCACTCACCGCGCTTATTCATCATTGGAGGACGGAGACACACAGTTTCCATCTGCGGACCGGGGAGATGACCGTGACGCTTCAGGATATAGCAATGATCACCGGTCTTCCTGTCGATGGCAATCCTCTATGTATGAGCACCGATTCAGATGGGTGGCGCGAGCAGATGCATGCCCTTATCGGTATGGTTCCTCCGGAGCCTCGGGAACCAGAAGTTGAAGGCAAGAGGAAGGAAAGAGTCGCAGCCGGTGCCCCTTACACATGGATTACTTCGCACTTCGGTACTTGCCCTGAGGATGCTGATGAGGACACGGTCAAGACACATGCCCGTGTGTACATGTGGTATGTGATATCCAGGACTATGTTTGCTGATGGCACATGCAAGAATGCTCCATGGATGTGGCTGAAGACGTTGACCGTCTTCGATAGCAAATGGAGTTGGGGTTCGGCGACACTGGCTTACTTGTATAGACAGGTATGAAGTTGTTTATATTTCACTTTATTGCTACATTATGAATGCGATCTTGTTGTTAATTCAATCATGTTCTCTTTTATGTGCAGTTGGACGAAGCCAGTTGTAGGCTATCTGGAGGTATTGATGGTTGTTTGCTCGCACTTTTCATATGGAGCTGGGAACGTTTGCCGGTTGGACGACCGAAGACCGTGAAGTACGAGGCTTGGGACGACAAAGATGACCCACTACGGCTCCCCACTTGGGCTTACAAGTGGGATGTGTTAAATGAGATGACGGATGATCCCTCGGTCATGTACAAGCTCTACAGGAGCGAGATGGACGCGATCACGGCTGAGCAGGTGAATCGACATTGCATAAGTTATTATCATGCTTATATCGTAACTTGATATCAATTTTGCATTCTATCCCATTTTGCAGGTTGAATGGGAACCGTATGGAAGTGCCGAGAGTTTTGGGAACCCTACGGAGTTCACACTGAATCCGATGTGCACTAGGGATAGGGAACTCTGGCATATCCGGTGTCCACTCATATGCAACTGGGCGGTCGAGCTTCACCTGCCACATCGGGTGTACCGCCAGTTTGGTTTGTTCCAGACACACCCGCCGGAGTGGGAGGACACGGACCACCTTCTACACGCGTAAGATATAATTAACCTTGAGCACCTAGCTGCTTCTCGGCCTCATCGATGGTTGTAATATTATGTTTCTAACTTGCAAGTTGGATAGGAAAAAGCAGCGTAAGATCAAGGACTGGGCCAAGCATCACAGGAAGTATGTTGTGCAGTTCCAGTTTAGTGTTGATCAAGCTAGGCGCAACAAAGGAGCCCCGATTCGTGAGCACTGCCCGATCGCGTTCAACAACTATCTCACATGGTTCCTTGCAAGAACCCGTGTGGAGGTATGCAAGCCGGCGTATGCTGAGGAGATTTTGGAAGATCCCACCGTTTTTGATGAGATATCCCAGCACCAGTACAACGCATTAGTCCGGAAAGGCAACTCATTGATCCCTGCAGGCCCAATGATGAGCTTTGTGGTA
This sequence comes from Secale cereale, assembly GCA_902687465.1. Taxonomy (NCBI): domain Eukaryota; kingdom Viridiplantae; phylum Streptophyta; class Magnoliopsida; order Poales; family Poaceae; genus Secale; species Secale cereale. The sequence continues at coordinate 270,173,464 of LR738715.1, forward strand.
TTTGTCCTTTCTGCTTTTCCATTCGCACTATTTACATCTTCGCTTGCCTAACACGTTAATACCCTTTCTGTTCATAGCGTGCCCAAGAAAGCAGCTGATGAGACCGACACTATTTTGGAAACAACCCCGGCTGGCAAAGGCGATGGGGAAGGTGCCCTTCGAGCATTCATTAAGGTTCACATCTCCTTCAAACTAGCACTTATCAAGTTAAGGCGGCTATCAAATCTTTTTGATTGTCTCATTCACTTGTTCATGTTGCAGCGCCAGGGCCAAAAGTTAAGGCGGCTATCAAATCTTTTCGGTTGTCGTGACCCCGAGTATGTATCACCAGAACGTTCTAGGTCGGCGACACCATCAGATCCCATTTCTGGCGATGCTGATCCTTTGGAGGATGAGGATGTGGGTGTGGTCACCCAAGAGGTATGGCATTAGGATATATATCCAATTGTTGATGCATTGCTAACTACATGCTCACACACGGTCTTTCCATAACTTTTGTTGATGCATAGGCTCCTGATGATATGGTCTTGGGGAAGTACAAGGCTCGTTTTGCATGCGAGTTAAAGCCTAGGAGGGGATTCAAGAAATACACACCTGAGGACTTCACCCAAAAAGGCAAAAGGACGGTCGAAACCTCGTGGATGGCGGCTTTGGATGACTATTTGGATGACGAGGAGGATGACGTGCATGTACCGGAGCCAGAGCGGGTTCCTCCTTCTAGGAAGGTGAAGAAGATTAGTGTCAAGAGGGGGGAGGAGCCAGCAAGTGTGGAAGGAACTAGTCGTCTTACTCTTTTAGTAATGTCGAACGCTATGCTGGTAGTAATGTCGAACTTATCGTGCTGAAGATACTATATGTGTTGAACTCTATGTCGGTGCTAATGTTAAACTCTATGTTGGTGCTACTGTTGAACTCTATGTTGGCACTATATGTGTTGAACTCTATATGTGTTGAAGTATTCATCTTGTCTAATGTGTATGCAACTGTTTGTGACTAAAACAGACCCATTTAGAGAGACAAAACTGGTGCAACAGAGAGCAATAGAATGTAGGAACAGATACAGACTTGTGTGGCGCCTAGCTCCCAAGCGCCACACTGTACTGTGCAGCGCCTACATGCCAGGCGTTGCACTACACAGTGCGGCGCCTGAGAGCTAGGCGCTGCACAGGCCTGAAGCTTTTCAGAGCTTTATGTTGCTCTCTGGACAGGTACAGACCTGTGCAGCGCCTACCTACCAGGCGTTGCACTGTACTGTGCAGCGCCTAGCTCTCAGGTGCCACACTGTACAGTGCAACGTCTCGCAGCTAGGCGCTGCACAGGTCGGTACCTGTCCAGAGAGCAACAGAAGCTTCTGTTGCCCTGGGTGGGGATTGGGCCTGCGCGCGGCTGCTGGATAAGTCAATGTGCAGCGCCTAGCTCGGAGGCGCTGCACGGCCGGGTCCGGGCCCAGGGGCTGCCACGGTGGACAGGCGTGCAACGCCCCTGAGCTAGGCGCTGGACAGTAGGGTGCAGCACCGTCGTGGCAGGCGCTAGACGAAAAGGTCATGGCTGTGAAATAGTTTCACGGGCAGTTCAGTTCGTGAATTGATTACGCCAACAGGTCAAAATTGTCAAATTTGCCGGAGTTGGTCGCTGCATCCAGGGCTCCAGTCATCGTAGACTAGTCCTAGTTGATAAGTGGGCATGTGGGCTGTATGTATACATAGGGGTAGTAACAAAATCATTTTCGCCTAGGGGCGACGGCCCAGGTTCGCCCCCACGAAGCTCCGCCGTTGGTCCCCCCGAGGCGGGGGCGCCGCGCCGCCCCCGGGGAGTCCCCGTCCACACCGCCCTCAGCCCTCCCCTCCATCGCCTCCCACTACCGCCGTCGTCGCTGAGGACGCCGCGAGGCGAAGCCCCTGTGGTGCAGCGGTAGCAGCGGCGCAGTCCTCGGCAGGCGGTAATGCGTGGGGGCAGCGGCGCAGTCCTCAGCAGGCGGTAACGCGTGGGGGCAGCGGCGTCCATCTCCCTCCTCCTCCAATGGCAGTGCGCAACGGGTTGGTGGTGGCCAGGAGATCTCCGGGGGTCGTTGGCGGATGAGATTTTGGCTGCGATAGATCTGATTTGGGCCCGAGGGGTTTAGATCGAGATCCACTGCGGTTGCGCCTCGTCTCGACAACGACAAGAGGAGATCCCCTGGGTAATCTTTGTGGCGCGAGGACGTCCGGGTCTCTTGGCCCGGGCATGGTGGTGGTGGCTGCCTTCTCCACCGAAGGCGGTTGGCCAGGCTGGTAGTGACGGATCTTGGATCCCACTATTAGCACCGACAGCGAGTTGGGGAGACATAGTCGCCGGTGAAAACCGAGCCGACTCCGGTCATGGCGGGCGATGGCGGCGTCTACGTCGTTACCTTGATGAAGGCATCGTCAAGCAACTATCATCAACCTGCTCGTGCCGCTCCGGGAGAAATCCTAAGATCACCGGATCGGATGATGGTGGCGCTGCGGTGTCGTGTTCCCTATTGGGGGCATTGTTTGTGGAGCGGTGCCGGATGGAAGAGGCGTGAGGTGGTGTGGTGCGCCTTCTCTCGCGTCGACGGCGGCGGGTCTCGGCGGCATTGAGCAGCGGGGTCTCGCTAGTGGGCGTGTGATGATGGACGAGTGCAGGATGGTGGCGTTGTCTGACGTTGTGGTGGCGTCGACGGCAGCTAGACCGGGCAAGGTAGATGCAGCAGTACAACACTGAAGATGGATTTATGGTAGGTGGCTGCGGCGGCCTCATACCCGGCAGGCGTCCTGGTTGAGGAGTGCGCCGGACTGGTGGGTGTCCCATACCCGGCAGGAGTCCTGGTTGGGACCTCAGGTCTTAGATGTTAGGTTTGGCTGCGAGGTATGTTTGGTATTAGGCCTAGACTATCAGCATCCCTTCATCAACTGGATAGGAGTAGCGACAGTTGTTGTCTAGACGATGGCTTTAGTCTTACTGTTGTATGACTTTGTAAGGTCTTGTATGAATAATTAATAAAGTGGCTCCATGCATCGTCCAGATGCAGAGGCCGGGGGTCCTCCTCCTTTTCTAAAAAATCTAGACGTCTTGCAGTGTTTGTTTTTCCAAAAAAAAAATGTTGGAAACCCCGGCCTCCGCATCAACTGATGCATTCAGTCATTTTTATGAAAATTGATGCAGGTTAGCAAAGTTAAAGTCATTAATAAGTGGAGTACACAATAAAAATAACTACAGCAAAATCATTACAAGATATGAATGTAACACTTACGACTATGTCGACTTCTTCCGCAACGACGCCTTCAAGAAGTGATAAACGCACTCATGCGGTAGTTGCAGACAATGGCTGTGTTTGTTTGAGCTTCGGTTTCAGCAGTTTCAGCTGTGGACTTGCTGTGCTGGCAAAACTGCTGTGCTGAGGAAACAGCTGTAGTGAAGGTTAGCTGTTTGGCAACGCAGCTGTGGAAACGACTGTGAGCTGGTGAAAACGCTATGTTTCAGGAGGAGGGGGGCGAACGTAGAGATATGTCATGCCTACGGTGGCATTTACGACATAATTATGACCAAACGCCAAAGATAGAGGGGCTAGGGAAACAGTTTTGGCCCAAAAGTACACCGAGACCAGCTTTAGGCTGTTACACTGAAAATCTCCCGAAACAGTTTTGGGTTGTGGTTCCACAGCTGTTCTAAATAACCTGTTTGTTTCAGCTTCAGCTTTTTTCAATCCTAAAACTGCTCCAAAAGCTGAAACAAACACAGCCAATGTCTTCAACACGATAATAATGCAAGCTCGGCGCTGCTAAGACAAGAGTTTTCACCCCAAACATGAAGTTTGTTCAAACACCATCTCAATAACGAATCTTCACATAGTCACATCTACGATTCTCCATGCTAGACCAGAGTGGCACTAGCAAATAGATGGGATGTATGCTCACCAAAGACCATCACCATGGCCGTCGGGAGGACGTCTTGTGGTGGTGAATTGTGTCAAGCTAGCTTCCTGTTTTTGCTTTCGAACACTGACTTCGGAGCGGGTAGGTGTAAGTCGACTGAATAATTATTTTGGGTCAGTCGATTCTTTACAGTTGTCTGATGCAAAACGAACAGTTGGATGCTTTCTTCAACCTATTGACGCCTTCTTCCCCAACCGCCCCCACGACAACCGCCGTGCACCGATGTGCTGCCGCAATCCCCGACCATCCCTCTAG
>LR738715.1:270178662-270196880 GCA_902687465.1 Secale cereale
AGGCATCGACGGAACCACACAACTAGATTCTAGGGTCTCTTAGTGTCGATGAAACCACCCAACTAGATTCTAGGGCCTCTCGGCATCGAAAAAACCACCAAACTAGATTCTAGGGCCTCTCGACGTCGACAAAACTACCAAACTAGATTCTAGGGCCTCTCGGCGTCGATGAAACCACCCAACTAGATTCTATGGTCTCTAGGCGTCGATGAAACAACCTGTAACGCCCCGAACACACCCGCCGATGGTGTTACTCCTGGCGGGATCTACGAGAACCGGACGAATCTGACGAGGGGAGGTCAGGGTTGGCTGGTACTGGCCGGAACCGAGGCGATTGGGGACAGAGAACTCCTGCAGCACGAGGTGGCAGCGACGGCAACTGTCAAAAACATCTAGGAGCAGGGAGAGGAAAAGAAATGGAGAGGGTCGGAGGAGGAGGTCCCACCGAGAGGGGCGTCGACGCTCGTCGGCGTGCTGGCCAGTGACGCGCGGGATCAGACGCTGCTGCGGGGAGCTCGTCTCCAGTGCGACTCGGGTGTGAGAGGTCATGAGATGGAGGAGGCAGAGGCACGTCGGGGTGGCCTGGAGGTCGAGGTCGCCGGCGGGCTGGGTCGCTAGAGCAGCACGACGATGAGGCACTTGGGAGATCGGGGCAAGGCGAGGACGAAGCAGAGGAGGAGCTCCTCTCCTTTGGGCTTGGGCACAACAAGGAGGAAGAGGCCTCGGGCGCACGCAGCTGTGGCCTCGTTCCAACCCGGATCAAGCGTCGGCTGGTGGTGGCTCGGTTTGGAAAACGAGGAAGGCTAGCGGTTGCCGGTTGGTGGGATGGAGATCCCGATGTGGGTGATGACTGATGGGACGAGGCGCGGCGGAGGAGGGACAAATGTCCTAGATTTTAGGGTTAGGCCTATATATATAGTGAGTGGGTAGGTTAGGGTCTATTCTAGTCCCTTCGATCGAAATTAGACGGTTAGAGAAAAATAGGCTAGGAGAGTCCAACAAAGAACCGAAGATATTTTAGGGATGTTTGGGGATGATCCGAACCCATCGGTCACGACCGCCTGAATCGAGTTCGGGGATGTTTTCGGACGCGCACGCGAGGGGGTCTGAGAGAGGTTGACAAATGCAAAGGGGCCTGACAAAAGGTCAACAGATACAAACAGAGAGACAACAAGCCACAGAGACATGCAGAGAAGCGGCAACTACAAACGACTACAATTTTTGTGAAAACATGCAGATGCAATGCACATGATGACATGATGAAATGTAACAAGCAAAATAAATCACACGGCGATCACGGAATATATGGAAGGCTTCTGGAGCGTCGGTCTCGGGGTGTCACATCTCTCCCACACTAACAAAGGATCTCGACCCGAGATCCTAGGGATGGCACCGGAGAGAAGCGAAAAAGGAAGAGGTAAAACAAAGTTGCTTCTTGACAAACGAGTGAAACCATGAAACTTGAGAGGTTGAACAAATTCAAAGAAAGAATACAATGGAGATGAACGAGATTGCAAACACTCCGTTAACAAAGAAGAACAAGGAATATGACGAGAATGAAGAGCTTAGGTGACCAGATAGACATTGAAACCACTCCGACCAAAACAAGATAGAGAAGGAATAAGAACGAAAGAATTCAGACATCACTCCGACTGAAAATGGAAGGAATTAAACATGAACTTGAGAAGATGGGATGATACTTGATGAAATCAACAACACACTACCTCCGAAACTATTGAAAGAATGGCACAAGGGGTAAGAAAGATTTCAGACAGCACTCCGGTTGAAAAGAGAGGTAAAACTTGATAAGATGAGAGAACTTGATTGGAGGACATGACACTCCTATTAACTGGACCAGAAAGGAAAAGAACATGATCTTGATATGACAAGATGATGGTTCGAAGAGAGCAATATCCCAAAGCCTCCAGAACGAATAATGGAGTGAAAAGAACGAGGAAGAACAACATTTTCTACTAGAAATGAATTTGAAAACATCCGTACGAAGAAGGGTTGAGCGGAGTTGTTGAAGAATCAACAATAAAATGATATCCTCCTCGTGGACTTATGAAAACATCTCAAAACTAGAGGTCAGATTCTGCCACTAATGGGAAACAATTGTTTGGATTGAGATCAACACAGAGACAAAAAACTTATTTCACCGGGAGTATAAATGAAGAACATGAGTCATTTATAAGCACCATAAATAGCAACAATCCTTAGGGAAAGCTTTTAGGTGAGATACATGTTGGGCAACGTAGCAGAAATCAAAAAAATTCTACGCTTCACCAAGATTAATCTATGGAGTCATCTAGCAACGAGGGAGAGGGGAGTGCATCTACATACCCTTGTAGATCGCGAGCGGAAGCGTTCAAGAGAACGTGGATGATGGAGTCGTACTCGTCGTGATCCAAATCACCGATGATCCTAGCGCCGAACGTACGGCACCTCCGCGTTCAACACACGTACGGAGCAGCGACGTCTCCTCCTTGTTGATCTAGCAAGGGGGGAGGAGAGGTTGATGGAGATCCAGCAGCACGACAGCGTGGTGGTGGATGCAGCGGTATTCCAGCAGGGCTTCGCCAAGCAGCGCTGGAGGAGGGAGAGGTGTCACGGGAGGGAGAGGGAGGCGCCAGGGCATGGGGTCCGGCTGCCCTCCCTCCCCCCACTTTATATAGGGGGCCTAGGGGGTGCGCCGGCCCTAGAGATGGGATCTCTAGGGGGGCGGCGGCCTAGGGGGGGGGGGCTTGCCCCCCAAGTCACGTGGGGCGCCCCCACCCCTAGGGTTCCCAACCCTAGGCGCAGGGGGAAGGCCCAAGGGGGGCGCACCAGCCCACTATGGGCTGGTTCCCTTCCCCTTTCAGCCCATGGGGCCCTCCGGGATAGGTGGCCCCACCCGGTGGACCCCCGGGACCCTTCCGGTGGTCCCGGTACAATACCAGTGACCCCCGAAACTCTCCTGATGGCCGAAACTGGACTTCCTATATATAAATCCTTACATCCGGACCATTCCGGAACTCCTCGTGACGTTCGGGATCTCATCCGGGACTCGGAACAACATTTGGGTTACCGCATGCATATATCTCTACAACCCTAGCGTCACCGAACCTTAAATGTGTAGACCCTACGGGTTCGGGAGACACGTAGACATGACCGAGACGACTGTCCGGTCAATAACCAACAACGGGATCTGGATACCCATGTTGGTTCCTACATGCTCCTCGATGATCTCATCGGATGAACCACGATGTCAAGGATTCAATCAATCTCGTATACAATTCCCTTTGTCTATCGGTATAGTACTTGCCCGAGACTCGATCGTCGGTATACCGATACCTTGTTCAATCTCATCATGGCAAGTCTCTTTACTCGTTCCGTAATACATCATCCCGTGACCAACACCTTAGTCACATTGAGCTCATTATGATGATGTCTTACCGAGTGGGCCCAAAGATACCTCTCCGTCATACGGAGTGACAAATCCCAGTCTCGGTTCGTGCCAACCCAACAGATACTTTCGGAGATACCCATTGTGTACCTTTATAGCCACCCAGTTACGTTGTGACGTTTGGCACACCCAATTCCTACGGTATCCGGGAGTTGCACAACCACATGGTCTAAGGAAAAGATACTTGACATTGGAAAAGCTTTAGCATTATGAATTACACGATCTTGTGCTAGGCTTAGGATTGGGTCTTGTCCATCACATCTTTCTCCTAATGATGTGATCCCATTATCAATGACATCCAATGTCAATGGTCAGGAAACTGTAACCATCTGTTGATCAACGAGCTAGTAACTAGAGGTTTACCAGGGACACGTTGTGGTCTATGTATTCACACATGTATCATTGTTTCCAGATAATACAATTCAAGCATGAATAACAGACAATTATCATGAACAAGGAAATATAATAATAACCATTTTATTATTGTCTCTAGGGCATATTTCCAAGAGTCTCCCACTTGCACTAGAGTCAATAATCTAGTTACATTGTGATGAATCGAACACCCATAGAGTTCTGGTGTTGATCATGTTTTGCTCGTGGAAGAGGTGTAGTCAATGGATCTGCGACATTCAGATCCGTATGCACTTTAAAAATATCTATGTCTCCATCTTGAATATAATTCCGGATGGAGTTGAAACAGCGCTTGATGTCTTGGTCTTCTTGTGAAACCTGGGCTCCTTGGCAATGGCAATAGCTCCAGTGCTGTCACAGAAGAGAGTCATCGGGCCCGACGCGCTTGGAATAACTCCTAGGTCGGTGATGAACTCCTTCATCCAGACTCCTTCCTGCGCTGCTTCGCAAGCAGCTATGTACTCCGCTTCACATGTAGAATGCGCCACGACGCTCTGCTTGCAACTGCACCAGCTGACTGCCCCACCATTCAAAATATACACGTATCCGGTTTGTGACTTGGAGTCATCCAGATCTGTGTCGAAGCTAGCATCTACGTAACCCTTTACGACGGGCTCTTCGTCAGCTCCATAAACGAAAAACATATCCTTAGTCCTTTTCAGGTACTTCCGGATGTTCTTGATTGCTATCGAGTGTTCCATACCGGGATCACTTTGGTACCTCCCTACCAAACTTATGGCAAGGTTCACATCAGGTCTGGTACACAGCATGGCATACATAATAGAACCTATGGCTGAGGCATAGGGGATGACACTCATCTTTTCTCTATCTTCTGCCGTGGTCGGGGATTGAGCCGTGCTCAATCTCATACCTTGCAATACAGGCAAGAACCCTTTCTTGGACTGATCCATATTGAACTTCTTCAATATCTTATCAAGGTATGTGCTTTGTGAAAGACCAATGAGGCATCTCGACCTATCCATATAGATCTTGATGCCTAATATGTAAGCAACTTCTCCAAGGTCCTTCATTGAAAAACTCTTATTCAATTAGGCCTTTATGCTTTCCAAGAATTCTACATCATTTCCCTGTTGGAAATATGCCCTAGAGGCAATAATAAATTAGTTATTATTATATTTCCTTGTTCATGATAATTGTTTATTATCCATGCTAGAATTGTATTGATAGGAAACTCACATACATGTGTGGATACATAGACAAACACCATGTCCCTAGTGAGCCTCTAGATGACTAGCTCGTTGATCAATAGATGGTTACGGTTTCCTGACCATGGACATTGGATGTCGTTGATAACGGGATCACATCATTAGGAGAATGATGTGATGGACAAGACCCAATCCTAAGCCTAGCACAGATCGTGTAGTTCGTATGCTAATGCTTTTCTATATGTCAAGTATCTTTTCCTTAGACCATGAGATTGTGCAACTCCCGGATACCGCAGGAATGCTTTGGGTGTACCAAACATCACAACGTAACTGGGTGGCTATAAAGGTGCACTACAGGTATCTCCGAAAGTGTTTGGTGGGTTGGCACGAATCGAGACTGGGATTTGTCACTCCGTATGACAGAGAGGTATCTCTGGGCCCACTCGGTAGGACATCATCATAATGTGCACAATATGTGATCAAGGATTTGATCACGGGATGATGTGTTACGGAACGAGTAAAGAGACTTGCCGGTAACGAGATTGAACGAGGTATCGGTATACCGACGATCGAATCACGGGCAAGTACTATGCCGATAGACAAAGGGAATTGTATACGGGATTGATTGAATCCTTGACATCGTGGTTCATCCGATGAGATCATCGTGGAACATGTGGGAACCAACATGGGTATCCAGATCCCGCTGTTGGTTATTGGCCGGAGAGTTGTCTCGGTCATGTCTGCATGGTTCCCGAGCCCGTAGGGTCTACACACTTAAGGTTCGATGACGCTAGGGTTATAGGGAAAGTATGTATGCGGTTTCCGAATGTTGTTCGGAGTCCCGGATGAGATCCCGGACGTCACGAGGAATTCCAGAATGGTCCGGAGGTAAAGAGTTATATATGGGAAGTCATCATACGGTCACCGGAATAATTCGAGGGGTTACCGGTATTGTACCGGGACCACCGAAGGGGTTCCGGGGGTCCACCGGGAGGGTCCACCTGCCCTGGAGGACCCTATGGGCTATATGTGGAGAGGGACCAGCCCCTTAGTGGGCTGGGCGCCTCCCCCCTTAGGGCCCATGCGCCTAGGGTTGTGGGGGAAATCCTAAGGGGGGCGCCCCCTTGCCTTGGGGGGCAAGGCACCCCCCTGGCCGCCGCCCCCTCCTCAGATTGGATCTGAGGGGGCCGCCCCCCCTCTCCCTTGCCCCTATATATATGTAGGGGGTGGGAGGGCAGCGGCACCACAAGTTCTGGCGCAGCCCTCCCCCTCTCCCAAGTCCTTCTCCTCTCCCGCGGTGCTTGGCGAAGCCCTGCAGGATTCCCGCGCTCCTCCACCACCACCACGCCGTCATGCTGCTGTTGGATGGAGTCTTCCCCAACCTCTCCCTCTCTCCTTGCTGGATCAAGGCGTGGGAGACGTCACCGGGCTGCACGCGTGTTGAACGCGGAGGCGCCGTTGTTCGGCGCTTAGATCGGAATCAACCGCGATCTGAATCGCAGCGAGTAGGACTCCTTCATCCGCGTTCTTGCAACGCTTCCACATCACGATCTACAAGGGTATGTAGATGCACTCCACTCTCCTTTATGCTCGTTGCTAGATTACTCCATAGATAAATCTTGGTGATGCGTAGGAAATTTTTTGATTTTCTGCTTTGATCCCCAACAGTGGCATCATGAGCTAGGTCTATGCGTAGTATCTTGCACGAGTAGAACACAAAGTAGTTGTGGGCGTGGATTTGTCAATTTACTTGCCGTTACTAGTCCAATCTTGATTCGGCGGCATCGTGGGATGAAGCGGCGCGGACCGACCTTACACGTACTCATACGTGAGACAGGTTCCACCGACTGACATGCACTAGTTGCATAAGGTGGCTAGCGGGTGTCTATCTCTCCCACTTTAGTCGGATCGGATTCGATGAAAAGGGTCCTTATGAAGGGTAAATAGAAATTGGCATATCACGTTGTGGTTTTGGCGTAGGTAAGAAACGTTCTTGCTAGAAACCTATAGCAGCCACGTAAAAACATGCAACAACAATTAGAGGACGTCTAACTTGTTCTTGCAGCATGTGCCGTGTGATGTGATATGGCCAAAAGGATGTGATGAATGATATATATGTGATGTATGAGATTGATCATGTTCATGTAATAGGAATCACGACTTGCATGTCGATGAGTATGACAACCGGCAGGAGCCATAGGAGTTGTCTTATTTATTGTATGACCTGCGTGTCACTGAATAACGCCATGTAATTACTTTACTTTATTGCTAAACGTTAGCCATAGTAGTAGAAGTAATGTTTGGCGAGACGACTTCATGGAGACACGATGATGGAGATCATGATGATGGAGATCATGGTGTCATGCCGGTGACGATGATGATCATGGAGCCCCGAAGATGAAGATCAAAAGGAGCAAAATGATATTGGCCATATCTACTATTTGATTGCATGTGATGTAAGATGATCTGTCACTAAAATTTCAAGAATTGTGTTCCCCCTAACTGTGCACCGTTGCTAAGGTTTGTTATTCCGAAGCACCACGTGATGATCGGGTGTGATAGGTTCTAACATTCGCATACAACGGGTGTAAGCCAGATTTACACACGCGATACACTTAGGGTTGACTTGACGAGCCTAGCATGTACAGACATGGCCTCGGAACACGGAAGACCGAAAGGTCAAACATGAGTCATATAGAAGATACGATCAACATGAAGATGTTCACCGTTGATGACTAGTCTGTCTCACGTGATGATCGGACACGGCCTAGTCGGTTCGGATCATGTATCACTTAAATGACTAGAGAGATGTCTATCTGAGTGGGAGTTCATTAGATGAACTTAATTTTCATGAACAATAGTCTAAGTTGCCTTCGCAAATTATATTGTAGACCAATAACTGCGTTGTAGCTTCCTATTTAATACGATTCTAGAGAAAGACTAAGTTGAAAGATAATGTAAGCAATGATACGGACTGGTTTCGTAGTCCGAGGAGTGTCCTCACTGCTACACAGAAAGCTTATGTCTTTGATGCATCGCTCGATGTGCAAACCCCTACAACGTTGTCTGTGGATGTTGTGGACACCCGACAGACACGTCCTGATGACTACTTGATAGTTTAGTGCACCATACTTTACGGCTTAGAATCGTGATTCCAATGACGTGTTGAACGCCATAGAACATATGAGATGTTCTAAAAGCTGAAATTAGGATTTCAGGCTCATGCCCGTGTTGAGAGGTATGAGACCTTTGACAAGTTCTTTTGCCAAAAATATGGAGGATAATAGCTCAACTAGTGAGCATGTGCTCAGAATGTCTGGGGTGCTAAAATCACTTGAACCAAGTGGGAGTTAATCTTCCAGATGAGATAGTGGTTGACTGAATTCTCTAGACACTATCACCAAGTTGCTAGAACTTCGTGATGAACTATGACATGCAAAGGATGGAGATGATCCCGGAGCTATTAGCGGTTCTTAAAACCGCAAAAGTAGAAATCAAGAAGGAGCATCAAGTGTTGATGGTTTAACAAGACCACTGGTTTCAAAAGGGCAAGGGATAGAAGGGAAACTTTATGAATGGCAAACCAGTTGTCGCTCTGATGAAGGAACCCAAGGTTGAACCCAAACCTCGAGACTAAGTGCTTCTATTGTAAGGGGAACGGTCACATGGTAGCGGAACTACCCCAAATACATGGTAGATAAGAAAAGCTGGCTACTTCAACAAAGTATATTTGATATACGTGTTATTGATGTGTACCTTACTAGTACTCCTTGTAGCACATGGGTATTGGATACCGGTTCAGTTGCTATTAGTGACTTGAAGCAAAAGCTACGGACTGAACGGAGACTAGCTAAGGGCGAGGTGACAATGTGTGTTGGAAGTGTTTCCAAGGTTGATAAGATCACCATCGCATGCTCCCTCTATTTTCGAGATTAGTGTTGAACCTAGATAAATGTTATCAGGTGTCTACGTTGAGCATGAATATGATTAGATCATGTTCATTGCAGTACGATTATTCATTTAAGTAAGAGAATAATGGTTATTCTGTTTACATGAATAATACCTTCATGGTCATGCACCCAATGGTTTGTTGAATCTCGATCATAGTAATACACATGATGATAATATTAATGCCAAAAGATGTAGAGTTAATAATGATAGTACCACTTTCTTGTGGCACTGCCGCTTAGGTCATTTTGGCATAAAATGCATAAAGAAACTCCATGCTGATGGATGTTTGGAGTCACTTGATTTTGAATCACTTGACACATGCGAGCCATGCCTCATGGGCAGGATGACTGAGATCCCGTTTTCAGGTACAATGAAACAGGCAAGTGACTTGTTGGAAATCATACATACTGATGTATGTGATCCAATGAGAATTAAGGCGTGTGGTGGATATCGTTATTTTCTCATCTTCACTGACGATTTGAGTAGATATGGGTATATTTACTCAATGAAGCAAAAGTCTGAAGCGTTTGAAAAGTTCAAGCAATTTCAAAGTGAAGTTAAGAATCATCATAACAAGAAGATCATGTTCCTACGATCTGATCAAGGGGAGATTTTCTGAGTTGTGAGTTTGGCAATCACTTAAGACATTGTGGAATCGTTTCGCAGTTGAAGCCACCTGGAACACCACAGCGTAATGGTGTGTCTGGACGTCGTAATCGAACCTTATGAGATATGGTATGATCTATGATGTCTCTTGCCGATCTACCGCTATTATTTTGAGGTTATGCATTGGAGACAGCTGCATTCACTTTAGATAGGGCACCATCTAAGTCCGTTGAGACAACACCCCGTATTAACTATGGTTTGGCTAGAAACCAAAGTTGTCTTTTCTCGATGTTTGGGACTGCGATGCTTATGGCTTCAGCCGGAAAAAGCTCGAACCCAAAGCGGACAAATACATCTTCATAGGATACCCAAAGGTAACAGTTGGGTATACCTTCTATCTCAGATCCAAGGGCAAAAATGTTTGTCGCTAAGAACGGGTCCTTTCTCGAGAAGGAGTTTCTCTCAAAAGAATTGAGTTGGAGGAAGATAGAACTTGATGAGGTTGTCGAACCGTCACTTCAACTGGAAAGTAGTGCAACACAGAAAGATGTTTCCGTGGATCCTACGACTATTGAAGAGGAAACTATTGATAGTGATCATGAAGTTTCGGATCAAGTTGCTATCGAACCTCGTAGGTCGACAAGGATATGTACTACTCCTGAGTGGTACGGTGATCCTGTCTTAACATGTCATGTTGTTGGACAACAATGAACCTACGAACTATGGAGAAGCGATGGTGGGCCCATATTCCGACAAATGGTTAGAAGCTGAGAAATCCGAGATAGGATCCATGTATCGAAACAAAGTATGGACTTTGGTGGACTTGCCCGATGACCGGCAAGCCATTGAGATAAATGGATCTTTGGGAAGAAGACGGACGTGGACGGTAATGTCACCGTGTATGAAGCTCGACTTGTGGCAAAGAGTTTTCTCAAGTTCAAGGAGTTGACTACGATGAGATTTTCTCACCCGTAGCAATGCTTAAGTCCGTCGGAATCATGTTAGCATTAGCTGCATTTATGAAATCTGGTAGATGGATGACAAAACAAGTTTCCTTACCAGTCTTCGTAAGGAAAGGTTGTATGTGATACAATCAGAAAGGTTTTGTCGATCCTAGGGATGCTAAAAGGTATGCTAGCTCCAGCGATCCTTCCATGGACTGGAGCAAGCATCTCAGAGTCGGAATATACGCTTTGATGGAGTGATCAAAGTTTTTGGGTATACAAAGTTTGTTAGAAACTTGTATTTACAATAAAGTGAGTGGGAGCACTACAACATTTCTGATAAGTATATGTGAATGACATATTGTTGATCCGAAATGATGTAGAATTTCTGGAAAGCATAAAGGGTTGTTTGAAAGGAGTTTTTCAAAGGAATACCTGGATAAAGCTGCTTACATATTGGGCATCAAGATCTATGGAGATAGATCAAGACGCCTAATGATACTTTCAAAAGGGAACACACACCTTTGACATGATTTTGAAGGAGTTCAAAATAGATCAGTCAAAGAAGGAGTTCTTATCTGAGTTGTAAGGTGTGAAGTTGAGTAAGACTCAAAGCTTGACCACGGCAGAAAAAAGAGGAAGGACGAAGGTCGTCCCCTATGCTTTTGTCATAGTCTCTATACGGTATGCCGTGCTGAGTACCGCACTAGAGGTGTGCCTTGCCACATGTCTGGCAAAATGGTACAAAAGGTGATCCAAGAGTAGATCACTAGATAGTGGTCAAAATTATCCTTACAGGAATAAGGAAATGTTTCTCAGTTATGGAGGTGATAAAGAGTTTGACGTAAAGAGTTACGTCGATGCAAGCTTAACACCTATCCGGATAACTCTGAGTAGAGATACCGGATATGTCTAATGGAGCAACAGTTTGGAATAGCTCCAAGTGGAACGTGGTAGCAGCATCTACGATATGACATAAAGTTTTGCGAAGTACATAGGGATCTGAATATTGCAGACCCGTTGACTACAACCTCTCTCACAAGCATAACATGATCAAACCCAGAACTCATTGAGTGTTAATCACATATTGATGTGAACTAGATTACTGACTCTAGTAAACTCTTTGGATGTTGGTCACATAGCGATGTGACCTGTGAGTGTTAATCACATGGCGATGTGAACTAGATTATTGACTCTAGTGCAAGTGGGAGACTGTTGGAAATATGCCCTAGAGGCAATAATAAATTAGTTATTATTATATTTCCTTGTTCATGATAATTGTTTATTATCCATGCTAGAATTGTATTGATAGGAAACTCAGATACATGTGTGGATACATAGACAAACACCATGTCCCTAGTGAGCCTCTAGATGACTAGCTCGTTGATCAATAGATGGTTACAGTTTCCTGACCATGGACATTGGATATCATTGATAACGGGGTCACGTCATTAGGAGAATGATGTGATGGACAAGACCCAATCCTAAGCCTAGCACAGATCGTGTAGTTCGTATGCTAATGCTTTTCTATATGTCAAGTATCTTTTCCTTAGACCATGAGATTGTGCAACTCCCGGATACCGTAGGAATGCTTTGGGTGTACCAAACGTCACAACGTAACTGGCTGGCTATAAAGGTGCACTACAGGTATCTCCGAAAGTGTTTCTTGGGTTGGCACGAATCGAGACTAGGGTTTGTCACTCCGTATGACGGAGAGGTATCTCTGGGCCCACTCGGTAGGACATCATCATAATGTGCACAATATGTGATCAAGGAGTTGATCACGGGATGATGTATTACGGAACGAGTAAAGAGACTTGCCGGTAACGAGATTGAACGAGGTATCGGTATACCGACGATCGAATCTCGGGCAAGTACTATGCCGATAGACAAAGGAAATTGTATACGCGATTGATTGAATCCTTGACATCGTGGTTCATCCGATGAGATCATCGTGGAACATGTGGGAACCAACATGGGTATCCAGATCCCGATGTTGGTTATTTTCCGGAGAGTTGTCTCGGTCATGTCTGCATGGTTCCCGAGCCCGTAGGGTCTACACACTTAAGGTTCGATGACGCTAGGGTTATAGGGAAAGTATGTACGCGGTTTCCGAATGTTGTTTGGAGTCCCGGATGAGATCCCGGACGTCACGAGGAGTTCCGGAATGGTCCGGAGGTAAAGATTTATATATGGGAAGTCATCATACGGTCACCGGAATAATTCGGGGGGTTACCGGTATTGTACCGGGACCACCGAAGGGGTTCCGGGGGTCCACCGGGAGGGTCCACCTGCCCCGGAGGACCCTATGGGCTGTATGTGGAGAGGGACCAGCCCCTTAGTGGGCTGGGCGCCTCCCCCCTTAGGGCCCATGCGCCTAGGGTTGTGGGGGAAACCCTAAGGGGGGCGCCCCCTTGCCTTGGGGGGCAAGGCAACCCCCCTGGACGCCGCCCCCTCCTCAGATTGGATCTGAGGGGGCCGCCCCCTCCCTTGCCCCTATATATATGTGGGGGGTGGGAGGGCAGCGGCACCACAAGTTCTGGCGCAGCCCTCCCCCTCTCCCAAGTCCTTCTCCTCTCCCGCGGTGCTTGGCGAAGCCCTGTAGGATTCCCGCGCTCCTCCACCACCACCACGCCGTCGTGCTGCTGCTGGATGGAGTCTTCCCCAACCTCTCCCTCTCTCCTTGCTGGATCAAGGCGTGGGAGACGTCACCGGGCTGCACGTGTGTTGAACGTGGAGGCGCCGTTGTTCGGCGCTTAGATCGGAATCAACCGCGATCTGAATCGCAGCGAGTACGACTCCTTCATCCGCGTTCTTGCAACGCTTCCGCATCGCGATCTACAAGGGTATGTAGATGCACTCCACTCTCCTTTATGTTCGTTGCTAGATTACTCCATAGATAAATCTTGGTGATGCGTAGGAAAAAAATTGATTTTCTGCTTCGATCCCCAACATTCCCATCAGCAATATATCATCCACATATAATATGAGAAATGCTACAGAGCTCCCACTCACTTTCTTGTAAATACAGGCTTCTCCCCAAGTCTGTATAAACCCAAACGCTTTGATCACATCATTAAAGCGAATGTTCCAACTCCGAGATGCTTGCACCAGTCCATAGATTGAGCGCTGGAGCTTGCATACCTTGTTAGCATTCTCAGGATCGACAAAACCTTCCGGCTGCATCATATACAGTTCTTCCTTGAGGAAGCCATTAAGGAATGCCATTTTGACGTCCATTTGCCATATCTCATAATCATAGTATGCGGCAATTTCTAACATGATTCAGACGGACTTTAGCATCATTACGGGAGAGAAAGTCTCGTCGTAGTCAATCCCTTGAACTTGTCGATAACCTTTAGCAACAAGCCGAGCCTTATAGATGGTCACATTACCATCCGCGTCAGTCTTCTTCTTAAAGATCCATTTGTTTTCTATGGCGTGCCGATCATCGGGCAAGTCCACCAAAGTCCACACTTTGTTTTCATACATGGATCCTATCTCGGATTTCATGGCTTCAAGCCATTTGTTGGAATCCGGGCCCGCCATCGCTTCTTCATAGTTCGAAGGTTCACCGTTGTCTAACAACATGATTTCCATGACAGGGTTGCCGTACCACTCTGGTGCGGAATGTGTCCTTTTGGACCTACGAAGTTCAGTAGTAACTTGATCTGAAGCTTCATGATCATCATCATTAACTTCCTCCCTAGTCGGTGCAGGCACCACAGGAACATCTTCCTGCGCTGCGCTACTTTCCGGTTTGGAAGGGGTGACTGTCACCTCATCATGTTCTACTTTCCTCCCACTTAGTTCTTTCGAGAGAAACTCTTTCTCCAGAAAGGATCCATTCTTGGCAACGAAGACCTTGCCTTCGGATCTGAGGTAGAAGGTACACCCAATAGTTTCCTTAGGGTATCCTATGAAGACGCATTTTTCCGATTTGGGTTCGAGCTTTTCAGGTTGAAGTTTCTTGACATAAGCATCGCAACCCCAAACTTTCAGAAACGACAGCTTAGGTTTCTTGCCAAACCAAAGTTCATATGGTGTCGTCTCAACGGACTTAGACGGAGCTCTATTTAAAGTGAATGCGGCAGTCTCTAAAGCATAACCCCAAAAAGATAGCGGTAAGTCGGTAAGAGACATCATAGATCGCACCATGTACAACAGAGTATGATTACGACGTTCGGACACACCATTATGATGAGGTGTTCCAGGCGGTGTCAATTGTGAAACAATTCCACAGTTCCTTAGGTGCGTGCCAAATTCGTGAATTAAATATTCTCCTCCACGATCCGATCGTAAGAACTTTATTTTTCTGTCACGTTGATTCTCAACCTCATTCTGAAATTCCTTGAACTTTTGAAAGGTCTCAGACTTGTGTTTCATTAAGTAGACATACCCATATCTACTTAAGTCATCTGTGAGGGTGAGAACATAACGATAGCCTCCGCGAGCTTCAACACTCATTGGACCGCACACATCGGTATGTATGATTTCCAATAAGTTGGTTGCTCGCTCCATTGTTCCGGAGAACGGAGTCTTGGTCATCTTACCCAAAAGGCATGGTTCGCACGTGTCAAATGATTCATAATCAAGAGACTCTAAGAGTCCATCTGCATGGAGCTTCTTCATACGTTTGACACCAATATGACCAAGGCGGCAATGCCACAAGTATGGGACTATCATTATCAACCTTACTTCTTTTGGCATTCACACTATGAATATGTGTAACATCACGTTCGAGATTCATCAAGAATAAACCATTGACTAGCGGGGCATGACCATAAAACATATCTCTCATATAAATAGAACAACCATTATTCTCGGATTTAAATGAGTTGCCATCTCACATTAAACGAGATCCAGATACAATGTTCATGCTCAAAGCTGGTACTAAATAACAATTATTAAGGTTTAAAACTAATCCCGAGGGTAGATGTAGAGGTAGCGTGCCGACGGCGATCACATCGACCTTGGAACCATTCCCGACATGCATCGTCACCTCGTCCTTCGCCAGTCTCCGCTTATTCCGCAGCTCCTGCTTTGAGTTACAAATGTGAGCAACTGCACCGGTATCAAATACCCAGGAGCTACTACGAGCGCTGGTAAGGTACACATCAATAACATGTATATCATATATACCTTTGACGTTGCCGGCCTTCTTATCTGCTAAGTATTTGGGGCAGTTCTGCTTCCAGTGACCCGTTCCCTTGCAATAAAAGCACTCAGTCTCAGGCTTGGGTCCATTCTTTGGCTTCTTCCCGGCAACTGGCTTACCGGGCGTGGCAACTCCTTTGCCGTCCTTCTTGAAGTTCTTCTTACCCTTGCCTTTCTTGAACTTTGTGGTTTTATTCACCATCAACACTTGATGTTCTTTCTTGATCTCCACCTCCGCTGATTTCAGCATTGAATACACCTCGGGAATGGACTTCTCCATCCCTTGCATATTGAAGTTCATCATGAAGCTCTTGTAGCTAGGTGGGAGCGACTGAAGGATTCTATCAACGACCGCTTCGTTCGGGAGATTAATTCCCAACTGAGACAAGCGATTGTGCAACCCAGACAATTTGAGTATGTGCTCGCTGACAGAACTATTCTCCTCCATCTTACAACTATAGAATGCGTCGGAGACGTCATATCTCTCGACTCGGGCATGAGCTTGGAAAACCATTTTCAGCTCTTGGAACATCTCATATGCTCCGTGGTGCTCAAAACGCTTTTGGAGCCCCGATTCTAAGCTGTAAAGCATGCCGCACTGAACCAGGGAGTAATCATCACAACGCGACTGCCAAGCGTTCATAAAGTCTTGGTTCGCTGGGGCGGGAGCGTCACCTAGCGGTGCTTCAAGGACATATGTTTTCTTGGCAGCTATGAGGATGATCCTCAAGTTACGGACCCAATCCGTATAGTTGCTACCATCGTCTTTTAGCTTGGTTTTCTCTAGGAACGCGTGGAAGTTGAGGGTAACATGAGCGTGGGCCATTGGATCTACAAGACATATTGTAAAGATTTTAGACTAAGTTCATGACAATTAAGTTCATATAAACAATTTAATGAACTCCCACTCAGATAGACATCTCTCTAGTCATCTAAGTGAAACATGATCCGAATCGACTAGGCCGTGTACGATCATCACGTGAGACGGACTAGTCATCAACGGTGAACTTCTTCATGTTGATCGCATCTTCTATACGACTCATGTTCGACCTTTCGGTCTTCCGTGTTCCGAGGTCATGTCTGTACATGCTAGGCTCGTCAACTGAACCCTAAGTGTATTGCGTGTGTAAATCTGGCTTACACCCGTTGTATGCGAACGTTAGAGCCTATCACACCCGATCATCACGTGGTTCTTCGGAACAACGAACCTTAGCAACGGTGCATAGTTAGGCGGAACACAACTCTTGAAATTTTAGTGAGAGATCATCTTATTTACTATCGTCGTTCTAAGCAAATAAGATGTAAAAACATGATAAACATCACATGCAATCAAATAGTGACATGATATGGCCAATATCATTTTGCTCCTTTGATCTTCATCTTCGGGGCTCCATGATCATCTTTGTCACCGGCATGACACCATGATCTCCATCATCGTGTCTTCATGAAGTTGTCTCGCCAAACATTACTTCTACTACTATGGCTAACGGTTAGCAATAAAGTAAAGTAATTACATGGCGTTTTCAATGACACGCAGGTCATACAATAAAATTAAGACAACTCCTATGGCTCCTACCGGTTGTCATACTCATCGACATGCAAGTCGTGATTCCTATTACAAGAATATGATCAATCTCATACATCACATATATCATTCATAACATCTTTTGGCCATATCACATCACACGACACATGCTGCAAGAACAAGTTAGACGTCCTCTAATTGTTGTTGCAAGTTTTTACGTGGCTGCAATAGGTTTCTAGCAAGAATGTTTCTTACCTACGCCAAAACCACAACATGATATGCCAATTTCTATTTACCCTTCATAAGGACCCTTTTCATCGAATCCGATCCGACTAAAGTGGGAGAGACTGTTACCCGCTAGCCACCTTATGCAACTAGTGCATGTCAGTCGGTGGAACCTGTCTCACGTAAGCGTACGTGTAAGGTCGGTCCTGGCCGCTTCATCCCACGATGCCGCCGAATCAAGATTAGACTAGTAGCGGTAAGAGAATTGAACAAATCTACGCCCACAACTGCTTTGTGTTCTACTCGTGCAATATACTACGCATAGACCTAGCTCAGATGCCACTGTTGGGCAACGTAGCAGAAATCAAAAAATTTCTACGCTTCACCAAGATCAATCTATGCAGTCATCTAGCAACGAGGGAGTGCATCTACATACCCTTGTAGATCGCGAGCGGAAGCGTTCAAGAGAACGTGGATGATGGAGTCGTACTCGTCGTGATCCAAATCACCGATGATCCTAGCGCCGAACGGACGGCACCTCCGCGTTCAACACACATACGGAGCAGCGATGTCTCCTCCTTCTTGATCCAGCAAGGGGGGAGGAGAGGTTGATGGAGATCCAGCAGCACGACGGCGTGGTGGTGGATGCGGTGGTATTCCAGCAGGGCTTCACCAAGCAGCGCTGGAGGAGGGAGAGGTTTCACGGGAGGGAGAGGGAGGCGCAGGGCATGGGGTCCGGCTGCCCTCCCTCCCCCCACTTCATATAGGGGGCCTAGGGGGTGCGCCGG
>LR738715.1:270196971-270225631 GCA_902687465.1 Secale cereale
GTGGGTCGCCCCCACCCCTAGGGTTCCCAACCCTAGGCGCAGGGGGAAGGCCCAAGGGGGGCGCACCAGCCCACCATGAGCTGGTTCCCTTCCCCTTTCAGGCCATGGGGCCCTCCGGGATAGGTGGCCCCATCGGGTGGACCCCCGGGACCCTTCCGGTGGTCCCGGTACAATACCGGTGACCCCCGAAACTCTCCCGATGGCCGAAACTGGACTTCCTATATATAAATCTTTACCTCCGAACCATTCCGGAACTCCTCGTGACGTCCGGGATCTCATCCGGGACTCGGAACAACATTCGGGTTACCGCATGCATATATCTCTACAACCCTAGAGTCACCGAACCTAAGTGTGTAGACCCTACGGGTTCGGGAGACACGTAGACATGACCAAGAGGACTCTCCGGTCAATAACCAACAACGGGATCTGGATACCCATGTTGGTTCCTACATGCTCCTCGATGATCTCATCGGATGGACCACTATGTCAAGGATTCAATCAACCTCGTATACAATTCCCTTTGTCTATCGGTATAGTACTTGCCCGAGATTCGATCGTCGGTATACCGATACCTTGTTCAATCTCATCATGGCAAGTCTCTTTACTCGTTCCGTAATACATCATCCCGTGACCAACACCTTAGTCACATTGAGCTCATTATGATGATGTCTTACCGAGTGGGCCCAGAGATACCTCTCCGTCATACGGAGTGACAAATCCCAGTCTCGGTTCGTGCCAACCCAACAGATACTTTCGGAGATACCCATTGTGTACCTTTATAGCCACCCAGTTACGTTGTGACGTTTGGCACACCCAAAGTATTCCTACGGTATCCGGGAGTTGCACAACCTCATGGTCTAAGGAAAAGATACTTGACATTGGAAAAGCTTTAGCATTATGAATTACACGATCTTGTGCTAGGCTTAGGATTGGGTCTTGTCCATCACATCTTTCTCCTAATGATGTGATCCCGTTATCAATGACATCCAATGTCCATGGTCAGGAAACTGTAACCATCTGTTGATCAACGAGCTAGTAACTAGAGGTTTACTAGGGACACGTTGTGGTCTATGTATTCACACATGTATCACTGTTTCCGGATAATACAATTCAAGCATGAATAACAGACAATTATCATGAACAAGGAAAATATAATAATAACCATTTTATTATTGTCTCTAGGGCATATTTCCAACAATACAACCCAAGATTACTCCAACGAATAAATTGAGGGGTTGACAGGATCTCCTGAACAAAGAAAAATGATGGATTCAAATATTTCATTCTTGATAACTTGTGAATCATGAAACATGAAGGAAATTATCAAGACTAACATAACGCCACCTCAAAAGATAAGGAAGCAAATATTTGCACTTCGAAGTGCAAAGAGAAGAATACTTGAGCTCGTCCAACAAGAATCTTGAAGAACACTTCAAGGATGAATTAAATCATGATGAACCACCATGAAGAACTCCGGTAACAAAAGGATGGGAAGTGAAGGGTGGAAATAATAAGATTGAAGCCTTGCAATGATTCAGATGAATCTGCGCGATGTGAAAATTGAGAGAGCTTAGAACACCAGGAGACAAGATGAACAACTTGAAACCAAGAATTTATTCCTCCTGAACAAACTCTGAAGGAAGGGATTAATGACTTGGATGAAACAAGAATAAGAATTATGTTCTGCGTATCCTTCACCAATTTAAACTGATGAGAAGCATTGGATTTGGCATACTACTTATTCGCGTTGAAAATGATTAAAGAGAGATATAACACAAACTTGAGAGTCTTGAACAACTCACCGGTAGGATTTTGAAAATAACGAATGAATTGATATGGTAACAAAGGAAAATGAATCTTGAACAAACCACCGTAAGAATTGAAATGAATGAAGAAAAGATAACGAATCGTCAGAAAGATTTAGAAAAAGAACAAAGGCACTTGAGGAAACTTGGATACAAAAGAATGAAGGGATCACGAGTAGAGTAGAGAATACTTGAATGATGCACAGGAAGAATTTGAGAACAAGAGTTGAACATTGAGAATGAAGAATTCTAAAGTGACGACCTCCGTATAAACAACACAAAACACTCCTGAAATGCTTCAGATGAGTATGAAAATGATTCGTCACGATCCGAACAATTATGAGGATGGCATGAAGCTAGAACCATGAATCTTTAAGGGAAAAGACCAAGATTTAGGAGAAATTCTTCTTCAGTCTTCAAAGCTGAGAATGAATACGAAGAGCACCACCAAAATTGTTGAGACACTTCGGAATGAAGAACTAAAAGGTTGAACCGCGATGAAAATAATTTGAAAGCGATCTTGGAGAAGGCATAAGACTGATGAAAATTCATTCTTACGTCACACTTTGAAAAGAATTTGAGAATAACTCCAAAAAAATTAGAAGAGTCAGGTAAGATCCTGGGAAAATACCTGTGCGTTAGGGCCCACTCAAAAGAGACGTCGTTGAATGATTTTAAAGAGAGATTGCACCGGCTGAATTAAATGGCTAGAATGAGATAACAACCTCGAAATAGTTTGAACGGAATAAGAATGGACACACAAATTCAACATATGCACATGGGGATTTTTCAGAATTGTTGTTTGTTGTTTTCGGCCCCATTTAATTTGCTTAGTTAGTGTAGTTTAATTGTGTTGCACCTCTTGCCATGTTAAGAACATTTAAACTTGTTGGGTTCATAAACGGGAGCGAACTAAATGATTGAATGTGGTCTTTCGTCAATATGCAACTCGTTGCATATTGAGCTCCACTTAATTTGTAGTATTGTTTGTTGCACTTTGCCATGCCATGCATATTTAAACCAGCCATGCATCATATTTGTTTGTGCATCATGCCATGTTTATGCTTGTGTGTTTACCATGTTGTTTGCTTCTACTCGATAGTTCCGCGAGTGTTGCGATTGTGAGGATTCGTAGCGACCTGATACCATCTTATAGCGACCCGATCCTAATGGATCGTAGTCTCTGTGCTTAAGTGTCATCACTAGATCGGTATGCTGACACACACAATACTCGAGAAATTATAACAGAGTTTCAATCACACACTTATTACATCGAGGTCCTCATAAAGAGTATTTATTACAAATAAGGATGGCAATTTTACCTATGGGTATGGGTATCCGCGGATACCGTACCCGCATGGGCAGGGTATGGGCACAATTTTATACCCATGGGTAGTATCCGTACCCTACCCGTTAAGTAATGGGTAGGGCATGGGTATAGTCTTGTACCCATGGATATATCCATACCCTACCCGTTTATACTAATATATGGACCTTACTCGTGAAGTGTGTCATGAACTCGTGAACCTATGTTAAAGTTGTCATGAATTGTCTATTTGAATTAACATAATTGTCATGTACTCATCTATATTTTATTGAGTTGACATAAATTCTGTCAGATGTGCCATCGATGAATGAAAAATAATGAAAAATTTATGTACTATTTGATCTACCCATTAGGTACCCAATGGGTATGGGTACCCGTCGGGTATGGGTACGGGTAAAGTTTCATACCCATGGGTACGGGTATAGGTAAAATTTTATACCCATTAACTACACGGGTATGGGTATGGTATTGCTCTACCCGCCCCATACCCTACCCATTGCCATCCTTAATTACAAAAATATGGCTGAAGGCCAACTAAATAAGATACTGAGGAAGCTTCGAAGATAAATGAGTCCATCCAACTCCATGGCAAAACTGAGTGCATGACAACGACCTATCGCACCTCAATCCTCGTCTGAAAACTCTGCAACATGAAACGTTGCGGCCGTGTAGGTCAGCACATGGACTATGCTGGCAAAGTCACACTATAGCGATAATGATGAGCAAATATCTACCACTACATGCATATTTGGCTGGTGGAGGCTCTAAGTTTATTTTTTTCATAAATCTAATTTTTTCCTACAACAAAGGAATAAATTTTATTTACTACTAAGTTAAATTACCAATATTGAGAAGGTTCCTCCATCTCAATCCCCAAATCACCAAGTCATTAGTAAACCAACAATTTAATTATATGGAGTGATGATATCAATCAATAATTTAAATACCAGGATACTCAAGATGTCCATAATCGGGGACATGGCTAATCATGATTTGTTTGTACACTCTGCAGAGGTTTGCGCACTTTTCCCCACAAGAATCGACCGCATCCATGATCGGAAGATCGAGACATAGCCTTTCAGAAGCATTAACGCTTTACTCTGGGTAGACCAGTACACCTACTTTCCCCTACATCTGCTAGTCCACCACTGAAAGAGGTCACACAACTTACTTAACTATGCGAGAGCCCATAATGGCTTGTGGCTGCACACAAAAGTTTCTAGGCATGATTAATTATATGATCCTATTGAGCCTGGGTAGTATTCCATAGGATGATCACACGGGTCCTCCGGGATCTCCTAGGACAACAATGAATTCTCCAGGGGTCCGCAACCAATCCATCCATATATGTATTAATGTTGCCACCTTAAACTTCCCCTTAGTTGTTATTACTCTCGCAACTTTCATGGATTTCAGATACCAATCCCTTCTACGAGCATGGCTAAGCAATAAGTAACCAAACGTATATTCTCGAGGTGATCACAATTCATGGGTTCCTACCTCATGAACTAATGCATAACCACATGTATCCAAGTCCTACTCATGCAAATATTTGAGGGTATAACTAATGCAAGAAAACTAGGTATTGAAGGAATATGATCAAAGTGTAACTTGCCTTGCTGATGATCGCTAAACCCTAGAGACTCGTAGTAGCAAGCTCCACACTCCGGTAAAATCTATTGGAAACAAACAATAGCATACATAAGCACTCATGCAAAAGATTCAAAGAAAAGATCTCAGAAAAACTCAAAAACAAGCAAATAGCTCTTTCGAACAAAAAACAATTTTCAATAGTACCAATATTATGTGGATTAGATTTTAACAGAAATTTTAGGTCAAGAGCTTCGATTTGCAAAAAGAATCATCTCAAACGGAGTTACAAAACTAAAGATACGATCAAAAGAAGTATAAATTCAAATATGTTTGAATTCATAATTTAAAACTTTCAAAAAAGTTTGAGTTGGTCTTATGGATAGATGAGATCATACTGAAAAGTTTGGCATTTGTTTCATCGAATTCGGACAAACGAGCAAAAAGTAGCGAGGGTTTGAAAAATAGAGACAAATCTGTAAAATAAAACTAGCGAATAGGCCCCTGGCAGGAAATGAAAGAAAAAGAAAAAACTACCGAGCAAACGTTCACTACAGAACCTAATTCGACGAAAACCATTCTATAACAGATCTAATAGAAAACGTTCTCTAAATAAATAAATAAAAACAAAATGGTCTTTTAAAGAAATGAAAACAAAAACCGGATCGGTTCGGCGGCGGTTTTTACCGGCGAGGTGGCAGTTCGACGGCGGCGGGGACTCGGGCGGCGGCGGCTTCGGCATCGGCGACGGCTACGCGGGGCGGCGGCGGATGCGGGACGACGGAGGTGGAGCGAGGCAGCGGCTCGGCTGCGCGGCGGCTGCGGTGGTGCGGTGGCGGCGGTGACGCAAGGGCAGCGGCGGCGGGTGATGAGGAGAGGGGGCCGGGGTCGGGGCTTATAAAGGCCTGGGGCGGCGACTTCTTGGAGGAGGGGCCAGAGGAGTACGGCCTCGACACGGACGTCGAGGTCGGCGCGGCGGCGCGCCGTGGCAGTGGCGGACTCAGAGCAGAGTCCCGCTCGGGGATGGAGGCGAGGCGGTTGGCCGGCTGGGCCGCAGCCCAGTTCGATCGGCTGAAAAACTTTTGTTCTTCAGAAATACGAAAAATTAGAAAAATACAATAAATATATTTTTTAAAATTGCAAAAAAATTCTCACATAACTAGGGCCTTATTAATGACCATGTGAACATTTTTCTGGGCCTAAATGACTAAAATAAAAACAAACATTTTAGTACTAATAAAATTGCCTAAAATAATTATTTTTGCAAATAAAAATTCAATAAATATATTTTGACTCAAAATTCAATTTCCAACATTTCTATTCTATTTTTGAAGAAGTCCTGTTATCTTCTCTCATTATTTTATTTATTTTAAAAATATTGGAATTGAAAATTGGCAAAATTTGTTTGATCCAAACCCACTTGGAAAGAAATAAAAATGTGAGTCCTTTTTGGGAAACTTTCAACTCTCTCATTTGGTCCTTGAGTTGCTTTAAGTCCCTTGGACCAATTTCCAACAAAACCAAATTTTAAAAATGCACAAATTATGAATGCATATGAATGATCTAAGTAATAACATCCAAATTGAAAATTGGGATGTTACAGCATAGCATTTGTGTGTTGCTACAGAATTACAGAATTATTAAAGTTCTATTGAAGTACCAACATACAACAACCAATGAACTTGCAACACTATAAATTAAATATCACAAGTACACCACACCACAGTAAATGCATGGCCATGTGAGCACTGATAATGAACTTAAAAATACTTCCACATTCAAAAATATGAGCGAGGTGGTCGCTTGCTGGTTTGATTGAACTGAGTGTAGAGGTAGGTGTGTGGTGATGGCTCTCCAACCACATTATTTGTACTGTTTTGTTCATATTTTGTTTTTCAAACCGGAAGAGTTTGGTGGGTTTTAGCTGGATGATGAAGATTAGGATGGAGTAGGGAATGAACTCTTCCAAACCAAAGGGGTTCGATAGGTTCTAAATGGACGAGAGAGACTCAAATGGAGGGGAGGAGTGACCTCATCACTACCACCACCAACTCCATTTTATAAGGCAGCAGAGATGTCTGCAAACTGGCCACTTATCTGCCTTGGATATCTATGGTGCCTTTTCTTATCTCTTTGATCATGTTTTTTCCTCATCAGATTCACCATACAAATCAATATGCATACACTACTAGGAGAAACCTTATAAATAGAATCTTATCAGTAGCGCGGTCCATGGAAGGAGCGCTACTGCTACCTAGCAGTAGTGCGTGGTAAAACCTCCGCTACAACTAGATGTATAGCAGTAGCGCGGGACAAACTGGCAGCACTACTGCTAAGTCGTCCCAACGCCACCCGATCGGGGCTACCCATAGTAGTAGCGGTGGGCGGGAACTAGTGCTACTAGTAATTCCATAGCAGTAGCGCGTGTCGGTGGCCCACCGCTACGACTATGTGTGCACGGTGCCAGCAGGTGGGCCCTAATTAGCAGCAGCGCGAGGCCAGAGACACGCGCTACTGCTATGGAGCTTAGCAGTAGCGCTGGTATGCTACCAGTGCTACTGCTACACGTAGCAGCCACTTTTTCTCTCCCACCCTCCCCTCCCCTTTCCCCTTTCCCTCCTCTACCTCCCTCACCTAGTTCTTCCTTCTCTTACCTCTCTTCTCTCCCCATTAATGCCCCCATCCACCATCTCCTCCATTAATGACCTCTCTTTCTCTCTAGCTCTTCCTCACTATAATTTATTTGTCTCTCCCCTTCTCTTCCCCACTCATACCTTTGTCTCACTATCTAGCTAGCTCTCCCTCCCTCTCCACTAGTTTGGTAGAGCATCTCCTTCCAACTAGATCTACCATGCCTCTTTGTCCTACTACTTTTGATCCCTAGATAGCGGCACCGGCCATCTACCGTATGTGTGTGCTGGATCCCTCTCTCGGGATGACAGGTGAGTAAGAAGTTATGCTTTATAAGAATGGAAATATTTGTGTTTGTGCTATGATGGTGGGAATGTGCGCGTGACATGAGTTGACGCCTATGTGTATTTGTCGGATCGTGCGTGACATGAGTTGCTTATGTTTTGCCGAAATGTCAATTTATTTCCGTTCGGTGAATTTCGGGCAAACACTATATGTCCTATTTTTAGGGAAGGTCATGCCAAATTTTGTATGACTTTGATATATGCATATATATGCATGCATGGTAATAATTCTTTTGCTTATTATACCGCGCATGAAATCACGAAGGTCAGCGGAAGGATGGTGGAAAGATGGCTATGATCCGCGGTGCAAGACATGTATTCAAATAACCAGACTGGGATTATATGTTCGTGTAGAAATGCAAACTAGTCGTCATCTTGGACCCCTTTTACCATGACAGTTTGAAGGCGCACCTGCTCATGCATGGTTTCATGGATGGCTATACTCAATGGATAAATGAATATGATGATGAGGATGTCCACATGGCAGGCAATACCGACATGGGGCTAGACGAAGAGATGACCTATGATGATGGACCCGAAGATGAGGGTGCAGGACATGGCGGCGGAAAAGAGGCCATGCATGGTGGGGAAGAGGGCGCCATACACGGCAGAGAAGAGGCGGATACGCGACAGTCTACGACGCGACTAAGTTCAGTCATAGATGACCCTCATGTTCGAGACCTGCTTTGCAAGAATACGACTAGCGACAGAGCTGCTTCTAGAGAGGAGGCCAAGTGGGTACAACTGGAGGTAGACTTGAAGGCTCCTTTGTATGATGGTTGCCATCCCGAGGTGACCTGCTTGAGTTTCACACATGAACTTCTAAAGATGAAGGCCAAAAACTAATGGAAAAATACATGCCTTGATGAGCATTTGAAATATCTACATAATAAAGTTCTTCCCGCGGGAACCTATGTCCTACTAGTGTTTATGAGGCCAAGAAGATCGTGTGCCCTCTTGATTTTCCCCACATTAGATAACATGCATGCATCAACGATTGCATCATTTATCGGAAGGAGCACATGGAAAAAACCAGCTCTCCGGTGTACAATGCTTCTCGATACAAGAAGGCCGAGAAGAAATCTCCTCAGCAAGTTGTATGGTACTTACCAATCACTCCCTGTCTGTAGCGTTATTTCGTAGATCCTAAGGAATCAAAGCTCATGTGCTGGCACGCAGAGAGGGTGAAGCATGCCGACGGAGATGATCCGAAGCTGAGACACCTCGCGGATGCTAGCCAATGACGAGTGATGTCTACTACACAACCTTCCTTGTAGATGTTGTTGGGCCTCCAAGTGCAGAGGTTTGTAGGACAGTAGCAAATTTCCATCAAGTGGATGACCTAAGGTTTATCAATCCGTGGGAGGCGTAGGATGACGATGGTCTCTCTCAAGCAACCCTGCAACCAAATAACAAAGAGTCTCTTGTGTCCCCAACACACCCAATACAATGGTAAATTGTATAGGTGCACTAGTTCGGCGAAGAGATGGTGATACAAGTGCAATATGGATGGTAGATATAGGTTTTTGTAATAAGAAAATATAAAAACTGCAAGGTAGCAAGTGGTAAACGTGAGCATAAACGGTGTTACAATGATAGGAAACAAGGCCTAGGGTTCATACTTTCACTAGTGCAAGTTCTCTCAACAATAATAACATAACTGGATCATATAACTATCCCTCAACATGCAACAAAGAGTCACTCCAAAGTAACTAATAGCGGAGAACAAACGAAGAGATCATGGTAGGGTACGAAACCACCTCAAAGTTATTCTTTCTGATCGATCTATTCAAGAGTCCGTAGTAAAATAACACGAAGCTATTCTTTCCGTTCGATCTATCATAGAGTTCGTACTAGAATAACACCTCAAGATACAAATAAACCAAAACCCTAATGTCACCTAGATACTCCATTGTCACCTCAAGTATCCGTGGGCATGATTATACGATATGCATCACACAATCTCAGATTCATCTATTCAACCAACACAAAGTACTTCAAAGAGTGCCCCAAAGTTTCTACCGGAGAGTCAAGACGAAAACGTGTGCCAACCCCTATGCATAGATTCCCAAGGTCACGGAACCCGCAAGTTGATCACCAAAACATACATCAAGTGAATCAATAGAATACCCCATTGTCACCACGGGTATCCCACGCAAGACTTACATCAAGTGTTCTCAAATCCTTAAAGACTCAATCCGATAAGATAACCCCAAAGGGAAAACTCAATTCATCACAAGAGAGTAGAGGGGGAGAAACATCATAAGATCCAACTATAATATCAAAGCTCGCGATACATCAAGATCGTGCCATCTCAAGAACACGAGAGAGAGAGAGAGATCAAACACATAGATAATGGTACATACCCTCAGCCCCGAGGGTGGACTACTCCCTCCTCGTCATGGAGAGCGCCAGGATGATGAAGATGGCCACCGGAGAGGGATCCCCCCTCCGGCAGGGTGCCAGAACTGGTGTAGATTGGTTTTTGGTGGCAACAGAGGCTTGCGGCGGCGGAACTCCCGATCTAGGTTATTTTCTGGATGTTTCTGTATATATAAGAGGTGTTGGAGTTGGGGCCAAGTAAAGGGGGTCTACGGGCTGTCCACGGGGCATGGGGCACGCCCAGTAGGGGGGGGGGTGCGCCCCTACCCTCGTGGGCAGCCCGTGGATCTTCTGGCCCCCCTCCGGTACTTTCTGGGCTTCTTCTGGTCCAAAAACAGCATCCGTTGAATTTCAGGTCAATTGGGCTCCGTTTGATATTCTTTTTCTACGATACCCTAAAACAGGAGAAAAATAGAAACTGGCACTGGGCTCTCGGTTATTAGGTTAGTCCCAAAAATCATATAAAAGTGTATATAAAAGCCCATAAAACATCCTAGAAGGAAAATATAATAGCATGGAACAATAAAAAGTTATAGATACGTTGGAGACGTATCAAGCATCCCCAAGCTTAATTCCTGCCCGTCCTCGAGTAGGTAAACGATAAAAACAGAATTTTTGATGTGGAATGCTACCCAACATAATTCTCAATGTAATTTACTCCCTCCGTCCCAAAATTCTTGACTTAGATTTGTCTAGATACGGATGCATCAAATACTAAAACGTGACTTGATACATCCGTATCTAGACAAATCTAAGACAAGTATTTTGGGACGGAGGGAGTACTTTATTGTGGCATGAATGTTCAGATCCGAAAGATTCAAGACAAAAGTTTAATATTGACATAAGAATAACAATACTTCAAGCATACTAACAAAGCAATCATGTCTTCTCAAAATAACATGGCCAAAGAAAGTTATCCCTACAAAATCATATAGTCTGGATATGCTCCCTCTTCATCACACAAAATATTCATATCATGCACAACCCCAGTTTCAGCCAAGCAATTGTTTCACACTTTTAATTTTTTCAAACCTTTCAACTTTCACGCAATACATGAGCGTGAGCCATGGATATAGCACTATAGGTGGAATAAAATGGTGGTTGTGGAGAAGACAAGCTCAACAAAAACTAAGCGGGTGTGCATCCAACTTGCTTGCTCACGGAGACCTAGGGCATTTTAGGAAGCCCATCGTTGGAATATACAAGCTGTAACATCCCAAATTTTTAATTTGGAATGTTATACATAGATCATATTGCATTGCATGTTTATTTGCATTTTTGTTTGTGGCGATCCTCAAAATTCTAAGCAACTCAAGGACCTACGGAGAGAGTTGGGAATTCTACCGTTTTCGTATTTGAGTTCACTCGAATACCAGTACGAGGACAGTGTAGGTTTTAATTATTTTTTCTCTCCAAAAAATATTTCTAAATAAAATATATGAGCGGAGATAATATGACTTCTCCAAAATAACAGAAATATTGGAGGAAAAATGTTAAAAATCACTTTTGGTATTTTTCTGGATTTATTTGCATAGGAAAAATGCGTGTTTTTCAAAATTGCATTTAGGACCGGGGAAAATGTTCACTTTGTCCTAAATATTATTAGAGGAAGGTGAAAATTTATTTCGGGATTTTTGGAGTCCATTTAGTATTTCTTTCGTTAGTTTTGCTACATCAGGACTCTTTAAAAAAAACCGACTCCGGGCCGTACTACGCCAGGACTCCCTGGCCTAGGCCTTTATAAGCCGCCGCCGCCGGCTCGTGAGGCAGCCCGCTCGCCATCCCCTGCCCTAGCCGCCGCCGCGCCAGCCGCCGTCGCCACCGCCGCCTGCCGCCGCCGCCGCACCGCCGCCGACCGCCGCCGCCGACCGCCGCCATCATCGGATCCGTCGAGGTAGTCGCCACCGACCCACCGCCCGGTTTTCTAGAAAAGCCGATCGGTTTTTTCAGAAACCCTAGATCCGTTTTTTTAGGTTAGATCGGTTTATCTTCTTTTTTTCGGTTTAGTTACTTAGCGGACGTTCGTCCGTACGTTCGTTTTAACGAACGCTGTTCGTCCGTTAGCCACAGACAGCGAACGTTCGTTCGTTAGCCTGTTCGTC
The DNA here is from genome assembly GCA_902687465.1 of Secale cereale. Lineage (NCBI taxonomy): Eukaryota > Viridiplantae > Streptophyta > Magnoliopsida > Poales > Poaceae > Secale > Secale cereale. The sequence continues at coordinate 270,209,153 of LR738715.1, forward strand.
AGTTTTCTTTTTGGGGTATTTATCCACGGTTATTTAGATCGAGATTTCTGCCATGATCTTGTTTTTCGTTTTTCTTTTTGCTCGGGAGTCGGAATCAGGTGATTCAAAATCCCAGATCTTCGTCTCAATGCCCTCTTTCCGTTTAACCAACTCGAACAAGGTTTTGGCTACTGTAAAAATTTGACTTTAGATCAATTAGTAACCGGAGCTCGTTTCTTTCGTAGTTTGAGTTTCGTTGCTTCTTTCGATTTGATTCATTTTGCAAACCGGAGTTCTTAAGTTGAACTTTCTGGTTAGATCTTATCTTTTGGAGTTTTGTTTGTGCATCTTTGCTTGTTTGCTTATGTATGCTATTGTTTGCTTGCGATAGAATACCCGGACTGTGAAGCGTGCTACTACGAGTCTCTAGGTTTTGCGAATCATCAGCAAGGCAAGTAACACTTTGATCATACCTTTTTATTACCCAGTTTTTATGCATTAGATCAACCCTCACGCATTGCATGAGTAGGATCTCTTAACTTGTGGGACTGGGAAGTAGATTGAGGTAGAATCTTTTACCTGCATTATTTTCAAACCCTTGGGAGTTACTTCTACGTTTGCTTAGGTTGCTATGCTATGCTCGTAGACGTGGTTTGGGTTTGAGTGAAATCCATGACAGATGTGAGTTGTTAATTAAGGTTTCAACTTAAGGTGGCTACTTGAATACACATCTGGGTGGATTGGTTGCAGGGCACCTGGAGAATTCAGTGTTGTCCCAGGAAATCCCGGGGTTCCGTGTGAATTTTCCTGTGGAATGCCACCCAGGCTCAAAGGGATCATAAAACTATTCATGCTAGAAACTTCCATGTGCAGCCATAATGCCATTATGGGCTCTAGCATAGTTGAGTAAGTTGTGGGAAACCTTTCCATGATGGGCTAGCGGATGTAGAGGGATTGTAGGTGTACCTGCCTATCTATCTGGTTAAGGGGACCTCTTCGGAAAGACTGTGTCTCGGTCATCCGTTTCTCAAACACCATGCAGTGTGAGAAACCAAACGGAGGCGATCGAGTCTTGTGGGAAAAGTGCACAAACCTTTGCAGAGTGTACAAACTGATCATGATTAGCCGTGTCCCCGGTTATGGACAACTTGAGTATCTGGTACTTGAATTATTGGTTGATCTCATCACTCTAAAGTTAAAATTGTTGGGTTTATGATAACTTTAATTTGGGATTGAGTTGGAGGTACCTTCTCAATGATGTTTCAACTACCATGATAGTTAAAATAAAATTTATTCCTTTGTTGTAGGGAAGAATTGGCTTTACGCAAAAACTTTAAACTTAGAGCCTCCACCAGCCAAATATGCATATAGTATAGCCTTTATTCCGTTACTTGCATCTTCTGTGTTATCTTGCCAGCATATTCCATGTGCTGACCCGTTTTCGGGCTGCAACATATTACGTTGCAGACTTTTCAGACGAGGAATAAGACGTTCTAGGTCGTTTGTCATGCACTCAGCTATGCCGTTGGAGTTGATGGACTCACTTATCTTCCAAGCCTTCCACTGTTATTTTGTTAGATGGCCTTAAGCCATAGATTTTTGTAATAAGTTCTCATTGGAGACATTCGATGTAATAAGTGTGTGATTGCCACTCTGTTATAAATCCTTCAAGTACTGTGTGTGTCAGCATTACCGATCCAGGAATGACACTGAAACATAGAGACTTCAGTCCATTCGGATCGTGGTTGCTACAAGATGGTATCAGATCACACGTTGATTGTAGGACACGACCACTAAGATAGACCCTAGATCACTCTTCTCTCCTCATTTCTGACTTCTCTCCATTTTCTACTTCTTTCGGATGGTGGACCCAAGGAACAAGTTCACTCAACCGGATGAAGACACACCTTTTGGACGACACTTGAAGGAAGTCACTAGGTACCTGAACATAGGAATACCAAGCTTTACCGGGACCTACACCGCCACCTTACCAGAAGAGGAGCGATGGAGCATTCAAGTTCAAATTCCCGGAAGAACCTTCGCACCATCCACTGTGCCAATAGAGTTTTCTTTTGATGCACCAACCTGGAGCCTAGGCAAGAGTATGGCAGCCCACATCACGATGGGAAGGATCGAAGAAGTCTACAAGCAGGAGCTGATGGACACCATCTACCAGATTTGTGGACGCCGAGATGAGCGTTGGGACATGATCAGCACCCGGAAGGATAGGTCCATTGCAGCGTTCATCCAGGAGTTGAACCAGCACATTCGACGACAGGAGCACCAGATGTGCGCTGGGATGATAGAATTGAAGAAGGCACTAAACATGAATTTGGAGCTAGAAGAAGAACTTAAGTCTACTCGTGACGGATACGAGGAGGAGATGTTGATACTAGTGGAGAAGAATGATGATTTGACAAGGAAGCTAGGAGTATTCATGGGAGATCCAGCAGCAGGAGGTGAAGACGAGGAAGAAGAACCCAAGGAGATTTGTCCTGAAGATTACATTATCATCGACGACACGGATTCAGAACCCGATGATAGTGAAGACGAAGACTATGAAGATGAAGCTGGAGAAGACATCATGGAATCTTCCGTCGATCAATATTTTTAGATGACCACCCTATGACTAGTAGTTTACCCCCACCTAGTAGTATTTAGAGCACTTTTTGTAACGGTAGTTAGATTTGTAAGACCCTGCTTGAAATTGATTGGTGTGATATGATCGTGTTTGTCTCATGTGTATATGGGAAGTGATTTTCCCTTAGACCTCAATTCTATTCTAATCTCTTCCCTCTACACCCATCAGATGCCTCCAAGACGTGAGACCAGATTTGAGTTTCACCCTGAGCTCACTCAGTTGATCCAGCAGCAGAACACCTTGATGCAATTACTTGTCCAGAACACTCAGAACAACCAGAAAAACAACAACAACCCTCCACCACCACCACCCGTGGACAACCTGACACGTTTCTTAAGGTTGCAACCACCCGTGTTTGCTAGCAGCATCGAACCAATAGTGGCTGATGACTGACTGCGCAAGATTGGAAGGGATTTGACCATAGCCAATTGCTCGGATGCTGAGAAGGTGCAATTTGCCGCACACCAGTTGTCTGGACCAGCCGCAGCATGGTGGGAGAATTACACAGCCACTTTCCCCATAGCCAATGTCACCTGGGAGCAGTTTCAGCAAGCTTTCCATACTGCCCATGTCTCGACTGGAGCTATGAGCATGAAGAAGCGGGAGTTTCACAACTTGCGCCAAGAAAATCGTACTGTGGCTCAGTACGTGGATGAGTTTAGTACCCTATCTTGTTATGCCCCAAATGATGTGGCCACAGATGCCGCTAAGCAGGAGAGATTTATGGAAGGGCTGAATAATGAGATGAGCGTACAGTTGATGGTGGCAACTTTCAACAACTACGAGGAGTTGGTAGGTAAAGCTCTTATGATTGAAGGGAAGCACTAGCAGATTGTAAGCCGCAAGAGGAAGTATGGACAAGGAAGGAATAATTCTGGAGCCCAGCAGAAGCCCCGATTCACTCCATATTCGGGAGGATATACCCATAACCATGGAAATTCCCACAACCACAATGGCCCTAAGAATGGAAATGGAAATGGGAATGGAGCAAGTAATAACCAGAGTCGCTCTACCCCGTCCACACCCGCCAAGAAGGATTTAAGCCACATCACCTGTTTCAAGTGCGCGAAGAATGGACATTATGCCACGGACTGCCCTGGAGCTAAGAATGGGAACGACAATGGAAGCGTCGGGAAGAAGCCCAACCCGTTCAACAAAGGACAAGTGAACCACGTAACTGTGGAGGAGGTAGAAGAGCAACCAGATGCTGTTGTCGGTAAGTTTTTGGTTAATACATTTACCGCAATAGTTCTTTTCGATACTGGTGCATCGCATTCATACATTTCTAGGGGATTCGTAAATAGACATAGGATGTCCACCCGAGTCCTTAAGACCCCCATGTTAGTAAGTTCACCAGGAGCAGAGTATATGGCACACCAAGGATGTTTTCAGACGCCATTGATCATAGGACGCCATACCTTCCCCTCCGACCTAATCGTTCTGGAGTCACAAGGATTGGATGTGATATTAGGTATGGATTGGCTATCAAAGTATGGAGGTAACCTCGATTGTGCCAGCAAGTCTATTTTGCTTACCACCCCGGAGGGAAAAATGATTAAGTGTGTATCTAGGCATTCGCCTATAAGGACGCAAGTACATTCTCTCACGGGAGTTGTTCAGGAGGAAGTTCCTGTAGTAAAGGATTATCCGGATGTGTTTCCAGAGGAGCTACCTGGCATGCCACCGGATAGAGATATTGAGTTTTTGATTGAGTTGTTGCCTGGCATCGGACCAATATCTAAGAGACCGTATCAGATGCCAGCGAATGATCTGGAGGAGATCAAGAAGCAGATTAAGGAGTTGTTGGAGAAAGGATTTATTCGCCGAAGTTCACCACCTCGGGGAGCCCCAGTGCTTTTGGTCGAGAAGAAGGATGGATCTTTAAAAATGGTCGTTGATTATCGGGCATTGAATGAAGTGACTATTAAGAATAAGTACCCGCTGCCGATGATCAATGATTTGTTCGGCCAACTCCAGGGAGCGAAAGTATTCTCCAAGATAGATCTACGATCTGGATACCACCAATTGAAGATCCGAGAGAAGGATATACCTAAGACAACCTTCACCACCAGGTACGGGCTATATGAGTATACGGTTATGTCATTTGGATTGACTAACGCGCCCGCCTATTTCATGAGTATGATGAACAAGGTGTTCATGGAGTTCTTGGATAAGTTCGTGGTGGTATTCATTGACGATATTCTGGTGTACTTGAAGGATGAAGAGGAACATGCAGAGCATTTGCGATTGGTATTGGAGAAGCTCAGAGAACATCAGTTGTATGCCTAGTTTAGAAAATGCGAGTTTTGGTTAAAGGAAGTTGGATTCCTAGGGCATGTTATATCGGGAGAAGGTATAGCAGTAGACCCCGTCAAGGTGCAGGCAGTCACTGAGTAGTTGGCACCCACTTCAGTTGGAGAGATCCGCAGTTTTCCTGGACTCGCGGGATACTACCGGAGATTCATAGAAAATTTCTCCAAGATTGCTAAGCCAATGACAACATTGTTGAAGAAGGAGACCAAGTTCGATTGGATTGAAGAGTGCGAAGAAAGTTTCCAGGAGTTGAAGAAACGGTTGATGACAGCCCCAGTGCTGATATTGCCAGATATACGTAAGGATTTCCAAGTGTACTGCGACGCTTCACGCTTAGGACTTGGAGGAGTACTTATGCAGGATGGAAGAGTTGTTTCCTATGCATCCCGTCAACTGCGACCGCACGAGTTGAATTACGCGACGCACGATCTAGAGTTAGCAGCTGTAGTGCACGCACTGAAAACCTGGAGACATTTCCTTATTGGAAATCGTTGTGATGTGTACACGGATCACAAGAGTTTGAAGTACATTTTCACTCAGAAGGAGCTGAACCTCAGACAAAGGAGATGGTTGGAGCTTATAAAGGATTATGATATGAAGCTGCACTATCACCCAGGAAAGGCCAACGTCGTGGCAGACGCTTTGAGCCGGAAGAGTTATGTAAATACCCTAGTAAAAGGGGGATTGCTACAGGAGTTAGCAGAAAATCTCAGGGAGCTTCGTTTGGAGATAGTTCCTAGAGGTTTCGTTGCAACGTTGGAGGTCCAGTCAACATTGCTGGGAAAGATATGTGAAGCCCAGAAGGATGACCAGGAGATTTCCGAGATAAAGAAGAGGATGAGTGAAGGAAAAGCCAAAGGATTTCGTGAGGACGAACACAAAACCTTGTGGTTTGAGGATCGAATCTATGTGCCCAACGACCCGGAGATCAGGAAGTTGATACTGCAGGAAGCACATGATTCACCATACTCGATACACCCCGGAAACACCAAGATGTATTTGGATTTGAAGGAACGTTTCTGGTGGACGGGAATGAAGAAGGATATTGCCGAGTATGTAGCCGTATGTGATGTATGCCAAAGAGTAAAGGCAGAACATCAGAAGCCAGCAGGATTGCTACAGCCTGTGCCGATACCCGAATGGAAGTGGGAGAAGCTTGGCATGTATTTTATCACCGGATTGCCCAGAACCAAATCAAGATATGACTCAATCTGGGTAGTGGTGGATCGATTGACGAAGGTAGCCCATTTTATGCCCGTGAAAACCACATACACCAGTGCGAAGTTGGCCAAGGTATACATGACCAGGATCGTATGTCTGCACGGAGTTCCGAGGACCATTGTATCAGATAGAGGACCACAGTTTACCACAAAGTTTTGGCATCAGCTACACCAAACTTTGGGAACGAGGCTGGAATTAAGCACAACTTTTCATCTGCAGATCGATGGACAGACCGAGAGAGTCAACCAGATCCTGGAGGACATGTTGAGAGCCTGTGCGTTAGATTATGGATCTAGTTGGGATGATAATTTTCCCTACGCTGAATTTTCGTACAACAACAGTTACCAGGCCAGTTTGAACATGGCATCGTTCGAGGCATTATATGGAAGGAGATGCCGAACACCGTTAATGTGGGATGAAGTTGGAGACCGACAGTTGTTTGGAACAGACTTGATCAAAGAGTCCGAGGAGAAGGTTAAGTTGATTCGAGATAGATTGAAGGTAGCTCAGTCCAGGCAGAAGAGTTATGCAGACTCGAAACGCAAGGAGATAGCCTATGAGATCGGAGATAGAGCGTACTTGAGAGTACCGCCTCTACGAGGAGTTAAACGTTTCGGAGTTAAAGGAAAGCTAGCCCCGAGATTTGTGGGACCTTACCGTGTTTTGGAACGCATGAGAGAGGTTGCCTATAAGTTGGAATTGCCCGAAGGATAGTCAGGAGTGCACGACGTGTTTCATGTTTCGCAGCTTAAGAAGTGCCATGCGGAGATGGCCGATATACCGCTCAGAGACACAGTACCCCTGGAAGCAATTCAGTTGGATAGTGATCTGACTTACAAGGAGAAGCCTGTTAAGATTCTCGAATTTTTGAGCAGAGTCGCCCGCAGTAAGGTTATAAAGTTTTGCAAAGTTCAGTGGAGTTACCACTCCGAGGAAGAAGCCACCTGGGAATGAGAAGATAATCTACGCAAGGACCACCCACACCTGTTCTCTAGCCAAGTCGAATCTCGAGGGCGAGATTCATTCTAAGGGGGGTAGGTTTGTAACATCCCAAATTTTCAATTTGGAATGTTATACATAAATCATATTGCATTGCATGTTTATTTGCATTTTTGTTTGTGGCGATCCTCGAAATTCTAAGCAACTCAAGGACCTATGGAGAGAGTTGGGAATTCTACTGTTTTCGTATTTGAGTTCACTCGAATACCGGTACGAAGACAGTGTAGGTTTCAATTATTTTTTCTCTCCTAAAAATATTTCTAAATAAAATATATGACAGGAGATAATATGACTTCTCCAAAATAACAGAAATATTGGAGGAAAAATGTTAAAAATCACTTTTGGTATTTTTCTGGATTTATTTGCGATTTTATTTGCATAGAAAAATGCGAACTTTTTTAAATTGCACTTAGGACCGGGAAAAATGTTTACTTTGTCCTAAATATTATTAGAGGACGGTGAAAATTTATTTCGGGATTTTTGGAGTCCGTTTAGTATTTCTTTCGTTAGTTTTGCTACGTGAGGACTCTTTAAAAAAAAACCGACTCCGGGCCGTACTACGCCAGGACTCCTTGGCCTAGGCCTTTATAAGCCGCCGCCCCCGGCCCGTGAGGCAGCCCGCTCACCCGCCCCTGCCCTAGCCAACGCCGCGCCAGCCGCCGTCGCCGCCGCCTGCCGCCGCCGTCGCCGCCGCCGCCGCCGCCGAGCTGCCGCCGCGCCGCCGTCGAGCCGCCGCCGCGCCGCCGTCGAGCCGCCGCCGCACCGCCGCCGACCGTCGCCGCCGTGCCGCCGCCGACCGCCGCCGTCGCCGGATCCGTCGAGGTAGCCGCCATCGACCCGCCACCCGGTTTTCTAGAAAAGCCGATCGGTTTTTTTAGAAACCCTAGATCCGTTTTTTTAGGTTAGATCCGTTTTTTTTCTTTTTTCGGTTTAGTTACTTAGCGGACGTTCGTCCGTACGTTCGTTTTAACGAACGCTGTTCGTCTGTTGGCCACAGACAGCGAACATTCGTTCGTTAGCCTATTCGTCAGTTTCTTTTCGGGGGTATTTATCCGCGATTATTTCGATCGCGATTTCTGCCCTGATCTTGTTTTTCGTTTTTCTTTTCGCTCGAGAGTCGGAATCAGGTGATTCAAAATCCAAGATCTTCGTCTCGACGCCCTCTTTCCGTTTAACCAACTTGAACAAGGTTTTGGCTACTGTAAAATTTGACTTTAGATCAATTAGTAACCGGAGCTCGTTTCTTTCGCAGTTTGAGTTTCGTTGCTTCTTTCGATTTGATTCTTCTTGCAAACCGGAGTTCTTAAGTTGAACTTTATGGTTAGATCTTATCTTTTGGAGTTTTGTTTGTGCACCTTTGCTTGTTTGCTTATGTATGCTATTGTTTGCTTGCGATAGAATACCCGGACTGTGAAGCGTGCTACTACGAGTCTCTAGGTTTTGCGAATCGTCAGCAATGCAAGTAACACTTTGATCATACCCTTTTATTATCCAGTTTTTATGCATTAGATCAACCCTCACACATTGCATGAGTAGGATCTCTTACCTTGTGGGACTGGGAAGTAAATTGAGGTAGAACCTATTACCTGCATTATTTTCAAACCCTTGGGAGTTACTTCTACATTTGCTTAGGTTGCTATGCTATGCTCGTAGACGTTGTTTGGGTTTGAGTGAAATCCATGGCAGATGTGAGTTGTTAATTAAGGTTTCAACTTAAGGTGGCTACTTGAATACACATCTGGGTGGATTGGTTGCAGGGCACCTGGAGAATCCAGTGTTGTCCCAGGAAATCCCGGGGTTCCGTGTGATTTTTCCTATGGTATGCCACCCAGGCTCAAAGGGATCATAAAACTATTCATGCTAGAAACTTCCGTGTGCAGCCACAATGCCATTATGGGCTCTGTCATAGTTGAGTAAGTTGTGGGAAACCTTTCCATGATGGGCTAGCAGATGTAGAGGGATTGTAGGTGTACCGGCCTATCTATCTGGTTAAGGGGACCTCTTCGGAAATACTGTGTCTCGGTCATCCGTTTATCAAACACCTTGCAGTGCGAGAAACCAAACGGAGTCGATCGAGTCTTGTGGGAAAAGTGCACAAACCTCTGCAGAGTGTACAAACTGATCATGATTAGCCGTGTCCCTGGTTATGGATAACTTGAGTATCTGGTACTTGAATTATTGGTTGATCTCATCACTCTAAAGTTAAAATTGTTGGGTTAATGATAACTTTAATTTGGGATTGAGTTGGAGGTACCTTCTCAATGATGTTTCAACAACCATGATAGTTAAAATAAAATTTATTCCTTTGTTGTAGGGAAAAATTGGCTTTACGCAAAAACTTTAAACTTAGAGCCTCCACCAGCCAAATATGCAGATAGTATAGCCTTTATTCCGTTACTTGCATCTTCTGTGTTATCTTACCAACATATTCCATGTGCTGACCCGTTTTCGGGCTGCAACATATTACGTTGTAGACTTTTCAGATGAGGAATAAGACGTTCTAGGTCGTTTGTCATGCACTCAGCTATGCCGTTGGAGTTGATGGACTCACTTATCTTCCAAGCCTTTTGCTATTATTTTTTTAGATGGCCTTAAGCCATAGATTTTTGTAATAAGTTCTCATTGGAGATATTCGATGTAATAAGTGTGTGATTGCCACTCTGTTATAAATCCTTCAAGTACTGTGTGTGTCAGCATTACCGATCCAGGGATGACACTGAAACACAGAGACTTTGGTCCATTCGGATCGTGGTCGCTACACAAGCCAAGTTCTATAATGAAAATTCCCACTAGTATATGAAAGTGACTAAACAAGAGACTCTCTATCATGAAGATAATAGTGCTACTTTGAAGCACAAGTGTGGAAAAACATAGTAGCATTGTCCCTTTTCTTTTTTTTCCTTTTTCCTTTTTCTTTTCTTTTGGGCCTTTCTTTTTTCTTTGGCCTTTCCTTCTTTTTTTTTCTTTGGGACAATGCTCTAATAATGATGATCATCACACTTATATTTATTTAAAACTCGATACTAGAACAAAGTATGACTCTATATGAATGCCTCCAGCGGTGTACCGGGATGTGCAATGAATCAAGAGTGACATGTATGAAAAATTATGCATGGTGGCCTAGCCACAAATACAATGTCAACTACATGATCATGCACGGCAATATGACAATATGAAGCGTGTCATATGAACGGAACGGTGGAAAGTTGCATGGCAATATATCTCGGAATGGCTATGGAAATGCCATGATAGATATGTATGGTGGCTGTTTTGAGGAAGGTATATGGTGGGTGTATGGTACCGGCGATAGTTGCGCGGTAAAAGAGAGGCTAGCAATGGTGGAAGGGTGAGAGTGCGTATAATCCATGGACTCATCATTAGTAATAAAGAACTCATATACTTATTGCAAAAATTTACGAGTTATCAAAACAAAGCAATCAACGAATGCTCCTAGGGGGGAGGTTGGTAGGAGTTAACCATAGCGCCCCCCCCGACCTCCACACAAAGGTTGACACTCAATAAATACCTCATGCTCTAACTTCGTCACATAGCGGTTCACCATACGTGCATGCTACGAGAATCACAAACTTTAACACAAGTATTTCTCAAATTCATAATTAATCCGCTAGCATAACTCTAATATCACCATCCTCATATCTCAAAACAACCATCAAGTATCAAACTTCTCTTAGTATTCAATGCACTTTATGTGAAAGTTTTTACTATACTCATCTTGGATGCCTATCATATTAGGACTAGTTTCATAAGCAAAGCTCATTACCATGCTGTTCTAAAAGACTCTCAAAATAATATAAGTTAAGCATGAGAGTTCATCTATTTCTTCAAAATAAAACAACCACCGTGCTCTAAAAAGATATAAGTGAAGCACTAGAGCAATAAGAAACTACTCCGAAAGATATAAGTGACGATCAATGAGTAGTTCAATAATTATGTAACTATGTGAAGACCCTCCACCATTTAAGAACTTCAGATCTTGGGATATTATTCAAACAACAAGCAAAACAAACTAAAATAAAATGACGCTCCAAGCAAAACACATATCATGTGGTGAATAAAAATATAGCATCGAGTAAAGTTACCGATAGACGAAGACGAAAGAGGGGATGCCTTCCCGAGGCATCCCCAAGCTTAGGCTTTTGGTTGTCCTTGAATTTTACCTTGGGGAGCCTTGGGCATCCCCAAGCTTAGGCTCTTGCCACTCCTTATTCCATAGTCCATCGAATCTTTACCCAAAACTTGAAAACTTCACAACACAAAACTCAACAGAAAACTTGTAAGCTCCGTTATTATAAGAAAATAAAACCACCACTTAGGTACTGTTATGAACTCATTATAAATTCATATTGGTGTAATATCTACTGTATTCCAACTTCTCTATGGTTCATACCCTCCGATACTACTCATAGATTCATCAAAATAAGCAAACAACACATAGAAAACAGAATCTGTCAAAACATAACAGTCTGTAGCAATCTGTAACTTTTGAATACTTCTGTAACTCTAAAAATTCTGAAATAAATTGGTGGACGTGAGGAATTTGTCTATTAATCATCTGCAAAAAGAATCAACTAAAAAGAACTCTCCAGTACAAAATGGTAGCTAATCTCGTGAGCGCTAAAGTTTCTGTTTTTTACAGCATGATCGCATACACTTCACACAAGTCTTCCCAAAGGTTCTACTTGGCACAAACACTAACTAAAACACAAAACCACATCTAAACAGAAGCTGTATGCAATATTTATTTCTAAACAAAAGCAAAAGCAAATAAAATAAAATTGGGTTGCCTCCCAACAAGCGCTATCGTTTAACGCCCCTAGCCAGGCACAATGATTTCAATGATGCTCGCATAAAAGATAAGAATTGAAACGTAACGGGAGCATCATGAACAATATGATTAGCACATTTAAGCCTAACACACTTCCTATGCATAGGGATTTTGTGAGCAAACAACTTATGGGAACGATAATCAACTAGCATAGGAAGGGAAAACGAGCATAACTTCAAGATTGTAAGCACATAGAGAGGAAACTGGATATTATTGCAATATGTAGAAACATATGTTCCTCTCTCATAATAATTTTCAGTAGCATCATGAATGAATTCAACAATATAACCATCACATAAATCATTCTTTTCATGATCTACAAGCATAGAAAATTTATTACGCTCCACATAAGCAAAATTCTTCTCATTCATAGTAGTGGGAGCAAACTCAACAAAATAACTATCATGTGAAGCATAATCCAATTAAAAACTAAAATCATGATGACAAGTTTCATGGTTATCATTATTCTTAATAGCATATAAGTCATCACAATAAACATCATAGATAACAACTTTGTTCTCATAATCAATTGGAGCCTCTTCCGAAATAGTGGATTCATCACCAAATAAAGTCATGACCTCTCCAAATCCACTTTCATCAATACAATCATCATAAATAGGAGGCCTGCTTTCATCATAATAAATTTTCTCATCAAAACTTGGGGGACTAAACATATCATCTTCATCAAACATAGCATCCCCAAGCTTGTGGCTTTGCATATCATTAGCATCATGGGTATTCAAAGAATTCATACTAACAACATTGCAATCATGCTCATCATTCACATATTTTATGCCAAGCATTCTATGCAATTCTGTTTCTAGTACTTGAGCACAATTTTCCTTCCCATCATTTTCACGAAAGATATTAAAAAGATGAAGCATATGAGGTAACCTTAATTCCATTTTTTGGCAGTTTTCTTTTATAAACTAAACTAGTGATAAAACAAGAAACTAAAAGATTCGATTGCAAGATCTAAAGATATACCTTGAAGCACTCACCTCGCCGGCAACGGCGCCAGAAAAGAGCTTGATGTCTACTACACAACCTTCCTTGTAGACGTTGTTGGGCCTCCAAGTGCAGAGGTTTGTAGGACAGTAGAAAATTTCCCTCAAGTGGATGACCTAAGGTTTATCAATCCGTGGGAGGCGTAGGATGAAGATGGTCTCTCTCAAGCAACCCTGCAACAAAATAACAAAGAGTCTCTTGTGTCCCCAACACACCCAATACAATGGTAAATTGTATAGGTGCACTAGTTCGGCGAAGAGATGGTGATACAAGTGCAATATGGATGGTAGATATAGGTTTTTGTAATCTGAAAATATAAAAACAGCAAGGTAACTAAAGATAAAAGTGAGCATAAACGGTGTTGCAATGATAGGAAACAAGGCCTAGGGTTCATACTTTCACTAGTGCAAGTTCTCTCAACAATAATAACATAACTGGATCATATAACTATCCCTCAACATGCAACAAAGAGTCACTCCAAAGTAACTAATAGCGGAGAACAAACGAAGAGATCATGGTAGGGTACGAAACCACCTCAAAGTTATTCTTTCTGATCGATCTATTCAAGAGTCCGTAGTAAAATAACACGAAGCTATTCTTTCCGTTCGATCTATCCTAGAGTTCGTACTAGAATAACACCTTAAGATACAAATCAACCAAAACCCTAATGTCACCTAGATACTCCATTGTCACCTCAAGTATCCGTGGGCATGATTATACGATATGCATCACACAATCTCAGATTCATCTATTCAACCAACACAAAGTACTTCAAAGAGTGCCCCAAAGTTTCTACCGGAGAGTCAAGACGAAAACGTGTGCCAACCCCTATGCATAGATTCCCAAGGTCACGGAACCCGCAAGTTGATCACCAAAACATACATCAAGTGAATCAATAGAATACCCCATTGTCACCACGGGTATCCCAGGCAAGACATACATCAAGTGTTCTCAAATCCTTAAAGACTCAATCCGATAAGATAACCCCAAAGGGAAAACTCAATTCATCACAAGAGAGTAGAGAGGGAGAAACATCATAAGATCCAACTATAATAGCAAAGCTCGCGATACATCAAGATCGTGCCATCTCAAGAACACGAGAGAGAGAGAGAGATCAAACACATAGCTACTGGTACATACCCTCAGCCCCGAGGGTGGACTACTCCCTCCTCGTCATGGAGTGCACCGGGATGATGAAGATGGCCACCGGAGAGGGATCCCCCCTCCAGCAGGGTGCCAGAACGGGTCTTGATTGGTTTTTGGTGGCAACAGAGGCTTGCGGCGCAGAACTCCCGATCTAGGTTATTTTCCGGAGGTTTCTGTCTATATAGGAGGTGTTGGAGTCGGGGCCAAGTAAAGGGTGTCTCTAGGCTATCCACGAGGCAGGGGGGCGCGCCCCTACCCTCGTGGGCAGCCCGTGGATCTTCTGCATCCCCTTGGTACTTTCTGGGCTTCTTCTGGTCCAAAAACAGCCTCCGTTGAATTTCAGGTCAATTGGGCTCAGTTTGATATTCCTTTTCTGCGATACCCTAAAACAAGAGAAAAACCGAATCTGGCACTGGGCTCTGGGTTAATAGGTTAGTCCCAAAAATCATATAAAAGTGTATATAAAAGCCCATAAAACATCCTAGAAGGATAATATAATAGCATGTAACAATAAAAAATTATAGATACGTTGGAGACGTATCAACGAGCATTCAACAGGGAATATGGATATTTCGCAGATGATGCAAGGAACATCATGCTTGACGTGAGCACCGGTGACATGAATTCGTTTGGCAACCAGAACACCAACCATAGCACATGGCCCATGTTTGTATGGATGTACTACCCCCCTGGTTGTGCATGAAGTCAAAGTACATACACATGAGCATGCTGATTCAAGGGCCAAAACAACATGTAAATAATATTAATAGGTATTTGGGGCTACTGAATGAAGAGTTAGACACGTTATGGAAAACACCGACCAAGACATGGAACGCCAACAAAGGTGACTATTTCTATACGAGAGCCACGCTGATAACAACGGTGCACGACTATCTCAGTTAAGGATATGTCGCAGGCCAGGTGTGCCATGGATATTGCGGATGCACCTGGTGCATGGATTATACAACATCTCATCAGCTATCGAAAGATGGAGGGTCTGGGAAAATCGTGTACATGGGGCATCAAAGATGGCTTGAGAAGGATGACCCGTGGAGAAACTATGGAGATCTATTCAATGGTGCGGCCGGGCATCGAGGAACTCCACGTAAGAGGAGCGGCACTAAAATCGATGAGCTGTTGAAAGACTAGGAACAATGCCTCGTGCCGGGAAAGATGAAAAAGGTGCCGGAGCCGTTGCTGAAGGTATGGAAGACAAGGTCTGTTTTCTAGGACTTGGAGTACTGGCTCAAACTCAACACGCTTCATTGCCATGATCAATTGCATATCATGAAGAATGTCCTTGAGAGCTTGCTTGCAACAGTGATGAACATGCCGGATAAGACCAAGGATGGGCTGAAGGCAATAAGGGACTTGGAAGATTTGCATATCAGGGTAGATCTCCACTTGCCACCTCATGAAAAGTCGGATGAGACAGAGATGAAGGCATGGGACAGGGACACAAAAGTCAACAAGAAGGAAGATAATTATTGCCCCCTTCTTGCTTCACCTTAAGTTTGAAGGAGACTGATTAATTCTTCAAGTGCCTTACCGAAATCAAAGTTCGTTCTGGTTACTGTGGAAAGATAAGCAGATTTCTAGACACCAAGAAGAAAAGGTTCAGCGGGACGAAGTTTCATGACTATCACATGATGATGACGTAGATCATTCCGGTTGCCCTTAGAGATATAATGGTCAAGCACGTCCGTGAGACGCTTACTGGTCTCTCCAACTTTTTCAGTGCTATCTCTCGAAAGTTGATCAGTGTGAAGCAGCTCCGAAGGCTACATGAAGAGATTGTTGTCATACTAAATGAGCTTGAGCTTTACTTGCCACCCGCATTCTTTGACTGTGACACTACCGATTTGGTCGTACACTAATCATGCACGCAAATTGTACGACCAAGATCATGGACTCACTGGAAGATATCACAACACAACTCTAGACACAAATTAAAATAATACAAGCTTTATATTACAAGCCAGGGCCTCGAGGGCTCAAATACATAAGCTCAAAAACACAAGAGCCAGCGAAAGCAATAATACCTGAGTACAGACATAAAGTTAAACAAGTTTGCCTTAAGAAGGCTAGCACAAATGTAGCAACGATCGAAAAGGCAAGGCCTCCTGCCTGGGACCTCCTAACTACTCCTCGAAGCCGAACTCCACGCAGAAACATCCTCAGGATCCTCTGGGTCCTGGAATCCACCATCTTGTGCATCGACTAATAAGAAAGGAGAAAGGGGGAACAAAACAACCGTGAGTACTCATCCAAAGTACTCGCAAGCAAGGATCTACACTACATATGCAACAGTATCTGTGTAAAGGGG
>LR738715.1:270225774-270236207 GCA_902687465.1 Secale cereale
CGAAGACTACGCTTCTCGCAGCCTCCATCTTGCAGCAGTAGAAGGGAGTAGCTGGAAAGTAACAAGTATCATCGCTTCTCGCAACCTGCGTCTTGCTGCAGTAGAATAGAATAGATGGTAAGTTCACCAAGTAACATCGTATAGCATAAACCTACCCGGCGACCCTCCCACACATCACCCCGTGAGAGAGCAACCACCGAGTTATATCTGGCACTAGTAAGGGTGTGTTTTATTAAGTATCCGGTTCTAGTTGTCATGAGGTCGGAGTACAACTCCAGGTCGTCCTTTTACCGAGGGACACGGCTATTTGAATAGATTAACTTCCCTGCAGGGGTGCACCACACTACCCAGCATGCTCGATCCCATTTGGCCGGACACACTTTCCGGGGTCATGCCCGACCTCGGAAGATCAACACATCGCAGCCCTACCTAAGCACAGCAGAGAGGTCAGCACGCTGGTCTAAGTCCTAAGCGCACAGGGGTCTGGGCCCATCGCCCAATGCACACCTACACGTTGCGAGGGCGGCCAGTAAGCAGACCTAGCCACTCCTAATACCAGAGCGGCATTCCAGTCCAATCCGGCGCATGCCGCTAAGTCGCTGACGTCAAGAAGGCTTCGGCTGATACCACGACGTCGAGTGCCCATAATTATTCCCACGTAGCTGGTTAGTGCGTATAGGCCAATGGCCAGACTCAGATCAAATACCAAGGTCTCTTTAAGCGTGTTATTATGAAATAACTGCGGACAACGACCAGGGCCAGGACCACCTGTCTCCTAGGTGGTCGTGAACTGCCCTATTGCTCCGCCACAAAGTAACCATCAAGGGGCTGTCGGGAACCCAGGCCCACCACTACCTGTGTGGAACCACCTGCCCCTTCAGCCGCCATCTCTGAAACATCATCATGAGTATGTAATAATATAGTATATACCCGTGATCACCTCCCGAAGTGATCACGGCCCGATAGAATAACATGGCAGATGGACAAGAATGTAGGGCCACTGATGGAATACTAGCATCCTATACTAAGAAATTAGGATTGCAGGTAAAGGTATCAATAGTTGTAGCAACAATGACATGCTATGCAGCAGAATAGGATTCATCGAAAGCAGTAACATACTACACTACTCTAATGCAAGCAGTAGAGAGAGGAATAGGCGATATCGGGTTGATCAAGGGGGGCTTGCCTGGTTGCTCTGGCAAGAAGGAGGGGTCGTTGTCGACATAGTCGATCATCGTGGCACTGTCAGTGGTCTCAGTCCCGGTGTCTATCGGAGATAAGAGATGGGAGAAACAATAAATATAAAGAAAACATCGCACCACAAAGCAAAACATGGCAATACGCGGTGCTAGGGGTGACCTAACGCAGTGCTAGGTGCAACTCGCGAAGGAGGAAAACATCCGGGAAAGTATTCCCGGTGTTTCGCGTTTTCGGGCAAATGAAACATAGGTGGATTGTTGCACGTTCGCTATTCTAGGGACGTGCGGTGAACGAACGTATTGCGTATTCTGATTCGTCTCGTCGTTCTGAGCAACTTTCATGTACAAAGTATTTTCATCCGAGTTATGGATTATTTTATGTTATTTTTAAAGTTTTAAATCGTTTTCTGGGAATATTATTATTTAGTTAATTCAAAAAGAAATATTGCATCATCATGACATCAGCATGACGTTGCTAGGTGGCTTCTCACCCCTCGTTGGTTACCCCAAGTGGAAGGTTTGAGATGCAGTGTAGCAGAAGTTTTCCCTTGGTAATACCAGGGATCGATTTCCCAGAGACTCCCAGTTTCAACAAGAAGGTGTCAACTGCTAACGGCGCCGGATATTAGCAATCAACGTGGACCTGCACACAGATGCAAATAACTTTGCTCCCAACGAGTACAGAGAGGTTGTCAATCCCTCCGGCCTTGTAGTTTACAAAGGATCAAACGCAAGTGATAATAGTGATAGGTATAATTGCAATAGTAAGTAAACAGCGGAAAAGTAAATAGCGGTTGTGATCAATGATGGTAATATGGACCGGAGTCTCATGATGTTCACTAGTGATGTCTCTCTCCCAAAAGACGATAAAATAGCTATGTGAGGTAAACGAATTACAGCTGGGCAATTGACAGGACCATGTGCGCAAACCAATGCTGACTACATTGCAAGAAAGGTTGAGGTTCAAAGCATGGGCGGTACGCCAAAGTAAGTAGACCGAAATCCATCAATATCTACTACTAATCATCCACCTTGAGATATCTATCCAGAACATCTCGCTGGTATTAAGTTGCGAGCCCCACCCATAGTGTAAACTCAAAGCAACAGACAACTGCATTAAAAGAACTTTGCGTAAAGTAAACAATCCTTGCACCCGCGGGCACAAGCACCGTTGTTTTCCCCCTTGTGGCAACAACACATCCCCTAGACTCATGTTTCTGTCACTCAAACTAGTCATCGAGGGGCATGAACCCACAATCAAGCATGACGTTCCCTCTTGGAGTCACTACCTACTACTTGGCCAAAGCAATAAATAACAACGGAGAACATGCAAGAATTACTTACGAACATAAACATAAAAGAGGTGAATCAAATATATTACTCAAACATAATCTCATAATCCATCGGATCCCAGCAAACTCATCATAGCAACAGCATAAGGATTACATATGTGCCTCGATCATGTAGGGCAGCTCACGAGGACTAATTAGTGAAGCACAAGAACGGGAGGAGAACATCACATAGCTACTGGTCATGGACTCATGGTCCAAGGGAGACTACTCACAACTCATCCAGGAGGCGTCCATGGTGGTGGAGAAGCTCCCGGTGGTGATCCTCCCCTCCGGCAGGGTGCCGAGAAGAGTTCTCCTGGTGCTCCCGATCTTGGAAGCGGCGGCGGCGGCGGAACAGAGATGGGATCGCGAAAAGAGTTTCTGTTTCGAGGGTTTCGGGAGACGCTTTAAATAGATGCCAAAGGGGGGCATCGGAGGAGCCTCGGGGGGCCCAGGCGCCCCCCCGGCGCGTCCCCGGGGGGGGGGGGCGCCGCCAGGGCGCCTGGAGCCCTGGTGGCCCCCCCGGCTATCCTTCGGGCGCACGGTAGGTTCTGGAACGCTGATTTTTTATATAATTTTTCTGGATTTTTCCTGGCAGTTCTCGTAACGTGAAAACCTAAAATACAAAAACAGCCGAAAACAGAAACTGGCACTGGGGTGCACTGAGTTAATAGGTTAGTCCAAATATGATCAAAAGTGTATGGAAGTGTATAAATATCATAGCAATATCACCCAAAAGAGGCATGGAGCATGCAGAAATTATAGATACGTTTTGGACGTATCAACATCCCCAAGCTTAATTCCTGCTCGTCCTCGAGTAGGTAAATGATAACAAGAGTAATTTCTGTGGTGACATGCTATAAATCATATAGGACTTTTTCATAGTCATATGACAAAAGCTTACTGAGACAATGAATCTGTAGTAATTAAGTTGCCTCATGAGAAAATCACAAAGAACTGAAAGTTTTACAATATGATACTGAAACATCAAACAGATTTGCAATGAATATGATGTGCAAGTATGATAAAGTGATATCTAGCTTGCCCCCTTTAGTGAAGCAAAACATAAATGCAGGGGCACCTTCAAGGTTTAAGTGATGACTAGATATAATGATTTCAGAATAAACGATATCACAATCATGCAAAAGACAATGCTACTTTGGGACAATGCACATTACACTCAGAATGACAATCATGCTCTCAGTAGTTGGTGCTTTTAAGAAAGAAGGTGGAGACTCAACATAAAAGTAAAAGAATGGCCCTTCGCAGAGGGAAGCAGGGATTACTCATGTGCTAGAGCTTTTTATTTTGAAAACATAGAAACAATTTTGTCAACAGTAGTAGTACTTCATATGTGCTATGCATAAGACATCCTATAAGTTGCAACCCTCATGCATCGAATACCAATAGTGCTCGCACCTTGTCCTAATTAGCTCGGATTTCCATGGATTGTCATTGCATTACATATGTTTCAACCAAGTGTCACAAAGGGGTACCTCTATATCACCTGTACAAAGGTCCAAGGAGATAGATCGCATTTGATTTCTCGTTTTTGATAGATCTCAACTTGAGGACATCCATACCGGGACAACATAGAAAATAGATAATGGACTCCTCTTAAATGCTTAAGCATATTCTCATAAGAGATTGAGGATTAATGTCCAAGCTAAAACTTCCACCATGATACATGGCTTTGGTTGGCGGCCCAATGTTCTTCTCTAACAATATGCATACAGACGAGCATGCATAGCAACTCACATGATATTCAACAAAAGTGTAACAGTTGATGGCGTCCCCAGAAACATGGTTACCGCTCAGCAAGCAACTTATAAGAAAATAAGATACATAAGCAACATATTCTTTACCACAATAGTTTTTAAGCTACTTTCCCATGAGCTATATATTGCAACTGAAGGTTTTAAAGGTAGCACATGTAAATTTACTTGGAGTGGCGGTGAAATACCACATATAGGTAGGTATGGTGGACTCATATGGCATAGCTGGTTTAAAAGGATGTGGATGCACAAGCAGTCAGTCCGCTTAGTACAGGTGGAGGTTAGCAAAAGACTGGGAGCGACCAACTAAGAGAGCAATGACGGTCATAATCATGCAGAGCGACAAAGCAACATTGAATCAGGCATGGAAGTTATATCGCTACTCAGAAATAAAAGATCATCAAGGCTTGACAGACTTTCTTTACAGTCTTAAATATGCGTGAGCATACGCCAAGTCAATCAAAATAAATTCTTGAGGGAAGATATTACTAAACCATACCACATCATTGGCAAACAAATCATGTTGGTACTCCAATAACACATTGGGAATCCCCCACCTATTTGAGACTAACCATTAGAAAACCTGAACTACTAAGAGCCATTATGCATGTAGCATCTTTATCATAGACATATTAACCAATGCAACGGAAGCAAACTCTCTTAATAAGATAAGCATGATAATTAAAGAGAGTTCAAGCAACCAACTAAACACAAGCTCTTTTAAAAAGATAAGCAGGAATACTAAGAGCAGAGCATGATAGTAGCTATTAAAAGACAGAGAACACACACAGCAAAGATAGTCATGAAAATTCTATGTTATGTTCTAGGTAGAAGTGGAGCGTGTTTCTCTCCCACATAAAGAACTCTGAGTTCCGACTCGTTATGAAAAACTAAAAAGGAAACTAAAAGCAAGACGCTCCAAGCATAGCACATAACACATGAAGTGATTAAAATATAGTGGAACGAAAGACGAATTGATAATGTTGATGGAGAAGGGGATGCACGGGGGCATCCCCAAGCTTAGACGCTTGAGTCTCCTTGAATATTTCTTGGGGGTGCATGGGGGCATCCCCAAGCTTGAGCGCTTGACACTCCTGAATCTTTTTATCATCTTCCCTCGCACACTTGAAAACTCCCTTCATACATAACTCATCATAATCTGATTAGCGAGGTTAGTACCCATAATAAAATAATTATACCTTGCTGGAAATAAAGATATTCTTGAAGGTCTACTGTTTCTCAAGATTGCCAAAAGGTTTTTGCAAAGAAAAAGCAAGCTCTTGGTTTGCAAAACGAAGGAAAAGCAAAACAGGACAGAATCTGTGAAAAAACAGAACAGCAGGTAGTAATTGATTTGTTCGGGGCACTTCTGCAACTCAAATCAAAAAACTCAGAACAGACGCACGGAAGACAATTATATAGAGAACGCTGTCGAAAAAATTCAGACCAAAAAGATGATCTGGTGATGTTATACGAATTTTTCTACCCAAGGACAGAATATGTTTCCTGGACAGCACCTCACAACTTTTGAACTTTCTAGCAATCAGAGGCTACACTTGGCACAAATATGAAAAGCAAAGATACAATGATGATGCTACAGTAGTAAACAACATCAAGACACAACAAAAGCAAAATAAATTTATTCATTGGGCTGCCTCCCAAAAGCGCTTTCTTTTATGCCTTTAAGCTAGGCATAATGCAAAGAGATCAAGTTTTATCAAGAGTAAAAGAATAGCTAGCCCGTACAACGGACTCAAAAGGTAACTTGATCTTCTTTCGAGGGAAGTGTTCCATCCCTTTCTTGAGAGGAAACTGAAATTTTATATTACCCTCTTTCATGTCAATGATAGCACCAACGGTGCGTAAAAAGGGACGTCCCAAAATAATTGGACAAGAAGGATCACATTCAATATCCATAATAGTAAAATCAACGGGAACATAATTATCATTGACAACGATAAGAACATCGTCGATCCTCCCCAAAGGTTTCTTTATGGAAGAATCAACGAGACAAACACCAAAAGAACAAGAATCAAAAGGTTTCAATTTAAGCATATCATATATTCTTTTGGGCATAACAGAGGTACTAGCTCCAACATCACATAATGCATAGCAAGAGAAGTCATTCAATTTAATTTTTATCATAGGATCCCAACCATCTTATAGCTTTCCAGGTATGGAGGCTTCTACTCTAAGTTTCTCCTCCCTAGCTTTGATGAGAGCATTAGTGATATGCTCTGTGAAGGCAAGGTTAAGCGTACTAGTGCGGGGGTCTCTAGACATCTTGTGAAGGAAATCAATAACTTCGGTAAGAGTGCAACTATGAAAATCAAGGTCACTAGCATCAAGTAAAGTGGTAGTGGTGTCCTTTAGGTTCACATGTTTGGTAGTTTCTATAGTCATAGCATCACCATTAATAGGTCCATCGGGACCAGGAGTACATTGGGTGCTAAGAGTTTGGATATCCTCAACAACTTGGATAGTAGCAACTGTGTGGTGGGTAGGAAGGCTCTTAATTCTATCCTCTTCCTCCCTTTCTCTAGCCCATCTCTCTTTAAGTTTAGCCATCATCCTAATATTTTCATTAATTTGCACTTGAATAGCATTCATAGGAGTGACCTTCCTCTCCTCAAGAGGAGAAGTTCTAATTTTAAGCAATTCTACCTCATTGGCTAAATTGTCTACCTTTGAAGAGAGATCACCTAGTTTGTTTAGTTTTTCTTCTACACTATTATTAAAAGCTTTTTGGGTAGTGATGAAATCTTTAAGCATAATCTCTAGTTCAGTAGTGGAGTTCCTGGTGCTAGGATAAGCATTGTTGTTCCCATAAGAATTAGAGGGGAACGGTCTAGGATTGCTACCCAAATTACTCCTATAAGCATTGTTGTTAAAATTGTTTCTAGAGATAAAGTTCACATCTACTAGTTCTTGAGCAATCAAAGAATTTAAAGGAACATCACGAGGATCAACAGAGGATTGCTTCGAAAGTAGAGACATGATCAAGTCAACTTTTTCATTTAGGGAGGAAATCTCCTCGACAGAGTTTACCTTCCTACCAGTTGGAGCGCGTTCGGTGTGCCATTGGGAATAGTTGGTCATCATCTCATCGAGAAGTTTTGTGGCAGCACCAAGTGTAGTTGACATAAAAGTTCCTCCCGCGGCCGAATCTAACAAGTTCCGCGAGGTAAAGTTCAAGCCTGCATAAAAAGTTTGGATAACCATCCAAGTAGTCAAACCGTGAGTAGGGCAGTTCTTGATAAGAGATTTCATATGTTCCCAAGCTTGGGCAACGTGTTCATTATCCAATTGTTTAAAATTCATTATGTTACTTCTCAGTTGGATAATTTTAGCAGGTGGATAGTATTTTCCGATAAAAGCATCTTTGCACTTGTCCCATGAATCTATGCTATTTCTAGGCAAAGACTGAAACAAAATTTTAGCTCCTCCTCTCAAGGAGAAAGGAAAAAGCTTAAGCTTAACAATATTACCATCTATTTCTTGGTACTTTTGCATATCACAAAGTTCAACAAAGTTGTTCAAGTGTAAAGCAGCATCATCTCCAGCACCGGAGAATTGATCTTTCATGACTAAGTTCAGTAAAGCAGGTTTAATTTCATATGAAGGTGCTGAAGTGGCAGGTGTAGTGATAGGTGTGCTGATAAAGTCATCGTTGTTGTGACTAGTGAAGTCACACAACTTGGTGTTCTCGGTGGAACCCATTGTAGCAAGCAAGCAAGATAACTATTTTTGTGATTTTTGATAAAAGATACTAAAGCAAAACTGAAAAGTAAACTAACAAGACTAAAAGCAAAGGTAAAAGATAGTGTGCAACTCCCCTATCCTGAAGAGTGGAGTCCCCGGCAACGACGCCAGAAATTGCTTTGCTAGGTGGCTTCTCACCCCTCGTTGGTTACCCCAAGTGGAAGGTTTGAGATGCAGTGTAGCAGAAGTTTTCCCTTGGTAATACCAAGGATCGATTTCCCAGAGACTCCCAGTTTCAACAAGAAGGTGTCAACTGCTAACGACGCCGGATATTAGCAATCAACGTGGACCTGCACACAGATACAAATAACTTTGCTCCCAACGAGTACAGAGAGGTTGTCAATCCCTCCTGCCTTGTAGTTTACAAAGGATCAAACGCAAGTGATAATAGTGATAGGTATAATTGCAATAGTAAGTAAATAGCGGAAAAGTAAATAGCGGTTGTGATCAATGATGGTAATATGGACCGGAGTCTCATGATGTTCACTAGTGATGTCTCTCTCCCAAAAGACGATAAAACAGCTATGTGAGGTAAACGAATTACAGCTGGGCAATTGACAGGACCATGTGCGCAAACCAATGCTGACTACATTGCAAGAAAGGTTGAGGTTCAAAGCATGGGCGGTACACCAAAGTAAGTAGACCGAAATCCATCAATATCTACTACTAATCATCCACCTTGAGATATCTATCCAGAACATCTCGCTGGTATTAAGTTGCGAGCCCCACCCATAGTGTAAACTCAAAGCAATAGACAACTGCATTAAAAGAACTTTGCGTAAAGTAAACAATCCTTGCACCCGCGGGCACAAGCACCGTTGTTTTCCCCCTTGTGGCAACAACACATCCCCTAGACTCATGTTTCTGTCACTCAAACTAGTCATCGAGGGGCATGAACCCACAATCAAGCATGACGTTCCCTCTTGGAGTCACTACCTACTACTTGGCCAAAGCAATAAATAACAACGAAGAACATGCAAGAATTACTTACAAACATAAACATAAAAGAGGTGAATCAAATATATTACTCAAACACAATCTGAACATAATCTCATAATCCATCGGATCCCAGCAAACTCATCATAGCAACAGCATAAGGATTACATATGTGCCTCGATCATGTAGGGCAGCTCACGAGGACTAATTAGTGAAGCACAAGAACGGGAGGAGAACATCACATAGCTACTGGTCATGGACTCATGGTCCAAGGGAGACTACTCACAACTCATCCGGGAGGCGTCCATGGTGGTGGAGAAGCTCCCGGTGGTGATCCTCCCCTCCGGCAGGGTGCCGGGAAGAGTTCTCCTGGTGCTCCCGATCTTGGAAGCGGCGGCGGCGGCGGAACAGAGATGGGATCGCGAAAAGAGTTTCTGTTTCGAGAGTTTCGGGAGACGCTTTAAATATATGCCAAACGGGGGCATCGGAGGAGCCTCGGGGGGCCCAGGCGCCCCCCCGGCGCGGCCTAGGGGGGGCGCGCCGCCAGGGCGCCTGGAGCCCTGGTGGCCCCCCCGGCTGTCCTTCGGGCGCACGGTAGGTTCTGGAACGCTGATTTTTTATATAATTTTTCTGGTTTTTTCCTGGCAGTTCTCGTAATGTGAAAACCTGAAATACAAAAACAACCGAAAACAGAAACTGGCACTGGGGTGCACTGAGTTAATAGGTTAGTCCAAATATAATCAAAAGTGTATGGAAGTGTATAAATATCATAGCAATATCACCCAAAAGAGGCATGGAGCAAGCAGAAATTATAGATACGTTTTGGACGTATCAGACGTCAGCGGTCAAAGCTGACCGTTGACCAGTCAAACTGATGGGTGGGTCCTGCCTGTCATAGAATAACTAATTAACTAACAGATTAATTAGGTTGATAGCTATTTATGTTAATTAATCTTAATTAAGAAAAATTAGTTAACTATTTAATTAATATATTATTATTATTATTATTATTATTTTTCATTTCCTTTTTTAAAACATTCTGGGCGGCAGGCCCTGGCTGTCATAGGCACGGGGCCTTAACAGGGCGGGCGTTATGGGTGCGGGGCTCGGCGCTGCGGGCGTGCGCCCGTGGCCAGAGCGGACTCCGACTAGGGGGAGGATGCAACCACATGCGGGAACGGTGGCCACGGCGTGGCGTGCGGTGGCCGTGCCGGCGTCAGTGGCTCGAGGGCCGGAGGCTGGGGCCGGCCGCAACTACAGGCGGCTGCCGCGAGCAGCGAGCGGCGGCGCACGTGGCCATGCGGCTGCGGGGCAAGGCGGGAGAAGGGGGGAGCAGGCTCGGGCAGCCAGGGCGGGGGCCCGGCCGTGGCTAGGCCGGCCGGCCAGAGCGGCGCCCGGCAGCTCTAGAGGGCGGCGCGAGCGGGGCGGTG
>LR738715.1:270236654-270258914 GCA_902687465.1 Secale cereale
ACTTTGGTTTTATATTTTATAAAAGTAGTACATAAGCTAGTGTTAATAAATATGCTAGTGCCACAAACATCTTGACACCTTAATTAAAGTATTTCGTATTTATTCATTATTTTATATGCATTTTAACTAATTGTTTTATCGGTGTTATAATTAATATAGTGCATTTAACCATTATATAAATAGATGATTTCACCACCTATATTACTTATGATTTATTTGCCAAATTTCGAACACTTTAGTTTTGACATTTGAAAACTTTAATTATTTGACTTGATTTTGAAGAATGAATTTGAACCGGTTTCAAACAAACGCGAGTTTATCAGCAGTAACCGAGGCGATGCGGCATCATTAGCAGGGAATTACTGTAGTCTAATTATCCGGGCATCACAATTCTCCTCCACTACAAGAAATCTCGTCCCAAGATTTAAGCGGTGGAGCACGGGGGGGGGGGGGTACTGGTAGCGAAAACCTAATGAGTCTTCTCGGTCTTGGCTACCCTTTCGAAGAGCTTGGTCCCTTTCGTTGATGTCTTCATTTCTCTGCTTCAAGTCATCGTGATCAAGTCGTCATCCCGTCTTCGGGATCTCCATCGTCCTACGAACACGACAAGAGGGAAAAACTCCGGAAGAACGCAACTCCACAAAGTTGGGTATCTGACGGTGAACCCAATGGGAAATACACGAGGTACCCCACGAGTTGTATTTCAGTGAATTCGTTGAGTGCAATATGTGATGGTACCAAAGTTTCAAATGGGTAGGCAATCATTCGATGCCTAGACAGAAGCTGGAGTGAGGGCTTGAACAACGGGAATAATATGGCATTTGATTCCAGGATGAATAATGGTATAGAATTTAGCTCGTGAATCACATATGAAGCCAGGTGCAAAGGATACATTAGAATTTGGGTTGTAAAGAAAAGTCAGGTTTCCATCCAGTGGACCTGTGGGTTATGGGCCCACCATGTGGGTTGAAAATAGGAAGGGTGGTGACATGTTGCACGGTCAAGATACAAGGCATGTTAGGGAATCGACTTTCAGTTATGTCAGCAACAACATCGGTACCAAGGGCGAGGGACGAAGAGAACCATTTTCTTGCTCGTTGAACGAGGCGGACCTATAGGAAAAGTTCTCGTCCATCGGTGGTTACCGAAATGTTATGAACAATAGTAACATGTTCTTACTGACAGAGTTGTACACCAAGTTGTTTACATAAGCAGAAAATTATTACTGCTTAGATTATATGTAGATCAAAGAAAGGTTAAACAAACACATGGAAAGGAAAATTGTGATTACACACAATTATTAGGAGTATATCCTTCCCATGGACAAGCAGAACATGGCATACAGGGTAGGAGAGCAAGTACCCAACCAATCAGATAAAGAGGCAAGGATTAATCAAGATGTTACCCATACAACGGTGTTTGGATAACTAACCAAGAAACATTTAGCATCGCTCCTCCAATGTTCGTGTTGATGAGCGGGGTATCATAGTTGTCGTGGTTTTGTCATGGCAGATGTCCTAGGGTAAGGACTTAGTCGCGAGGCCAACGCATCTATGTGGTAGCTTCAGAGGGGTTGAGTGGAATCGAGAGACGCGACGCAAGACAAGGATTTAGACAGCTTCGGGCCCCGGGAAACATCATCTGGTAATATCCCTACATGCTGTTTGAGGCTAGATCTCATTATGACCCTCATGGTGTCGCAGGTAAACCGGCTCTTTGTGTCTAGCCCTAGAGATTGTTTGTTGTTGCTTGTCAGAACTTGTCCCTCTTTGGGGAGCCCTGCCCCTCCTTATATATGTTGAAGGGGCGGGTTAAATGACTAGTCCTAGTATGATTAGGATTACTCTATTACAAGGAGTCCTAGTCTTGCTTCATTTGTAGGAGAATATTCCTTGTGCTTTCTTCATAAACCGGCCCACCATTACATGAACCGGCCATCTAGGCCTTGGGCCTTGTCATCCATCTAAAACACCCACCGGATCACCAATGAGTCACCAGGCTCGTGAATCGTCAGACCAGTGAACCGCCAGACTCATAAGTCTCCAATCCTCCGACGGTTATTAATGAAACGCCAAGTCCGGCCGGGTTACGCCGGGGTATATCCCCGACATTAGCCCCCAGTTTAATTTGGATTTATCCATGTTAAACTTGATCATTCCTGCATACATAAACACGAGAACAAATTTGATAGGTTGTGCTCCGGGTTAAAATATTTTCCTGAACTGCCTAATCATCCTTAAATCCTTGTCATTTTCTCCTTGATATGTATCCATGATCTCATAGCAAATCTCCTTAGCAGATATGCTCAAACATTACCAATGCAAAAAAATCCAGGCACTTCTTCTGAAAACTTCGGGTCAATAGTCCAGCTTCATAATCAATTTGCTTGCAGAAGATATTTTGTAAATAAAGAATCCATTTGAATCGGCCTTCAATGCTCTGTTTGACAAAAATATTGGTCTTCAAAATAGTCAACTGATATCCAGCCAGCTTGAAGATGTCGGTTTATGATTACCACCATTACCGGGTTATAAAAACTGATAATTCCGGGTCATGACTGTTTATAGACGCCGGGTTATGATTGTTGCCAATGCCGGGTCACACAATTAATCTTCCTGATTTGCCCAAAACTGAGAATTTGAAGATGTTCCTCCTTTATATGCATATTACCTATAGCCCCAAGTCTTAAGAGGAGAGCATAGTGATAGCTTAAGACTTGTTTCAATATAAATGTTGCGATCTTGAAGAAATCCAGATTGTTCATCCCAATCATTAGTAAAAACTGAATATTCCACATATGTAGCCCCCAAGTGCCGGGTTGTCATGCTTGCAGCAGCCTGGGACTTGTAATTGCCTGGTGCTAAAAAAACTTCAACCAGTGTAGCCCCCAAGGGCCGGGTCATTATGCAATAATGAGCAGGGACTTTATAAATATGATCATATAGACTTGAACAACAACGTGTAGCCCCCAAGGGCCGGGTCATTATGCAATAATGAGCAGGGACTTTGCAGATATAATCATTGACAATAACATTATATAATGTAACTCCCCTCATGGGGCTTGAACCCACGTCCACAAGGTTAAGAGCTTTGTGTTTTACCAACTGAGCAGTGGATCCTTCAATATAATGGATTAATACTTGTGTACCTTGAATTGTTGATAGGAGCAATTGGTAGCCCCCAAGGGCCGGCTCATTATGATGTGATGAGTCGGGTCTTCAATAAGGCCATTAAAAATGACTTTGCATTAGCCCCCAAGTGCCATGGTGCGTGCTGGCAGTGACATGGGACTTGCGTATTTGATGTAATCTCAATTTGAAGAATGTAGCCCCCAAGTGTCGGGTCGTAAGCCTGCAACGACTCGGGACTATTCCTTTGTAGAATAAATCATACCTCATTGATGATATAATAGCCATTGCGCTAAAGCGACTTTGAAAACCTCAATCATAATATTGGTTATTGATAACCATAATAAAAATCTAGCCTTGTTGGCTATTTAAAGATTTGAATAATATAACTCGGTTCGAAAACCAGTTCCAGTGATATTTGATCACAACCAGGCCGGGTTAATAAACATCGGTCATTACTTTATCTCATACTAGCGAGTTATAGTCAAAAGGCAGGCCGGTTTAATAAACACCGGTCATTATCTTATCTCATACAGGCGACTTATAGTCAAAAGCTAGGCCTGTTTAATAAACACCGGTCATTATCTTACCTGCTTCTGCATAAAACAATGTTTAAAGTGTCCTGGAGGTTATCGCCGGACGGGTCATAGTGCCCAAACACATGATCTAAGTTTATAACTTGAACTGTGTATAAAATATAATCTTGTACCATACCTGCGGTAAAGTGTATCTTAAGAAACCTTAAACCGGCAGAAATCCTTCAAGGTGTAAGTGCTGATGACTCCCTTGATTATTTCTCGGCTCATCATGAAGGCCGAACCGGGTTACAGTGAACTCCGGTTTAACTGTAAACTAGTACTGGTGTTTATAACCCAGACTAGAACTCTGTAAATACAGATGTAGCGACAACTTTGTAGTCATCCACTCTTGAATCAATGGACTTGGTTGAAAAACCAATGACCTTGAGGATAAAGATTTGAGAAAACATAAAAAATGAAAAATAAAGTTTTTGGGCAAATAAGACCATGTAGTCGAGACTTTTTACGAGCTGCCAGGCTCCAAATTCGAGGCTTTTTATGAGCTGCCAGGCTACTGTCATTAACCATTTTAGCAAATCCTATTAAGATGATCCACAATCCTTAACCAAATCATCAATGTCAAATGCTACCAATGTTCAAAATCTCATAAAGATTTGACTTGTGTAATCACTTGATGATCGTCAATTTAACGTTACCAAGTTCAGGGTCCAAAAGGATTGACTTGTGTGTACGTTCGACGGGTGATACCAGGTTTACCTAGACGGCGTAATTTACTTGATGCAGGCAGGTTAATCTGGGGTTTTAGGTGTATACACCAAGCTTCCAAGACGTGTTCACTACAAGAGTTTTCAACTCGCTGACGAACTTGCATCAGGAGCCCCCAGGTAGCGTTTGAGCATTGCTCGTCGGGGCCTATGTTTGAGTTGTGCTAAGCATCAAACTCTCTTTTGCCCCTCATCATCATGTGGAAATTGCCGAAGCAACCAGAGCTGTGCCCTTATGATGGCCTTGATGCAGTCGCCGATTTAAGAGGCCATAGGAACTCCCTTGCCCACAGAAGCCCCCATGTGATACTCTTATGATGGTCTTGGTTTGGTCGCCGGATCAGGAGGGTAGTCAGAACTGCACTTTATAGACAGAAGCTCCCATGTGACATATTTCTAAGCTGTGCTCGCCAGGTACCTATGTTTGAGTTGTGTTGTGCAACAAACTCTCTTTGGTCCCCTTAATTTTTCCTGAGAACTCGAACTTGCGAGAAGTACTTCTTCTTGAACCGGATGTTAAACCGGATATTGAGAGCTTAAAAGCTTTGTGGGAGACATCTTTCCCTTGAACCGGATCTTAAACCGGAATCTTCATTTTGGCCGGAATTTTTCTGACGGCCTTTAAATTTGCACCAATATGGCGGGTCAGGGTCCTGCATTACATAACTTTGCAAGACGGAGTAATTGCTCTTTTAAAGAAAGTGATATATAATATAACAATATACTAGATGGATTTCACCTGACATCTTTAGGCCAAAAATTATCCACCGCGGAGTTGATTATCACTACGATGAAACTAACACCAATCACGGCCGGGTCGACCGTAGGAGCAGACAGATGAGTCGGCCGCAATATTATAAGCCGGTGCGGAACGTGCAAATTGTCCTCCATGTTGTAAACCGGTGTGGGCACGTGAACTGGTCGTACGTTCATCAGGTAATGTGACACGGAGGAAAACACCATTGTAGAGCGTTGCCAGTGCGTGCTTTATACCCGTAGTATAGCAATAATTTTACATGTACATAAAAACACCAACATGGCAGTGTAATGGTTCTCGGAGGAATTAAAATGTCCTGATAAAATATATATGAGGGATAACACCTGATTTGCTCGAACAACAGATGGGTCGGCCGGCACCGACTGGCTAGTTGTCCTCCTCGTTGTAAGCCGGCGCGGTCGCGAAAGACGGCCACGACATTGTAAACCGGCGCGGTCGCGAGAGACGGCCACGGCGTTGTAAACCGGCATGGTCGCGAGAGACGGCCACATCGCTGTAAGCCGGTGCAGGAGTTCGTTGAGTAACGACGATCACTTGTGCCGAATAATGTTTAGCGTGCCTCCATCTCTGCGGTATACTACCACTTTGTAATGAATAATTCTCCTGCATATAAAATACAACGGGGCAAAATAATTTTGCTCGGATGAATTAATATGTACTTAGAAAATAAATATGGTGGACAACACCTGATTCGCCTGGATAACAGATGAGTCGGCCGCATATTGATGTAAACGCGGCAACGGGGGCGGCGACTTGCACGCGTATCCGTCGGGCGGTTTTACGAGAGCGGGTGCGGCACCGGCGTGTTGATGTAGACCGGACCGCGGGAGCGGTGGCGTGCGCACGTCCATTGACGAAGGAGTCGGCCGCGGTGTTGGAGACTAGCGCGAGCGGGTGCGGACTGACCAATCGGCCGCAACAGTGGTAGCCGGCGCAGGCGCGAGAGTTGGTCACGACATTTAAACTGACACAGGCGCGAGAACTGGCGACAACGTTTCAACCGGTGCGAGTCTCATATTTATGACGTCACTTTTGTAGTGGACTTTGTCTGAGTTCACGTGCGCACAGTCGTAATCTGGGTTCTAGCTGAAGTCTTTGGTCTTCTCGCCTCTGCCCGTTTTTACTTTTGTATGCTCATGTGGACTAGCAGCAGAAAATTGCTTTGGAGCCTTTGACTCGAGCGTGGAGCAGCATTGCGATGCGCCGGAGAAGCAAAAAAAACTCCTGGTGCTCCTCTCCATCCACGGTGGGCGCCAACTGTCGTGGTTTTGTCACGGCAGATGTCCTAGGGTAAGGACTTAGTCGCGAGGCCAACGCATCTATGTGGTAGCTTCAGAGGGGTTGAGCGGAATCGAGAGATGCCACGCAAGACAAGGCTTTAGACAGCTTCGGGCCCCGGGAAACATCATATCCTTTAATAGCCCTACATGCTGCTTGAGGCTAGATCTCATTATGACCCTCATGGTATCGCCGGTAAACCGGCTCTTTGTGTCTAGACCTAGAAATTGTTTGTTGTTGCTTGTCAGAACTTGTCCCTCTTTGGGGAGCCCTGCCCCTCCTTATATATGTTGAAGGGGCGGGTGAAAGTGCAACTAATCCCCGGGTGGTTTTGGCAATTAATAACAACATATATATCATTGAACTAATAGTTACTTGAGAATCATTTCAGAGAAGTTCAGTGATATGGGTATGGCAATGACTGAAGAAGTGGACCCCTCAAAATGCTAAGGCAAGCATTGGCAAAAGCTCAAGACTCCATTTTTTGGTTTAGTGATCCAAGATCACATTGAGTCCATAGGAAAAGCCAATACTATTAAAAGGGGATGAGGTTATGTTGATGATCTGGTTGCTCAAGTGCTTAGTGATATATCTCCTTTAACTATCAGCAACTTTCACTACAAAATACACTCATAAGTAATCTCGGTCCCACCGATATTCCAAACTCAGTCACACCGAGATGAACCACCTCAGCCATAAGCCAAACCCTAGAAAAATCGGATATTCCGAGTTTGAAATGGTTTCACCGAAACATGGGCTGCCAAGCTTCTGTAACCTTCTGTCATCAAATCGGTGTCACCGAGATGATGCAGTCGGTCCCACCGAAACTGGCAAGCTCCTGTCTTTACTCAAATCGGACTAACCGAGATGGTATTTTCGGTCCCACCGAAAACCCCAACGTTCACATTATTTGAACTTTCGGTCTCACCGAGTTGTCCACTTCGGTCCCACCGAGATTGCTCAAATATGTGTGTAACGGTTAGATTTTGTGTGGAGGCTATATATACCCCTCCACCCCCTCTTCATTCGTGGAGAGAGCCATCAGAAAGAACTACCACTCCTACCTTACATTTCTGAGAAGAGAACTACCTACCCTTGTGTTGAGATCAAGTTGCTCCACTCCTACCATATGAAACTTGATCTCTAACCTTCCCAAGTTGCTTTCCACTCAATCCTTTCTTCCACCACAGCCATATCAGTGAGGAGAGTTGAGTGTTGGGGAGATTATCATTTGAAGCACAAGAGCAAGGAGTTCATCATCATCTACAACATCTATTACCTTGGGAGCCTCCGTCATCGAGATGTGGAGTTGAACCAAGAAGTTTGTAAGGGCAAGGAGATCGCCTACTTCGTGAAGATCTACCCCGAGTAAGGCTAGCCCTCCGTGGGCGTAGGCCATGATGGAATAGACAAGGTTGCTTCTTCGTGGACCCTTCGTGGGTGGAGCCCTCCGTGGACTCGCGCAGCCGTTACCCTCCGTGGGTTGAAGTCTCCATCAACGTGGATGTACGATAGCACCACCTATCGGAACCACGGGAAAAATCACCGCGTCTCCAAATTCCGTTTGCTCTTCTCCACCTCTCTTTACTACATGTGCAATTTACTTTCCGCTGCCTATACTCTAGAATTGCATGTGTAGGGTGATGCTTAACTTGATCATAATTGTGAATCTGCCAAAAACTGTTCTTGATCAAAAAGCGGAATTTTTATATTTACAAGTAGTCTAATCACCCCCCCCTCTAGACATACTTTCGATCCTACAAGTGGTATCAGAGCTTTGGTCTCCATTATATTGGTTTCCATTGCATTAGACTCCGTAAGCTTGGTTTCACAACCTAGGAGAGTATGGCATCTAGTGAGGGTAATTTTCGTAGAGGTCCTTACTTTGATGGTACAAATTTTGCTAGTTGGAAGCATAAAATGAAAATGCATATTCTTGATCATAACCCAGCCGCATGGGGCATTATTTGTGTTGGTATGCAAGGTGAATTCTTCGAAGAAGGAAAAGTTCCGGATCGCGAAGCTACACCGGAAGAATTACGGATGTTGCAAAACAATGCTCAAGCTTGTGACATTCTCTTCAATGCTTTGTGTCCCGAGGAGTTCAACAAAATCAGCCGTCTTGAGAATGCTAAAGAGATTTGGGATACTTTGGTTGAAATGCACAAAGGTACCGAGTCTGTGAAGGAATCAAAGCTAGATATTCTTCAAGGTCAACTTGACAAGTTCAAGATGAAGGATGGTGAAGGAGTCGCTGAAATGTACTCTAGGCTTGCTCTCATCACAAATGAGATTGCCGGGTTAGGAAGCTAAGAAATGACCGACCGATTCATCATCAAGAAGATTCTAAGAGCTTTGGATGGAAAGTATGACACCGTGTGCACTTTGATCCAAATGATGCCAAACTACAAGACTCTCAAGCCAACTGAAGTCATTGGAAGAATTGTTGCTCATGAGATGACACTTAAGGATAAGGAAGAGCTTCACAACAAGTCAAGTGGTGCTTACAAAGCTACAAGTGATGCTCCCACAACCTCAAGTGACAAGTTAGTTTCCAATGAAGAGATAAGCCTAATGGTTAAGAACTTCAACAAATTCTACAAGAATAGAGGCAAAGAGAGAAGCTCAAAGTCTAGATCATATGATGAAAAGAGATCTTCTAGTCGTGATCGAAACTGCTACAATTGTGGAAGACCCGGACACTACTCAAATGAGTGTACGGCTCCCCACAAGAGAAGAGAAGAATCTCCAAGAAGAAGAAGTTCAAGAGATGAGTCACCTCGGAAAGAGAGAAGGAGTAGAGATGATCGTTATGATCGAAGACCCTCTCGGATAAGCAAGGATTCGGAGAGGAAAGACAAGTCATCAAGGAGCTACACAAGAAGAAAACATCAAGCTCATGTAGGTGAATGGGTCTCCGGCTCTGACTCCGACAATCAATCCGATGGAAGCTATCACTCCGACTCCGACTACAGTCAAGATGAAGGTGTTGCCGGTCTTGCTCTCGTATCCTCCAACTCCAACTCCTACGACTTATTTGATTCACCAAATGAGGGAATTGGAAGATGCTTCATGGCTAAAGGCCCCAAGGTAACACACCCTGAATTCATTGACTTCAATAGTGATGATGATGACTTGCTTAGTGAAGATGAGCTCTTGCATGATAAATCTAGTGAGCCTAGTAACGATGAAAATGCTAGTAGTCTTCATAGTCGAGAAGAGTCGAATGACAATGCTATGAAGGAGATTGAGCGTCTAACTAAAGAACTAAACACTCTTAAGTTAGCTCATGAAACAACTCAAGAAGATCATAGAGAGCTCCTAAGATCTCATGAGAAGCTACGCTTCGAGAAGCTCACTCTAGAGCAAGAACATGAGTTTCTAAAAGCAATCAATGATGATCTTCGAAAGAAGAGTTCTTCATATCTTGCCAAACGACTTCTCTTGTCTAATTTCTTGCCACCTATTAAGACTAAGCATGACAAGCATAAGAAAAATTCTTCCTCTAGTAGTAACAATAACCATGTTAAATCTAATATTGTTGCTTCTAGTAGTTCTCTTGATTCCACTAACAATGTTCCAAGCCAAGTTACACTTGAGCAAGAGAATAGCTTATTGAAGGGAATCATAGAGAAAGGTGTCTACAAGAGTCTTGCCGGAAGCAAGAACTTTGAGGAAATTGTTCGCAAGCAAGGAAGGCACCGGAAGAATCAAGGGATTGGTTTTGAGCGAAAGTTCAACGCTGAAGGTGTTGAGTGGGAAGAAGGTCAATATCCTACTCCATAGTTTGTTTCTCAAAAGGAGAAGTATGATCCTACTTCTTCCAATGTGGAACAAGCTCAAGATGACCTTCCACCACAAGACCACAAGCTAAAAGCCAAGGACAAGCTTCAAGAGGAGATTGATGCATTCATTGAAGCACCTCAAGCCATGGTCAAGTGGGTTCCCAAGGAAACGTCAAGTTCTACTTCGTCAAGCTCAACGACAACCCCAAGGATTCCCATCAAGATGATGTGGATCCCGAAGAAGAAGAACTAGAAAGTTCTTGAGGGTGACTCCGCCAACATACTTCACTCACATTCATTTTGGCGAAGAACTTGTGCAATCAACTTCCATATCGTGCACTAGTTCATGGAGTCACAAACCCTCTTGTTGGTAAGTCAAGGGACAAGGTAATCATTGTTTTCATGGACAACATCTATTGTGAACTTCAATCTATGTCCATGGATATCCTTGTTTGTTCCTTGTGGGACTAACCCATGTAGGTATTGAAAGTGCCCTAATCCAAAGGATAGCTCCCAACTCTTGATGATCTTCATCAACATTGAGCATCCACATCTTCAACATCTACATGAAGTCTTCTACGACAACCCAAGGTTAGTTTGACCCTTTAAAAGGGGTTCTCACATCTAGGGGGAGCTTTGCTCTAAAAATTGAGCTAAAGCATCTTCAAATGATGTGAACACATCAATGCTTTATGTAAAAGTGGTAACCCCACTTGTGCTTAAACGATGAGTATGACCTATGATCAAATGTTCTCATTTGGCTCCTAAGTCAAAATACTCATATAAAGATGACCTAGTCATCGACAAATTGTGTGTTAGTAGCTAGAGTTTTGGTTGTGCATGTTTGACACATATTTCATTTGCTATCTTATTGTGTGAGCATGTTGAATGCATGATTTTATCCATTCGAGGACATCCATTTGTTGTTTTGGTTGTTTTGATTTTTCTGACCAAATGGATGGACAAGAATGCCTAAGTACCTCCCCTAGCTATCTATGCTTTCTTGTCTCAAATTCGATTCATGCTTACATCACAAACTTTGAACAAGTCATTTTCGGACCCTCCGAGTGAGGAGCACTCGGAGCCACCGATCCGTCAAGGGCTAACCTCCAAAACCTTCTAAGTGATTTCGGTCAGACCAACTTTCTCAAACTCGGTCAAACCGAAAGCATTTAGACTGATCTAGGTTTCATCTCGGTGAAACCGAGTTGTAATTTTCGGCGTGACCGAAATGCATAACTGCCTGGCAGTTATCCATCTCGGTGCCACCGAGTTTTTCAACTCGGTCCCACCGACAGCAAAGGGATATATATACTGGAGGGCCGCGCGCGTTGATTACTCCTTCAAACGTTTTCGCCCCACATCCCTTGCTGCCGTCGCCTTGATCTCCGGATCGTCGCCGTCGTCGCCTGTGCGCCCTCACCGCAGGTCTCCATCGCCGTCAACGGACTTCTCCTCCGCGCCGTTGCCGTCGTAGAGAGACTCCACCAAGTTAGGGTGAGTCTTGATCCCACTCGTGCTCCCATCTCCGATTCAATGCACGTTTGGTTTGCCCAATATCTGGCCACGATTGAAATCTTCCTTTACACCAGATTGGTTCGTTTGAACTAGATTCGAGTAAAATTTTTAGGGTTAGGTTTCCTCAGAACACATCTCGGTAAAACCGATTTTAGAATTTCGGTGTGACCGATTTGGCCTCTGGCCATTGCACTGCACCCTTCGGTCCAACCGAGTTGTGCAAATCGGTGTGACCGAAATGTAATTTCTGTGAAACCCTAGTGTTATCGGCAGGACCGAAACCCTCTTCGGTCTAACCGAAAGTGGTGTGGTAAGCTTCTGTTAAACACTTCGGATTCACCGATACTCAAACTCGGTTTGACCGAAATGTCTTCTGTGAAAACTTAAAACTAAAATTTGAACTCATTTTTTTTGCAAAAACTTCTGCAGTTTGTGATAACTCTTCTTCTCTGCCTATACCTTATCTATTCACAGGTTGTCAGCCATGTCAGATGCCAGTGACAGTCAGAACAGGTCAGAGTCACCTATTGCAGACATTCCTGAGGCAGACAATAGTCCTGAGGCTAGTAGCCCATTTGATGATGGTGAGAGGAGTACACCTAGTGGCTTGCCTCCTGCAGCCACCAGAGCCAGAAAGGAGAAGAATTCCGATGATGAGGATTCTGATTTCGTTGCTGAGGAAGAGGTGACCTCCAAGCCTAAGAGAAAGGTTGTTGCCAAAGAGCAACAAGGTCAGCAGTCTAAGAAGGGCACCAGCAAAGTCAAGCAATCAACTGTTGCCAAAAAGCTAAATTTGGGAGAGCCAACTCCAAGCAAAGTGAAGAAAACCTCCAAGAGAAAGAGGGTAGTGTATACTGATTCTCATGCAGATGCAGCAGTCGAGGAAGAAGAAGAAGAAGCACCCCAGCCTGCTCCTCAGAAGCAGAAGCTCATGGGTGATGCCATTAAGGCCGGAGCCACTTCAAAGCCCAAGAAATCTGCTCAAGCTAAGGCAGCTCCAGCAAAGCCTGCTGCCAAGCCC
Source organism: Secale cereale (assembly GCA_902687465.1). Classification (NCBI taxonomy): domain Eukaryota; kingdom Viridiplantae; phylum Streptophyta; class Magnoliopsida; order Poales; family Poaceae; genus Secale; species Secale cereale. The sequence goes on from LR738715.1 coordinate 270,249,466, forward strand.
AAGAGGACTACCAGAAACATTCCTGCATCTGAGAAGAACAAGGGTGATGTGCCACCAGCTGAGTCTGATGAGGAAGAACAAGTGTTGCTGAAACTCCGTCCAAAACTGCCACTTCACAATGATGCTCATCCTCAAGCTGAGGATATGAAGGCAAGGAAAGATAGAGGTCTCAGGCTATGGAGACAAGCTGACCCATATGCCGTGAGGAGAAGAACTGCTGTAGATCCTAGATTTCACACCAGAGAGCAGCAGGACTTCTATGAGACCGTGCTGATGGACAAGAAGCCCATAGTCGCAGACACCAGATACGTTGACTGGGAATACATTGACAGCGAAGAGCACAGAGATTTCTTTCCACATGTGCATGAAAGCTTCACTGCATGTGGAGTTGCAGAGTTTGTAGGTCAGAAGTTGACCAGTTGGAACGATGAGATGATTATGCAATTCTATGCCACAGCTCACTTCTATCCTGATGGGAAGATCACCTGGATGACTGAAGGTCAAAGGTTCTCTTCTTCTGTTGAAGAATGGGCAGAAATTCTAAATGCTCCAGTGCAGCAAGAAGATGATATTGATGTATATGGGATTCCAAAGAAGAATCATGATTCCATGAAGAACGTGTACAAGGAGATCCCCGCAGCAGATTTGGAAGTATGGAAGCTCGGCTCAGTCTACCATCTCCAGGCAGGTTTACCTACCACTAATACTATTCTGAGGCATACCTTGATGCCCAAGTCTGGAGATCATCGCATGATCAGAGGATATTCTATCAACATGCTGCATATACTTGATGAGAAGGCACCTTTCAAGGTGATGGACTTAATGGTAGAGACCATTAAGAGGACTGCAGCTGACCAGAAAAGGTCATGTGGATTTGCCCCACAGATTCAGATGCTTATCAATGCCAAGTTTGGCACGGGCAAATTCTTGTTGGATAGGAAACACTTACCCCTGCAGCCAGAGCATGAAGACAATGTTGTTGTGATGGACGAGGAGGATCCTACATCCGTTGAAGGTCAAGCCAAGATAGAAGCTGCTAAGAAAGCCAAAGCTGACAAAGCAGCAGCAGCAGCAGCTAAACCAAAGAGTTTTGGAGAGCAGATTCTTGAAGCTACTCAAAGGATTGAACAACGCCTGGCCAGCATTGAACAGTCTCAGGAGAGCCTAGAGAGGATTGTTGACGAGAAGATCCACGCTCTGGACGTGAAGCTGACTGAAATTCAGGTAACCGTCAACAAGCTTGAGGCAGACATGGAGGAAGCAAAGCAGGACAAGGCAGAGCTCATGCAGGATGACTTAGTCCAGGATTCTCAGTGACAGACTGCTCCGGTTCCCAAAGGATCCCGATCAGCAGCTATTCCAGTGACTGACACCAGGACTACAACTTCAGCACCTCCCACAGCTCCAGCAGTTACTCCAGCCACAGCTCCAGTGTCCACTCCTCCAGCACAGACATCAGCTGAAGTCTTCGCCGATGCCGTCATATCTACTCCGACATCAACCCAGACGGGAGCCGCCAGCAGAGTCCCCAGTGACGTTTAGCTCAATGCTTTTTCGAACTTTTTGGTAACTTGTTGCCAAAGGGGGAGAAATTGTATAGATCATAGGGCTTCGAGAGAGAGAGTGCTGTTATCTTTGCGCTTTTGCTCTTTCGTTCTTTTGCGGTCTCTTTGAGATACTTTTGGTTTTCGAAACTTTCAGTGTGCTTGATACTCCGTTTGATGCTACCTTAATGAGTGCTTGGTCATACTATGCTTTAATGTGTGCTTAATGCTTATCATATGTCATTCCTATCTTGTATGACTATTTACTCACATCTTGGTGTTTGGGTGCATGCTGTTCATTCTTATCATTTTGTGCGCTCCACCAAGATGTATGTGACATGAAAGAGTGACCCATGATCCTAATCGATTGTGCATTTGCATTCAAACGCAAATCTTAAATAATGCACAAATTTAGGGGGAGCGCTTGCTTATCACATACTTCTCAAAGCGACGATATTATTCATTGATAAAATCCTTTGTCGAAGCTTTGATCTATATGTTGTCATCAATTACCAAAAAGGGGGAGATTGAAAGTGCAACTAATCCCCGGGTGGTTTTGGCAATTAATAACAACATATATATCATTGAACTAATAGTTACTTGAGAATCATTTCAGAGAAGTTCAGTGATATGGGTATGGCAATGACTGAAGAAGTGGACCCCTCAAAATGCTAAGGCAAGCATTGGCAAAAGCTCAAGACTCCATTTTTTGGTTTAGTGATCCAAGATCACATTGAGTCCATAGGAAAACCCAATACTATTAAAAGGGGATGAGGTTATGTTGATGATCTGGTTGCTCAAGTGCTTAGTGATATATCTCCTTTAACTATCAGCAACTTTCACTACAATATACACTCATAAGTAATCTCGGTCCCACCGATATTCCAAACTCAGTCACACCAAGATGAACCACCTCAGCCATAAGCCAAACCCTAGAAAAATCGGATATTCCGAGTTTGAAATCGGTTTCACCGAAACATGGGCTGCCAAGCTTCTGTAACCTTCTGTCATCAAATCGGTGTCACCGAGATGATGCAGTCGGTCCCACCGAAACTGGCAAGCTCCTGTCTTTACTCAAATCGGACTAACCGAGATGGTATTTTCGGTCCCACCGAAAACCCCAACGTTCACATTATTTGAACTTTCGGTCTCACCGAGTTGTCCACTTCGGTCCCACCGAGATTGCTCAAATATGTGTGTAACGGTTGGATTTTGTGTGGAGGCTATATATACCCCTCCACCCCCTCTTCATTCGTGGAGAGAGCCATCAGAAAGAACTACCACTCCTACCTTACATTTCTGAGAAGAGAACTACCTACCCTTGTGTTGAGATCAAGTTGCTCCACTCCTACCATATGAAACTTGATCTCTAACCTTCCCAAGTTGCTTTCCACTCAATCCTTTCTTCCACCACAGCCATATCAGTGAGGAGAGTTGAGTGTTGGGGAGATTATCATTTGAAGCACAAGAGCAAGGAGTTCATCATCATCTACAACATCTATTACCTTTTGGAGGGTGGTGCCTCCTAGATTGGTTAGGTGTCGCTTGGGAGCCTCCGTCATCGAGATGTGGAGTTAAACCAAGAAGTTTGTAAGGGCAAGGAGATCGCCTACTTCGTGAAGATCTACCCCGAGTAAGGCTAGCCCTCCGTGGGCGTAGGCCATGATGGAATAGACAAGGTTGCTTCTTCGTGGACCCTTCGTGGGTGGAGCCCTCCGTGGACTCGCGCAGCCGTTACCCTCCGTGGGTTGAAGTCTCCATCAACGTGGATGTACGATAGCACCACCTATCAGAACCACGGGAAAAATCACCGCGTCTCCAAATTGCGTTTGCTCTTCTCCACCTCTCTTTACTACATGTGCAATTTACTTTCCGCTGCCTATACTCTAGAATTGCATGTGTAGGGTGATGCTTAACTTGATCATAATTGTGAATCTGCCAAAAACTGTTCTTGATCAAAAGGCAGAATTTTTATATTTACAAGTAGTCTAATCACCCCCCCTCTAGACATACTTTCGATCCTACAGCGGGTTACATGATGTGATGGCCTGGCTTATTAGGATGATAGACTACTCATATCAATAAGGAATTCCTTCTTTTCCGGGAGCCCATTCGGACAGAACTCCAAAGTTAAGCGTGCTCGGCTGGGAGTAGTTTCAGGATGGGTGACCGACCGGGAAGTTGCTCCCGGGTGCGCACGAGTGAGGACAAAGTGCGCAGAAAATACTAGTATTGATATGTGAGGCCAGTCTAGATCCCGCCAGGAGTAACGACCACCGGCGGGTGTGTCCGGGGCGTTACAAGTTGCTATCAGAGCCGACCCTCGCGGTTACAAGGATGTTTGCGGACAGTTTGCAGTCATATTGTGCATGACGTTTGTGACCCGTCGTGGAACACGGCATGGCACATGTGCTGTCCTGGAAGCACAGACGGTTGTGCCAAGAGGGAACGTTCCTGTGGCCCGACGAGGACGTCGGTTCCTCTGAGTGAGGGTGTATGTGATGGCCTGGCTTATTAGGATGATAGACTACTCATATCAATAAGGAATTCCTTCTTTTCCGGGAGACCATTCGGACAGAACTCCAAAGTTAAGCGTGCTTGGCTTGGAGTAGTTAGAAAAGACTAGTATTGATATGTGAGGCCAGTCTAGATCCCGCCAGGAGTAACGACCACCGGCGGGTGTGTCCGGGGCGTTACACATGACTAGTCCTAGTATGATTAGGATTACTCTATTACAAGGAGTCCTAGTCTTGCTTCCTTTGTAGGAGAATATTCCTTGTGATTTCTTCATAAACCGGCCCACCATTACATGAACCGGCCATCTAGGCCTTGGGCCTTGTCATCCATCTAAAACACCCACCGGATCACCAATGAGTCACCAGGCTCGTGAATCGTCAGACCAGTGAACCGCCAGACTCATAAGTCGCCAATCCTTCGGCGGTTTATTAATGAAACGCCAAGTACGGCCGGGTTATACTTTCGGCCGGGTTACGCCGCGGGGTATATCCCCGACAATAGTCATGCTTCAAGGTAGCAATGATATGGTGTTTCAATCACGGGCTAGACTTTGGATACACAAATGATGCATGAGGAGCAACTTATTAAATAAGTCTTACAATTTCCTCCTGGAAGACCGGTCATCCTTGCAAAAGAAATTATAATGATGGGTCCTCCAGCCAGGGGTGCTAGGGATGACATCATATTACCGGGTCATCAAAGGATCAACATTATAACTACTCGAAAATTGTCCAACCATCATATGTGACCGAGATTCAGATCCGATTGGTGTCATGATACCTCAGACTCACGATGTTCGAGAAGAAAAGGTGCAACACAAATCGACGAAATGACATTGCAAGATTCTCGGGAAATGAACTTATGGGAGCGGGTCCCTGAAACAATAGTTCATCATTAAACCAAAGAGGGGATGAGGAGGTGGCTGATAGGCTCAACGACAATTCATCAAAAATTCCAAACAGATGGATTCCCACAATATTGTGAACAAGAAGATGACACTTGTCAATTCAAATGATATAATGTTGTATGCTCGAGGAAAACATACACCATTAATCATTAGTTGAAAGGTGTGCCCGAAATATGACCTTAGGTAGCAAGATCAATGTTTAGAGTGACGATTCAATAACCAATAGTCTAAGAACGAACTGTCAATCATTAATTTCAAAGCAATAGGGTTGCTAGAAGTACAGAACTCAAGCAACATCCTTAGCATATTGGTATCCCGGTTAAAAATAACACGGGGACCAAGGAAGAATGGTGATGATGAGAAGTATCATCATACCGAGAATTTCTAAGAGGGGGAGCAATCCCCATGACATTCTCGACATAAAAGGCAGTAATACTTCAAGGCAGAACTCAACACTAGCTGGAGAGCAAGTTGTATTCATAATGTGGACAAGTTCGTGATGAAAGGAAGTCAAGGGTGTTGTTGATGATAATAAACTCATCGAGGGCAAGTAGGGTATTTCTCATCATGAACACAGTTGACATCTCGGAAGAAGTCAAAGTGTTGAAGGTGATCCGACCATTTGCCTGGAGGTTTCAAGAGGATGCAATCAAACAACAACGGCTACCAGCAAGGGAATGACGAAGTGGCAAGTTATAGGATCAATATATAAGATGCAAGCTCGGAACCAAAGTTGCCTTTCAAGACAAGCAACATGATGTTGAAAGCTCGACGTAAGTCGTGCTCAGACACTGAAGAATTCATGCACCAGAGAAGGACAAGGTAGCGCAGTCAAAGATAGCAAGACCAGGATGCATACGATAGTCTAGGAATGACCAGATTGAGTTTAGAATTTCCCAGTAAAAATACTAGGGGTATTTGATTTGTAGTGCGGAATAATTTCACTAGTCGGTGTCCTCGGTTGACAACAACCTAGAACCCGTAGAGTGATTACAACAAGGAAAGACATTACTTCAACAAAGTTAGTAAGATGTGGTGCAATGGAAAGACATCTTCGAGATACCAGGGGGTAATACTCAAAGGTAGAACATGATCGAAGTAGAATCGGGTTATTGACCTATGACAGTAGATACTTCAACCTTGCCAAAAATAGACGAGGCACTGGAATGAATTCCCATCAGATATATTAGATCAAGATAGCATGGTTGGGACCATACTGTAAGGAATCAATTCAAGGACACCGAAAGAATCATACAACTGGATAATCATTTTGCAAGAAGCTTTCGAGGCGGTCTACTTAATTTTCATGGGCATGAACACAAAGTTCAAGGTCGACTCCCACTTCTTTAATGCATATCATTCCATTCCCCTCTCTCTTTGATAAAACTGTAGTGTTGGAATTTTATCTGGTAGAACACCGGAAGAGTATGGCTTGTGAAAACCTTCGGGTTCTCACGGATTAGGGGAAGGTAAATGCACAAGTTCGAAAGCGAGCATGGTTGGCCAGGCAGAGGATACAATTTACCAAAGGCATTATGTATCAGGGGAAGAACTCACAAGGTGATTGAATAAGATGGACACTGTCGGATAACAATCCAACAATGGATCGGGCGATCCACAACGGAGCTGATGTGATTATCGGTACTCACTCAGAGGAAGAATGAATGCAGAGGCATCAGATCCATGAATCGCCTTATTAGTCTGATGCTTAAATAGAAAGAAATTATGGTTTCCAAAACGAAGGATCAGAAGCAGACGTTCTGATCAAGGATGGATAAGTTGAAAACACTTAGTTGGACAATAAATAAAGGTTTGAATTGTCGCGAACCAACTCATGTCCGGAATGCCATCTGAGCCGGAAAGATAATTTTAAAAAGGATAACCTGATGACTGCGTGCATACGCACACATTGAATCAATATGCTCAAAATGTCTAAGACAAGGGATATTAACGAAGACTACTAGTCATATGGAATTAACCATAATGCAAGCAGGCAAGAATTTCAAGAGTAACCGACTGCAGAGGATTTTCGAAAGATCGAAAAGTATTCCGAAGAATTTTGTGAGACACATGAAAAATTGAGGAGAACGGATCCTCGATAAATGCGAGGAAATAACCGTAAGGGTTTTCATGCGAAATAAACCTACAAGACAGTAAACTCAACGGATTCTTGGGACAATGGATAATATTTCAAGGCATCTTGTATCAACAAGAGCGACGATGAATGATCATGAGAATGACAAGTGCATGCAGATATCCATAGGGATATATCGGTGGCAGTGAATTGCAAAGGCGATGAGCACAAGGGTCTCGGGAAAATATCAAGGGATATCCTCAGAATCTTCTGACGAAGCAGGTGATCTTCCGGAATGAGGGCTCTCCGGGAGAAATAGTTACGAGAACCTAGAGTCATATTTAGTAAAATCATTTAACCCGAATAGAAGAGAGATCAGATTCCCAGAGTAAAGACGAGGAATAAAAGATCCTAACACCACCCATTGGTGCTGTGGGCCCGTAAGCCACACAACAAGTTAGTAAATTTGTTTTTCAAAGACTAGACTCGACTTCGGCCAAGGAGTTGGAAAGGGGAATTCCTACAGGCAGTCAGCTCTGAAACCAACTTGTGACGCCCCCGATTTGGTCGTACACTAATCATGCACGCAAATGTGTACGACCAAGATCATGGACTCACTGGAAGATATCACAACACAACTGTAGACACAAATTAAAATAATACAAGCTTTATATTACAAGCCAGGGCCTCGAGGGCTCAAATACATAAGTTCAAAAACACAAGAGCCAACAGAAGCAATAATATCTGAGTACAAACATAAACTTAAACAAGTTTGCCTTAAGAAGGCTAGCACAAATGTAGCAACGATCGAAAAGGCAAGGCCTCCAGCCTGGGACCTCCTAACTACTCCTCGAAGCCGAACTCCACGCAGAAACATCCTCGGGATCCTCTGGGTCCTGAACACCACCATCTGGTGCATCAACCGAGAAGAAAGGAGAAAGGGGGAACAAAGCAACCGTGAGTACTCATCCAAAATACTCGCAAGCAAGGATATACACTACATATGCAACGGTATCTGTGTAAAGGGGGGAGGATAATATCTGTGGGCTAAACTGCAGAATGCCAGAATAAGAGGGGGATAGCTAGTCCAATCGAAGACGACACTTCTGGCAGCCTCCATCTTGCAGCAGTAGAAGAAAGTAGCTGGAAAGTAACAAGTATCATCGCTTCTTGCAGCCTGCGTCTTGCAGTAGTAGAATATAATAGATGGTAAGTTCACCAAGTAACATCGTATAGCATAAACCTACCCGGCGATCCTCACGCACATCAACCTGTGAGAGAGCAACCACCGAGTTATATCTGGCACTGGTTAGGGTGTGGTTTATTAAGTATCCGGTTCTAGTTGTCATGAGGTCGGAGTACAACTCCGGGTCGTCCTTTTACCGAGGGACACGGCTATTCGAATAGATTAACTTCCCTGCAGGGGTGCACCACATTACCCAGCACGCTCGATCCCATTTGGCCAGACACACTTTCCGGGGTCATGCCCGGCCTTAGAAGATCAACACGTCGTAGCCCTACCTAAGCACAACAGAGAGGTCAGCACGCCGGTCTAAGTCCTAAACGAACAGGGTTCTGGGCCCATCGCCCAATGCACACCTACACGTTGCGAGGGCGGCCGGTAAGCAGACCTAGCCGGTCCTAATACCAGAGCGGCGTTCCAGTCCAAATCCGGCGCGCGCCGCTAAGTCGCTGACGTCAAGAAGGCTTCGGCTGATACCACGACGTCGAGTGCCCATAACTATTCCCACGTAGCTGGTTAGTGCGTATAGGCCAATGGCCAGACTCAGATCAAATACCAAGGTCTCATTAAGTGTGTTATTATGAAATAACCACGAACAACGACCAGGGCCGGGCCCACCTGTCTGCTAGGTGGTCGTTACCTGCCATGTTGCTCCGCCACAAAGTAACCATCAAGGGGCTATTGAGAACCCAGGCCCACCACTACCTGTGTGGAACCACCTGCCCCTTCAGCCCCCATCTTTGAAACATCATCATGAGTATGTAATAATATACTCCCTTCGTCCCAAAATAAGTGACACAAAAGTTACTCAACTTTGTACTAAGTCCCGAAATAAGTGACACAAAAGTTACTCAACTTTGTACTAACTTTAGTACAAAGTTGAGTAACTTTTGAGTCACTTATTTTGGGACGGAGGGAGTAGTATATACCCATGATCACCTCCCGAAGTGATCAAGGCCCGATAGAATAGCATGGCAGACGGACAAGAATGTAGGGCCACTGATGGAATACTAGCATCCTATACTAAGCAATTAGGATTACAGGTAAAGGTATCAACAGTTGTAGCAACAATGATAGGCTATGCAACAGAATAGGATTCATCAAAGTAACATGCTACACTACTCTAATGCAAGCAGTATAGAGATGAATAGGCAATATCGGGTT
>LR738715.1:270269080-270308429 GCA_902687465.1 Secale cereale
GTGGTCTGGCTCGGACCCACCCCACCGGAGTCCTTGGGTAAAACCTTCTACCCTCTCATTCTGCACAATCTCTTCATGGGGCTCGCCCCCCTTCTACAGCTTCTTCTTTGCTATCTGATACGTTTCCAACGTATCTACTTTTCCAAACCCTTTTGCCCTTGTTTTGGACTCTAACTTGCATGATTTGAATGGAACTAACCCGGACTGACGCTGTTTTCAGCAGAATTGCCATGGTGTTGTTTTTGTGCAGAAATAAAAAGTTCTCGTAATGACCTGAGAATTTACGGAGAATTATTTTGGAAAATATAAAAAATACCTACGGGAAGATCTAGACCAGGGGGCCCACACCCTGTCCATGAGGGTGGGGGGCGCGCCCCCTGCCTCGTGGCCCCATGACGCTTCACCGACGTATCTCCGGATCCCATATATTCACTTTCGGGGAGAAAAAAATTAGAGAGGAAGAATTATCGTGTTTTACAATACGGAGCCGCCGCCAAGCCCTAATCTCTCTCGGGAGGGCTGATCTGGAGTCTGTTCGGGGCTCCGGAGAGTGGATATTGTCGCCATCGTCATCATCAACCTTTCTCCATCACCAATTCCATGATGCTCACCACCGTGCGTGAGTAATTCCATCATAGGCTTGCTGGACGGTGATGGGTTGGATGGGATCTATCATGTAATCGAGTTAGTTTTGTTAGGGTTTGATCCCTAGTATCCACTATGTTCTAAGATTGATGTTGCTATGACGTTGCTATGCTTAATGCTTGTCACTAGGGCCCGAGTGCCATGATTTCAGATCTGAACCTACTATGTTTTCATGAATATATGTGTGTTCTTGATCCTATCTTGCAATTCTATAGTCACCTACTATGTGTTATGATCCGGCAACCCCGAAGTGACAATAATCGGGACCACTCCCGGTGATGACCGTAGTTTGAGGAGTTCATGTATTCACTATGTGTTAATGCTTTGGCCGGTACTCTATTAAAAGGAGGCCTTAATATCCCTTAGTTTCCAATAGGACCCCGCTACCACGGGAGGGTAGGACAAAAGATGTGATGCAAGTTCTTTTCCATAAGCACGTATGACTATATTCAGAATACATGCCTACATTACATTGATGAAATGGAGCTAGTTCTATGTCACCCTAGGTTATAACTTCTACATGATGAATTGCATCCGACATAATTCCCCATCACCGATCCAATGCCTACGAGCTTTTCACATATTGCTTGTTGCTTATTTACTTTTCCGATGCTACTATTACAAAAACTACAAAAACACTACCGTCACTTTTATTGCTGTTACCACTATTATCATACTACTTTGCTACTAAACTACCTTGCTGCAGATACTAAGTTTCGAGGTGTGGTTGAATTGACAACTCAGCTGCTAATACTTAAGAGTATTCTTTGGCTCCCCTTGTGTCGAATCAACAAATTTGGGTTGAATACTTCACCCTCGAAAACTGTTGCGATCCCCTACACTTGTGGGTTATCAAGACCTTTTTCTGGTGCCGTTGCTGGGGAGCATAGCTCTATTCTTTAAGTCACTTGGGATTTATATCTGTTGATCACTATGAAGAACTTGAAGGACTCAAAAACCAAGATCTTACCCTCAACTACGAGGGGAGGTAAGGAACTGCCATCTAGCTCTGCACTTGATTCACCATTTGTAATGGGTAAATTTGCGACAGATACTCCTACTATTGAATCTGATATGTCGTATGTTCTTGATGATGCCACTTCTGCTATGTATGATGAAACTACTTCTATGCTTGATAATACTTTGCCACTAGGTGAATTTCTAGATGAAGAAATTGCTAAGGTTAGGGAGAATGCAAATATTGAAACTGATAATATTTATGAAAGTGATGATGAAGCTTCTCCCAATAGATATGAATTGCCTGTTGTTCCTGATGGTTATGTTATGGATGAAGAAATTGCTAGAGACTTTCTTGCTTGCAATGATAGATATGATCTTAAGAAATTATTAGCTAAATTGAAAGAAAAGTCTTTGAATGCTAGAATGAAACATGACCCCGCTTTTGCTACTTCACCTATCTATGTTACTGATAAGGATTATGAATTCTCTGTTGATCCTGAGTTAATTACTTTGGTTGAATCTGATCCTTTCCATGGCTATGATTCTGAAACTGTTTTGGCACATCTTACTAAGTTGAATGATATAGCCACCCTCTTTACCAATGATGAAAAGATTCGTTACTACTATATCCTTAAGTTGTTTCCGTTCTCGTTAAAGGGTGATGCTAAGACTTGGTTTAATTCTCTTGATCCTGGTTGTGTGCGTAGTCCCCAGGATATGATGTACTACTTCTCTGCTAAATATTTTCCCGCTCATAAGAAACAAGCTGCCTTACGAGAAATATATAACTTTGTGCAAATTAAAGAAGGGAGTCTCCCACATGCTTGGGGGAGGCTTCTCCAATTACTTAATGCTTTGCCTCATCATCCTCTTGAGAGGAACGATATAATTGATGTCTTTTATAATGGACTAGCCGATGCTTCCAGAGACCACCTGGATAGTTGTGTTGGTTGTGTTTTCAGGGAAAGAACAGTTGATCAAGCTGAATTACTATTGAATAATATGCTGGCCAATGAAAATAATTGGACACTTCCTGAACCAGCCCCTAAGCCAACTCCGAAGAAAAGAGATGTTCTATTTCCCAGTCGTGAAGATATGCAAGAGGCAAAGAAATCTATGGAAGAAAAGGGTATTAAAGCTGAAGATGTTAAGAATTTACCACCTATTGAAGAAATACATGGTCTTGATAACCCGACACAGGTAGTAAAGGTAAGTTCTCTTTATAGATTTGATGAAGGTGATATTCCTTGTTATAAGTCTGCTAGCCAATGCTTAGATGAGTTTGACATTTTCATTGTGAAACAAGAAAACTTCAATGCTTATGTTGGTAGACAATTACAAGACAATGCTTATATGATTGAACGCTTGAGTGATTATCTGTCTAGATTTAAAGGTGAATTGAAACTCATTAGTAAACATGCTTCCATGGTTACTACTCAAGTAGAACAAGTACTTAAGGCTCAGAATGATTTGCTCAATGAATTAAATAGTAAGAATAATGACTATGTTGTTAGAGTTGCAACTAGAGGTGGCAAAATGACTCAGGAACCTCTGTATCCCGAAGGCCACCCTAAGAGAATTGAGCAAGATTCTCAGAGAGCTAATTTAGATGCACCTAGTTCTTCTAAGAAAAAGAAAAAGAAAAATGATAGGACCTTGCATGCTTCTAGTGAACTTGCAGCTGACACCCCTGAGAATCCCAATGATATATCTGTTTCTGATGCTGAGACACAATCTGGTAATGAACATGAACCTAGTGATAATATCAATGATGATGTTCATGATGATGCTCAACCTAGCAATGATAATGATGTAGAGATTGAACCTGCTATTGATCTTTATAACCCACAATCAAAGAATGAATGTTATGATAAGAGAGACTTTGTTGCTAGGAAGCACGGTAGGGAAAGAGAACCATTGGTTCAGAAACCCATGCCTTTTCCTCCAAAACCATCTAAGAAAAAGGATGATGAGGATTTTGAGCGCTTTGCTGAAATGATTAGACCTATCTTTTTGCGTATGCGTTTGACTGATGTGCTTAAAACAAATCCTGATGCTAAATATATGAAGGATATTATTACCAATAAAAGAAAGATACCTGAAGTAGAAATTTCCACCATGCTTGCCAATTACACTTTGAAAGGTGGAATATCTATGAAACTAGGAGATCCAGGAGTACCCACTATACCTTGCTCCATTAAAGGAAACTATGTTAAAACTGCTTTATGTGATCTTGGAGCCGGTGTTAGTGTTATGCCTCTCTCTTTATATCGTCTACTTGACTTGAGCAAGTTGACACCTACTGAAATATCTTTGAAAATGGCTGATAAATCAACTGCTATACCTGTCGGTATTTGTGAGGATGTGCCTGTTGTAGTTGCAAATGTTACTATTCTAACTGACTTTGTTATCCTTGATATTCCCGAGGACGATAGTATGTCTATTATCCCTGGTAGACCCTTTTTGAATACTGCAGGGGCTGTTATTGATTGCAACAAAGGAAATGTCACTTTTCATGTCAATGGTAATGAGCATACGGTACACTTTCCGAGGAAACAACCTCAGGTCCATAGTATCAATTATATTGGAAAATTTTCAACTCTTACTATTGGAGGTTTTGAATTTCCTCTTCCTACTATCAAGAAGACCTATGCCATTCTTATTGTTGGGGACATACATATCCCCGTTGAGGTAACCTAGTGTTATTCGAAAATTCTCCAGTTTCATGTTATTCGAAAAGAGTTTCTTAACAAGACCTGATCAACCTTGTTGATGGATTCCTTTTGATGAGCATGGGATAGGTGAATCTAGATAGCACCACCTTCTGTATCCTCCTTTTACTTTATGTTAATTAGGATAAACTAGCAAAAGAGCCCGTGCGTTGCACCGGGAGAAAAAATAACACACGCTCTTAGCCCAACAACCATCACTCAAGACTACAATATGTCTATCTTCTTTATTCTAGCGAGACATCACATTTGTTTTGCCGCTTATCCTCCTTCTCAACCTCGCCGGCGGTGGCCTCAATGTTCACACAAATCAAAATGTGTTTGAATGTGGTTAATCCTAAGGCGCCTCTCTCTCTCTCACTCTCATGATATTTTTGTTTTTGTTTTTCCCTGCAGGGTTTTTCAGAGGTATGCAAGTGTAGTTAGTGATGTTTTCTTTTCCTATATGGTTTTAGTGGGTGTTTATTTATTTAAAATACGGTCCATACGGATCGCTGAAGGTACAAAATAAATCAGATCGTGCTTTTAAGATAATATTTCAAAATTATTTAATAGGTAAAAATAACATCATATTCAGATTCTACACATTTTTCTAATCAAATTTCATATATAACATGTTAAAATCGGAGTTACGGTTTAAAAGATACGGATAATTTAGAAAAGCATTTGTTTGACTTAATATCTTCCAAAATAATATTTTGAAATATTTAACAGGTAAAAATAACACCATATTCATATTCTAAATATTTTTCTAATCAAATTTCATATATAATATGTTAAAATCGGAATTATGGTTTAAAAGATATGGATAATTTAGAAAAAACTTTTGTTTGTCTTAAATTGATCCGCGGATGAATTACCTAAAAGATCAGGGGGCGTTTCGAAAAAACGTAAAATAACGGTTCGGGATGACTTAAGTCGGGACGGCGGGTTGATTTTTAGAAAACACAGAGACTTTTGCGTAAAAAAGAAAGATAATGGTTCGGTATGTCTTAAGTCGGGACGGCGGGTTGATTTTAAGAGAACAGAGGGACTTTTTTGCAAAACAACTTGACGGACGGGCAGAAACCCTCCGTGCTTTATCATTAGGTAGAGACAAAGCAAAAATAGTGTTCTCTGTCTGTCTCCAGACTTATCCGTGCAATAAAAAATACCTCGAAAATAAAAGTTCTCTAAATGCCCTGAAAATTAAATATGATTTTTCAAGAGTATTTGAGAATATATGACACAGAACACACAACGAGGGGAGCCAGCACCTGGCCACGAGGGTCCAGGGTGCACCCACCCTCACAGGGCGCACCCCCTGCCTCGTGGGCCCCACGTGGCCCCCCTCCATTTATTCCCGCACCCATACTCTTCTTCTTCCTCCCAAAAAAACCACCAACCAGCTCAAGCACGAGTTCTAGCTCCTCTTGCTGCCATTTTCGATCTCCTTGTTCAAAGCACCATTCACCAGACTGTTTGGGGAGATTGTTCCTTGGTATGTGACTCCTCCATTGGTCCAATTAGTTTTTGTTCTAGTGCTTTATTTATTGCAAATTTTTGATGCTATGGTGACCTTGTTCTTGAGCTTGCATGTCAAATTTCCTTGGCCCCAAGTAGTTCTAATGCATGATATAGTCCCTAGGCACTTGTAGGAGTCGTTGCTATCAATCTTGTTGAGTTTGGTTAACTTTTATTTTGAGTTACTAAAAATTTCAGAAATTTCAGAAAAATGCATAGGAAAATTTTCTAAGGTGGTTCTTCAAGGAAGCAAGAACCGAGGCTCGCATTTCGTGAGCCGGATGATGAACTACCGAGGGAAGCGAAAGTGCGGCCTTGTGAATGGCCTTCAGATGACTTTATGGATCAGGTTGGCATCAAGGAGGAATTTTACGCATATGTACGCAACGCTGACCTCGAGGGCTTCATACAAGATAAGTGCCCTCAATATCGTGGCTTAACTAATACCTTTGTGAGATGGTTTAAGTTTTCATCTTCACATAATTCTCACACTGTCCTGTTTGACCTTTATGTTAAATCCTATACCATGGACTTAGAGGATTTTTAAGGATGCTTGTAAGCTCCCGCAGTGGGGCAGTATGGGTGACTCTCGCAAATATGAATATAGAGATTTCCTTGCTAGTATCACTGTGGGGGAATCTAGAGAAATCACACAGGCTACCATAGGGAGCATTCATTTTCCTGCTATTCATTACTTTGCTCTCTTTATTGGTAGATGCATAAACGGTAAAGATGAGGCTTCCCACTTGTGTGTCCCAGATCTTAGTGTTCTCAAGAGTGCTGTATTAGGTGATAGGCAATATAACTTGGGAGCCATTGTTGCACGTAGGCTACATCATAATTGTTTGCATGGAGATTTATTTGGTGGGATTTATGCCACTCGCATAGCCCGCCGTCTTGGTGTGCTTGTCCATGAAAATGATGAACCTTTACCGCCTGTTCATTTGGATTACCATGCTATGACTAGTCATCGGTTTATAGAGAGGGATGAACAATCCCTCAAATATCGACTAATCTTTAACAGGCGTCATGCCGTCCCTATTACTCTTCCTGCCCCTACTTTGTTTGACTTTCACGCAAAAGGGAGATATACTATAACCAGGGAGGAGGCAAATGAGTATCATTATATGACGGAAGCAGCCCGCCTACGACTTTGGACATCCGTCAGGCCAATACTGGCCATAGACCAACTTAGGACAAAAGCCTAAGCTTGGGGGAGTATGTGTTTCTCATCGACTTTACATTCATGATCACACACTTATTCTAGTTGTCGGTGCTCACACTCTTTCATTGTACCATCCATGTTTAATTTCAATTCTTTCTCTTAGTCTTTTTCTCGTGTGCTAGAAAAAAACCTTAAGAAAAACAAAAAATATTAGTTGTAGCTTCTAGCTAGTTTACTTTCCTTGCTTGTAGTAGTAGTAATTAAAAGAAAACCCAAAAAGATTTCCCGTTCTTCTTTTGCTTGTTGGGAGATTTCCCGTGTAAATAGTTTCTTTTCTTTTCTTTGGGTGTCAAGAGTAGAAGACCATGATTGAAAATGCATAGTGGCTCTCATATGCTTTATTGTTGATTTAACCTTGAGCCATATTACCTTGTCTTCTCTCTTGTATTAAATTCTTGCAGATTCCAGCTTAGTCCAATGCACGTGCACTATTATTATTTTCCACACCATTCGGTCGTGCGAGTGAAAGGCAATAAGGATAATATATGATGAACTAATTGAGATGAGAAAAGCTGGTATGAACTTGACCTCTCTTGTTTTTGTAAATATGATAGTTCATCGTTCCCGATTCAGCTTGTTATGAATGAAACATGCTTACAATGACAATTAGAGATCATAGCTGCTTATGCCATGCTTAATTAGCCGAGAGTTTATAATGGTCTATCTTGCGTGCCAACACGATATTAAAATGGTTGTAATGTGGTATGATAGGGTGGTATCCTCCTTTGAACAATTCAAGTGGTCTGACTTAGCACATGTTCACGCATGTAGTTGAAACAAATCAACATAGCCTCCACGATATTTATGTTCATGGTGATTTATATCCTACTCATTCTTGCATTCACTGTTGATTAATTTTAATGCATGTTCATGACCGTTGCCGCTCTCTAGCTGGTCGCTTCCTAGTCTCTTTATAGCCTTCACCTGTACTAAGCGGGAATACTGCTTGTGCATCCACTTCTATAAACCTCAAAGTTATTCCAGTGAGTCCACCATACCTTCCTATATGCGGTATTTACCTGCCGTTCCAAGTAAATTTGTATGTGCCAAACTCTAAACCTTCAAATGAAATTCTGTTTTGTATGCTCGAACAACTCATGTATCAACTAGGGCTGTCTATATCTTCCATGCTAGGTGGGCTATTCTCACGATGAGTGGACTCCGCTCATCATTCATGAGAAAATGGCTGGTAACCGGGATGCCCAGTCCCATGCTCAAAATCATAATAATTAAACAAAACTCCCCCGGGGCTGTTGTTGGTTTGGACGGTACCCATTATTTCGGACCAGCCGTGGAGTGTGCTTGTTGGTGGTTGGGGGAGTATAAACTTTACCATTCTGTTTGGGAACCGCCTATAATGTGCGTAGCATGGGAGATATCGAGATTCTTGGTTGTTATGTTGACAATGAAAGTATACCGCTCAAATTGTTACTCATCTCTATTTAAAAATCGAGCTCTGGCACCTCTACAAATCCGTGCTCCCCTCTGCGAAGGGCCTATCTATTTACTTTTATGCAGAGTCATCATCCTCTAATAAAAGAGCACCAGTAGGAGAGCACCTCTGTCATTTGCATGTATTACTATTAATTTGCATTGAGTATGATCATGACTAGATCTCTTTTACCATGAATTACAATATCTAGTCAGTCCTTGATCTTTAAAGGTGCTCAGCATTTATGTTTTGCGGTCTCAGAAAGGTTTAGCGAGATACCATCTTGTTATATCATATCATGATTGTTTTGAGAAAGTGTTGTCATCTGAGGTTTATTATTATTGCTCGCTAGTTGATTATGCCATTGTCAGTAGACATGAGACATGAAAGTTATTGTGAATGTGGTAAGTTCATGATCTTTGCTGAAAACCTGAATGCTGGCTTACATATTTACAACAACAAGAGCAAACAGAGTTTGTCAAAGTTTTTCTTTATCACTTTCAGTTTATCAACTGAATTGCTTGAGGACAAGCAAAGGTTTAAGCTTGGGGGAGTTGATACGTCTCCAACGTATCTACTTTTCCAAACCCTTTTGCCCTTGTTTTGGACTCTAACTTGCATGATTTGAATGGAATTAACCCGGACTGACGCTGTTTTCAGCAGAATTAACATGGTGTTGTTTTTGTGCAGAAATAAAAAGTTCTCGGAATGACATGAAAATTTACGGAGAATTATTTTGGAAAATATAAAAAATACTTGTGGGAAGATCCAGACCAGGGGCCCCACACCCTGTCCACGAGGGTGGGGGGCGAGCCCCCTCCCCCAGGGCGCGCCCCCTGCCTCATGGCCCCCCTGACGATCCACCAATGTATCTCCGAATCCCATATATTCACTTTCTGGGAGAACAAAAATCAGAGAGGAAGAATTATCGCGTTTTATGATACGGAGCCGCCGCCAAGCCCTAATATCTCTCGGGAGGGCTGATCTGGAGTCCGTTCGGGGCTTCGGAAAGTGGAGATCGTCACCATCGTCATCATCAACCTTCCTCCATCACCAATTCCATGATGCTCACCGCCGTGCGTGAGTAATTCCATCGTAGGCTTGCTGGACGGTGATGGGTTGGATGGGATCTATCATGTAATCGAGTTAGTTTTGTTAGGGTTTGATCCCTAGTATCCACTATGTTCTGAGATTGATGTTGCCATGACTTTGCTATGCTTAATGCTTGTCACTAGGGCCCGAGTGCCATGATTTCAGATCTGAACCTATTATGTTTTCATGAATATATGTGTTATCTTGATCCTATCTTGCAAGTCTATAGTCACCTACTATGTGTTATGATCCGGCAACCCCGAAGTGACAATAATCGGGACCACTCCCGGTGATGACCGTAGTTTGAGGAGTTCATGTATTCACTATGTGTTAATGCTTTGGTCCGGTACTCTATTAAAAGGAGGCCTTAATATCCCTTAGTTTCCAATAGGACCCCGCTGCCATGGGAGGGTAGGACAAAAGATGTCATGCAAGTTCTTTTCCATAAGCACGTATGACTATATTAGGAATACATGCCTACATTGCATTGATGAACTGGAGCTAATTCTGTGTCACCCTAGGTTATAACTTCTACATGATGAATTGCATCTGACATAATTCCCCATCACTGATCCAATGCCTACGAGCTTTTCACATATTGCTTGTTGCTTATTTACTTTTCTGCTGCTACTATTACAAAAACTACAAAAACACTACCGCTACTTTTATTGTTGTTACCACTATTATCATACTACTTTGCTAGTAAACTACCTTGTTGTAGATACTAAGTTTCCGGGTGTGGTTGAATTGACAACTCAGCTGCTAATATTTAAGAGTATTCTTTGGCTCCCCTTGTGTCGAATCAACAAATTTGGGTTGAATACTTTACCCTCAAAAACTGTTGCGATCCCCTACACTTGTGGGTTAACACTATCCTCAAGCATTACCAGATCCGCGCCCTTCATCTCCATCCCAGATCCACCTTCCTTTTGTCCATTTTGGCCTTCTACTACGAGGCATTTGTTGGAGTGCTACACTCCATCTCGTTGTCCCGCCACTTCTTCTATCTTCGGGTTAACACCGACCACCACATCGGGGGGGCTTGTCTTCGTTGCGGTCCATCAGGGCAATGTGATCTCAAAGGCCAAGAAGAAGGTGGAGGACTTCCGGCATAAATGTGTCTTCGTGGATGCCAAGTGTTCCCGCGCTTAGCTGGAACTGCCAGGTGTGCTGCCGGAGAAGCCGCCGTGGTGGAGTCACGATAAGCTCACTGACCCCCGGGCGGCCCAACTGCTGGAGGTGATGACGAAGGAGATGATGACGGGGGCGCTGACGGGGCCCCTGCACGTCAAGGAGTTTGAAAGTGCAACTATCCCCGGGTGGTTTTGGTAATTACTAACAACATATAGCTCATTGAACTAATGCTATCTCAAGATGATATCTTGGGAAAGTTCAATGATTGGCATGGCATGGATTAGGAATGTTGACCCCTCAAAATTCTAATGACAAAGGATTGGCTCAAGCTCAAGACTCTACATTTTCCACTTTAGTGATCCAAGATCACATTGAGTCCATAGGAAAGCCAATACTATTAAAAGGGGATGAGGTGTTGCATAATGGTTTACTTGCTCAAAATTCTTAGTGATATGCTCCAAAACCCTCAACCATTTTCCCACATCCACATATGTCCCAAACCAAAAGTCAAACTCGGCCCCACCAAAAACATCTATCCGGCGCCACCGAGTTCATATGACATAGGCACTACCAGAAACCCTAATCATTTCAGTCACACCGAAAGGGATCTCGGTCTCACCGAGATGGGATTGCAAACTCTCTGTTTCCCTTTGTAACATTTCAGTCTCACCGAGATGAGTGATCGGTCCCACCGAGTTCGCAATGCAAACTTTCTGTTTCCTCATCGTAACATTTCGGTCTCACCGAAACGAGCGAATCGGTCCCACCGAGTTTGCCTGACCAACTCTCTGTGTGCTCATTACCAAAATCGGTCTCACCGAGTTTGTGTAATCGGTCTCACCAAGATTACGTTATGCCCTAACCCTAATGAAATCGGTCCCACCGAGTTGATCATATCGGTCCCACCGAAATACCTAACGGTCACATTATGAACTAAATCGGTCCGACCGAGTTCTCTGAATCGGTCCCATCGAGTTTGGTAAATTGTGTGTAACGGTTAGATTTTGTGTGCAGGCTATATATACCCCTCCACCCACTCTTCACTCGTGGAGAGAGCTATCAAAACATACCTACACTTCCATCATTCATGTTCTGAGAGAGAACCACCTACTCAAGGTGAATTCTTCGATGGGAAGGAACCGAATCATGAAGCTACCGTGGAAGAGTTGAAGATGCTGCAATAATATTCTCAAGCTTACGATATCCTCTTCAACATATTGTGCCCCAAAGAATTCAACAAAATTATCCGTCTTGAGAATGCAAAGGAAATTTGGGATACTTTGATTGATATGCACGAAGGTACCAACTCCGTCAAGGAATCCAAGTTGGATGTGCTTCAAAGTCAACTTGACAAGTTCAAGATGAAGGATGGTGAAGGTGTCGCTGAAATGTACTCTAGGCTTGCTCTCATCACAAATGAGATTGCCGGCTTAGGAAGTGAAGAGATGACCGACAGATTCATCATCAAGAAGATCCTAAGAGCCTTGGATGGAAAATATGATACCGTGTGCACATTGATTCAAATGATGCCCAATTACAAAGATCTCAAGCCAACAGAAGTCATTGGAAGAATTGTTGCTCATGAGATGTCACTCAAATATAAAGAAGAGCTTAACAACAAGTCTAGTGGTGCTTACAAAGCCCCATGTGATGCTCCTACATCATCAAGTGAGAAACAAGACTTCAATGAAGAATTGAGCTTAATGGTGAAGAACTTCAACAAGTTCTACAAGACTAGAAGCAGAGAGAGAAGTTCCAAGTCAAGGTCCTACAATGACAAGAGATCTTCAAGCCGTGATCGGAATTGCTACAATTGTGGAAGACCCGGACACTACTCCAATGAGTGTACATCCCCCCACAAGATAAGAGAAGACTCACCTAAAAGGAGAAGTAGAAGAGAAGATTCACCACCAAGAGAGAGAAGGAGTAGAGATGATCGTTATGAACGAAGATCCTCTCGGAGAAGCAAATATTCGGAAAGGAAGGACAAATCATCAAGGAGCTATACAAGACGAAGACATCAAGCTCATGTTGGTGAATGGGCATCCGGTTCCGGTTCCGACTCCGATAACCACTCCGAGAGAAGCTACTACTCCGACTCCGAAGGTACTCAAGATGAAGGTGTTGCCGAAATTGCTCTTGTGTCAACCAACTCCTACGACATATTTGACTCACCAAATGAAGGAATTGGAAAATGCTTCATGGCTAAAGGCCCTAAGGTATCACACCCCGAGTATCTTGATTTCAATAGTGATGAAGATGACTTGCTAGGAGATGATGATTTACTTCTTGGTAGCAATAGTGATGAAACTTTTGATGAAAACTATGATGAAATTGCTATTAGTCATGCTAATAAAGATAAAACGAATGACAATGATAAGGAGAAGATTGAGCGTCTAACTAAAGAACTAAACACTCTTAAGTTAGCTCATGAAACTACCTGTGAAGATCATCGAGAACTTTTAAAGACTTATGAGAAGTTACGCTTTGAAAAGCTCAACCTTGAGCAAGAGCATGAGTTCTTAAAGGCAATCAATGATGATCTTTGCAAGAAAAGTTCCTCTTACATTGCCAATCATTTACTCTTGTCTACCTACATGCCACAAGTAAAACATAGCAACAAGAACAAGAAAGATTCTTCCTCTAGTAGTAACAATAATCATGCTAAATCCAATGATATTGCTTCTAGTAGTTCTCTTAATTCCACTAATGACTCTCTTAGCCAAGTTACACTTGAGCAATAAAATAGCTTATTGAAGGGAATTATAGACAAATGTGTTTACAAGAGTCTTGCCGGGAGTAAGAAATTTGAGGAGATTGTATGCAAGCAAGGAAGACACCGGAAGAATCAAGGTTTTGGGTTTGAGCGAAAGTTCAATGCCAATGAAGTTGAGTGGGAGGAAGATCAATACCCCAAGAAGAAGTTTATTCCTCAACAAGAGAAGTATGATCCTACTTCTTTTCAAGGGACACAAGCACAAGATGATCTTCCACCACAGGACCACAAGCTAAAGGGCAAGGATAAGCTTCAAGAAGAGATTAATGCATTTGGAGAAGCTCCTAAGGCCTTGGTCAAGTGGGTTCCCAAGACTACATCAAGTTCTACTTCATCAAGTACGACTACAACTCCAAGGATTCCCATCAAGATGGTGTGAATTCCCAAGAAGAAGAACTAGAGAGTTCTTGAGGGTGACTCCGCCAACACACTTCACTCATATCATTTTGGCGAAGGACAAGTGCAAACAACTTTCATATCTTGCACTAGTTCAAGGAGTCACAAACCCTCTTGTTGGTAATACAAGGGACAAGGTAACCTAATGTCTTCATGGACATCATCATGTGTGCAATTCACTCTATGTCTATGGATATCTTTGTTTGTTCCTTGTGGGACTAACCCGTGTAGGTATTGAAAGTGCAACTCACTTCAATGGATTGCTCCAAATGATCTACATCAACATTGAGCATCTACATCTTCAACACCTATATGAAGTCATCGTCGACAAAAACCAAGGTTAGTTCATCCCTCTTAGGGGGGATATCACATCTAGGGGGAGCTTTACTCTAACAATTGAGCTAAAGCAACTCTAACGATGTGAACACAACAATGTTTTCTTGTAAAAGTGGTAACCCCACTTGCGCTTAAACGATGAGTATGACCTATGATCAAATGTTCTCTTTTGACTCCTAAGTCAATATACTCATATATAGATGACCTAGTCATCGCTAATTGCTTGATAGATGCTAGAATGGTTGTGCATGCTTTGCTACATATTTCTTTTGCTATCTTATTGTGTGGGCATGTTGAATGCATATTTTTCTCATTCGAGGACATCCATTTGTTGCTTTGATTGTTTGGCTCTTTTTCTTATGCCAAATGGATGG
The DNA here is from genome assembly GCA_902687465.1 of Secale cereale. Classification (NCBI taxonomy): domain Eukaryota; kingdom Viridiplantae; phylum Streptophyta; class Magnoliopsida; order Poales; family Poaceae; genus Secale; species Secale cereale. The sequence goes on from LR738715.1 coordinate 270,283,683, forward strand.
ACAAGAATGCCTAAGAACCCCCTCTAACTATCTATGCTTTTCTCGTCTCAAACTCTATTCATGCTACATCATAAAGCTTGATCAAGTCAGATTCGAACCACTCTGTGTGAGGAGCACTCGGAGTCCCCGATTCATCATAGGCTTAAACATCCAAAACCTCTTTGTGCATTTCGGTATGACCGAGTCATCCACTTCGGTCACACTGAGTTCACTAAGTTGATCTAGGTTTTCAATCTCCGTGCAACCGATTTGAACTTCTCGGTCCCACCGAGTTGCAGTAACTGCTAGCAGTTTTGCATCTCGGTGCCACCGAGTTGTTCCACTCGGTCACACCAATAGTGTCAGGTTATATATGCCCACGGGCCAAATTTTGGAAACTTTCCAAACCCTTCAGCCCGCGCGTGACCTGCTCTGCCTCTTCGGGTCTCCGGATCGTCTCCTCGCCGCCAGCGACCTCCCGCCGCTGGACTCCGCCACCGTCAACGGCAATCTTCGCCGTCGTTGCCGTAGTAGCAAGTTCACCGCCGAGTTAGGGTATGAACTTGATTCTTTGTGCTATTCCTTAACTCCAATTCGTAGCACACTGCATTTCCATGTTCCCTTCCACGTGTGAGATCTTCCTATCCAGCAAAAACTCCGTAGAAAGTAGTTTTGATTCGAAAAATTTAGGGATAGGTCTTCGCCGAACTCATCTCGGACAGACCGAGTTGTAGAAATCGGTCCCACCGATTTGGCTTAGGCCAGTGCACTTGCTCTTTTCAGTCTGACCAAAAGTTGCAAATCGGTGTGATCGAGTTCAACTCCCTGTAAAACCCTAGGAATATCGGTGCCACCAAACTGTGACTCGGTCTGACCGAGTTCGCTAGTTCAGGCTCCAGAATTGCTTCGGTGTCACCGAGTTTAACAAATCGGTAGCTCCGAAATGCTTTATGTAGAGAACTAAAACTAAGTTTTTCTTGTCATCTGTTTGCAAGAATTCTATGCTTTGTGATGCTCATCCACTCTACCTCATCTACATCTATTCACAGGATCAGCTTTCAGTGCCAAGATGTCAGATCAAAGTGATAGCCAGAATGTGTCTGAGGAGGAGGTACACCTGAGTAAGGGCACTAGTCCCTCTAGCAGCTTTGATGAGGGTAGCAGGAGCACACCTAGTGATGTTCCAAAGGCTGCTACTATGTCAAGGGAGAAGAAAACTTCAGATATTGAGGATGAGGACTTTGTGGCAGATGAGGCCACTTCTAAGAAGAAAGTTCTTAGGAAGGAGTATGGCACAACTGAGGCAACTAAGCCAGGTCAGAAAAGGAAGATCCCTGCCAAGAGGATTCCCATGTCTAAGACCAGAGCCTCTACTCAAGAGACTATGGTGTTTACACTTGAATCCAGGGATGATGAGCCTGGAGGCACTAAGAAGAGAGCTAGGAAGACAACAGCTCGAGTGATTGGCAGGCCATCCATGAGGGATGATGATGATGATGAACAGGAAGAAGAAGAGGTAGCTGCACCAGCTCCTAAATCTCAAAAGCTTATGAGAGATGCTATCAAGTCTGGGGCTACTCCTTCTAAGCCCAAGACTTCTCCCAAATCTGCTCAAGCCACCAAGTCTGCACCCAGGAGGAGCACAAGAAATATTCCTGCTTCAGAGACGAACAAGGCCACAATGCCTGAAGTTGCTTAGGAAGCTAAGGCCCAAGTGCTCAGAAAGTTGAAGCCCAAGATCCCTGACCATGACAACACTCACATTGTTGCTAAGGACATGAAGCTGAGGAAGGATGCAGGTCTTAGGTTGTGGAGAAAGACTGATCCATATACTGTAAGGAGAAGGACTGCTGTGGACTACAGGTTTCACACCAAGGAACAACAAGACTTCTATGAGACAGTCCTGCTTGATAAGAAGCCCATTGTGTGTGATATGAGAAGGGTGGACTGGGACTTCATTGATGATAATGCAGATTATTTCCCCAATGTGCATGAGAGCTTCAAAGCATGTGGAGTTGACAAGTTTGTGGCTCAAAAGTTGACCAAGTGGAATGATGAACTCATCATGCAATTCTACTCCACAACTCACTTCTATCCTGATGCTAGGATTGTATGGATGTCTGAAGGTACAAGGTACCAGTCAACTGTTGCTGAGTGGGCCAAGCTAATCAATGCCCCCGAAGAGCATGAGGATGATCTGGATGTCTATGCCAAGAAGAAGCAAGACCACAACTCCATGGCAAATATGTACAAGGTGATCCCTGATGATGATTTGGAAACACACAAGTTTGGATCTGTACATCACTTGCAATCTGGTCTCGCCACCATCAACACAATCTAGAGGCATACACTATTGCCTAAATCTGGAGATGCAAAGATGATCAGAGGACATTCTATCAACATGCTACATATTTTTGATGTGCCACATAAATTCAAAGTTACGAGCCTGATTGTAGAGACAATCAAGAGGACTGCTGTAGATCAAAAGAGATCATGTGGGTATGCTCTATACATCTAGATTCTCATTAACTCCAAGATGGGCACATGCACATATCTATTGGACAGAGAATATCTACCCCTGGTGCCCGACTTTGAGGACAACACATTTGTCATGGATGAGAATGAACCATCTTCAGTGCAAGCTCATGAAAGGAGAGAGAAAGCCAAAGCAGAGAAAGCTGCCAAGATGCCAAGTGCAGAAGAAGCATCTCAAATGACTCTCAAATCCAAGCAAGAACAAATGGCATATCTGATTCAAGCAACCATGAGGATTGAGAAGGGCTTGGCCACCCTGACTCGGAATCAGGAGAGCTTGGAGAGGATCATTAAGACTAAGTTCTATGATCTTGAACTAAAGGTGACAGAGATCCAGTCTGCAGTTGAGAAGCTTCAGGAGGAAGCAGAGGAGATAGGAGGATAGGCTACCACAGATGCATTTCAGCGAGTGCCTCGAGGTCAGAGATCTGCTGCAGTGCCAGTTCCAGATACTAGAGTTACTACATCTACACCAGCAACCACAGCTTCAGTGCCACCTCCAGCAGCCACTCCACCAGCTCCAGCTACTTCGTCTGAAGCCTTCGTCCATGGAGTTCTCTCTACACCGCCTCCCGAAGACCAAGCCTGAGAGATGCATATCACTATGCATTTTCGAACTTTTTGGTAACTTGTTGCCAAAGGGGGAGAAATATGTATAGATCATAGGCTTTGAGAGAGATTGTTTTGCCTATTTGGTCTCTCTTGCTTTTGGTTGAACTTTATTGTGTGTTTGCTTAATACTCTATGCCCATGTGTGAGATACTTGTGTGATCATGTGTTTGATCATATGCTACCTTAATGTTTGCTTGGATGACATTATCTCTGTATTTCCATATGATCATTCACTTTGCTTGGTGATGAGTGCATGTTTTAGTGTATATCATTTTGAGCACTCCACCAAGATGTATGTGACATGGAAGAGTAACCCATGATCCTAATCGATTGTGCATTTGCATTCAAGCGCAAATTTTAAATAATGCACAAATTTAGGAGGAGCTCTTGCTTATCACATACTTCTCAAAGCGACGATGTATTTAAATCTTATTATCATTTACCGGAGATTTGATCTATATGTTGTTATCAATTACCAAAAAGGGGAGATTGAAAGTGCAACTATCCCGGGGTGGTTTTGGTAATTACTAACAACATATAGCTCATTGAACTAATGCTATCTCAGGATGATATCTAAGGAAAGTTCAATGACTGGCATGGCATGGATTAGGAATGTGGACCCCTCAAAATGCTAAGGACAAAGGATTGGCTCAAGCTCAAGACTCTATATTTTCCACTTTAGTGATCCAAGATCACATTGAGTCCATAGGAAAGCCAATACTATTAAAAGGGGATGAGGTGTTGCATAATGGTTTGCTTGCTCAAAATGATTAGTGATATGCTCCAAAACCCTCAACCATTTTCCCACATCCACATATGTACCAAACCAAAAGTCAAACTCGGCCCCACCGAAAAGATCTATCCGGCGCCACCAAGTTCATTTGACATAGCCACTGCCAGAAACCCTAATCATTTCTATCACACCGAAAGGGATCTCGATCTCACCAAGATGGGATTGCAAACTCTCTGCTTCCCTTCGTAACATTTCGGCCTCACCGAGATGAGCAATCGGTCCCACCGAGTTCGCAATGCAAACTCTCGTTTCCTCTTCATAACGTTTCGGTCTCACCAAAATGGGCGAATCGGTCCCACCGAGTTTGCCTGACCAACTCTGTGTGTGCTCATTACCAAAATCGGTCTCACCGAGTTTGTGTAATCGGTCTAACCAAGATTACATTATGCCCTAACCCTAATGAAATCGGTCCCACCGAGTTGATCATATCGGTCCCACCGAAATACCTAACGGTCACATTATGAACTAAATCGGTCTGAACGAGTTCTCTGAATCGGTCCCATCGAGTTTGGTAAATTGTGTGTAACAGTTAGATTTTGTGTGGAGGCTATGTATACCCCTCCACCCACTCTTCACTCGTGGAGAGATCCATCAGAACATACCTACACTTCCATCATTCATGTTCTGAGAGAGAACCACCTACTCAAGTGTTGAGATCAAGATATTCCGTTCCTACCATATGAATCTTGTTCTCTAGCCTTCCCCAAGTTGCTTTCCACTGAAATCCTTCTTCCACCATATCCAAATCTGTGAGGAGCTATTTGAGTGTTGGGGAGACTATCATTTGAAGCATTTGAGCAAGGAGTTCATCATCAACACACCGTCTATTACCTTTTGGAGAGTGGTGTCTCCTAGATTAGTTAGGTGTCACTTGGGAGCATCCGACAAGATTGTGGAGTTCAACCAAGGAGTTTGTAAGGGCAAGGAGATCGCCTACTTCATGACGAACTACAGCTAGTGAGGCAAGTCCTTCGTGGGCGATGGCTATGGTGGGATAGACAAGGTTGCTTCTTCGTGGACCCTTTGTGGGTGGAGCCCTCCGTGGACTCGCGCAGCCGTTACCCTTCGTGGGTTGAAGTCTCCATCAACTTGGATGTATGATAGCACCACCCATCGGAACCAAGACAAAAAACATCGTTGTCTTCACTTGCGTTTGCTCCCTCCAAACTCCTCCCTTTACCTTCATATGCAATTGTTTTACTTTCCACTGCTACACTCTTAGAATTGCATGTGTAGGATTATTGCTTGACTTATACAAAGTTGCTAAAATCTGCCAAGAATTAAAATTGGAAAAAGGCTAGATTTTTATTTAGTCAAGTAGTCTAATCACCCCCCCTCTAGACATACTTTCGATCCTACAAAGTTCATGAAACATCGGCTGGCCCCTCTTCAAGCGCGCTCACGCCCCTTGTGGACCCTTCAAGGCGAGGGCGACGTGCTCTGGCTGCACCTGCAGGCCCTGACCGCCGAGGAACTGGGCAAGGTCCTGCACGTCATGCTCGAGAAGGACCCTGGGGACCTGCCCGAGGGGCACATCCCGCCGTACAATCGGAAGGACAAGGATGATGTAGTCGCCGCCGCGCCTGTCTTCAATGAGCGAGGGCTCGTGCCGCCGACGAGCCCCCCTGCCACTTCTCTTGTGGTGTCGGTGCCTTCCGACGAAGACTCTAACGAGGAGAGGGAGGAAGACTCAGAGGAGACTCTTGAGGGGGTGGCGGAGACATCCCCTCTACGGCTTCTCCAATGACAATGACGCCGGCGAATACTTGGTGAAGGCGTCGCCACGCCTCGTCGAGGTGACCACCAGACCTGGGGCCTCTCCCTTGAAGAGGCTAGTGCATGGCGCCCTGAAGAAAGGCGAGGCAGCCTCGCCCCTCCAGGGCAGTGCCCTTGGCGTGTCGTCGACCGTCGGTGCCCCCAGGTCTGCTGCGTCGCACCCGTCCGCCTCGAAGAGCATGGCAGGTCCGTCGTCCGGTAAACATGGGCCTACCTTGATCTTGTCCAAGAAGAAAAGGGAGTACGTCACCGTCAAGCAGTAAGTGTCTCATCCTACCTTTGTTTTTACTCTGGGTGCTGTGCTCATCGTGTCCTTCCCCCGCAGGCCACCGCCGTCGAAGAAGAGGAGGGGGGAGGCCTAGCTTCCTGATGCTGCGCCTGTTGTTGCCGCCGAGACGCCGACGTCAGGAGTAGGGGCCAATTTGCGACGGCCCATCCTTATGCCCGCCTCCCGAGGCCCTGGAGCCCCAGCTCAGGAGGCGGCCACAAGTGTGGCCAAGCTGACTCTGGAGGCCGCAACTCCCGGTGGCCCTGCTGAAGACACGGGGGCTCCGGAGCCCCCTGATGTCCATGCTCCAGTTATTCCACCAACCCAGGTGTCTTCTCCTCAAGCTGCCTCCTTCAGCACGCCTCCCGTCTTGGAAGATGCCCTCGCCACGCTGGACTAGTTCCAGCTTGACCTTCTTGACGCCGACCATCGCCTGGTGACGGGACACATGGGGCTAATCTTGGGGTGGCTTCGAGCCGATGCGTCCCTCAAGATGGCCTGGAGTGAAGCCGAGGCCACGACCAGAGACGGCCAAAAGGTGGCGGGCTTGGCCACAGCCGAGCGCAATGCGGCGCGAGCGGGGTGAGACAGCTGCCGAAGAGCGCTGCCGCAAGGCGGAGGCCGATCTCAAGGCCCTCACCGACAAGCATGACGAAGAAACCCGCCGTCTTGTCGAGCGGGAAAAGGAGTTGAACGCCAGCCAGGTGGAGCTTGACAACCGCGACACCGAGTTGAAGAAGACCGCCCAAGAACAAGCCACAGAACATGACCGTCTGGAGAAGCTGGGGGAGGAGCTAGAGGCGACCCGGAGGTCCCTTGCCGAGGCTGAAAAAGCAACTGTCATGAAGTGCGATTCCTTTGTCTCCCTTGAGGAAAAGTTCCGCGACTCCTTGCAATACCTCTATGGGACAGGATACAAGGCACCGCTGGCGACGCCGGAGGAGGGCCCCGCCGGACTGCTCCCCAAGCTTGTTACGGAGCTCGATGGTGTCACCATCGGGTTGCCCCCCTTGGTGGAGGCGGAGGCTCGTGCTCTCTCCACCTCGGTCGCGACGTGCATCTACCATCACCTTTATCTTCGCGACCCCAACTTCAACTTCGGAGCCCTTCTTGGGCCTACGGCTCCTAAGCTTGAAGGTGCTGCGGCCGTGGTCGTGAAGGGGCAGGTGGAGGCTTTGCTGCAGCAGTTCCGCCCAGTCGAGCCTTCCAATGACGCGGAAGGATCCATCGAGGGAGATGATGGCAACGTTGCTGATGACGGGCCTCCCCAGATGGACGATGGTGGCATCCAAGGTTGAAGGAGAGGATGATGATGCTACTGCTTCCCGTTTTATCCCTACAATATTTGGTGTGCCTCGTGGAGGCGTAAGAACTTTGCTTTGAACTTTTTGGGAAAGAAACAATATGTTGTGTAATAATTTGCTTTGGATTTTGCTATTTTTGTTTGCCTTTGGAGTTCTATATCGGTAGGGCCCGACCCCGAGCATACCTCGACTGCCATTGGGGCGTCCGGATCACGAGGACAAGACCAAGGGGCGAGGGGCTACGTGGCCAGTTAGGCCCCTGGGTCACGATGCCCAGGGGTCACCCTTAACGTACGAACATGCTCAGTATTTTTTTGAGCGAGAGCCTCACGAGGGTGGGCTCTGCGTCGGCGGGGCTTGACCCCATGCATTCCTCAACCGCCGTTGGGGCGTCCGGATCACCAGTACAGGACAAAGGGGTGAGGGGCTACGAGGCTAGTGAGGCCCCTGAGTCGCGATGCTTAGGGGTCCCCCTTGACGTGCGAGTTAACCTTGTGAGTTCCATACCTTATTCCCATCAGCCTTTGCCTGGGAGGGGCGCGCAAGGACCAGGTACAAGGACCCGCGAGGTGGCTTGCACCAGGTCTGACCGACCTAGGCGTAGCCCCCGTGTCCAGCCACCTACGCGCTCATCTCAGGAAGATGCTAAACGGTCGAACGAGAGGCCATCCTGGAGTTAGTGCGGCCCAGAGGTGCCCCCAGTTGTTTATCCCTAGCGCGGAGCATTGGGCTACCACTTGGCGTGGGCATAGTCGCGCCTCGGCCGTGTCGTCCGCTAGCACGAACCATGGGACTTCCACTGGTCGCATGGGTGGAGGTCCCTCCGGGGGAGCACTTTGGGCTTGTATAGCCCAACTGGAGGAGGTGTATATGGGCACCCATGGGCCAGCACGGGACCCACGGGGCACGACATCATGGCGGGTTGCACCTGGTCTTCAAGAGCTTCTACATGACAGTTGTCTCCTGCGCTGAAATGAACTTCCGGAAGCCATTGCATGGGAAGATCAAGCACCAAGGACCTCAGGAGGTGACGTGAGCGGGGAGAACCTGGCAGACAGAGCTCGGTCAACACTGTAGGGATGGACCCGAGCACAGGCATCGTGCTTAAGCTTCTTCATGTAACAACCCCAGGAGGAGCCCTCGGCACACGGTTCCCGCGGAGGCGTCCCAGGCCGTGAAAAGGGAAACCAGTTTGCGCGCCCTGGCCTGCTGGTCAGGGCGCACGACACTTCGAACAACGAAACGCTAGACAAGCGACTTTCAAAAAATGAGGTGAAAAACCGAATCTCAAGCAAAGCCAATCCCAGTTCGAGCAAAAACGATACATGCAGTAGGGACGGGCCCACATGATCTGGGGATGATGCAGCCCGAGGGCCGCGCCCGACTGAATTCAAACGAAAAGACGAGACATGCCGTAAGGATGGACCCACGTGGCCTGGGGATGATGCAGCCCGAGGGGCGCCCCCAACTGAACAAAATGAGAAATATCACCCGGTACCGTTGGTGGAGAAGTGTTGGTGTAGCTGAAGACGCTCGCTGCAGATGTTGCTCCTCATGAGTTGCTTGGCTCTGAGACCTCGCGAAGCTCCTGAGGTTATGGGAGCTTGCAGAGGACCAGTGCCCCCTCCGCCAGGATCTCCTGATGCCTGGCCTCGTGAGCCGCCAGGATGCCCCGCATGTGGCGCTGGCCCAGGGCAGCTTGGTTTGGCAGGCCGAAAGGCATACGAGCGTAGCTTTGAGGAGGGCCCTCGCACTAGCCCACCTGGGACGGCCAGTAGAGATCCTAAGATGCAACTCTGTTGAGTCCTGGGACGTTGACGCAGACGCGCAACCTGCCACCCGAGCCTAGGACGGCAACTGCACTTGGTGGTGTGGGGTGACGCTCGCCTTGCATTGCTTTTGGTACCTGCAAGTCTTCGATGATCTGGGTGATGAACTCCTGAGCACTCGGCGCCTCACGCCTTGTGCCCTCCTCACAGAAATGTGCGCTAAAGCACACCTCCAGATGGTGCCCGAGCGCCTCCCTCGTGGCGTTGGCTAGGTGAGAGGCCCTCCAGAGGAGAGCCCCTGAGCCCAGCCGAAGAGAGGCGCCGGGCGCGCCTTCCTATGCGAGAGAGGAAGGCGCCCCGTTCATGGGCGTGGATCCTGAGGCGCGACCGTCGGGTGCTGCTTTCTCGTGAGGCTCCAGGGCGAGCATCTTCTTCTTCTTCTTCGGGACAGCTTCAGGAGGGTAGGCAAAGCCCTCGGTGTTGGGGTTCTCCACTGCCGCAGCTTTGTAGGTGCGCTCGAGAGCGTACACCGCATCCTTCTCATCAGAGGCAACCACGATGACGCGGCTGCTTCTCGGTATCTTGAGGATGTTGTAGCCGTGGTGGGTCACCGCCATGAATTTGGCTAAAGTTGGGTAGCCAAGGATGGCGTTGTATCGGAGCCGGATGTGGGCGATGTTGAAGTCGATGAGCTCTGTGCAGTAGTTCTTGTGGTCGCCAAAGGTGACAGGAAGGCGGATCTATCCTATTGGTGTTGTCGAGCCGTCGGTCACTCCGGAGAAAGGCCAAGTGGGTTGGAGCTGGTCATATGGCACCTGGAGCATGTCGAAGGTCTCGCCGGAGAGGATGTTGAGTCCTGCCCCGCCGTCGATGAGGGTCTTGGCGACAAGCACATTGCTGATGGTAGGTGAGCAAAGCAGAGGGAGGGCGCCGGCCACGGCCGCGCACTTGAGCTGGTCAGCGTAGTTGAAGGTGATGGCGCACTTGGACCATCTGAGTGGACACGTTATCTCAAGCTTGGGGAGGACTGCATTCACTTCTCGTGCAAATTGCTTGAAGATGCAATGAGATGCAGGGGCCTGAGCGCCTCCCATGATGCATGCCACTGCGCACGGTTGCTGAAAGCCCCAGCCCCTTCATCTTGATGGTGGTCGTCGTTCCTTCTCGGCAGTGGTGGTAGCGGAGGAAGGGTTGCGTTGTCTCGGGGGCGATCTTCACGCAACTGGTCCCTCCAATGCTCATCGCGAGGCTGGTCTCTCCATGGGCCCTCATGAGGCTGGCCCTGCCAATGATCCTCGCGAGGTCGCTCATGCCAGCCTTGGCGAGAGTCACGGTTCTCCAAGAGTCCTCCTCCACGGCCACCTCCACGATAGTAGCCTCATTCGCCGCGCTCGGGGCGGCGTCCAAAGCGTCCGTCACGGATGGCCCTGAGTTCCTGGCAGTCGTTGGTGCTGTGACTATAAATATTGTGGAAGGCGCAGAACGGGGGACTGCCCTTAGAGGAATCGGGGTAATCACACCCGCGTTTCATCTCAGGCTCAGCCACGAGTACTGCCGGTCCTTTGCGCTTGGCCTCCTTGGTCTTGGCCTTTTTGTCTTCTGGGTCGGGCTCAGGAAGATCGACGAGCGAGAGGCGACCCTCTTCTGCCTTTGCGCACTTGATCGCAAGGTTGACCATCTCGAGAGCCGAGCAGATGTCCTCCTGAATGGCGAGTTCCTCCTTCATCCTGACGTCCCGAACGCCATCAGTGAACGCCGAGATGATGGCTTCATCAGATATCTTGGTAATCTTGATGCGGACGTTGGTGAAATGTTGCATGTACTTGCGTAGGGTCTCTCCTGGCTGCTGCTTGATGCGCCGGAGCTCGCCTACCACCAGGGCACGGTCACGGGTCCCTTTGAAGTTGGTAACGAACCGTTCGCGCAACCCCAAGAAGAGATTGATTCCATCGGGAGGTTCAAGAGCTATGAACGAGCGCCGTCTTTGAGAGCCTAGGGAAACCAGGTGGCCATGACCTTCTCGTTGCCATTGGCCGCTTCAATGCTCGGCTCGTAGAGCTGCAGGAATTCAGCTGGGTCTGGTGTTCCATCATAACGCGGGGGTAGATGTGGCTTGAACTTACCGGGCCAGATGACACGACGGAGCTCCGGGGTGAACGCCCTATAGCCTGCCGTGCTGACTGTTGCTTGTTGCTGAGGTGGAGCCTGGTCCGGGTGTTTGTGCGCCGCTACATGGGGAGGCGCACGACCTTGACGAGGCAGAGCATGAAGCGCGTGCGCCTCGCCGTGCGGCTGTCGCACCACTTGACAGCTTTTTTCATCTCGCGTGGCCACCTTGCGTGGCTGGTCACGCTGGGGGGCCTCGCGCCTTAGCTCAGGGAAGACGTCTCTCCAGAGCGGTGGAGGAGGTGCGCCGCGGGCCTCGTCGCCTGCCTGAGGTTGTGGAAGAGGCAGCGAACGACACGATGCTGGAGCTTCTCCCGCGGGGCTGACGAGCTCGGCGATGCGGTCCGGCCATTCTTTGTAGAGGTCATTGGCCAGGCGCTAGCGCAGGAGCTCACGCGCCATGAGCAGCGCGGCCTGCGAGTTCGCCAGGCCACGACGGGCGTGGGAGGATGAAGCAGCCGCTGGTGTCAGTGACGGGGTTGCAGTGCGATCGTCGCACTACGCGGAGAGCGGGAACAACGAATCCTGCTGCTCGTGAGCAGCGGGGCCGGTGGCAGCGTTTGCCGCCGGTGATGGAGAGCGACGGGGGGTGCCGTCTGGGCCATGCCAGCGGCGACAGCGGCCCGACACTCAGCACGGACGCGGCGGACATCAGCCATTGGGCAATGAGACGACGATGAACGGAACGGACGAAGAGGAGCTTCGACGCGCCCCTACCTGGCGCGCCAAATGTCGGATTCAGGGCTCCGCAAAACCCTACTAGGTTCAAACTCTGGGATGCGTGCAAAGATCTCAACCTCGCCTATCTGTTGATGACCCACAAGTGTAGGGGATCTATCGTAGTCCTTTTGATAAGTAAGAGAGTCGAACCCTACGAGGAGCAGAAGGAAATGATAGGCAGTTTTCAGTAAGGTATTTTCTGCAAGCACTGAAATTATAGGTAACAGATAGTTTTGTGATAAGGTAATTGGTAGCAAGTGACAAACAGTAAAAGTAAATAAAGTGCAGCAAGGTGGCCCAATCCTTTTTTTAGCAAAGGACAGCCTGGACAAACTCTTATATAAAGTAAAGCGCTCCCGAGGACACATGGGATTTATCGTCAAGCTAGTTTTCATCACGATCATCTGATTCGCGTTCGGTACTTTGATAATTTGGTATGTGGGTGGACCGGTGCTTGGGTGCTGTCCTTACTTGGACAAGCCTCCCACTTATGATTAACCTCTATTGCAAGCATCCACAACTACAAAAGAAGTATTAAGGTAAACCTAACCATAGCCTGAAACATATGGATCCAAATCAGCCCCTTACGAAGCAATGCATAAACTAGGGTTTAAGCTTATGTCACTCTAGCAACCCATCATGTACTTATTACTTCCCAATGCCTTCCTCTAGGCCCAAATAATGGTATAGTGTCATGTAGTCGACGTTCACATGACACCACTAGAAGAGAGACAACATACATCTCATCAAAATATCGAACGAAGACCAAATTCACATGACTACTAATAGCAAGACTTCTCCCATGTCCTCAGGAACAAAAATAACTACTCACAAGACATAATATTTTTCATGATCAGAGGGGTATTAATATGCATAATGGATCTGAACATATTATCTTCCACCAAACAAACCAACTAGCATCAACTACAAGGAGTAATCAACACTACTAGCAACCCACAGGTACCAATCTGAGGTTTGGGTACAAAGATTGGATACAAGAGATGAACTAGGGTTTGAGAGGAGATGGTGCTGGTGAAGATGTTGATGAAGATAGCCCTCCCCAAGATGGGAGAGTTGTTGGTGATGACGGCGGTGACGATTTCCCCCTCCCGGAGGGAAGTATCCCTAGCAGAACAGCTCTGCCGGAGCCCTAGATTGGTTTCCGCCTCGGTTCCGCCCGAGACGACGGCGTCTGGTCCCGAAAGCCTCCTTATGATTTTTTCCAGGTCAAAACACCTCATATAGGAGAAGATGGGCATCGAGGGCCTTCCGGCTGGCCCAAGAGGCAGGGGCGCGCCCTGGAAGGGGGGCGCGCCCCCCACCCTCATGGACAGCCGGTGCCCCCCCTCGTGGACTTCTTTCGCCAGATATTTTTTATATTTTCTAAAACGAAGTTCTGTTGAGTTTTAGGGCTTTTGGAGTTGTGCAGAATAGGTTTCCAGAGTTTGCTCCTTTTCCAGCCCAGAATTCCAGCTGTCGGCATTCTCCCTCTTCATGTAAACCTTGTAAAATAAGAGAGAAAAGGCATAAGTATTGTGACAAAACATATAATAACAGCTCATAATGCAATAAATATCAACATATAAGCATGATGCAAAATGGACGTATCAACTCCCCCAAGCTTAGACCTCGCTTGTCCTCAAGCGAAAACCGATATCGAAAAATATGTCCACATGTTTAGAGAAAGAGGTGTCGATAAAAACAAAGTACAGACATGAGGGCATCATGATCATTCTCATAACAGCAACTTATATAAATATATTCATATGATTCTTATGCTAAAGTAACAATTCATCCACAATATTAAGTATGAATCATAAACTTCATTGGAAACTAACAAACTTTGATCTCGGTCATTGAACCTATTGCAATTTATCGTAACATCGGAAAGAGTCAATATAAGAGCTTTTCAGCAAGTCTACATACTCAACTATCATATAGTCTTTCACAATTGCTCACACTCATGCAATACTTATGTTTATGGAGTTTTAATCGGACACAGAGAAAGATAGGGGCTTATGGTGTTGCCTCCCAACCTTTACATTAAGGGTAATGTCAACAGTAATATATCATGAAAACTTACATCCAGGTGGGTATATATGTCAGGATCTTTCCAACACAATGTGCTTGCCAAAGGACAAAATGTAAAAAGGAAAGGTGAAATTCACCTTGACTCTTATAAGGCAAGAATAATAGATAGGACCTTCGCAGAGGGAAGCAGAGGTTGTCATGTGTTTTTATGGTTGGATGCACAAAGTCTTAGCATAGAAGAACTTCACTTTATATTGCCACTTGTGATAAGGACCTTTATTATGCAGTCCGTCGCTTTTATTACTTCCATATCACAAGATCGTATAAAGCTAATTTCTCCCACACTAACACTACTAGGAAAAGGGCTATAGATGAAATTGATACTAATGGCGCACCAGACAGGAGGTGCGCCATTAGTATATAGTAATGGCGCATCAGCAACAGATACGCCATTAGAGTTCGAAGTACTAATGGCGCACCATGCCCGGAGTGCGCCATTAGTATCAAGAAGTTTTTTTTAAACTAGCGCGCCTGTCCAAACATACTAATGGCGCATCCATGAATAGTGCGCCATTACTAGTTGTAAATAGTAATGGCGCACCTGCAGTCATGTGCGCCATTAATGCTCTTTTATTGTATGATATTTTTTATTCTGTTTTTTACAAAACTACTAATGGCGCACTGTCCCGTAGTGCGCCATTACTAGTTTGAACTAGTAATGGCGCACTGTGTGTCAGTGCGCCATTAGTATGTTTTTTTTTGCAAAACTTGTTTTGGTAGGTAAGTATGGGGGGAAGCTATATTTATGTTGTTCTCCATACAAACAATGTGCACATGCACTTTTATGGCCTATAGCTAGATCTATGTATGTTTGTGGTGTTGCATAGGTTTGTTGTGTTGCATATGTGTTTGTGTTTGGAGGTGTACCGGTATTTGAAATGCGATAGTTGCCAATATTTTCCCGGAATGTTGATTCATTTCTGTTTCGGTGAGACTTTTGGCATTAAGCATTCATTTTTGTCCTATTTTTAGGGAAAGTCATGGCCAATTTTTTCTTGGTTCTAAAATATCGTTTTGCTCTACCCCGCAGGGCGACCATGGTGCGCACGATGACCGAAGGCATCGTGAATAGGTTTTTGAGGTCTGCGAAGGCCGAGATGCTTCAAAAGAACGAGACGGAGATAAGATGTCCGTGTCGAAGATGCAAGCTGAAGAGCCTTATTGCGGACCCGGATTCCAGGCAGGTGCGGGACCACCTGCTCTTGCGTGGTTTCATGGATGGCTATCGGTGGCAAGGTGATGAAGATGACTACGAAGTCGTCCATGGGGGCCGGGCAAGAAATGAGGAAGGGCAGCAAGACAACCACCGCGGCTCGGGCGGGCGAGAAGACGAAGAATCCCAAGGAGATGATCACGACGGTGATGCTGTACACAGTCATCATGTAGAAGATGCAGGACATGATGATGAGGAAGATGCCGGAGCAGACGACGGGCATGATCATGAAGATGATGATGCCGGCGGAGCAGACGACGCTGAACCATCGATGGGCTGGGTGCAGGACCCTCATATTCAAGAGCTGCTTCTCAAGCAGACCGATAACGCAAGAGCTGCCGCCCGAGAGAAAGCCAAGATGGATCAACTTGAGTTAGACGCGGTTACTCCATTGTATGAAGGATGCAGGCCCGAGGATACCCGCCTGAAAGTAACGCTCATGGCTCTGGAGATGAAGGTAAAAAACAAAATGACCGACGCATGCTTCGACGAGAACATGTCATTCTGGCACGAACGTCTTCCCAAGGGGAACAAGTGCCCCACCAGTTTGGAGGAGGCGAAGAAAATCGTGTGTCCTCTGGATTTACCGCACGTGAAATACCATGTGTGCATGAACAATTGCATCATTTATCGGGACGAGCACGCGGAGTCTACCATATGTCCGGTGTGCGGCGTCACTCGATACAAGAAGAGGAAGAAAGCTCCTCGAAAAGTGGTGTGGTACTTTCCGATCACTCCTCGTCTGCAGCGGTATTTCGCGGACCCTAAGGTAGCAAAGCTCCTGCGTTGGCACGCGGATAGGGAGGAGAAGAAGCGAGAAGATGACGCAAATGATCCGGAGATAGATAAAAAAGACAAGATGCTGAGTCACCCTAAGGATGCGAGCCAGTGGCAAGCGTTGAACTTCGAAGACCTAGAATTTGGGAACGATCCAAGGAACATCGTGCTGGGCACGAGCACCGATGGAGTCAATCCGTTTGGCAGCCAGAGAAGCACACATAGCACAACCTGATGACCTATGAGGCGTACGATATCAACGGCTACACATTCTACACCGAGGCCAAGGACATGAAGAGCGATGGTTATCAAAACTCTGGGGTAACGATGGAATCCTACACCGGTAATGACAAGGACAGATACTACGGAAGGATCGAGGAGATCTGGGAGCTGAGCTACGCTGGAGAGAAGGTCCCGATGTTCCGTGTCAGATGGGCCAAGAGCGTCCTAAAAGAAGACCGGTATTTCACCACCATGGTTATACCCGAAGCCAAATCCAAGACCGCGGGCGCAAACGTCACCGCGAAAAATGAGCCATGGGTACTGGCTTCCCAAGTTGACCAATGCTTCTTCATTACCGACCCGTCAAAGCCCAGTCGTGTTGTTGTGAGGAGAGGCAAAAGGAAGATCATCGGAATGGATGGAGTAGCCAATGAGCAAGACTTCGACAAGTACGGCGACCCGAGGATCGAACATGACGACGATGATGAAGTAGCAGCATACACCACAAGAAGAAGCAGGACCACCCTACCTAAAGGACGTCCGTTCCACAGAAGAACCCCATTTGCGAAAAAGAAGGGCAAGAAGATTGTGAACAGATAGCTAGCTAGCTAAGATCGTTTGTATTTAAATCGTAGCCTTCATTTCTCGATTGTATTTCATGGGCACTTTTTGAACTATCATGAATATTTTTAAATTTCATGGACACTCGATCTCGATCCCCCTCGTCGCCGAGAGCACCCCCCGGCCTGGTCCACCGGCCGCCGACCCCTACTCAACCGCCGCCGCCGACCCCCCGCACCCCTCCCCATGTTTTAAATTTGATGATATTTTTTAAAAAATTATTTCTGTCTTATAAAAAAATATTACTGTTATGATTTAAACAAGTTTGAACATATTTAAACACAAATAAGTATCAAAAAGCATTTTAAATGCATAAAAAAAATTGTGGAGCCTGGGATTCGAACCCAGGACCTCCTGGTGGGAGAACTGGGGGCTGACCAGTCGAGCTAGCTAGGGGGGCTTGATGTGTATGAGGTATGGTGGGAGATAAACTGTTGGCTCGCGCGCAGAAATAAAAAAATATACTAATGGCGCACCAGGGGGAGGTGCGCCATTAGTATGGACGTACTTATGGCGCACCAGGGCGCAGTGCACCATTAGTATTGTGCCCCATACATATTGATGCCCCCCGGCCCACTACACCTCCCCCCTCTCTCTCCCTCGCCTCGCCCTCGATCCCCTTCCCCTCTCCTCCGCCGCCGCCCCCGTGCCCCCGACGTCGCCGCCCCCCGCGCCCCAGCCCGAGCCCTAGCGCTCGCCGACGCCCGCGCCGACGCCGACCCACGCGCCCCCGAGCCCTAGCCCTAGCGCTCGACGACGCCGCTGCCCCCCGCGCCTCCGAGCCCTAGCCCTAGCGCTCGACGCCGCCCCACGCGCCCCCGCCGCTGGAGACTTGGAGCCTCGGAGCCTCGGAGCCGCCCCACGTCCTCGGAGCCGCCGTCGGAGACTTGGAGCCGCCGTCTATCCCCACCTCCCCAAGCTCGCCATCTCCCTCTGCCTCTTCTCGGTTAGTTCATCCATGATGCTACTTTAAGGAATTTTCTTGCCTCGTTTACTAGTGCTCGATTTCTTGCCTCGTTTACTAGCAATGCTCGATTTCTTTCCAGGTGATACCCTAGTATAGGAGTTCAGCAGCCTAGCTAGGGCTGGCTGGTTAATTCAACAGTATCTATATATCAAGTAATGTAGCAGGCAGTACCTTCTTCATATGAAAGTTTTTTGCATAAGCAATATCTCGATGTTTTTTGTCGCAGCTAGCACTTGGTTGCAGAAGCTGCAATTGTCATCGCAAGGCCATCCTAGTTTTAGCATACGATCTGCTGCCTATTTTTTTTTTGTACGAGCAGTGAGTCGTAGGAATTTTCTTTGTACTACTGCTGTCTACGACGAATCTTGGTGGCCGAGTCCTTGATCGTCTTGGCGCGCCCAAACTTGTGCATCCCTAGTTTACTAGTGCTGTCTCTGCTGGTTTTATTATTTCTTAGGAAAAATGTGTATCAAATCTAGCTATGTGACAGAGGGTTCCTTAATTCCCTAGTTTGACTCCATCTATTTAAGATACTTTTCTGCCAGTTCTATTTTTAACTAGATTAATCGCCACCTATTTTGTTAGATAAGTGAGACAATAAAGTCAAAAGTTTTAGGAAATATGATCTAGCCATGTAGGAGGTATTGTATTGTAGTCCCTGTATTAGAAGAAAAAAATTAAGCAAATTAACAAAATGAATAATAAACATGTTCAAACTTACATCCGTAATTTTGCATTGGCAACTAAAGGTCTTCCGCCAGCCTCTGTTTATTTAGATTGCTACTTGATCAAGTAGTGACCACCGCATATTACTGACTAAATCTTTGATGCAATACTTAAGCATTTCCTACCATGACAACCTGAGGTAAGATACAGCATATCACTACAAGTCTACAAGCAGAAGTACCACTACATGCTACATGTTTTCTACTTCTTATTATCTAGACTAGATACACATTTCAATTTGTAGAACGCATGAAAGAAGAAGAAAATAATAAAACCAGCAGAGACAACACTAGTAAATAAAAGTGCCATGTTATCTGAATTTTGAAAATAATAAAGAAGAAGAAAATAATAAAACCAGTTAGAAGTAACATTATTTAGAATGGAGTGGGAGGATGATGGATATTTAGAATGGAGTGAGAGCATCTCCTTTGTCTTAATGATATTCTGTCCAATGATATCGGATTGTTTCATGATGTAACTGCGAAAGCAAACTGGAAATATATGCTTTTGCAAGCTATACATGTGCTTGTCTTATTGCTGCTGCTTTAATTTGTTTGTACTGTAACATCTTATAGCTTAATTGGTCCAATCAGCTACTGGAAATATCCATGTTTAGACATGGCAGATTTCCTCACTTTGCACTGCTGGGTTTTGTCTCCGACCATCGTGTCTTGATAGTTTTGCAGGTACCCCGAGAGGCCCTTGAGTTTGCTGGAATGTTGATTAACTTCCGTTCCGGCAAATTCGGGTACTCCATATGTCCTATTTTCAGCAAAGGTCATGCTGAAATTTTCCGTGAATTTTAGCATGACTTTGCTAAAAATAGGACATATAGGGTACTTGTGACTAATGCATGGGCCGGGGTATCTTAGTGGTTAATTAGGTAGGATCAAGTGATTAGAGCCAAGTGATTAGGCCCAACTTACAATTCTCCTTCCTAGCTTAGCTTTTAGGATGCCTCGGTGTCGACAAACCATAAATTATGAAACCTTGGCTTTTAGGGTCCCTCGGTGTCGATAAAAAACGAAATGATGAAAGCTTAGGCTTTTAGGGTGCCTGGGCGTCGAAAAACCCTCAATTATAAAAGCTTAGCTTTTAGGATGCCTCGGTGTCGACAAACCCTAAATGATGAGACCATGATCTTGTTCCTTGACAATAACCAACTTTTAATGAGTTTATAGAGAGGATAGTAATCAGATTGAGAGGATGGTATGTAGCAGAACTAGTGCAAAAGTGTTGACAATGTTAGTCCTAATTAGCCTAGGATGGTGCCATAGCTAGCTTGTCTAGGTACATATTTTTAGTTTATAAAGTTTAATCTCTTTGAAACATAGGAAATGTCGTCTTCCGACGACGATAGGATCCCGGAGTGCTCCTGGTGCGGTGACGACCGGGATCTGTGCGACAGGCCTCACCTGGTAGACGGTCGTTACTTCCGTATTAAGCTCGACGAGACCTTCGATGTCGAAACGGTACGCAATGACAAGTCTTGTTTCGTAATTAATTAAGCACGATTTCTAGCTACTTCAACGTGTAAGTAATTAATTTTCTTCTTTTACATGCAACTAGTTTATCCCGTGTCATGCAAGACGCTATGTCTTGGAGAGGATGGGATTTGAAGATCATGAAACTTCGGAGACAAAGCAAATTCAACTAAGGACCATGCATAATGTTGATTTAGAAGTGGATTTGTACAATTCAGATAACGTAACCACTTTTGGTTGCAAGAATTGGGAATCATTTTGCATGATATATGGTTTTTATGAGGGTATGCTTCTCACCATGGATCTTGGTAATCCGGATTCCATCGCCGAAGATGATTTGGACATTTGGGTCCTTGTTGACGATATGATTCCAATTCTACCGAGAAGTGAGTTTATCAAACATAGTTATTTTGTAATTTATATTGTTTATTTCAAAATAGTTGACAACTTATTTCCATTGATAGGTTATTTTGATTATTCAAATAATGTGAGGATGATGCTAGACAGAACCTACTACACCCCTGGCTCAGAATGTACTTATAAGGACAAAGAGCAGATCATCTTCTTTTATTCCTTTCTTCTGGATTACATTCAACATCGCAATATTGATCCACAATATAGTCAATACGTCCCACTAGTGCACGTCTTGAACTACGTTAATATCAATGGAGATACCATGGTAAGATTTTTGTACTATTACGACATTCGTGCATGTTTTGCATTAGTTCTTCTCGAACTGAACTACAATGCTAACTACGAAGTCTTACTATATGTTTTGCAACAGATTCTCCCTAGTGACTGTGTGCCTCCTGTCATGTTTCAATCTGGTCAACTACAAGTTTTAAACATTCTGCCAGGTGAACCTACAAATCACATGTGTCCATATCGGATTTCTTCTAAAAATGAAAGAATGAGAATCAAAGAATGGCGAAAAATAACGAAAACTCGTAAGGAGGTACTTGGAAGCAATAGAGTGAGAAGGGCAAGAAATGGAGACAAGATAATCTGCGTTCTTCATAATGGCCCTTTAAATCTAATTGATTTAGAGACAAACGCCATCTTGTTTTATGCCATTTTATCTTAGAAAATTGCTACGTAGTAGAAGTTGTATGGTCGATAATGATGTGTAAGACTTATTATTTAATACCTATGTTGAGTTTTTATTATTATTATGATCGATGATGCATGATGCTAAGTTGTTCTATGAGCTATTATATACTCCCTCCGTTCCGATTTACTCGTCGTGGTTTTAGTTCAAATTTGAACTAAAACCACGATGAGTAAATCGGAACGGAGGGAGTAGATTCTAATAGTTTCGATGTGCGTACCATATATGTTGGCTCCACGAGAAATTATATTTATATATATGCATAACCTGTGCAAAAAACAGAAAAAAAAAATATTCATACTAATGGCGCATCACAGCAGAGTGCGCCATTAGTATGCCAAAGCACCTGGCCCCTGGGAGGCATACTAATGGCGCACCACTTTGCATACTAATGGCGCATCAGTGGTGCGCCATTAGTATACCAGATACTAATGGCGCACCAGAGGTGCGCCATTAGTAAAGTATACTCATGGCGTGCTAGTAATGGCGCACCACCAATGCGCCATTAATGGCCAAACTAGGTGCGCCATTAATAGGCCTTTTCCTAGTAGTGTAAGAAATCAAACATATTTTAGCGAGTTTGCAACATGACAACTTACTTGGAAGGATCTTTCTCAATCCATAGGTAGGTATGGTGGACTCTCATGGCAAAACTGGGTTTAAGGATGTATGGAAGCACAAGTAGTATCTCTACTTAGAGCGAGGAGTTTTGGCTAGCATGAGGGGGAAAGGCAAGCTCAACATGTTGGATGATCCATGACAATATACTTTATTTCGGATATGAGAAGACATAACCCATTATGTTGTCTTCCTTGTCCAACATCAACTCTTTAGCATGTCATACTTTCATGAGTGCTCACAATCATAAAAGATGTCCAAGATAGTATATTTGTATGTGAAGCCACTCTTCTTTTATTACTTCCTATTAATTGCAACGATGACCAAAACTATGTTTGTCAACTCCCAACAACTTTTATTTATCATACTCTTATATGTGAAGTCATTACTTCCCATAAGATCTATATGATCTCTTTGATACTCTTTATGTTTTCTTTCTTTTTATCATGATCCAAGTGAGGAAATCAAGCCCTTGACTCAACACTAATCTTTATTATATAGCTCACAGACTCGATTACAAAGGGTAAAGATCATAAAGCAAAAGCTCACAACTAGATCATGCTAACTTTATTCTACTAGATCAAGGTACTACCAAAAGGATCGAACTAAGTAAAACGGTAAAGATAGGAGTGATGGTGATACGATACCGGGGTCACTCCCCCAAGCTTGGCAGTTGCCAAGGGGAGTGCCCATACCCATATGATTATGTCTCCTTCTCCCGGGGTGGTGAGGATGGCTTCTTCCTTAACTTGCGCTTAAGAGCAGAATTTTGCTCCTTTAGATCATTGATCTCTTGCTCAAGGTTTAATATATTCTTGAATAATGCCTGCTTGTTTTCCTACAAGAGGTTAAAAGGGATAAATTTGATCTTAGGTTTCTTTACTCTGTCAGGGAGGCTTGACTTTTTGAACTCCACATGCATGTCCCCCGATTGAGGTAGTGGGAATTCGTCTTCATCTGAGCTGGTCCAATACTTCCCCTTGGGATCATGGTCCTCTTCTTCCTCCGTGGTCCAGCCATAATGCTCCAAGTCACCATAGACCTTAGGGTCAGCAAGGGAATCAGCCACATAACTTTCTCCCTTAGAATCCTGGGACGACATGTTGCCTTTATCTGCGCAGAAACAGCTTGAAACGAAAACTAAGGATTTTTGCGTGATACAGAGGTCAAAACCTTCGGGAGTATATATAATGAATTTTTACCGACCAAAAGGAGTAACCCACAAGAAAACAGAGTTTGGGGGACACACGGGGTGCCCACGAGGCAGGGGGCGCGCCCTCCACCCTTGTGGACGGCCCGTGTCTCTTCCGGACAACGACTTATTTTTCTAATTTTCTAAATATTCCAAAACGGAGAAAATTGCCTTTAAAACTGTTTTGGAGTCGGTTTACTTACCGTATCACATGCCTCTTCCTTTTTGGAGGCTGAATCGTTCTGGAAAGTGTCCCTTCTGTATTACTCCGGGGTTACGGTTTCAATAACATTGGTTTCAACATTTATAGAATTACCTGAGATATAATGTTTAATTCTTTGACCATTCACCACCTTCGGATTTGTGCCTTCAATAACATTGGTTTCAACTATTGTTGATTTTTATGGCACCGAAATGATAGACCTCCTCGATAACGTAAGGTCCTTCCCACTTGGAGAGAAGTTTTCCTGTAAAAAAATCTTAAACAAAAGTTGTATAGCAAGACATAATCACCTACGTTAAACTCACGCTTTTGTATCCTTTTGTCATGCCATCTTTTAACTTTTTCTTTAAACAGCTTGGCATTCTCATAGGCCTGGGTTCTCCATTCACCAAGGCAGCTAATGTCAAATAACCTCTTTTCACCGGCAAGTTTGAAATCGTAATTGAGCTCTTTGATAGCCCAATATGCCTTATGTTCTAGCTCAAGAGGTAAGTGACAAGCTTTTCCATATACCATCTTATATGGAGACATACCCATAGGATTTTTGTATGCAGTTCTATAGGCCCATAATGCATCATCAAGTTTCTTGGACCAATTCTTCCTAGACCTATTAACTGTTTTTTGCAAGATTAGTTTCAATTCCCTATTACTTAGTTCTACTTGACCACTAGTCTGTGGGTGATAGGGGAATGCAATTCTATGGTTGACATCATACTTAGCAAGCATCTTACGGAAAGCACCATTGTCGGTGTACTAAGATAGGGGTACCTTAGTACCCCAACTTGTGCACGGGCAGTAGCAGCTTCCCGCGGCAGGGCCTACCACGTGCTTGCCGGAAGCCTCTCTGGTCCTTATTAAGCCATTCAAAAACAAAGTATACAAGACAGAAGATCAAGGCCCCGGCAAGTGGAGTTTGCCGGGAAGGCCGTCCCAAGCTCAAGATTACCTCATTAGCTCAAGACCCTGGCAAGAGGAGCTTGCCAGGAAGATCAGAAGATTGCCTCTTAGAAGACACGCCTCGGCGCACCCTGCGCCCCGGCAAGACCCGGGGAGCGACAAGCTTCCCGGCCCGACAAGATCAAGACCCCGGCAAGGTGCTTGCCGGGGGAAGTCTGCACTGTGTGCCCGCGCTCCAGCTCATCGGCCCACGCGTCGCCCTGGGGCCATTCCAGGGACGCGTGGAGGATGGCTGTGCAGCCTGGGGGACACGGTGGCACTCCACGGTGACGAAGCTACCGCCGTGGCGAACGGAGACGCAAGGGCGGGCGCTTTTGGGGTCGACGGCGACGGGCATTAAATGCTCTTGTCCCCCACTGTCAAAGTAGGTGGTGACCACTGTTCATCCACTATTCATCCACTGTTCCCGCACTGTTACAACTACCACCAAAGTTACATTTTTACCCTTTCTCCTACGTTGACACCTGTCGGTGACCCCTTGAGCTATAAAAGGAGGCCCATGCACAACGTAGAAAGGGTTCGGAACCTAGACAGCTCTTTCGCTCGGTGTAGCTAGTTCTTCAAGCTCCCGAGCTCCAACACTCAATACAAACCAAGCAGGAGTAGGGTTTTACGCGTCCGTCGCG